>CM035160.1:2474936-3199936 GCA_020205615.1 Panax quinquefolius | reverse complement strand
ATCCCACATTCGTTGTAAAAATATCACCGTTAATATATTATTAAAATAATATATTTAAATGAATTATTTTATCGTAAAAGATAAAATATTAATTTTCAACAATTGTCATTTTAAAAATTTTCTCCATCTATATCCACATAAAATCAATATTTTCTCATCATATGAATCAATAATTAATTATTCACAAATAATATTACGTAATCACAATATTGTGACAACCAGCAGTTCAGAGAAGGGGGCTTTCTAATAAGAATTTCTTCTTCTTGCGGCAAGCAATTAGGTGACCAAACCTCTCCTTAGATGAACTTTCTAGACATTGCCAATAATGTTATCTAATAATATTATTCAGATAATATGAATTATTGCTTCGATAATGAAAAATCTTGTGTAATGACAATTATTGAACAACAAGAATATAAAATATCAACGCAGCAATTATTAACTCAATAAAATATCGCGAAAGAATTATCGTAACCATTATTGAGTAGTGCCTTCTCACGTAAGAATCAATAATTGGTGCAATACTGCTGCATCTGCTTTCAACAACGCCAGATTAGTGTGTTTTAACCACCGTATTCCAACAAGATTAATTCAGTAATAACTACGCCGTTATTTAAAAACAACTTATATTTGTCGCTTTCTTCATCCAATCGCTTTCACATGGGGCCCACACATGGTCGCTACGTCAATATTTAATATTCCCTCGAACGATTTAATATTCCACGACCAAACGAATATTCCCAAACAACAATGAATATTTTATAACCATCTGCTTATTTTGAAATATTTGCAGATTTAACCCTTAACTATCCACATTAATCAAATCAACCCTTACTATTTCAAAATAAAAAATAAAGGAAATTCCTTTTATTTAAAAAATTTCGGTCTTACAACCTCCCTCCTTATGAAATTTCGTCCTCGAAATTGACGACGACGACAGTGTTTCAAAAGGTGAGGATACCTCGCTTTCATTTCCGCTTCCAATTCCCGTGTCATTTCCTCTATAAAGCATGATTCCTCCACAAAACTTTAACTTGTGGTATGACCTTTCTTAACGTAGGACATGCTCCTTCCTATCCAAGATCTTGACAGTACCTCCTCATAATGCGTTAAGTCTTCTACTATCTCGTCCGGTTCTAACTCAATAACGTGGTTCGGGTTTTCACATATTTACGAAGTATGTATATGTGAAACACATTATGAACACGAGACATACTTTTGGAGGTAACGCAAGTCTATAGGCTACATTTCCTACTCGGTCAAGAATTTGAAATGGACCAATAAATCGTGGATTGAGCTTTCCTCTTTCCCAAATCTTGTAACTCCTTCCATGGGAGCAACTCGCAACAATACATGATCCCTACATTAAATTCCACGTCCTTTCGATGAAGATCCGCATAACTCTTTTGTCGATCTTGTGCGTTTGTATACGTTGTCGAATCATTTGGATCTTTTTCGGTGAGTCATACGTCTTAACTCGGGTCCCAACAATGTTCTTTCACCCACCTCATCCCAACATATTGAGAACGACATTTTCGGCCCATATAATGCTTCGAATGGAGCCACACCTATACTTGCTCGATAACTTGTTGTTGTAGGAGAATTCCACCAATGGTAAATACTTATCCCAACTACCCTTGAAGTCTAGGACACGTAGTCTTAATAGATCTTCAAGAGTTTGAATAGTCCTCTCGATTGTCCGTCATGTTTTGGGGATGGTATCTCAAACTAAATCGCAAATCTGTGCCCATAGCTTTTTTAAAGCTAACCCAAAATCTTGAAGTGAATCTTGGGTCACGATCCAAAACAATGGATACGGGCATGCCATGCAACCTCACAATCTCATTCACGCATATATACTAGCAAGACGTTCAAGGAATAAGTCTCCGTGTCGGCAAGAAATGAGCGGACTTGGTTAATCTATCAACAATAACCCAAATAGCATTGATGCCTTGAGAAATCGTAGGAAGACCCGTAACGAAATCCATGGTAATGTGTTCCTACTTCCATTTCGAATCTCAAGTGGTTGCAACGGACCCTTAGGTACAAGATGCTCCGCCTTTACACGTTAGCAAGTTAAACACATCGAGATAAACTTTGCAATCTCTCTCTTCATATTGTTCCACCAAAATGTATGTCAAGATCACGATACATTTTAGTACTTCCGTGATGGATTGCAAATGGTGTATTGTGTGCCTCCATCATAATCTTTTACTTCAAATCGTAGTCGTTAGAACACAAAGTCTAGAAGTGGACTCAAGTATTCATTCTTCATCAATTCTCGCTTTGGAATAGCTCCTTCTTGTACTTTCTTCTTCATACGCATAAGCTCCGGCCCACGGTGGCTCGAAAGCAACCTTAACTTTTTCTATTAAAGTTGGCTCTATCGCGATACTTGACATCATCGCACTCGTTCCTCGATATGATCTTCTACTACTCAACGCCGTCGCCTACCACGCTCGCTTTTCCAGGATGGTATTGAATAGTGTGGTCGTAGTCTTCAATAGTTCGAGCCAACGTCATTGCCGCATGTTGAGTTCTTTTTTCGAGTGAAGAAATATTTAAGGCTTTTATGGTCCAATATATCTCCACTTTCTCCCCATATAGATAGTGCCTCCATATCTTTAAGCGCGAAAACGATCGGGCCGCTAACTCTAGATCATGAGTAGGATAATTCCTCTCATATTCTTTAAGTTGTCATGAGGCATAGGCTATGACTTTTCCGCGTTGCATGAGAACACATCCTAACCCTTTGCTCGAACCATCGTTGTAGATAACAAATCCATCCAATCGATGGTATTGTTGTAACAGTCTTAAAATAAGTCTCCTCTTAATCTCTTGGAAACTCTTCTCGCATTCTTCGCTCCAAATGAATTTTGTATCCTTCCGGGTTAGTTTGAGTTAATGGAGTAGCGATTCGAGAAAACCTTCCACGAATCTCCGATAATAACCAAATAGTCCTTAAAAACTACGTATTTCGCCACCGACTTCGGTTGCTCCCAACTTTGTATTGCTTCAATCTTCGGCAAAGTCCACGGATACTCCATGTTTTGACACCACGTGCCAAGAAATGCTACTTCCTCGGCCGAACTCGCATTTCTTCAATTTGGCATATAGTTTGTTTTCACGAAGCCTTTGGAGTACCGAACCAAAATGGTGCTCATAATCTTCACGACTTTTAGAATATATGAGGATGTCATCAATAAAGACAACAAACCGATCCAAATATTCCTCAATACTCGGTTCATCATATCCATGAAAGTCAGCAGGAGCATTAGTCCGTCCGAAAGACATGACTAAGAATTCATAATGCCCATACCGAAGTTACGAAGGCGCTTTTGGAATATCCTCGCCTAATCTTCACCGATGATATCCGAATCGAAGATCGATTTTTGAAAAGAATTGTGCCCTTGCAATCGGTCAAACAAGTCATCAATACGAGGAGGTAGAGGATACCTATTCTTGATGGTGACATGGTTCAATTCTCGATAGTCAATACAAAGTCGCATACTCCCGCTTTTCTTCTTTACAAATAAAACAGGAGCACCCCAAGGAGATGTACTAGGGCCGAATGAAACCGATGTCCAACAATTCCTCGTAGTTGGACCTTTAACTCCTGAAGTTCAATAGAGCCATTCGATATGAGGTTTTAGAAATGGGCTTTGTACGCGGTTCAAGATCAATAAAGAATTCAACTTCACGCTTACGGGGTGTAGGCCAGGAAGTTCTTCTGAAAATACGCCGAGAAAGTCAATAACAACAGAATATTATTCAAATTTGACGTGTCTTTATTCAAATCCATAACATGGGCTAAGAAAGCTTGACATCCATTTTTAATAAACGAATAGCTTTATGATTAGATATGACGGGTGATTGATTTTAATGGTTTAGTTGCTTGAATTAAATAAACAGGTTGGTTAGGAATATGAAAACTAACAACCTTACGAAAAATAATCAATTTTGGCATGATGAGTAGTTAACCAATCAATCCCTAAAATCACATCAAAAGCAAGTATCTTTAAAGAGATAAGGTCAACAGTAAGGTAATGGTGCCAACTTGAATCAAACAAGATTTATAAACGAAGTGGATGTGATGAAAGTTTCTCCTAACGGAGTTTCCACAGATAGTCAAAGTCTAATTTCTCCTGAGTCAAGTTTAAACATTGAGCACACGCAGGAGAGATAAATGAATGGGTAAAGACCCAGATCAAGTAAGGTATAAACTTCGCAAGAATTTATAAATAGCTTACCCGTGATCATCTCGTTTGGGTTCCTCGATTATGACCAAATACAACAAACGCCTTCTTCCGAATCGTTGACTTTGACTTTTCTCAGGAATGATCTTTTGAGTCACCGTCCCTCATTGAACTAGGTTTCGCCTTGTCGCATAATCTCGAGCGATATGTCCTTCCTTTCCACAATTATAGCATACCTTGAATCATTGTTGTGGCGCTTTGACCGATATGTCCTCTTTTCCGCATTTAGTAGCATATACGACCGGTGGTCGTTCTCCTCCTTAGAACCGCCATTCTTTGCCGACCGCTATCATCTTCACATAGTCGTTATTAAATCTCCTTTTTTTAAAATCTCCTCCGACTCGCTTTTTATTTTTCACGGCCGTGATTACCACCAGAGTGGTTACCATTTCGTCCGTCTGCTTTCTTTCTCCGCAGTTATCATTATTCTGCTTGACCGCTATCTCCGATACGATCCTCGGTTGTGGTCCTCAATTGACCGTATCGTTATCTCGCTCTAATAATTGAGCCCTGCTTACAACATCCGAATAAAGAGAAAATTTATGAAATGACATACGGCGTATCGCCGGGTTTCAAACCTCTAAGAAACATCCGCGTCATACGCTCCTCATTCTCCACCAAATGAGGTGCAAACCGATAACTCTCTGAACTTTGCCTCGTCTTCGAGACACCGCTCGTATTGTTTTGTTCCAATCGATGAACTCCACTTCCTTCATATACGAACACTTTCGTGAAAGTATTTGTCATTAAATAGCTTCTCAAACGCTCTCCCAAGATACGCCGAGTCTATGGCCGGATGGGTACGCCTACGCACTCCCACCGATGAGTTCGCTTCGCCACTTTTACATAAAGGTGGCGAATGGAACCTTCTGTTCCTCCGTGCATCCCAAGACATCGAATATCTTGGTAATTTGTTTGACCCATGTTTCCGCCATGATCGGATCCGCTTTCCCTTAAATTCGTGGTCCCAACTCTTTGAATCTGCTTGTTGTGATAACCCGTGAATTGCTATCATTTCCTCCTCAGATTTTGAACACGAGTCTCCTCGTGCGATTTTGCGTGAAGAACCGCAAAAACTTCTAAACATCCCTCGCTCATCATTTGCTCAATGGTGTTGTTCACAGGAGGAACATTGCCAACACAGCACGCTCTCCTCGCTTTGGAGTACGAGCATCTCCACGGCCTCATTTCCATTGTTAATATTCTCACGACATTCTCAAATACCGCCATAAAACAAGGGTTAATTAAGAAAATCAATATATCACATAATATCCCTATATCTTGACCAACTAACAAATAAGCTTAGTAGTAGGACACACTAGCGAAGGATTTACTCGCCTCTCCCTCCTAGTTCTATTCCCCGATCTCCGCCAGGAGATCATATCCCTAAGCTCGATACCAACCGCGACGCCCCAAAATAGGTATACATCACCCATTCCGAGTTACAATACATCGTGATAAAAAACTACAACTTTATTATTACAACAAGAAAACTATGAGTTTAAATACAAATATTATCTTCTGATAATATCTATACTCAAATAAATCCTCATCACATTTATTGATACATTATTTTACAAAATGGTGTGGACCACTAAATAACCCTTTCTAAAACCTTCATTCCATACCCCAGACTTGTACTCGCTTATATTCTCGCCTCCCGAGAAAAATGGAACAAAAAGGAAAAGGGTGAGCTCAACTAGCTCGATAGAAAGATATTATGACTAAGATAATATACAACAAATTATCGTTAGTCTTCAACAGGAAAAATCTAATAGAATACTGATAGACAACAAATTTTAAATCAATATTCGCAATGAAATAATAATTCATTAGAAGGGTTAAGTAGAGAATGCAAACTACTATCTTCTATGTATGAATTTAAAAGTTCATCGCTCATCTTTTTATCCTCGTAACATCAATCAATATACATCCGAATCAAATATTCATCTTTGACTACTGCCAAAGATATTCATCACTTAGTCATGTTCATTTAAACACCTATTCATCTTTGCACTACGGGCAAAAGATATTCTTCGAAATCATTCATCTTTGCACTACAGCCAAAGATATTCTTAAGAAATCATTCATCTTTTGACTTCTGGCCAAAGATATTCCATAATATCATCATTTAAGATCGAGGATGATGAAAATATTTTTTTTAAGAAACGAATCCAAAGAAACAAAATGACAAGGATTAAGGATTAAGGATTCGTACTTGGTTTTATCCACGTCCAAAAATACCTCAAAATAATGTTTCCAATAAGAATTTCTTCTTCTACTGGCAAGCAATTTAGATGACCAAACCTCTCCTGATGTAACTTTCTAGACATCGCCAATAATGTTATCTAATAATATTATTCGGATAATATGAATTATTGCTTCGATAATGAAAAATAATTGTGTAATGACAATTATCAAACAACAAAGAATATAAAATATCAACGCAAAGAATTATTAACTCAATAAAATAATCGAATAAGTAATTATCGTAACCATTATTGAGTAAAGGCCTTCTTACGTAAGAATCAATAATTGGTGCAATACCGCGTCTGTTTCTTCAACAACGCCAGATATAGTGTGTTTTAACCACCCGGTATTCCAACAAGATTAATCTGTGAATAACTACGCCAGATTATTTAAAAATAACTTATATTTGTCGTTTTCTTCATCCAATCGCTCTTTTTTCAGTTATGGGGCCCACATATACGGTCATACCATCGCATTTAATATTCCCCAAGCGATAAGATTTATTCCACGACCAAACGAATATTCCCCAACAACAATGAATATTTTATAACCACTTGCTTATTTTGAAATATTTATGTATTTAACCCTTAACTATCCACATTAATCAAATCAACCCTTACTATTTCAAAATAATAAATAAAGGAAATTCTTTTTATTTAAAAAATTTTTGGTCTTACTGGTGTTAGGTTTTAGTATTTATTCACTTGAAAACATATTTTATTAAATAATATAATATAATTATTAACTCTCTAAATTTTAATAGAACATTAAAATTACACAATTAAAAAACCACTTAATTTAAAGCCCAATTTTACCAATTTAATTTATCCAACATTTATTAATACATTAATTTCACAAAAATTAAATAACTAGTTTGACCCAAAATAAATGACTAGTTAACCCAGGTAAAAGATAAAGTACAATAATATGTTTTAAAACAAAATTATTATTATTATTATTATTATTAATATTAAATAAAGAAAAAATTGGGAATGGGCTAAAGCCTAAAGGGTTTTGTCTTACTTTGGTGGAGTCGAGCCAGACTAAATCGAGAGGGTTGAAATTGAGGGGAGACAATGGACAGTCCAATATAGACCATGCTCTGAGCTGAGTGGAGGCGAACCCTGGTATTATAAATTATAATCCCCGATAGCTTGGCGTATTCTCCGCCGTGAGCCCTTACCTCTGTACTTTGAGCTCCGATGAGAAGGAAAACAATGATGAATCCTTCCATTTTCCCTCACATTTGATTTGCTCCGAGTACTTCCTTTCTGTTTGGAGTTTCAAGCATTTTCTGAGCTCCGGTATACAATTTTATTCCTTTTTTTTATTTCAGGAGTGCTTGCGAGAGATTTGAGAAATTATTGGGTCAAAGTGTTAATCAGTTAGTACTACCTCCGTTCCTAAAATATTGTGATTTAAGATTTTGGCATATGGATTAAGAAAATATCATTTATCAAATAAAATATAAAATTTATTTGAAATTTCATCACTACCCCTTTATGGAAAGTTGAAAACTATTAATACATATAAGAAAGATAATTTCTTGGGACAATGAGAGAAGGTTGGGGTAATATAGGAAAATAAATAATTTATTCTCTTCGAAAATTATAAACGATAAATTTTTTAGAACAAATTTTTTCTTTTAGAACGACAATTTTTTAGGAACGGAGAGAGTATCATATTCCGTCCACCATTAAAATTAAATACACATCATACTCGCTTAGAGCATTCACAACAGTTTTTTTATTTTTATCCCTACTCTGCAGTGTTATTGGGTCATTCTGTAGGATAGGGATTCAATTTTTTCACTGTGTACCCAAGAGGTTCCTTATATTGATTCCTTAAATTTAAAATTTTGAAATTTAAAATTAAAATTAAAAGTTAAAATTTGAAAGTTCCAACAAATAAATCATGTTTTGAACGTTAGAATTATTTTTTATTTAAAAGTAATTGTTGTTTGAATTTAAAAATTGTAATTATTTTAATTTAAAAATAGATGTTCTTTAGAAATCAAAATGTGCAAATCGATCATTATGTGTGTTATGAGAACTTTATTTTAATTATAAAATAATAAAATTTATAATTATTAGTAATATTTTTTACAAAAATGATCAAAATCAAAATTTGACTGATTTTTAATTTTTTAATAGTTCTCTTTCTTCTTTAAATCCTTTGTTTAAACAAAAAAATGAGTGAATTTGATAGGCGTATCAAATCAGCAATTAAGTGAGATAAGATCCTTTAACCAACATAAAATTACAATAAATAGGGTGTGAAATGTCATTTTACATAAATAAGGAAGCTATCTTTTGATTCCCTCATCCTGAGGAGTCAAATCATATATAGGGATTAAAATAGGGAATTATATAAGGATAAAGAAACTGTTGGATACTGATTTATTGATATATTCTTTAAATATGGAGATAGAAAGTCTATTGAAAAAACTGTTGTGAATGCTCTTATCCTATACTACAGTACTATCTTTCTTTATGAGGCCATTTTATTTAACTTTTCTTTTTGGATATATAAATCATAAATACAATTAATTATATGAGTAGTGGTCAAAAAATCAGACTAACCGTATAGAAAAATGTATTAGCATTGGTTTATAAAAGAAATATATATATATATATATATATATATATATATATATATTTTTATAATAATGAACTAAAAAGTCAACATAGAGATGAGGCTTGAAGGATTTAGAAATCTTTTGCTTTGTGATTCTTATATGGGCTAAAATAAAAGATTGTATGTACTTGATATTATGAAACTTTATTTATTTATTTCTTTACTTTTTTTTATTATTTTATTTTATTTTTGAAATGTAAAACCATCTTTAACTAAGTCAAATAGTCAATGTATTTTGTGTTAACAATATTATTTCTTATGCATTATGTTATGCGTGGATAATTTTTTTAATTAGATGTATTATATAAACAAAACTTATATATAGCTGTCAAGTTGAGTTGTGAGATGAGCTAAGGGTGACCAAATGCTACCCTATCAAATAATTTGAAGAGTAGACAATGAAAAAGCATAGGAAGTTTTTAAATATATATGTATACGATAATCATTGAATTATGATTGCAACTTAAAAAATTATCACTTTAATTTATTTATCTTATCACATATATTTTTACGATTTTTATCACTAGATATGTGCATATATGATATGTAAAAATTAAAAATGTCTCATTTTAATTTATCATATATATTTTTACGTTGGTTTTGATTGTAATGTATCTGCATATATGTAGATATAAATTAAAAATGTCTCATTTTAATTTATTTTATCTAATCGCATACATTTTTATGTTGCCCATAATCTAATTTTATAAAATATTTATTGACATAGATATCATTTTTATATATATATTATTTGACTCAATTTAATTTTATCAAATATTTATGACGTATATTATTTATATATATATATATATATATATATATCTTATGAGACCCATATATTTTATCAATAAAGATTTAAATTTGTCGAAATAATTTTTAATATTATATGTGTGAATTTGAGATAATATTATAGTTATGGGTAATATTTATAAATTTTGCAAAGTATGCAAAGTTGTTATAAAATATTCGTTTGGTGGGGATATTCTTTTTGTTAGGGAATATTCGCAATGATAATGGCTCAATCATTGGTGGACCCTATTAAATGTAATTATTGTTTGATTGAGAAAAACGACAAAAAATATTTTATAAAAATAACTACGAGGAGGTACATTATTCTTGTAAGACCGAAATTTTTAAATAAAAAGGAATTTCCTTTATTTATTATTTTGAAATAGTAAGGGTTGATTTGATTAATGTGGATAGTTAAGGGTTAAATACGCAAATATTTCAAAATAAGCAAGTGGTTATAAAATATTCATTATCGCTTAGGGAATATTCGTTTGGTCGTGGAATATTCATAACTGCCGAGGAATATTCGTATGACGACTGCCAGCGACCATGTGGCCCCATAACTGAAAAGCGATTGGATGAAGAAAACGACAAATATAAGTTGTTTTTAAATAACGGTACAGTAGTTATTACTGATTAACACTATTGGAATACCGGTGGTTAAAACAAAGTAATACGCGTTGTTGCAGACAAGAAGAAGATTACCAGTATTGCACCAATTATTGAAGGCACTACTCAATAATGGTTACTGATAATTATCGCTCAATTATTTTATTGAGTTAATAATTGCACTGCGTTGATATTTTATATTCTTTGTTGATTCAATAATTGTCATTACACAATATTTTTCATTATCGAAACAATAATTCATATTATCCTAATAATATTATTAGATAACATTATTAGCAATGTCTAGAAAGTTCGCCTAAGGAGAGGTTTGGTCACCTAATTTAACGCCACCAGAGTGAAGAAAAATTTTATTGGAAAGCCCTCTTCCTGAGAACCGCCTCAGTTGTCAATATTGTGATTCTGTAATATTATTTGTGAATAATTAATTATTGATTTATATGATGAGGAAAATATTGATTTTATGTGGATATAGATGGAAAAAATTTTTAAAATGACAATTGTTGAAAATTAATATTTTATCTTTTTCTGATAAAATAATTCATTTAAATATATTATTTTAATAATATATTAACGGTGATATTTTTACAACGAATGTGGGATATATGAGTATACGAGGAGGAAGAAGTATTTTTGTTGCAATAAATGTTTAAAACATGTTAAACATGCTCAATTGGACCCCATTTATCGATCGAAATTTGATTATAACTTTGTAAAATCGACCGTTTGTAGATTTCGGTCAATTTCTATTTGGAATTTGGAAAAACTTTCTTCTGTAAAGTTGTAGAGAATTGAATTTCCTAAAAAACTCGCGAGATTCAATTTTCCGACAAAAGGGCTATTTATTGTGAATTATTGAAGTTCAAAGTTCAAAATAATTAATTTTTGAAGTTTTAAATATTTTTAATAAGAAAAACGTTTTTTTTTTTTAGTTAGGCAAGGTGAGTCACTCTTGGTGGCTGATGGTTTGAATCAGATTTTGGAGTGCGTAGGAATTTAATAAATATATATTAATATTTTATTAAATTTTACTGCTTTGGTGTTCTAGCGATTTCTCATAAATAGGGTCTTTAGGTTAGAATTGAAAATCACACCTAAACCTGAAGTTTTCTCTCTATATTATCGAAATTTTTCTTGTGAGTATTTTGAGTATACTTTGAGTATTGCTAGATTTGGTGCAAGTTCCCTTCAAAGACTATATACACGTATTCTAAATAAAGATCTTGATCTTTCGAGGTAAGGGATATTATTTTTTTTTCAGTAATGATATTATTTCTTCAATATCATTATAATTTGAAATGTTGATCTGAAGTTTTATCAAATTTGGAACTTTTTCATGTCGGGGTTACTATTCATGAGTTATTCTTATTCATGGGTTACTATTCATGAGTTACTTATTCATGAAGTTACTATTCATGAAGTTCTTATTCACGAAGTTACTATTCACGAGTACTATTCATGAAGCGTGAAGATGTTTTTGTGGAATTTTTATCTTTTGGTGTCGGAGTTACTATTCACGATACTGACTACTATTCACGATATCTGACCTATTCACGATACTCTGATCTTATTCAATAGAAAATAAAATTTCTTCTTTTCGTCTAAAACATCTATTCGGATACTAACTCGATTGATCCATGTTTTGATCTTTCTTGAATTTTACACCACTATGATTATTTTTGAGGTATTTTTTGGACGTGGATAAAACCAAGTACTGAATCCTTAATCCTTAATGTGAGACCCAGATTTTATCAATAAAGATTTAAATTTTGTCGAAATAATTTTTAATATTATGGTGTGAATTTGAGATAATATTATAGTTGTGGGTAGTATTTATAAATTTTGCAAAGTATGCAAGTGGTTATATTATATTCGATTGGTCGAGGGAATATTCGGTTTAGCGAGGAATATTTGTAGATAACGACTCAATCATTGGTGGACCCCATAATGTAATTATTATTTGGATCGAGAAAATGACAAAAATATTTTATTGAAATAACGACGGAAGTTTTACCGGTTGATCTTTGTTGAACCACTTTCGGTAGTAAAAGTACGATGTACGTGTGGTTGCATAGTAGCACACTGTATTGATTATTATCGATGCTTATGTGAGAAGTCACTCGGTTTGATTCCATTATTATTAGATTAATAATATGAATTATTATAATGATAATGACGCTTTTGTTTTATTCGTATTATTAACGTAATAAAATGAAACATCTTTTATATAAAATAGAATACTTTATTAAAGTTATTACTATAAATAGAATATATTATATTTTATTATGCATAGTGTTGCATAGTGTTTTGCATAGTATTTTGCATAGTATTGCATAGTGTTTGCATAGTAAAATATTTTATATAAATAGAATATATTATATTTTATTTAAAAGATTTTTCTTTAAATATGGACCGTCGATTAAAAGTAAATCAATCTGGACCGTTCATGGATTAATTACTATGCATTCCATTTTCCTATAAATAGAAGCTCATTCCTTCATTATTTTCTTACTTAATTCATTGAAACTCTGTAGAGATGTAAGAGAAGCTATAGAGAGAAAGTTATAGAAAAGAAGAAGAGTATTCGCTACTTCACTACTTCTATATTCATTTCTTTTACGATAAGGGGTGTTATTCTTTCTTCTTGAAGAGAACTTCATTATTCCATTTATTATTATTCATTGGAATAACTCAGTAAAAGTGGTATACCCTATACATAACTTTGTATATGCAGGCGTACCCTATACTTGGTGAAATCCTTATGTTAATCCATTCATATCATTCTCATTGGAATAACTCAGATATCGCGGCCACCCTATACTTGGTGACATTCTTCTATTATTCTGCTGGAACATCCTGCATCGCATGTGTTTTACACCTACCGGTTCCGCCTTTTATTATTCTCGTTGGAACATCCTCATCACAGTGTTTTACACCTAACTGGTTCCGTCTTTATTATTCTGCTTGGAACATCCTCGCTGCATGTGTTTTACACCTAACTGGTTCCGTCTTTATCATTCTCATTGGAATATCCTATCTCGTGTGTTTTACAATTCGGATCCGGTTCCATCTTTATTATTCTCGTTGAACATCCCGCTTGGTGTGAATTTCACCGACCGGTTCCGTTATTATTATTCTTGTTGAATAACTTTTTACATCTGCAGCACCGCATGCACGGTGATTTCTTTTGTTATTCCATTCTTTATTATACTTTCGGTTGGTTAAAACTTTGACTTCTATACTCCATGAAATTAGTAGAATATCCTTGATATTTGCGTTTCATCCAAAGATATCTTTTCATGAAAGTATTCTTCTCGATCATTCTTGAATTTTACTCTACGAAACAAAGATTATCGTTTGACAATTTGGACGTTAATAATTCATGGATTAAATAATTCTTGAACTTGTTTTATTGAATTATTATGTCATTGTCATCATCCTCATGTTATATTATGTTATCTTTGGCTTACGTGCATAGATGAACTTAGTATGATTATGACCGAGGATCATTCGGTATAATCACGACTTGATATAAATGATGTGACAAAAGTCCTCGATGGCTTGTAATGCAATGATGGATAGTTTTGGTATGATTATGACCGTAAGGTGATTCTAATAGTCGTGACCATTGATAATTTGATGAAAATCCTTGACCGTGAGTACGAGGATGATTAGATGTGGTGGTTTATTTATTAAGTTTGAGTCTCGGCGATAAAAATTGATGAAAATCTTTTAAAACCTAAAAGATAGTAGACTTTATTCTCTACTTGACTCTTTTAATGAATTGCTTATTCACGCTGCGGTTAAACCGGTTGTCATTGTATTTTATCGGTTTAACACTGCGTTGAAGGCTAATGATAATTTATTCGCATTATCTTAGTCATAATATTTCTTCTTGGGCTAGTTGAGCTCACCCTTTTCTTTCACTTTTTCTCTTCAGAAATGAGAACATAGCCGGGACGAGTCGGGGAACGGAGTAATGGTCCAGAGGATAGCATTAGTAGTCCTTACTATTCTGTGAAATAGTGTGATAATAGTTGTAATGAGGACTCCTTTTGAGTTTGTATAATATTTAGTAGACAATATCTCAGTATTCAAACTCACGCTTTATGTCGTATTGTACACGACGTTTAGGTTAAGTAAGTTATATTTGAATTTATGTACCATGTAAGTGGCGACCCAAGATGGGTGGCGTATACCTAATTTTGGGGCGTCACGGTTGGTATCGTCGAGCTTAGGGATATGATCCACGGTGAGATGTGAGATAAGAACTAGGAGGAGAGCGGGGAATTCCTTCGCTAGTATGACCTACCTAAATTTATTTGGTATTTAATTGGTCGGGTCGAGTATAGGGATAATATGTGATATGTTAATTAACCCTTGTTTTGTGACAAAGTTTTTGAGAATGACATCCGAAAATGCCGAGATAAGCAATGAAGCACATGAGAGTGTTGATTCACCAAACAAAAGGTAACGACCAACAACACGATAATAATCATCTTGGTGGCAACGATTATCGTAACAATGATAACCATCGTGGGGAAATTATCATGCTAAGAATGGTAACCATTTCTGGTAATCATGGCAAAGATAATAGAAGTGGAAATTGCAAGAAGAGAAGGTCATTTAGCTCAATTTTGTTGTGCACCAAAGTCAAGTCTAGGTGGGACGGTGGCACCAAAGGTGGATATGGACAAAACAAAGTCGTTGGTTTTAGGAAGTGCATTTTTCATGACTTCTTAAAAAGCGAGTAAACCGAACGGTTAGCACGCGGTTAGTTAATTATAAATTCATGAAGTCTATACCTTATAAGATACCGGTTCTACCCATTATTTTATCTCTCTTGCTTTGCTCAACGTTTAAATTTGACTCAGAAGAAGTTAGACTTTGACTTATTGGTTGAAACTTCGTTAGGAGCCTTCATTATCATTACTATTTTTTTTAAATCTTGTTTGATTCAAATAAACACATTCACGTTACTTCGTCGATCTTATCTTTTTGAAAATACTTGCCTTTGATGTGATTTTTAGGAATCAATTGGTTAACTAATCATCATGCTTTTTCGTAAGGTTGTTAGCTTTTATATTCATAACCAACTTTGTTATATGAATTCAAAGTAACCAAACCCTAAAGTTAATCACCGTTATATCAAGCCATAAGTAAAGAGCCCCGATCCTTTCGTTGTTAACTTCCTTGTGTGGAATGCAAAGCCGGACTTTCTCAGAGGCGACGCCGTGGATGAAGATGGCAAGTTGATAGGTATCATTGTGAGGTGCCATCCAGGTTAAGGGATAGAAGTCACGATTGGTATTAATGTGACGTCTTATCCAAGTCTTGGACGAGAGTAATGCTTTTGAATGATATTTCTATCATTAATAAATTTCTTGGCGTATTCTTGAAGACTTCCTAGCCTACCCTAGAGCGTGAAATCGAATTTTGTATTGACCCCAGTACAAAACCCATTTCTTAAACCCTCAAATATTTCTTCAACTAAAATGAACAGTTTACGTGGTTTATGATGAAAGTCATAATAAAAGCATTGGACTAATGAAAATCATGGTTATATGAGGTATTAGTAAGTTTTATGATGAGTTATGTTGGTTAGTATGTGAAAACATGAAAGTTTCTTAGAAATCACAAAGAGTTGAAAATCGATTTTTGGTGAAAAAACGTAACATGAAATTAAATTGACCATATCTCCTATTATATTTTGAATTTTTGAATGTGGTCAAGTCCTAGAGTTAGATCTATGAGTTACCTAACTAATCCAAGTGGAATTACTGGAAAAGGTGTTGTAGATTTTTGTGTGGACTGATTTTAGCAAAGGAGTGCAAAGCTGCAAAAACCTAAAAAAGCTGCTGCCATGATTTTAGAGGGGCTGTTTCGGCCACTTAAATTATGAGAAAAATTCTGGCCTTTTGGGACATGAAGGTATATGGTATAAAGTATCTCCTGTCCAAAAATGAGCTCATTCTGACTTAAAATGAGCAAGTTATGACTATTTCAATATTTAGGTTTTTCCGACGAAAAACGCTATAACCTGAAAGTTCTATAACTTCATGACCATGAAATTTAAACTAGAAGCTCACGTTAACATGTGTAAGATCCTGCCAAGATTTGGGAATTTTTGGAGTTAAACTTGAGGTAGCTAATTTCTTAAGGAATTAATTAGAAATTGATTTTTGAAAAATAGTAAATGAATTTTAAAAATTCCGAGAAAAATATATTTTCATTATGGGACTATATTATGCTAAATCCCAGAAAAGAAATATTTTTGGGACTAATTTGGTATTTTTCATGAAAATAGTTTAGTTACGAATATATGAGTTAAATATGTTATGTGAAGTAACAAAGTTGAAAATAGGATATTATGACTAGAGAATCCTATATAGAGTATATGCATATTTTTTGAGAGATTTGATAATTGGTGATGATATCTTATGAGTATGACATTTTTGAATGATTAAATGCATTATATGGTAAAGCGTAAACAATTAAGATAAATTGTTTATAAATTTAAGAAATGATTAAAATATTGTTATAGTATTAATGATATTAGATTATGAGATTATTAAGTGATTGATAACATGGGGATATTCTTGAATCCTGGATAAATTATATTATAAATGTTTAATATTTATCCTTTATCTCATTTGATTGATTCTTTATATCATTATCCTCATGCTTATATTATGCTTGAAAGTCATCTCGTATTCAGTGCATAGATGGACTTGGTATGATTATGACTGTGGATTGTTCGGTATAATCATAATCAGTAATGAATACACAATTATCTTTGGTAGTAGTGCTTGGATAATTTGTGGTCGTGATATTAATGAATACACAATTATCTTTGGTAGTAGTGCTTGGATAATTTGTGGTCGCGATATCTAATGAATACACAATTATCTTTGGTAGTAGTGCATGGATAATTTGTGGTCGTGATACTAATGAATATACAATTATCTTTGGTAGTAGTGCTTGGATAATTTGTGGTCGGTAATACTAATGAATACACAATTATCTTTGGTAGTAGTGCATGGATAATTTATGGTGCGTGATACTAATGAATACACAATTATCTTTGGTAGTAGTGCTTGGATAATTTGTGGTCGTGATATCTTAATGAATACACAATTATCTTTGGTAGTAGTGCATGGATAATTTGTGGTCGTGATACTTAATGAATATCCTTGGCACAGTAGTGCGGGATGATTCGATGATATGGATTAATTATTGAAATGAGTCTCAAAGAATGAAATATTAATTCATGGATGTGGTAAAAGTCATCTTTGGTAGTAGTGCATTGATAGACTTGGTATGATTATGACCAAGGATTATTCGGTATAATCATGATCAGATTGAAAACACGAATATCCTTGGCGTTGGTGCATGGATAATTAGTGGTCGTGATACTATTAAGTCGCTGCGTCTCAAAGATTATTGGTTTTACATTTGTATATCTTTAGCTTTGTAGTGCAAAGATGAATTGTTAATGAATAGCTTTGGCGATTTCAAAGATGAATTTAATATTTTAAACGATAAAGGTATTCAAGGTATCCTCACCTCTTTATCATATCAGTACGCATTACCCTAATTTCGAGGGCTAAAATTCCATAAGGAGGGGAGATTGTGAGACCCCAGATTTTATCAATAAAGATTTAAATTTTGTGAAATAATTTTTAATATTATGGTGTGAATTTGAGATAATATTATAGTTGTGGGTAGTATTTATAAATTTTGCAAAGTATGCAAGTGGTTATATTATATTCGATTGGTGGGGAATATTCTTGTTTAGCGGGGAATATTCGTGATAACGACTCAATCATTGGTGGACCCCACAATGTAATTATTGTTTGATTGAGAAAACGACAAAAATATTTTATTGAAATAACGACGGAAGTTTTACCGTTGATCTTGTTGAACTACTTTCAGTAGTAAAAGTAATAAGATGTACGTGTGGTTGCATAAGAGCAGACACGGTATTGATTATCGATGCTTATGTGAGAAGTCACCTTCGGTTTGATTCCATTATTGTCGATTAATAATATGAATTATTATAGCGATAATGACGCTTTGTTTTATTCGTATTATTAACGTAATAAAATGAAACATCTTTTATATAAAATAGAATACTTTATTAAAGTTATTCTATAAATAGAATATATTATATTTTATTATGCATAGTGTTGCATAGTGTTTTTGCATAGTGTTTTGCATAGTATTGCATAGTGTTTGCATAGTAAAATATTTTTATATAAATAGAATATATTATATTTTATTTAAAAGATTTTTCTTTAAATATGGACCGTCGATTAAAGTAAATCAATCTGACCGTTCATGGATTAATTACTATGCATTCCATTTTCCTATAAATAAGCTCATTCCTTCATTATTTTCTTCACGAATTCATTGAAACTCTCAGAGAGAAATATAGAGAGAAAGTTATAGAAAATTAAGAAAGAAGAGTATTCTGCTACTTCACTACTTCTATATTCATTCTTTTTTACGATAAGGGGTGTTATTCTTTCTTCTTGAAGAGAACTTCATTATTCCATTTATTATTATTCGTTGGAATAACTTCTTGTAAAAGTGGTATACCCTATACATAACTTCAGATATGCGGCATACCCTATACTTGGTGAAATCCTTTATGTTAATCCATTCATATCATTCTCATTGGAATAACTCAGATACGCTTGTTTACCTTCTATACTTGGTGACATTCTTCTATTATTCTGCTGAACATCCTCACATGTGTTTTACACCGGACTGGTTCCGCTTTTTATTATTACATTGTTGAACATCCTGCATGTGTTTTACACCGGACTTCGGTTCCGCCTCTTTATCATTCTGTTGGAATATCCTATCTCGTGTGTTTTACACCGGATCCGGTTCCATCTTTATTATTCATTGGAACATCCTGTCGGTGTGAATTTCACGACCGGTTCCGTTATTATTATTCTTGGAATAACTCGCCTATCGCAAGTCTTGCATGCGTGGTGATTTCTTTTGTTATTCCATTCTTTATTATACTCAGTTGGTTAAAACTTTGACTTCTATACTCCATGAAATTAGTAGAATATCCTTGATATTTGCGTTTTTCATCCAAATATCTTTTCATGAAAATATTCTTCCGATCATTCTTGAATTTTACTCTCTGAAACAAAGATCATGTTGACAATTTGGACGTTAATAATTCATGGATTAAATAATTCTTGAACTTGTTTTATTGAATTATTATGTCATTGTCATCATCATCCTCATGTTATATTATGTTATCTTTGGGCTTACGCATGCGTAGATGAACTTAGTATGATTATGACCGAGGATCATTCGGTATAATCATGACTTGATATAAATGATGTGACAAAAGTCCTCGATTGGCTTGTAATGCGTTGATGGATAGTTTTTGGTATGATTATGACCGGGGTGATTCTTGGTATAGTCATGACCATTGATAATTTGATGAAAATCCTTGGCCAGTGAGTACGGGGATGATTAGATGTGGTGGTTTATTTATTAAGTCTCGTCTCATTAATAAAATTGATGAAAACCTTTTAAAACCTAAAAGATAGTAGACTTTATTCTCTACTTGACTCTTTTAATGAATTGCTTATTCAACGCGGTTAAAACCGGTTTGTCATTGTATTTTATCGGTTTAACACTTTGTTGAAGGCTAATGATAATTTATTCTCGCATTATCTTAGTCATAATATTTCTTCTTGGGCTAGTTGAGCTCACCCTTTTCTTTCACTTTCTCTTGTGAAATGAGAACATATACCGGGACGAGTCGGGGAGCGAGTAATGGTCCGAAGAGGATAGCATTAGTAGTCCTCACTATTCTCGTGAAATAGTGTGATAATAGTTGTAATGAGGACTCCTTTTGAGTTTGTATAATATTTAGTAGACAATATCCGTATTCAAACTCACGGTTTATGTCGTATTGTATACCTGGCAGATTAGGTTAATAAGTTGTATTTGAATTTATGTACCATGTAAGTGGCGACCCAAGATGGGTGACGATACCTAATTTTGGGGCGTCACACTTAATCCTTTGTCATTTTGTTTCAACTGGATTCGCTTTCTTTAAAAAAAAAATATTTTTCATCATCCTCGGTCTTAAATGATGATATTATGGAATATCTTTGGCCCAGTAGTGCAAAAAGATGAATGATTTCTTAAGAATATCTTTGGCTGTAGTTCAAAGATGAATGATTTCGAAGAATATCTTTGGCCCGTAGATTTTCTTAAGAATATCTTTGGCACAGTAGTGCAAAAATGAATGATTTCGAAGAATATCTTTGGCCCGTGAAGTGCAAAGATGAGCAGTGTTTAAATGAACATGACTAATCGATGAATATCTTTGGCACAGTAGTGCAAAGATGAATATTTGATTCCGGATGTATATTGATTGATGTTACGGGGGATAAAAGATAGACGATGAACTTTTAAATTCATACATGTAAGATAGTAGTTTGCATTCTCTACTTAACTCTTCTAATGAATTATTATTTCATTGCGCGAATATTGATTTAAAATTTGTTGTCTATTGTATTCTATTATATTTTTCCCTGTTGAAGACTAACGATAATTTGTTGTATATTATCTTAGTCATAATATTCTTCTTGAGCTAGTTGAGCTCACCCTTTTCCTTTTTGTTCCATTTTTCTCGGGAGGCGAGAATATAAATAAGTACTTAGTCGGGGTATGGAATGAAGGTTTTAGAAAGGATTGTTTAGTAGTCCTCACCATTTTTGTAAAATAATGTATCAATAAATGTGATGAGGATTTATTTGAGTATAGATATTGTCTAGAAGATAATATTTGTATTTAAACTCACGCTTTCTTTGTTGTAATAATAAAGTTGTAGTTGTTTACGTACTCATGTATTGACAACTCGAAATGGGTGATGTATACCTATTTTGGGGGCGTCACGATTCTGAATTAAAAGCTGTTGAACTACCCGGTGGTAAAAGTACAAGAATATGTCTGGCGTGGTTGCATAGTAGCAGCACCAGTGATTGATTATTGATGCTTACGTGAGAAGTCACTCACTATACTTTCAATTATTACTACGATAATTGCTTGCATCATATCTCTTATATTATTTATTCAATTATTGTCACAGTATCATCTGGTATAATATGTTATATTATTAATTGAGACGACAAGTTATAAATGATTAATAATTGTTGAAAGATTAAAAATGTGTTGATTAAAAATAAAATGATTTGTGGTAATATTTATTCAATCCTTAATGTATATAAAGAGTCCATTATGAGACGTTTGTGGTAAGTTTGATTATTTTATGGGGGGCCCATATGTTATTATCTAAGAGTCTCTTCGTCAATAGTAATTACCTTTGGGAATAGTAATTACCTTCGTCGATAGTATTTACCTTCACATCGATAGTATTTACCTTCGATAATAATAATTACCTTCGATAGTAATACCTTTGTGAATATAAGAATTACCTTCGTCAATAGTATTTACCTTCGTCGATAGTAATTACCTTCGTTAATAGTAATTACCCTTGTGAATAGTAATTACCTTCGCCGTCGATAGTAATTACCTTTACCGAGACGTCAAACCACTTGTCGTTTCACATTACAAAGCGTCGAACCACTTTTTTTTCACATCACATCACCAAATGAAAGCCACTTGCCTTTTCACATGGTAGGTCTTAAGCTAGAAATCTTCTATAAATAGAGGCCTAGTGCTTCATTATTTTCACGAATTCACCTTTGAACTCTAGAGAGAAAACTATAGAGAGAAAGAAGAAAAGTATTCTGCTACTTCATCTTGCCAATATTCAGTTCTTCTAAGGTAGGAATATTATTTGTTGTACCCGTAAGTGTTATTCTTTCTTATTCATGAAGAGAACTGTTGTTATTCCATTGCTTATTATTACATTGGAATAACTCAAAAGTGGTATACCTATACATAACCTATATACGCCAGATACCCTATACTTGGTGAAATCCTTATATTATTCCATTCTTATTTATTCTGTTGGAATAACTCAGTATACGCTAATCCCCTTTACTTGGTGATCTCCTTACATTATTCCATTCTTTATTATTACGCTGGAATATTACTGCTGCGTGTGTTTTACACCGGACCGGTTCCATTGTTTATTATTCCGCATTTATTATTCTCATTGGAATATCACATGCGTATGTTTTACACCTACCGGTTCCATTGTTTATTATTCAAATTTTTATTATTCTGCTTGGATCATCCTGCTTGCTTGTGAATTTCACCGACACAGGTTCCGTTATTATTATTACATTGGAATAACTTTTATACATCTAATCGCGTGCATGGTGATTTCTTTTGTTATTCCATTCTTTATTATACTCAGTTGGTTAAATCTTTGACTTCTATACTCCATGAAATTAGTGGAATATCCTCGATATTTGCGCTTCATCCAAAGATCTTTTCACGGAAATATTCTTCCGATCATTCTTGAATTTTACTCTACAAAAGCAAAGATCATTTTGACAATTTGGACGTTAATAATTCCTCGGATAAAATAATTCTTGAACTTGTTTTATTGAATTATTATGTCATTGTCATCATCCTCATGTTATATTATGTTATCTCCTAGAACTTACGTGTATAGATGAACTTAGTATGATTATGACCGAGGATCATTCTTATAATCATGGCTTGTTATAAATGATGTGATAAAGTCCTCGGTCACTGTAATGCAAAAGTTGATGGATAATTTTTGGTATGATTATGACCGGGGGTGATTCGGTATAGTCACGTGACCATTGATAATTTGATGAATATCCTCGGCAGTAGTAGTGCGGGGTGATTCGATGATGTGGATTATTTATTAAAATTTGAGTCTCAGCTATAACAAAGATGAAAAACCTTTTAAAACCTAAAAGATAGTAGACTTTATTCTCTACTTGACTCTTTTAATGGATTGCTTATTCATCAGCAGCTTAAACTTGTTGTCTATTGTATTTTATCGCTTTAACATCTTTGTTGAAGGCTAATGATAAATTATTCTGCATTATCTTAGTCATAATATTTCTTCTTTGGCTAGTTGAGCTCACCCTTTCTTTCACCGTTTTCTCTTGAAATGAGAACATAGTTGGGACGAGTCGGGGAACGAAGTAATGGTCCGAGAGGATAACATTAGTAGTCCTCACTATTCTCGTGAAATAAAGTGATAATAGTAGTAATGAGGACTCCATTTGAGTTTGTATAATATCTAGTAGACAATATTTGTATTCAAACTCACGCTTTTATGTCGTATTGCATACCTGCGTTATATTAGTAAGTTGTATTTGAATTTATGTACCATGTAAGTGGCGACCCAAGATGGGTGGCGATATACCTAATTTTGGGGGCGTCCATAACAGGTATCGAGCTTAGGGATATGATCCCCGGCTAAGATGTGAGAATAGTACTAGGAGGGAGAGACGGGAATACCTTCGCTAGTATGACCTACCTAAGTTTATTTGGTATTTGATTGGTCGGTCAGAGTATAGTGATAATATGTTGCATGTCAATTAACCCTTATTTTGTGACAGTGTTTGGAAATGACAGCTGAAAATATTCACAATGGAGTGAATGTGACCGTTGTGACACCTTTAATCACTAATCAGGTTAATGCAGTGTCAAATGAGGAACAAATTATAGATATCCACGTAGTGAATGAAGAACTAATTGTTGCACCCGAGCTAGTTGCAGAGGTAGCAGCTAAGAGTGGGGAAGAAGAGGAAGAAGAGGAACCTGAGGAGAATTGGTTAGAAGAAGTTTATGATCAAAACTTATAATTACAAAATCGTGTTCGTGAGCTAGAAGAACAGAGTTGAAGAACGGCAAACTATCGTGGAACAAAGGGATACAACAATTCAAAATTGGGTTACCCGATATGTGATGCTCGAACAAAATCACGCTTTGGCGGTGTAAGATATTAAAGTTGGAATCGAGAATTTAAAATCAAAGATCAAATTTGAAAGAAGAAACAATCGAACGAAAGAGAATAGGCGATGCGTGGGTAAAAGCCGCACAACGCTTTGATAGTGTAGAAAAAAGACGTCCAATCCAATAAACCCAAAATAAATGAAATGGACTTTGCTTTTTTGGACAAAGAATTGGAGAACCAAACATCGAATTCTAATTACCACATAATAGCGGTCAACCCGAATTCGATATGGATCGGAGAATAATGATTCAAATCATGGATCGTGAATGTGAAGAAGCACTTAAGGGTGGAATGTACCTTATATAGTAAAGTCAAACTTTCGGTAATTTAAGCGAGGCGTTTAGAGAAAACCCGAAGTTATATTACTGTAAATTAATTATAAATTATTACTGAAGTCTATACTTTATTCAATACAAGTTCTACCCACTCTTTTATTCTACCTAGTTGTGTTCAATGTTTAAATTTGACTCGAAAAATTAGACTTTGATTTTTCTATCGAAACTTCGTTGGGAGAAACCTTTCGTTACCTCCAATCGCTTATTATAATCTTGTTGTTTCAAATAAACACTTTCACGATCTTATCTCTTTGAAAATACTTGCCTTTGAGGTAATTTTTGAAAATGATTGATTAACTACTCATTATTCTTTTTGTAAGGTTGTTAGCTTTCATATTCCTAACCAACTCATTATACTGAATTCAAAGTAACCAAACCCTAAAGTTAATCACAGCTTATATCAAGCCATAAGTAAAGAGCCCCGATCCTTTCGTTGTTGACTTCCTTGTGTGAAATGCACCGGCCCGCACTTTCTCGTGGCGGCGTGTCGGATCAAGATGGCAAGTTGATAGGTATCATTGTGAGGTGCTATCCAGGTTAAGGGTTAGAAGTCACAGTTGATATTAATGTGACGTACTATCCAAGTCTTGGACGAGAGTAACAGTTTTGAATGATATTTATATCATTAATAAATTTCTTGGCGTATTCTTGAAGTAGCCTACCCTAGAACGTGAAATTGAATTTTGTATTGACCCCAGTACAAAAACCCATTTCTTAAACCCTCAAATATTTCTTCAATTAAAAGGATCTGTTTATGTGGATTATGATGAAAGTCATAATAAAAGGATAGAACTGATGAAAATAATGGGTATATGAAGTGTTAGTAAATTTTAAGATGAGTTATGTTGGTTA
This sequence comes from Panax quinquefolius, assembly GCA_020205615.1. Taxonomy (NCBI): domain Eukaryota; kingdom Viridiplantae; phylum Streptophyta; class Magnoliopsida; order Apiales; family Araliaceae; genus Panax; species Panax quinquefolius. The sequence continues at coordinate 3,174,239 of CM035160.1, read as the reverse complement.
GTATGTGAAAACATGAAAGTTTCTTAGAAATCACAAAGAGTTGAAAATCAGATTTTGGTGAAAAACGTAACATGAAATTCAATTGACCATATCTCCTATTATATTTTGAATTTTTGAGTGTGGTCAAGTCCTAGAGTTAGATCTATGAGTTACCTAACTAATCTAAGTGGAATTACTGGAAAAGGTGTTGTATATTTTGTGTGGACTGATTTTAGCAAAGGAGTGCAAAGTCTGCAAAAAAGGAAAAAATTTCACTGCCATGATTTTAGACGGGCTGTTTCGGCCACTTAAATTATGAGAAAAATTCTGGCCTTTTGGGACTTGAAGGTATATGGTATAAAGTACCTCCTGTCCAAAAATGAGCTCATTCGACTTAAAATGAGCAAGTTATGACTATTTCAATATTTAGGTTTTTTCCGATTTAAAACGCTATAACCGAGTTCTATAACTCACGATGACCATAATTTAAACCGGAAGCTCACGTTAACATGTGTAAGGTCCCGCCAAGATTTGGGAATTTTTGGAGTTAAACTTGAGGTAGCTAATTTCTTAAGGAATAATTAGAAATTAATTTTTGAAAAATAGTAAATGAATTTTAAAATTCCGAGAAAAATATATTTTCATTATGGGATTATATTATGCTAAAACCCAGAAAAGAAATATTTTTGGGACTGATTTGGTATTTTTCATGAAAATAGTTTAGTTACTGAACATATGAGTTAAATATGTTATGTGAAGTAACAAAGTTGAAAATAAGATTTTATGGCTGAGAATCCTATATGTAATATATGCATATTTTTTTGATGAGGGATTTGATAATTGGTGATGATATCTTATGAGTATGGCATTTTGGATGATTAAATGCATTATATGGTAAAGCGTAAACAATTGAGATAAATTGTTTATAAATTTAAGAAGTGATTAAAATATTATTATAATATTAATGATATTAGATTATGAGATTATTAAGTGATTGATAACATGGGATATTCTTGAATCCTGGATAAATTATATTATAAATGTTTAATATTTATCCTTTATCTCATTTGATTGATTCTTTATATCGTTATCCTCATGTTTATATTATGTTGAAAGTCATCCGTGGCTCAGAAGTGCGTAGATGGACTTGGTATGATTATGACCGAGGATTGTTTTGTATAATCATAACCGTAATTGAAAACACGATTATCTTTGGCCGTAGTGCATGGATAATTTGTGGTCGTGATACTTAATGAATATACGATTATCTTTGGTAGTAGTGCATGGATAATTTGTGGTCGTGATACTAATGAATACACGATTATCTTTGGTAGTAGTGCATGGATAATTTGTGGTCGTGATACTTAATGAATACACGATTATCTTTGGTCAGAGTGCATGGATAATTTGTGGTCGTGATACTAATGAATACGTGTGCGCCCCCAAAATTAGGTATACATCACCCATTTTGGGTCGCCACTTACATACGTGGTATGTAATTTAAATACAACTTATTAACATAACTGTAGTAATAATACGACATATAAATCGTGAGTTTAAATACAAATATCGCTCTACTAGATATTATACAAACTCAAACAAAAGTCCTCATTACAATTATTATCACACTATTTCACGTAATAGTGAGGACTACTAATGCTATCTTCGTGACCATCACTGATTCCCCGACTCGTCCCAACTATATTCTCATTTCAAAGAGAACAAAGGAAAGAAAGGGTGAGCTCAACTAGCCCAAAGAAGAAATATTATGACTAAGATAATGCGTAATAAATTATCAATAGTCTTCAACAATGTTAAACCGATAAAATACAATAGACAACCGCTTTAATCATAGCAATGAATATGCAATCCATTAAAAGAGTCAAGTAGAAAATAAAGTCTACTATCTTTTAGGTTTTAAAAGGTTTTTCATCATCATTATAGCCGAGACTCACTTTTAATAAATATTCCACATCATCGAATCACCCCTCGCACTACTACCAAGGATATTCTTTAAGTATCACGACCACAATTATTCACGCACTACGCCAAGAAGAATATTTGTGTATTCATTAATGGTCATGATCATGCCAACAACCTGTCCCATCAATGCACTACGGCCATCGAGGATTTTTACCACATCATTTGTAACATTACTACCATGATTACAATCAATAGTCTCTCGTCATAATCATACCAAGTCCATCTATGCACTACAAAAGTGCCACGTATGACTTTTTAAAAAATATAAACATGAGGATGATGACAATGATATAAGAATTCAATAAAACAAGTTCAAGAATTATTTTATCCAGAATTATTAACGCCCAAATTATCAATATGATATCGCTTTTGTAGAGTAAAATTCAAGAATGATCGTAAGAATATTTTCATGAAAAGATATCGGATGAAACGCAAATATCAAGGATATTCCACTAATTTCATGGAGTATAGAAGTCAAAGTTTTAACCAACCGGATATAATAAAGAATGGAATAACAAAAGAAATCACCATGCATGCGATAAACCGCATGATGCAAAAAGTATTCCAATGTAATAATAAATAACGGAACCAAAGTCGTCGTGAAATTCACACCGAAGTGATGTTCCAACGTAATAATAAAGATGGAACCAGATCCTGTAAAACACACGATAGATATTCCAACAATAATAAAGATTTTAACCAGTCCTGTAAAACACATGCATGTGATGTTCCAATGTATAATAAAAAGATTTTAACCAGTCCTGTAAAAACACATGCATGTGATGTTCCAACAGAAATAATAAAGACGGAACCAGTCCTGTAAAACACACGATGTGATGTTCCAATGTAATAATAGAAGAATGTCACCAAGTATAGGTAAACCACTGTATACAAAAGTTATTCCAATGTAATAATAAGCAATGGAATAACAAATGCTTCTCTTCACATAATAAGAAAGAATAACACCCCTTACATTTGGTAGAGATTGAATAACGCAAGAAAGGTAGTAATAAAATACTCTTCTTCTTTCTCTCTTATTCTCTCTATACTTTCTCTCTATAGCTTGAATGAATTCGTGAAAAATAATGAAGCCCTCAGCCTCTATTTATAGAAGATTTCTAGCTTAAAGACCGTCGTGTGAAAAGGCAAGTGGTGAAACGACGTGGCTGAAAAGAAAAGTGGTTTGGCCGTCAGAATGTGAAACGACAAGTGGTTCGACGCTCAGAATGTGAAACGACAAGTGGTTCGACGTCTGTAAAGGTAATTACTATTAACGAAGGTAAATACTATCGACGGGTAAATACTATTCACAAGGGTAATTACTATCGACGAAGGTAATTACTATTATAAATACTATTCACAAGGGTAATTACTATTCATTGTAAGGTAATTACTATCGACGAAAGTAAATACTATTCACAAGGGTAATTACTATCGACGAAGGTAATTACTATCGACAAAGAGACTCTTAGATGATGACATATACGAGCCCCATAAAAATAATCAAACTTACCACAAATCATTTTTTTTTCATCAACACATATTTAATCTTTCAACAATTATTAATCATTTATAACTTGTCATCTCAATTATTGATTTAATACTATAACATATTATACGTATGATACTGCGACAATAATTGAATCAATAATATAAGAGATATGATGCAAAGAATTATCGTGAAGAATAATTGAAAGATAGCTAAGTGACTTCTCACGTAAGCATCAATAATCAATACCGCGCATGCTACTACGCAACTACGCCAGACATCGTATTTTTTTACCACCGGGTAGTTCAACAGCTTTTAACTCAATAATACCTCCGCCGTTATTTTTATAAAATATTTTTGTCGCTTTCAATCCGATAATAATTTCATTAGGGGGTCCACCAATGATTGAGCCATTGTATTTAATATTCCCTAACAAAAAGAATATTCCCCACCAAACGAATATTTTATAACAACTTGCATACTTTGCAAAATTTATAAATATTACCCACAACTATAACATTATATCAAATTTATTCCATAATATTCAAAAATAATATTTATAGAAAAATTCATCTTTATTTATAAAAGTCTTGGTCTTACAACCTCCCTTCTTATGAAATTTCTCATCTCGAAATTAGGGTACGACTGTATGTCAAGAGGTAAGGATACCTTGATTTCATTTCGATTCTAACTCCCAAGTCATTTCCTCAACATCGTGGTTCCTCCACAAAACTTTCGACTTGAGGTATAACCTCGAGCGTAGAATATGTTCTTCTTCTCCCAAAATTTGAACAGAACCTCTTCATACGCCAAATCTTCCGCTATTTCGTCCTGCTCTAACTCAATAATATGGTTCGGGTCTTTCACATATTTACGTAATATAGATATGTGAAAAACGCATGAACACGAGACATATTTCAAGCAAAAGCGAGTCTATAGGCCACGCCCTACTCGATCGAGGATTAAAATGGACCGATGAATCGAGGATTAAGTTTTCCTCTCTTTCCAAATCTTGTAACTCCTTTCCATGGAGCAACTCTTAACAACACACGATCTCCTATATCAATTCCACGCCCTTTCGATGAAGATCAAGATAACTCTTTTGTCGATTTTGTGAGGTTTTTATACGTCATTTGGATCGTTTGAATCTTTTCCGTAGTCATACGTATCAACTCCTATCCCCAACAACGCTTGCTTTCACCCACCTCATCCCAAAGATACCGAGAACGACACTTTCTTCCATACAACGCTCAATGGAGCCATGCCAATACTTGCTGATAACCGTTGTTGTAGGAAAACTCCACCAATGGTAAGAACTTGTCCCAACTCCCTCAAATCAAGGACACAGAGTCTTAATAGATCTTCAAGAGTTTGAATAGTCCTCTCCGATCGTCCGTCCGTCCGAGGATGATATGCCGAGCTAAATCGTAAGTCCGTGCTCATAGCTTTTTGCAAACTAACCCCCAAAATCGTGAAGTGAATCTTGGGTCTCGATCGTAAACTATGGATACCGGCAGATACCATGCAGCCTTACAATCTCGCTTATGTACATACGAAAGCAAGACGCTCAAGTGTATAAGTTTCTCGATTTCGGAAGAAATGAGCGCACTTGGTCAATCTATCAACAATGACCCAAATCGCATCAATGCCTTGAGAAACCTTAGAAGACCCAGAAATCGAAATCCATGGTAATGTGCTCCCACTTCCATTCTCGAATTTCAAGTGGTTGCAATGGACCTTTTGGTACTTGATGCTCCTTTAACTCGCTGACAAGTTAGACACCTCGAGATAAACAAATATATCTCTCTCTTCATATTGCTTCCACCAAAATGTATGACTTAATATCATGATACATTTTGGTACTCCCAGATGGATTGCAAATGGTGTGTCAGCAGCCCCATCATGATATTATACTTTAAATCGTGGTCGTTAGGAACACAAAGTCCGGAGTCGACTCAAGTATTCCTTCTTCATCGATTCTTGCTTCCCAAGATAGCACCTTCTTGCACTTTTTTCCTCATACGATCGCCTCCGTGTCCGTAGCTTCGAGCAGCCTTTAACTTTATCGATTAAAGTCGGCTTCTACTCAGATACTCGCTATCATCACACGCGTCCTCGAGTCTTTAACTCTATCTCCATCCTTTGCAAGTCACACAAAATGGGCTCATTCATATGATGACAATATCGCACTCAGATTTCAGATATGATTTTCTACTCAATGCGCCGCCACCACGCTCGCTTTTCCAGATGGTATCGATGGTATGATCATAATCTTTCAATACCTCAAGCCAACGCCGTTGTCGATGTCGAGTTCCTTTTGAGTGAAGAAATATTTGAGGCTTTTATGATCCGTAAAGATCTCCACTTTCTCCCCATACAAGTAATGCCTCCAAATTTTAAGTGCAAAGATAATAAATGCTAACTCTAGATCATGAGTAGGATAATTCCTCTCATATTCTTTCGAGTTGTCGCGAGGCATAAAGCTATAACTTTTCCATGTCAGATAAGAACACATCCCAACCTTTGCTCAAGCATCATCAGAGATGACAAATCCTCCGAGCCGATGGTATTGTCGTAACAAAATAAATAAGTCTCCTCTCGAGTTCTTGAAAACTCTTCTCACATTCTTCGCCCAACCGAACTTTCAGATCTTCCCGAGTCACCGAAATAATGGAGTAGCGATTCGAGAAAATCCTTCCACGAATCTCCGATAATAACCAAATTAAACCGAGAAAGCTACGATTTCTCACATCGATTTAGGTTGTTCCCAAATTTGAATAGCTTCAATCTTTGTTGGGTCAATGATATTCCACGACTTGATACCACGTGCCCAAGGAATGCTACTTCTTCAAGCCGTAACTCACATTTCTTCAACTCGCATAAAGCTTATATTCACGGCTTTTGGAGTGTCACCCTCAAGTGTTGCTTCATGATCTTCACTACTTTGGAATAAATAAGGATGTCATCAATAAAGACGACCACAAAGTGATCTAAATATTCCTCAATACTTGGCTCATCATATCCATGAAGGCAAAGAGAGCATTAGTCAATCCAAAGGACACGACTAGGAATTCATAATGCCCGCATCGAGTTTCGAAAGCCGCTTTTGAATGTCACGGTTCTAATCTTCAATCGGTGATATCCTAACGAAGATCAATCTTTGAAAAGAATTTGGCTCCTTGCAATCGGGTCAAACAGTCATCAATACGCGGCAATGGATACCTATTTTTGATGGTGACGTGATTCAACTCCCGATAATCAATACAAAGTCGCATACTCCCATCTTTCTTCTTCACGAATAGTAACAGAGCACCCCAAGGAGAAGTACTAGGACGAATAAAGCCAATGTCTAACAATTCCTCGCATTGGGTCTTTAACTCCTCAAGTTCAATAGAGCTATTCGATATGGGCTTTGAAATAGGTTTTGTACCGTTCAAGGTCGATACAAAATTCAATTTCACGCCTGGGGTAGGCCAGAAGTTCTTCTTCGGAATACGCCAGAAATTTATTAACAATAGAATATCGCTTAAAATCCGATTTATTTTTATTTAAATCATGATACGAGCTAAGAAAGCTCGACATCCGCTTTTCAATAAACGAATAGCTTTTATGGCTTGAGATGACCGTGATTGATTTTAATGGTTTGGTCGTTTGAATTCAAGATAATAGGTTGATTAGGAATATGAAAGCTAACAACCTTACGAAAAACAATCAATTTTTGCATGATAAGTAGTTAACCAATCAATCCTTGTAATCACGCCAAATGCAAGTATTTTTAATGAAATAAGATCGACAGTAATGTGAGGGTACCGATTTGAACCAAACAAGACTTATAAACAAAGGGATGTAATGAAGGTTTCTCCCAACGGAGTTTCCACAGATAAGTCAAAGTCTAATTTCTCCTGAGTCAAATTTAATCGATGAGCGCAAGTAGAGAAATAAAAGAATGGGTAGAACCCAGATCAAATAAAGTATAGACTTCATTAGAGTTTATGATAAGCTTACCCGTGATGACCTCATTCGGATTCCTTGCTTCTTTGGGAGGTCACAACAAACGCCTCCTCAGACTACCGGCTTTTGAATTTTCTCGACGGCCTTTGGTGCTCCATCCTAGCTGAATTTGTCTTCTGAAAACGACAAAATCGAGCTAAGTGACCTTCTCTTCCACAATTATAACACGCTTTGACTAAGATGACGCAGCTTTGACCGATGTGTCCTCTCCTCCGCATTTGAAGCATACGATAGGTGGTCTTTCTCCTTCCTTAACAATGGGTGCCGGTGTCGACGCCTTTCCATCATCATTGAATCTCCTTTTCTTGAAATGTCCATTCTTATTGTTTTGGCCCGATTACCACCGGTGGTTACCATATCCGCCCGCTGATTCCTCCACGCTTGTTGTCACCGCTCACGACTACTCACCGGTATTATAATTTTGCTTACCGCTTCTTTTTAGTCAGGTTGACTCATTATCGCGCTTCCACTAATCGAGCCCTATTTACAACATCCTAATACAAACACGCTTTATGAGAAATAAGATGTCGACGATTCCCGCTTCAAACCTCTTAAAAACATTCGCGCCATTCTCTTCATTATCCACCAAGTGGGACGAAACCGTGATAACTCCGCAAATTTTGCCTCGTATCATGACACACTTGGCCATATTGTTTTGTTCCAACTTGATAAATTCCACCTCCTTCATGTGGCGTAATACTTTCGTGAAAGTATTTGTCGCTGAACAACTCCCGAACTTCTCCCAAGATATCTTCAAGACAAAGAAGTTGAGTACGCTTTTACCGATTCCCACCAAGAATCCGCCTCCGCCAACATAAAGGCGTAAGAAAGGGAACCTTTTGCTTTCTGAGCATCCCAAGACATCAAATATCTTGGTAATCTGCTTTTATCCATGCTTCCGCCGTAAGTGGTTTTGGCTTCCCTTAAACTCCGGTGGTCCCAGCCTCCTTAATTGTTTAATGGTGACCGCCGAGAGTTTTCCGTGTTTCCACCTACGCTTTGGATGAGTCGCCTTCATCATTGCAGATAAATCGCATAAAGCCTCCTAACATTTGATCATTCATCATTTGGTCAAGGTTGTTGTTTGTCATATGAGGATTGTCGCCTTCCGATGCACATTATCCTCGATTATCGATATGTGGTGAATCAACAATCGCTCAAGGCTTCCATCGCTATTCTCAACATTCTCGATGTCATTTTCAGACATCGCCACAAAACAAAAGGTTAATCGACATGTAACAAATTATCCCTATCTTCCCACCAACCAATAAAATAGCACATAAACTTAGTAGGTCATACTAACAAAGGTATTCCCCGCCTCCCTCCTAGTACTATTCTCACATCTTAGCCAGTGATCATATCCCTAAGCTCGATACTCAATCGCGACGCCCCCCAAAATTAGTATACATCACCCATCTTGGGTCGCCACTTACATGGTATGTAATTTAAATACAACTTATTAACATAACCTGCTGTGGTACAATACTTTATATAAATCGTGAGTTTAAATACAAATATCGCCTACTAGATATTATACAAACTCAAACAAAAGTCCTCATTACAATTATTATCACACTATTTCACGTAATAAAATGAGGACTACTAATGCTATCTTCAGACCATCACTGCTTCCCCGACTCGTCCAAATATATATTCTCATTTCCTCAAGAGAACAAAGAAAGAAAGGGTGAGCTCAACTAGCCCAAGAAGAAATATTACGACTAAGATAATGCGTAATAAATTATCAATAGTCTTCAACAATGTTAAACCGATAAAATACAATAGACAACCAGCTTAATCACAATGAATATGCAATCCATTAAAAGAGTCAAGTAGAAAATAAAGTCTACTATCTTTTAGGTTTTAAAAGGTTTTTCATCATCAAGTATAAATAGACTCACTTTAATAAATATTCCACATCATCGAATCACCCCCGCACTACTACGGGCAAGGATATTCTTTAAGATCACGACCACAATTATTCACGCACTACGCCCAAGAATATTTGTGTATTCATTAATGGTCATGATCATGCCAACAATCGTCCCATCAATGCACTACTACCAATCGAGGATTTTTACCACATCATTTGTAACATTACTACCATGATTACAATCAATAGTCTCTCGTCATAATCATACCAAGTCCATCTATGCACTACAAAAGCCACGTATTTGACTTTTAAAAATATAAAAATGAGGATGATGACAATGATATAAGAATTCAATAAAACAAGTTCAAGAATTATTTTATCCAGTGAATTATTAACGCCCAAATTATCAATACGATATCGCTTTTGTAGAGTAAAATTCAAGAATGATCGTAAGAATATTTTCATGAAAAGATATCGATGAAACGCAAATATCAAGGATATTCTACTAATTTCATGGAGTATAAAGTCAAAGTTTTAACCAACCGGGTATAATAAAGAATGGAATAACAAAAGAAATCACCACGCATGCGATAAACCCGCATGCATAAATGTGTTATTCCAATGTAATAATAAATAACGGAACCAGTCGTGTGAAATTACACAATCCACAGATGTTCCAATGTAATAATAAAGATGGAACTGCATCCTGTAAAACACACGATAGATATTCCAATGTATCAATAAAGATTTTAACCAGTCCCGTAAAACACACGCATGTGATGTTCCAATGTAATAATAAAGATTTTAACCAGTCCTGTAAAACACACGCATGTGATGTTCCAATGTATCAATAATAAAGATTTAACCAGTCCTGTAAAACACATGCATGTGATGTTCCAAATGTAAATAATAAAGACGAACCAGTCCTGTAAAACACACACGATGATGTTCCAATGTAATAATAGAAAGAATGTCACCAAGTATAGGTAAACCACAGATACAAAAGTTATTCCAATGTAATAATAAGCAATGGAATAACAACAGCTTCTTCATGAATAAGAAAGAATAACACCCCTTACATTTGGTAGGAGATTAAATACGCGCAAGAAGTGTAAGAATAAAATACTCTTCTTCTTTCTCTCTTATTCTCTCTATACTTTCTCTCTATAGCTCGAATGAATTCGTGAAAAAAATATGAAGCCCTAGGCCTCTATTTATAGAAGATTTCTAGCTTAGCAGACCGCCGTGTGAAAAGGCAAGTGGCTCGACGAATCGGGTTCGACGCCTTAGTAATGTGAAACGACAAGTGGTTCGACGCACCGTAATGTGAAACGACAAGTGGTTCGACGTCTGTAAAGGTAATTACTATTAACGAAGGTAAATACTATCGACGGTAGGTAAATACTATTCACAAGGGTAATTACTATCGACGTAAGGTAATTACTATCGACGAAAGGTAAATACTATTCACAAGGGTAATTACTATCGACGAAGGGTAATTACTATCGATTTAAGGTAAATACTATTCACGAAGGTAATTACTATTCACGAAGGTAATTACTATCGACGAAGGTAATTACTATCGACGAAGAGACTCTTAGATGATGACATACGAGCCCCCATAAAATAATCAAACTTACCACAAATCATTTTTTTTTCATCAACACATATTTAATCTTTCAACAATTATTAATCATTTATAACTTGTCGCCTCAATTATTGATTTAATACTATAACATATTATACGTATGATACTGCGACAATAATCAAATCAATAATATAAGAGATATGATGCAAAGAATTATCGAAAGTAATAATCGAGCATAAATTTGTGACTTCTCACGTAAGATCAATAATCAATACCGTGTGCTACTATGCAACTACGCCAGACATCGTATTTTTTTACCACCGGTAGTTCAACAGCTTTTAACTCAGAATACCTCCGCCGTTATTTTTATAAAATATTTTTGTCGCTTTTCTCAATCCGACAAATAATTTCACAGGGGGTCCACCAATGATTGAGCCATCAGATTTAATATTCCCTAACAAAAGAATATTCCCCACCAAACGAATATTTTATAACAACTTGCATACTTTGCAAAATTTATAAATATTACCCACAACTATAACATTATATCAAATTTATTCCATAATATTCAAAAATAATATTTATAGAAAAATTCATCTTTATTTATAAAAGTTGGGTCTTACATCAAGGTATCCTCACCTCTTTATCATACCAGTGCATCGCACCCTAATTTCGAGGGCGAAATTCCATAAGGAGGGAGATTGTGAGACCCCATATTTTATCAATAAAGATTTAAATTTGTCAAAATAATTTTTAATATTATGGTGTGAATTTGAGATAATATTATAGTTGTGGGTAGATTTATAAATTTTGCAAAGTATGCAAGTTGTTATAAAATATTCGTTTGGTCTGGGAATATTCTTTTGTTAGAAATATTCGTATAACTACTCAATCATTGGTGGACCCCACAATGTATAAAGATTTAAATTTGTCGAAATAATTTTTAATATTATGGTGTGAATTTTTGAGATAATATTATAGTTGTGGGTAGTATTTATAAATTTTGCAAAGTATGCAAGTTGTTATAAAATATTACGTTTTGGTCTAATATTCTTTTTGTTAGGGAATATTCGTGATAACGACTCAATCATTGGTGGACCCCTACAATGAATTATTATTCATTTGATGAGAAAACGACAAAAATATTATAAAAATAACTTGGGAGGTGTTACCGTTAAAATCTGCTGAACTACCCGGGTAAATGTAAGACCCTCAAATTTTTTTTAAATAAAAAGAATTTCCTTTATTTATTATTTTGAAATAAGTAAGGGTTGATTTGATTAATGTGGATAGTTAGGGGTAAAATAGCAAATATTTCAAAATAAGCAAGTGGTTATAAAATATTCATTGTTGTCTTGGGAATATTCGTTTGGTCGTGGAATATTCGTATCGCTTGTCGGGAATATTCGACGATTTACCAAGCAGCCATGTATGTGTGGGCCCCATAACTGAAAAGCGATTGGATGAGGAAAACGACAAATATAAGTTGGTTAAAAATAACTACAGTAGTTGTTACCAATTAAGATCATTGGAATACCCCGTGGTTAAAATACAATGAATACGCTGGGTCGCACAAAGAAGACACCAGTATTGCACAAGATTTATTGAATTATCGATCCTTACGTAAAGAGGCACTACTCAATAATTTTCACGATGAATTACCGCTCAAAATTTTATTTTATTGATTCAATAATTGTCAAGTTGATATTTTATATTATCGTTGTTCAATAATTGTCATCGCACATTATCTCCATTATCGATCAATAATTCATATTATTTAAATAATATTATTAGATAGCATTATTGGCAATGTCTAGAAAGTTCTCATCAAGGAGAGGTTTGGTCACCTAATCATACCGCCAAGAAGGAGAAATCCTTATTGAAAGCCCCTCTTCCTGGAAACTACCGGTCATGTCATAATTGTGATTCTCGTAATATTATTTGTGAATAATTAATTATTGATTCATATGATAAAGAAATATTTATTTTATGTGGATATAAATGATGGATTTATTTATGTGGTTATAATTGAATGATTTAATGTTGAGGTGTTTTATCGAGATTTTATCGGATTGGAGGTATTAAAAATCAAATCGGGGTTTTGAGATATATTGCGGGGTTATAATTTTTAATCCGACCGCTTGGATTGTGGTAATTTTTGGATATGTTATACATACATAAGTTGAGTATATGTCCACAAATTTTGAACCGTTAAAATGAACGAATGATTTGTTATGAATTTTAAGAGGTGACTGATTCGGAAATTAGGGTTATAATTGATTTTGGTGGAAAATTCTAGAATTGAGTGGGCCCCACTTGTGGTTGTTGAAAAAAAATGTGCTGAATTTTATTTCAAATGTGGTGGGTGGCAATAGTAGCGGTAAAAAGCCATCGTGTAGCAGTGTCAAGTCCGCTTGGTACGGCTAACATTTTCCTATAAATAGAGGGCTAAGTTAGAATTGAAAATCACACCGTAAATAAAGTTTTCTCTTTCTCTCTCTATATTATCGAGCGTATTTTGTGAGTATTTAGATACTTTGAGAGTTGTTGTTCAAGACAAGTTTCATTCAAAGATCACTTCCGACCTTTCCTTCCGGCACTCGATTCTTTGAGGTAAGGGATATTATTTTTTTTTCAGAATGATATTATTTCTTCAATATCATTATCTTTGAAATATTGGTTGGTACTTTTTATCAAATTTGGAACTTTTTCATGTCATGGGGTTACTATTCATGAGTTACTATTCACGAAGTTACTATTCATGAGTTACTATTCACGAAGTTACTATTCACAAGTACTATTCATGAAGCGTGAAAATGTTTTTTTTGTGGAATTTCTATCTTTTGGTGTTTGAGTTACTATTCACGATACTAAGACTATTCACGATATACTGACACTATTCACGAATACAAGACTATTCAATTTAAAATGAAAATTTTTCTTTTCGTCTAAAATATCTATTCGGATACTAGCTTTGATTGTATCCATGTTTTGATCATTCTTGAATTTTACACCACTAACGTGATTATTTTTGAGGTATTTTTGGATGTGGATAAAACCAAAGTACTAATCCTTAATCCTTAATCCTTGTCATTTTGTTTCACCGATTCGCTTTCTTTAAAAATATTTTTCATCATCCTCGGCCTTAAATGATGATATTATTGAATATCTTTGGCCCGTAGTGCAAAGATGAATGATTTCAAGAATATCTTTGGCCCCAGGCAAAGAGAGATGAACAAGTGTTGAGATGAACATGACCGATCGATTAATATCTTTGGCCTCAGTAGTGCAAAGATGAACAGTGTTTAAATGAACACGACTTAATTGATGAATATCTTTGGCACGTAGTGCAAAGATGAATATTTGATTCCGGATGTTTATGGATTGATGTTACAGGGATAAAAGATGACGATGAACTTTTAAATTCATACATGAAGATAGTAGTTTGCATTCTCTACTTAACTCTTCTAATGAATTATTATTTCACGCGAATATTGATTTAAAATTTGTTGTCTATCAGATTCTATTAAATTTTTCCCTCGTTGAAGACTAACGATAATTTGTCAGATATTATCTTAGTCATAATATTCTTTATCGAGCTAGTTGAGCTCACCCTTTTCCTTTTTGTTCCATTCTTCTCGTGGAGGCGAGAATATAAATGAAGTACGAGCCTGGGTATGGAATGAAGGTTTTAGAAAGGATTGTTTAGTAGTCCTCACCATTTTTGTAAAATAATGTATCAATAAATGTGATGAGGATTTATTTGAGTATAGATATTGTCTAGTAAGATAATATTTGTATTTAAACTCACGCTTTCTTCGTTGTAATAATAAAGTTGTAGTTGTTTCGCATCATGTATTGACAACCTCGTAATGGGTGATGTATACCTATTTTGGGGGCGCCACGGTTGGTATCGAGCTTAGGATATGATCTCCAAGAGATCGGGGAATAGAACTAGGAGGGAGAGATTTAGTAAATGCTTCGCTAAAGGTGTCCTACCTAAGCTTATTTGTTAGTCGGTCAAGATATAAGGGATATTATGTGATATATTGATTTCCTTAATTAACCCTTGTTTTATGACAAAGATTTGAGAATGTCGATCGAGAATATTAACAATGGAAATGAGAACGTGGAGACGCTGTATCTTCACCAACGAGGAGAAACGTGCAACAGTCGGGCAATGTTCCTCCCGTGAACAACAACATGGAGCAGATGATGAACGAGGGGATGTTTAGAAGTTTTTTGCAGCTCATGCAAAATCGATTTGTGGAGACTCGTGTTCAAAATACGGAGGAAATGATAGCAATTCACGGGTTGTCACAAACAAGCAGCTTCAAAGAGTTGGGACCACCAGAATTTAAGGAAAGCCAGATCCGATCATGGCGGAAACACGGGTCAAGCAAATTACCAAGATATTCGATGTCTTGGGATGCACGAAGGAACGAAGGTTCCATTCGCCACCTTTATGTTCCGGGCGCGGCGGCATCATCGGTGGGAGTCTCAGTGAAGCGTACTCCATCCAATTAAGACTCAAAGATGTCTTGGGAGACATTTCAGAGATTATTTAATGACAAATACTTTCCCGAAAGTGTTCGTCTATACGAAGGAAGTGGAGTTCATCGATTAGAGCAAAACAACACGACGGTGTCTCTCAATGACGAGGCAAAGTTTGCGAGAGTTATCCAGTTTGCACCTCATTTGGTGGAGAATGAGGAACGATGACGCGGATGTTTCTTAGAGGTTTGAAACCCCAAGATACGTCAAGATCTTATTTCTCATAAACTTTCTCTTTATTCAGATGTTGTAAACAGGCTCAATTATTAGAGCGAGATAACGAGTACGGCCAACCGAGGACCATAACCGTGGATCGTACTGAGAGATAGCGAAGTCAATGTAATAATGATAACTCATGGAGAAAGAAATGAATTTTACAGAAATGGTAACCACTCTGGTGGTAATCATGGTCATGAAAAATGTAAGAAGCGAGTCGGGAGATTTTAAAAGAGGAGATTTAACAACGACTATGTGAAGACGATGCGGTACTTAAGAAGAATCGGTTCTAAGGGAGGAGAACGACCACCGGCCATATATATGCTATAAATGCGGAAAAGAGGGACATATCGGTCAAACCGCCCACAACAAATTCAAGGTATGCTATAGTTGTGGAAAGGAAGGACATATCGCTTTCGAGATCAGACGCATAGAATAAACCTAGTTCAATGGGATTCGGTGACTCAAAAGATCGTCTCCGTAAAAGTCAAAGTCAACGATTCCGGAAGAAGCGTTTGTTGTGATCGGTCATAATGCGAGAACCCAAACGAGGTGATCACGGGTAAGCCATTTATAAATTCTTGCGAAGTTTATACCTTACTTGATACACTGGGTGCTACCCATTCATTTATCTCTCCTGCATGTGCTCAACGCTTAAACTTGACTCGAGAAATTAGACTTTGATCTATCTCGTGGAAACTCCGTTAGAGAAACTTTCATCACATCCACCGCTTATAAATCTTGTTTGATTCAAGTTGGCACCATTACCTTACCCGTCGACCTTATCTCTTTAAAGATACTTGCTTTTGATGTGATTTTAGGGATTGATTGGTTAACTACTCATCATGCCAAAATTGATTATTTTCGTAAGGTTGTTAGTTTTCATATTCCTAACCAACCCGTTGTATTTAATTCAAGCAACTAAACCATTAAAATCAATCACCGTCATATCTAATCATAAAGCTATTCGCTTATTGAAAAACGGATGTCAAGCTTTCTTAGCCCATGTTATGGATTTGAATAAAGACACGCCAAATTTGAATAATATTCCCGTTGTTATTGACTTTCCCGACGATTTCAAAGAACTTCCCTGCCTACCCCTTAATATGAAGTTGAATTCTTTATTGATCTTGAACCCGGTACAAAGCCCATTTCTAAAACCCCATATCGAATGGCTCCTATTGAACTTCAGAGTTAAAGGTCCAACTACGAGAATTGTTGGACATCGGTTTCATCTCGGCCCTAAGACATCTCCTCGGGGTGCTCTGCTTTATTTGTAAAGAAGAAAGACGGAGTATGCGACTTTGTATTGACTATCTCGGAATCGAACCATGTCACCATCAAGAATAGGTATCCTCACCTCGTATTGATGACTTGTTTGACCAAATGCAAGGGCACAATTCTTTTCAAAATCGATCTTCGCTCGGATATCATCAAATTTGAAGATTAAAATCGAGGATATTCCAAAGACCGCCTTCGTAACTCCCAGATGGGCATTATGAATTCTTAGTCATGTCTTTCTGACTAACTAATGCTCCTATGGCTTTTATGGATATGATGAACCGAGTATTCAAGGAATATTTGGATCGATTCGTTGTCAGTCTTTATTGATGACATCCTTATATATTCCAAAAGTCGTGAAGATCATGAGCACCATTTGAAGTCGGTACTCTAAAGGCTTCGTGAAAACCAACTATATGCCAAATTGAAGAAATGCGAGTTCGCCTCGAGGAAGTAGCATTTCTTGGGCATGGTGGTGTCAAAACACGGAGTATCTGCTGATCCGTGAAGATTGAAGCAATACAAAGTTAGAGAGCAACCAAGCTTTGGATCAAGTACGTAGCTTTTTGGGCTTAATTGGTTATTATCGAGATTCGTGGAAGGGTTTTCTCGAATCGCTACTCCATTAACTCAAATAACTCGGAAGGATACAAAATTGCTTGGAGCGAAGAATGCGAGAAAAGTTTCCAAGAGCTTAAGAGGAGACTTATTTCTACACTGTTCTAACAATACCATCCGGTTCTTGATGGATTTGTTATCTACAAATGATGCTTCGAGCAAAGGGTTAGGATGTGTTCTCATGCAACGTGGGAAAGTCATAGCCTTTATGCCTCATGACAACTTAAAGAGTATGAGAGGAATTATCCTACTCATGATCTAGAGTTAGCGGCAGATTGTTTTCAAGGCTAAAAGATATGGAGGCACTATCTATATGGGAGAAAGTGGAGATATATTCGCACCATAAAAGCCTTAAATATTTCTTCACTAAAAAGAACTCAACACGCTAAGCAAATGACGCTGGCTTCGAAACTATCGAAAGACTACTACCACACTATTCAATACCATCCCGGTAAAGTTTAACGTGGTAGCCGACGCATTAAGTAGAAGATCATATGCGAACGAAAAGTGCGATGATGTCAAATATACGATAGAGCCAACTTTAATAGAAAAAGTTAAGGTTGCTTTCAAGCCACCGAATCCGGAGTGATGCATATGAAGAAGAAAGTACAAGAAGGAGCTATTCCTAAGCGAGAATTGATGAAGAAGGAATACTTGAGTCCACTCTGCAGACTTTGTGTTCCTAACGACTCGATTTGAAGTACAAGATTATGATGGAGACACACAATACACCATTTGCAATCCATCCTCGAAGTACTAAATGTATCGTGATCTTCGACATACATTTTGGTGGAACAATATGAAGAGAGATTGCAAAGTTTATCTCAATGTGTTTAACTTGTCAACGTGTAAAGGCGAGCATCTAGTACCTAAGGGTCCGTTGCAACCACTTGAGATTCCTGGAATGGAAGTGGGAACACATTACCATGGATTTCATTCACGGGTCTTCCTACGGTTTTCTCAAGGCATCAATGCTATTTGGGTTATTGTTGATAGATTAACCAAATCTGCTTCATTTCTTGCCGATACGGAGACTTATTCCTCGAACGCCTTGCTAGTATGTATACGTAAATGAGATTGTGAGGTTGCATGGCATGCCTCAGATCCATAGTTTTGGATCGTGACCCAAGATTCACTTCAAGATTTTGGGTTAGCTTGCAAAAAAGCTATGGGCACGGATTTGCGATTTAGTTCTAAGATACCATCCCCAAACGATTTGGACAATCGAGAGAGACTATTCAAACTCTTGAAGATTTATTAAGACTCGTGTCCTAGACTTCAAGGGCGGTTGATAAGTATTTACCATCGGTGGAATTCTCCTACAACAACAAATGCTTATCGTGCAAGTATAGGTGTGGCTCCATTCAAGCATTATATGGACGAAAAATGTCGTTCTCCAATATGTTGGGATGAGGTGGGTGAAGCAACATTGTTGGGACCCGAGTTAAGACGTATGACTCACCGAAAAGATCCAAATGATTCGACAACGTGATACAAACGGCACAAGATCGACAAAAGAGTTATGCGGATCTTCATCGAAAGGACGTGGAATTTAATGTAGGGGATCATGTATTGTTGCGAAGTTGCTCCATGGAAGGGAGTTACAAGATTTGGGAAGAGAGGAAAGCTCAATCCACGATTTATCGGTCCATTTCAAATTCTCGACCGAGTAGGAAATGTAGCCTATAGACTTGCGTTACCTCCAAGTATGTCTCGTGTTCATAATGTGTTTCACATATCTGCATTTCTTAGAATATGTGAAAGACCCGAACCACGCTATAGAGTTAGAACCGGGACGAGATAAATGCCAAGACTTAACGTATGAGGAGGTACCACAAGATCTTGGATAGGAAGGAGCATGTCCCACGCCAAGAAAGTCATACCACAAGTTAAAGTTTTGTGGAGGAATCATGCTATAGAGGAAATGACCTGGGAATTGAAACGAAATGAAAGCGAGGTATCCTCACCTTTTCAAACACTGTGTATCGTCACGTCAATTTCGAGGACGAAATTTCATAAGGAGGGAGGTCAGAAGACCTCAAATTTTTTAAATAAAAAGGAATTTCCTTTATTTATTATTTTGAAATAGTAAGGGTTGATTAGATTAATGTGGATAGTTAGGGGTAAAATACGCAAATATTTCAAAATAAGCAAGTGGTTATAAAATATTCATTGTTGTCGGGAATATTCGTTTGGTCGTGGAATATTCGTCTCGCTTGGGAATATTCGTGACGACGACACAAACCATGTGTGGGCCCCATAACTGAAAGCGATTGGATGAGGAAAATGACAAATATAAGTTGGTTAAAAATAACTACGTAGTTGTTACCAAGTTAAGATCGTTGAATAATACTTGGTGGTTAAAATACGTGAATACGCTATGGTCGCACAAAGAAGCACACCAGACGCATGCAGATTGTTGAATTATTGATCCTTACGTAAGGCACTTACTCAATAATTTTCACAGTAATTATCGCTCAAAATTTTATTTTATTGATTCAATAATTCTGCTGCGTTGATATTTTATATTATCATTGTTCAATAATTGTCACCTAACATTATCTCCATTATCGATCAATAATTCATATTATTTAAATAATATTATTAGATAAAGATTATTGGCAATGTCTAGAAAGTTCACAAGGAGAGGTTTGGTCACCTAATCATGGCGCCAAGAAGAGAAATCCTTATCGAAAGCCCCTCTTCTCCTGGGAACTACTGGTTTGTCATAATTATGATTCGTAATATTATTTGTGAATAATTAATTATTGATTCATATGATAAAGAAATATTTATTTTATGTGGATATAAATGATGGATTTATTTATGTGGTTATAATTGAATGATTTAATGTTGAGGTGTTTTATCGATTTTATCTGGATTGGAGGTATTAAAAATCAAATCGTGGGTTTTGAGATATATTATGGGGTTATAATTTTTAATCCGACCGTTGGATTGTGGTAATTTTTGGATATGTTATACATACATAAGTTGAGTATATGTCCACAAATTTTGAACCGTTAAAAATGAACGAATGATTTGTTATGAATTTTAAGAGGTGATCGATTCTGTAAATTAGGGTTATAATTGATTTTGGTGGAAAATTCTAGAATTGAGTGGGCCCCACTTGTGGTTGGTGAAAAAATGTGCTGAATTTTATTTCAAATGTGGTGGGTGGCAATAGTAGCGTGTAAAGCCATCGGTAAAGGCAGTCAAGTCTGCTTTACGTACGGCTAACATTTTCCTATAAATAGAGGCTAAGTTAGAATTGAAAATCACACCGTAAACAAAGTTTTCTCTTTCTCTCTCTATATTATCGAGCGATTTTGTGAGTATTTAGATACTTTGAGAGTTGTTGTTCAAGACAAGTTTCATTCAAAGATCACTTCCGACCTTTCCTTCCGGTAATCGATTCTTTGAGGTAAGGGATATTATTTTTTTTCAGTAATGATATTATTTCTTCAATATCATTATCTTTGAAATATCGGTTGGTACTTTTATCAAATTTAGAACTTTTTCATGCTTCTGGGGTTACTATTCATGAGTTACTATTCACGAGTTACTATTCATGAGTTACTATTCACGAGTTACTATTCACAAGTACTATTCATGAAGCGTGAAAATGTTTTTTGTGGAATTTCTATCTTTTGGTGTTTGAGTTACTTATTCACGATATCTTGCCTTATTCACGATACTTGACTATTCACTTAATACTAAGACTATTCACCGAAAAATGAAAATTTTTCTTTTCGCCTAAAATATCTATTCGGATACTAGCTTTGATTGTATCCATGTTTTGATCATTCTTGAATTTTACACCACTTTGTGATTATTTTTGAGGTATTTTTGGACGTGGATAAAACCAAGTACTGAATCCTTAATCCTTGTCATTTTGTTTCACCGGATTCGTTTTTTAAAAATATTTTTCATCATCCTCTCCTTTAAATGATGATATTATTGAATATCTCTCGCCCAGTAGTGCAAAGATGAATGATTTCAAGAATATCTTTGGCTCAGAGTGCAAAGATGAACAGTGTTGAGATGAACATGACTGATCGATTAATATCTTTGGCTTCAGTAGTGCAAAGATGAACAGATGTTTAAATGAATACGACCAATTGATGAATATCTTTGGCACAGTAGTGCAAAGATGAATATTTGATTCCGAGATGTTTATGGATTGATGTTACAGGATAAAAGATAGACGATGAACTTTTAAATTCATACATGTAAGATAGTAGTTTGCATTCTCTACTTAACTCTTCTAATGAATTATTATTTCACGCGAATATTGATTTAAAATTTGTTGTCTATCAGATTCTATTAAAATTTTCCTGTTGAAGACTAACGATAATTTGTTGTATATTATCTTAGTCATAATATTCTTTTAATTGAGCTAGTTGAGCTCACCCTTTTCCTTTTTGTTCCATTATTCTCAAGAGGCGAGAATATATAAAAGTACTTAGCCGGGGTATGGAATGAAGGTTTTAGAAAGGATTGTTTAGTAGTCCTCACCATTTTGTAAAATAATGTATCAATAAATGTGATGAGGATTTATTTGAGTATAGATATTGTGCTGAAGATAATATTTGTATTTAAACTCACAGCTTTACCTTGTTGTAATAATAAAGTTGTAGTTGTTTCACATACCATGTATCGATAACTCGTAATGGGTGATGTATACCTATTTTGGGGGCGTCACAAGAAAAAATACGATGTACTGGCGTGGTCGCATAAGAAGACACCAGATTGATTATTGATGCTTACGTGAGAAGTCACTTAGCTACTTTCGATTATTACTTTGCTATAATTCTTCACGTGCATCATATCTCTTATATTATTTATTCAATTATTGTCACACAAGATCATCCGATAATATATTTATATTATTAATTGAGACGACAAGTTATAAGTGATTAATAATTGTTGAAAGATTAAAAATGTGTTGATTAAAAATAAAATGATTTGTGGTAATATTTATTCAATCCTTAATGTATATAAAGAGTCCATTTTATGAGACGTTTGTGGTAAGTTTGATTATTTTATGGGGGGCCCATATGTTATTATCTAAGAGTCTCTTCATCAATAGTAATTACCTTTGTGAATAGTAATTACTTTCGTCAATAGTATTTACCTTCGTCAATAGTAATTACCTTCGTCAATAGTAATTACCTTTATGAATAGTAATTACCTTCGTCAATAGTATTTACCTTCGTCAATAGTAGTAATTACCTTCACCGATAGTAATTACCTTGTGAATATAGTAATTACCTTCGCAAATAGTAATTACCTTTACCAGACGTCAAACCACTTTATTGCTTTCACATTACAAAGCGTCGAACCACTTGTCGTTTATATTACGGTGCCGAACCACTTTTCTTTTCACATCACCAAATCGTCAAGCCACTCGCCTTTTCACGTGGTAGGTCTTAAGCTAGAAATCTTCTATAAATAGAGGCCTAGTGCTTCATTATTTTCACGAATTCACCGAAACTCTGAGAGAGAAACTATAGAGAGAAAGAAGAAAAGTATTCTCGCTACTTCACCTTGCCAATATTCGGTTCTTCTAAGGTAGGGAATATTATTTGTTGTACCCGTAAGGGGTGTTATTCTTTCTTATTCATGAAGAGAATCTGTTGTTATTCCATTGTTTATTATTCATTGGAATAACTCCGTAAAAGTGGTATACCCTATACATAACCTATATACGCCAGATACCCTATATACTTGGTGAAATCCTTATATTATTCCATTCTTATTTATTACATTGGAATAACTCAGATCACGCTGAATCCCCTATACTTGGTGATCTCCTTACATTATTCCATTCTTTATTATTACATTGAATATCCTGTCATGTGTTTTACACCTGACTCGGTTCTATTGTTTATTATTCCGCATTTATTATTCTCGTTGGAATATCCTCGTCGTGTGTGTTTTACACCTTGGACCGGTTCCATTGTTTATTATTCAAATTTATTATTACATTTGGATCATCCTCGCTCGATTGAATTTCACGACTCGGTTCCGTTATTATTATTCTGTTGGAATAACTCGCATCACAAGTACCGCGTGCGTGGTGATTTCTTTTGTTATTCCATTCTTTATTATACTCGGTTGGTTAAATCTTTGACTTCTATACTCCATGAAATTAGTGGAATATCCTCGATATTTTGGCTTCATCCAAAGATCTTTCATGGAAATATTCTTCCGATCATTCTTGAATTTTACTCTACAAAACAAAGATCATTTTGAAAATTTGGGCGTTAATAATTCTTGGATAAAATAATTCTTGAACTTGTTTTATTGAATTATTATGTCATTATCATCATCCTCACAAGTTATATTATGTTATCTTCTAAGATACGTAGTATAGATGAACTTAGTATGATTATGACCGAGGGATCATTCGCGGATAATCATGGCTTGTTATAAATGATGTGATAAAAGTCCTCGATGACTGTAATGCAAATGATGGATAATTTTGGTATGATTATGACCGGGGGTGATTCAAGATAGTCATGACCATTGATAATTTGATGAATATCCTCGCCGTAGTGCGAGGGTGATTCGATGATGTGGATTATTTATTAAAGTCGAGTCTCAAATATAACAAATGATGAAAACCTTTTAAACCTAAAAGATAGTAGACTTTATTCTCTACTCTGACTTTTTTAATGGATTGCTTATTCATTTGCAGCTTAAACTTGTTGTCTATCAGTATTTTATCGGTTTAACACCGTTTGAAGGCTAATGATAAATTATTCTCGCATTATTTTAGTCATAATATTTCTTCTGGCTAGTTGAGCTCACCTTTTCTTTCACCGTTCTCTTCAGTGAAATGAGAACATAAATTTGGACGAGTCGGGGAACGGAGTAATGGTCCGGAGGATAACATTAGTAGTCCTCACTATTCTCGTGAAATAGTGTGATAATAGTTGTAATGAGGACTCCTTTTGAGTTTGTATAATATCTAGTAGACAATATTTGAATTCAAATCACGCTTATGTCAGATTATACATACCTACGCTTATATTAAGAAATTGTATTTGAATTTATGTACTATGTAGAAGTGGCATGACGCAGATGGGTGACGATACCTAATTTTGGGGCGTCATATATAAATGATTTAATTTTCCAAATAATCGAAAAGAAATGAATCAAGAATCTAATCGATTATAACGATTTAATAAAGATAAAAAGTCAATTTTTTATAATATAGATTCACTTTTAGTTTCGCCTCTCCAGTTCGCTGAAGAATAATAAATCACTTATAAGTAAAATGGGAAACTATTGAAAATATCAATTGTGTATCATTAGCCATAAAATAATTTTGCATGGATTATTGACAAAATTGTACTATTATTTTATATTATTATAATAATTATATTTATGGGACAAAAAAACACGATAAACAAGAATTTCAAAAGCCGCCAATCCAAATTATGCAATAACGACGTCATCTTTCATGTTTTTTTTCCAACAAAATTCGGCAACGGCTGAAAACACGATTCACCAGAAGAAAACGAAAACAAGAAAACAATAACACAATAACAAACTGTATCCCGACCGTAGTGACGATTCCGATGAAACCCAAGCATCTTACAAAAGAAACATCGACCCAACAAAACGACGGCGAAATGTCCCATTACCCAAACCTTTCAAGATTTCATTTGAAATCCAAAAATTCGGATCAGCAAAATAGCATCAGAGTCCGCCATGAACACATCCACTACTTCTTCCAGATCAAGATTCCGGTTCAGAGATCATCGTCAAGAAATGGCGGGTAGGGAGTCTCCGGAGGCCCAAGTCAGCTCGGAATCTTCATCTCTGTCCAGCGACGGCGAATTTGAGCCGGAGCTCACTTCCATGACCGGAAAGGTATAGTCTTTTTTTTAAATAGAGTTAGGGACTAGTGTTTTCTTTGATGATTGAATGGAATTTTTGATGTTGCATCATGGGATATTCTTTTTTTTAAAAAAAAGTTGTACCCTTTTCCCCAATTTGCCAGTCACCCCTCTTTTCCATATTTGTTTATACACCCTCTAGGAATAAAACTCCAAGGGCCCAAGATCACAACTTGTTTTAAAATAATGCAATTCGTTAAGTTAATATTGAAAGTGGCCTCTCATTTTTCTGGGATGATTTAAACTGGAATCTTAATTTGGGACTGAGGGAATACATGGCTTTACTTATTTACTACTAATTCTACTAGCTTCATTACCTTATGATTCTATATGCTTTGTAAATTTGCTTCTTTTGCTGATTTAGGGAATCAGGCGTCTATGTTCGGAACTCCTTGAGCTAAAGAAGGCCTCTGAAGAAGATTTTCAGAAAAACATATTTTCTAATTATTCATCATTTGTCAGGTAATTTGGATCCTTTAAACAGATTTACGTAGGTGACTCTGCTCTGACATACTTAGTGTAATTGGTGTGCCATGCTTGTTCTATAATGATAAAAAGTTTTGGGCTAAATGCTGCATGACATTTGTACTTGTGTTGTCATCTAAAGTGTTTCTTTCCTATTACTAGTGTATTTTCTCTAGCAATGGTAAGCCTTGATAATTAGTAACAGCTAGTGTTGTTGCTTGGATAGTTTCCTGATAAGCAGGGGCTTGATCGTGTAATGCAGATATTGAGAACTTGTCAGTGGTTGTCAAAGTATTACAGCTCTGGCTACTTTTTATTCTCAATATCTCTGAAGCTAATAGCATTTAGAAACTGTTTTGACAGTGGCTGTTGAAGGATGCAAAATTATTTACTTGGCATATCAGTTTAAGTCTAATATCTTGGATGGTACCTGTCTGATCACGTAATTATATGATCAACTATCAAAGATATTAAAGTTGTCTACAACACAGATTTTGTCCGGATACCGTCCTTATATTCAACTCATTCAATATGTTGGCAGTATAAATTCTTTTTCATATGTTATTAGCACCTTGATCCAAGAGATGACATTTTATTTCACAGAATATTCGAAGAAATGGAAGGCATGGAAATTCAGTTGACGCAACTGAAAAATCATGTTTCAACCCAAAAAATGCTGGTAAAAAGATTTAAAGATGAAATTTACCTAAAGATCACACTTGAGGAGACAGTAGAACCAATTATTGAAGAACCTTCACGTGATGAATCATCACCCGGGAGCATATTAGAGACTCACACGGACAATGTTTCAGACATCCTAGATACCCTTCTTTCGGAACACAGATTAGATGAGGCTCTTGAGATTCTGGAGATGGAAGCTGGAACTTTCCAAAATATGCAGTTCCAAAAAAATCTTCCAGTTGAAATCTGGATGTCTTATGAGTCTGCAATGTCAGAGCGAAGGGCTATGCTGGTGGATCGGTTCACACTTTTGGCTGAAAACCCTAGAGTGTGTGCAGCAGAATTGCAAAAGGCATTAGTTGGGCTTTGCAGACTAGGTGAAAATAATGTTGCAACTCAGTTACTGCTCAAGTATTACCATTGGCGCATTTCAACTGGTATGCATGATTTTCAATTCTCAGAAACATTTTCACATGGGCTGTACATTCGTGAAGTTGCAAAATTTGTTTTCTCAATGATCTCTCAAGCAGCAAGGAGCTTCGTAGTCTTACATGGAGAGACTTCTCCTTATGCTCCAGAACTTATTCAGTGGGCGCATGATGAAATTAACTTGTTAGCCATCTGTTTTACTGAATATGTCAAATCCATATCAGAAATAAGTGGTGGATTGTCAACAGCTGTGGAAGCTATGAACTTTGCTATGTCATATTGCTCTTTGTTAGAAATTCAAAGGTTACCGCTGCAGCCATGCTTGATAGAGCATATACGTCCTTGTATGGAGGATGCTTTACAGATTCATTTTGACCATTTTAAGAAAGTAATCAATATCTTTACATCAACTGATGCTTGGGTTCTGGGGAGATATCTTTTACCGGGAATTTTAAGTGAAGGGAGCTTTTCTGTGGTTATTGGTCAGCAACCAGAGTATTGCTTGCTCACTAACAGTGGCCGGAAGTTTGTAACAGTCCTGCAGGTCTGTTTGATCTCCTTCATACTCTTAGTTCAATTCTTAGCAGCAACATATGGATTTTCGTCATAAGGTTATCTGCATTAGCATTGGATTGCCATGATCTTACTAGTGTGAATGACAAAATACATAGTATACTTGGTTAAGGAAAACAACAGTTCCATCCATTTGGGTTTCCAAGTGAACAGTGGTTATCCCTTCTTAAACAGTCTGTTCTAGCATTCCGTAAGCCTCCAGGACAACTAAATTTCCTGAACATTATGTCACAAAAATGTTGCCTTTAAATATTTGCTCTTTCGAAAAAAAAAACACTTGAATCATTCTCTATTTACTGTAGGAGATTAAAGCTTTAAGGTAATACTTGTATTCTTTTCTTTTATGGGTTTCATGTGCTCCTGTTTCTTACTTTTAGATATTTTCAGGCTATTAAGGATGACATCTCCTCTTTGGTGTTCCTTCAAATTGAAGGTCCAATCCTCAGAGGATTCATGGATCTCTTCACAGAGTATACTGCTATTCTTGAAAGATCACTCACTGATAAAGAATGTGCTATAGAGAAAGGTGGTTCAAAAATTAACTTGGCAGAGTCACTGGTGCAACAAGTTTCAGTTATTGCCAATTTATCAACGCTTGTGAATATTTTCTCTAGCATAATCAGAAATGTCTTTAAGGAAATCAGTCATTTGGAGTTTGAAATGGACAGTTATATATTGTTTATTCAAGAGGCTTGCAGCCGACTCCGAGCTAATATCTGCGAACAATTTATACATAAAATAATGTCTCTAGAAGGTGACCACAGGCCTACTCAAAATGGTTTCATTTGGACCCAAGATGATTCTGACTCTTCCACCAATATGATGCCTTCTGTTCCTTATCAGGTACGCCATAGTTATGAAATGCTAAGGTATGGGGTATATCTATTGAAGAACTTACTAGTATCTGCTTGGGGTTCTCAACTGTTTTGAATCCCAGTTGTTATGTTTTAAATGTCTTGAGTTTTAACTTGGCATGCCAAAGTGAGTTTTAGACTTCTGCTATAAGTGGATTATATTGAGTGTGCAAATCCCTGTAATCTTGCCTTCCTTACTAGCATAGACAGGAAACCTCTTTCTTTCCAACTTCTGAATTCGCTTATGTTTTTACTTCATATTGTGCGGAACAACTTAATTTGTGATTAGAATTTGGTGTTTGAACTCCTAATGATTTTCCCCTAGCTTCATAAATTTGGAAGGCCAAGGTTCTGTAGAAAATTAAGGCTTTTGTTTGGTTGGAAGTTCTCGCTTTTGTTAATGATTTCTTGTAAGGGCGAAAGCTATACAAATGCTTGTGCCCGGATATGTGTGTCATGTCGGGTTAAATCATTTTTTACCTACTGAACTGAACACCAAATTACATTTACACCACTGAATTGAATTTTTTTCCATTTGACTCGCTGAACTACTAAATAATTACAAAATGTTACAAAATATGTTAAACTCCTTTGACTTTTAACGGAAGGTTACATGTGGCTCCCATATAAGAAAGAGAAATTTTACATGTCAAGGCGTTGTCCATGTAACTGTTAAAGTGGGAAAGATATAAATTTTAATGTTAAACTAGATGAAATGAAAATATCTGATAGGAGATTAAGGCTTCATTATAATAAAAATATCTTCAAAATTTAAAATAAAATCCTTTTTTTTTGTTAATATAAAATCTTTAAAAATAAAATCTATTGATTTTAAACTTGGTTGATATTGTATAAGAGTATGTATATGTTAGGGGAAAAAAATATTCACAAATAATTAGGTATATTAAAATCTTCAATTTGTACTTATATTATGAAAATAAATTAAATGCATCGCTGCCGCCTGCCAAACCGTCGTGATACTCGCTAACCAAATCCCATGCCATCATCATCAAAACTTTCCCATTCAAAAGTTATTTCAAATTGGGAATATATGATGAAGTTGTTTAGAAAAAATGGAGAAATCAAGCCCAATCCTTTTCTCTCTCATCTCAATCCTTCAGACCCTAGAAGAGCAGCACGCATACGACATGGTTTCAATTGAAGTAGTATAGAGAGATGGCTGCGGATTGGAGAAAGAAAAGAAGAAGAAACTCATATTCACACCCGATTGACAACATATGCCCTTCCATAAATTGAATTTGAAATTCAATTTTCAAGAAACCTAATGAAATTACAAATTGTAGAACCTAAATAAAAACCCAATATTCACACATGCGCACATACACAATAGAGAGAGAGAGGGGTCTTCGTAATTGGTTTTCCTCTTCTGATCGTGTTGCCCAGAATCCCTTAATGAATGAGATTGTTGATGGTGGTGCAAGAGGATTGGCGGCAATAGTGAGGAACAAGTGTAATGGGGAAGATGGTGGAGCAGGTGGTGGTGGTGGTGATGGTGGAGGTGGTGGTTATGTGGTCTGACGGTGGAGGTTTTGGTGGAACTCATTCGAGGAAGATGAAGGTTTTTATTTATTTATAATTTATTTTTAAAGGAAGATGAAGAATATAAATGTAAAAATTGTTAAAAATAAGTTTTTTTCTTCTTCTTAATTTTTAGTGCACATCATGACTATCAAATCAAGTTTTAATTTGCTGAATAATCACATAAGCGTCCAACATGATGCCACATAGATATTCCGTTGTTTTATCACTCTTAGATGTTTTTTTTTATTTTGTAAAAAAATTGTAGTTCAATGAGTTGACTGGGAAAAAAAATCAGTTCAGTGATGCATATTGAGATTCAGTTCAGTGATGCTTATTAATCTCCTTTGATTGAATTGATTAGGTATTATTTTCAAAACTAAGGAAATTAGAAAAGCTTGCTGAAGAAAATTTCATTGAAGATTGGTTGATGGATCATTTGAGGGAGCTAGTGGAGGCCGTGTTTGTTTGGATTTCACGCAATGATGAAATCTGGACAATTCATGAAGAGGACTTCACTGACGAACACTCTAGCAATTTCATGCAGGTATATTACTATATTAAGTTCTTTCTTTTTTAAGTGTTGGTAGTAAAAGTGCTACTTTGACCAATTGAAAAAAGAAGAGTTAAATCCTGGTAGACTTTTTTAAGTCAACTTAAAACATTTTCAAAATCAAAATTGACATGGATTCCTTTAAATTTTAGTCAGTACAATGATGAATATTATAAAGTCTAAAAAGTATTACTCGTCGTTGTAAGGTTTGTTGTTTTATAACTTTTAATAAATCATCTCAATTTTGAGTTTGAAAATGTCTCAAATTGACTTTCAAAAGTCAATAATGGTCTTATGATTTGAAACTGAGGGAGTAAATCCCAGATTCAATAGGTTGTATTGCTTAAATTCAGTTTAACCGTCTAAGGGGTTAATCAAATTTCCACCATAATTATTCCCATATAGATCATCTATGATGACTCCCATTCTGACTTTTGTTAACTATTTCTGTAGTTTGTTCTGGACATACAATTTTTGGTGGAAATTGCAAGATCTGGAGGATACTTAACCAACATCATGGTTAATGCTTCCCTTGATATTATATCTCGATTGGAATCAACCTTTGTTTTTGTTGACTTGGATCATAATAGGTAATGCTTTAATTTGTAACTAAAAATCTCGACATTGTTATGATTTGCTACTTGTTTACATTTATTCTGTTACTTTCTTAACTGAATTGGAGCCCCTTACATTTTCGTATTCTTGTTTGTTTATGCAGAGTTGCAAATGACTATGACTGGGCTAAAACTGCTGCCACCAAAGCCCTTCAGAAGCTGCAAGAGATTGAAATAACAAAGTTGCATCGAGATGAAACTACTTCTAGTTTTGAAGAAACGAAAGAACAAGAAGTAAATTATATAAGTGACTCGCTTGGTGACGATGACGAGGCATTAAGCTATTCAGAAGATTCTGTTGAGTCACTTGAAGATTCAGGTAGTATAGATGCTTTAGAAGTTGACACTAATACACAAACAAATATTTTAAATGGAGAAGCTCTTGAAGGAGTTATAGATCTTACAGGGGAGGCTTATTCTGATGATAAAAATGCTACGCATATGGATGCACTAGAAGTTTTCATCAGTGCTGTAACAAATATATCAACTACAAAAGCAATCCCTCTTGAAAATTTTGTAGATGTTGGAGGTGAGGATGATTTTGATGACGAAAGTGCTATACATACAAATGCGCTACAAGTTGTCATCAACACGGAAGCAAACTTTCTTGAAACAGATATTTCAACCACAAAAGCAATTTCTATTGAAGGATTCGAAGAGAAGGGTAGTTCTGATGATAGGAGCACTGCCAACATCTACTTGAAAGTAAAACAAAATGAAGCTACAGATGAAGCTAATGAAGAGGAAAATGGAGTACAAAAGTTGCAGAAAACTAAATCTTGGGACATGCTATTATTCAGCGATGATGAAAGATCTCTTGAAGAAGGGGAGCATGGTGACGATGCAGTAGGAGTTGCCAATGACGCGAAAAAACATATTTCAGCTATCGAAGCAATCCATTTTGAAGAATTGCAGAATACCAAATCTTTGGACATGCTGTTATCTTGTGATGATGTCAATGAAGCTTCCACTGCATGGTTTTCTGTAGAAGGGACCAACAGTCAACACTATTATGCTGAGCCTGTCACATATGAGCTAGAAGAGGGCGTACAAGCAACTTTACTTGGGGCCTTCGCAGAATCAGAACATATTGAACAAACAAAAGACCAAGATGAAGTAAACTACAAAGAAAAAGCTGCCAAGGAAAAAGGAGGAAAAGAGGGGCAAAATGTTTAGGATGGTAATGCTACAGATTTGTCTGACTTTGAGGGATTTCAGAAACGTGCAGAACCTGGAAGATGAAGAGCTAGCAAATATCGACAACAGCTGGAATAGTTAAACCACTGTGGTCTGAGTTTTACACAAATACTTTGTCAAGGATAGTCCATTTTATTTTTCTTTCTTGGTTAATATTATGCATTTTTATTTTTTTAAACTTGGGAATTATTGGAGAAACATAGTGGACCCTACTGAATCTTGAACACCCTTGATTTTGCTGCAAACAAATTTGCAAAGGTTATTCAATAAGACGTAACTTTCACCTAAATCATATTCGAAAATGTTACACATGCTGTATACGTAACATTTCTCTATACGATTATATATATATAAAAAAAAGTTGTAGTAGTATTTTTTTTCCAAACTTTCTTATGGTGACTATAGTTTCACCCATATTCAAATGCTTCAGTTTGAACAAAATAAAGCAGCAGACTTCGTTGCAAAGTCCAGTTTTGGTTTGATATTTAATGAACCATAGAATTTAAGAGATTAACTATAGACACAAGCTGGATTTGCAACGGATCATAGTTCATGCAAGACTAACTCAACATTTACACAAACAGTTCAGCACACCAAGGATTGCATTATGTTAATATTATATAGATCAAGGAATGTCACTGTAGCCACGCTGAATCGCCTAATAACAAGTCTATTCAGTTTATCAAAATCTAAATAACAAGCACATTACATTAGATACAAACTGATTCACAATAGAACTTCTCTTTCCATGAGCTACCATACAACCCAGATGCGGCAATATCAGCCGTCCCTTCACCGCATGTTTTGACGCCTATTATTATAACGGGTACGATCGTTGTATCTTGGTCTGTCTTGAGCTCTCTGAGGCACTGGCTGCACTCTCCGTTCTCTCTCAGGGGACCTTTTGACAATCTCTCCATTTACAAGCAGCTCCGCTGGCAAATCACGACGGCAAATAAGTTCAGTATAGTTCTACATTGTATCAACTTAATCTTACATTGAAAACATGAATACAACTAGGAGAATATAGATTGAATTAGAGGGAGGAAAAGAAAAAAACAATTCTAGGAAGTTGCGGCATACACAATAAAAGGCCAAGATAGATCATACAAGGGAAAGACTGATTCGAGTAAGGCTGCTATGACATAAAAAATGCCACAAATGAATGGAGTACAAATTCACGTGAATATAAATACACACTAAATTTTAAACATTCAAGTTAATTCATTGAATGATATAGAACTGGCTGATCATAGGGATAAAAAATCTGAAGGACAGCATCCTTTTAACTTTTATTATCATCTTATCCAAAAACTATGCAAGTGCTTAAAATAAATTAGTAACAAGCATTTGATAATGTAAAAGAGTCAAGAGACCCCTATGCAAGCAATTATCAATTTTTTTAGAGCGCACCCACAATATGACAATTCATCTATGATACGTCATAAGCTTGATTCTTAAACCCAATAACTTGCATATAGATGGTGGTACACGACAATACTAGAAAAGAAAGAAATCTTCATGCAAGCAGAGATGTTGAGCATGACAAATAAATTAGAGCAAACTAGAGAAGAAATTTAATTAAATCTATTAAGACAAAACTAAGTAATTCAGGACACTTTTAAATATATTAGACCTTAGGCTATGTTTGTTTGCAAAAACATGCTTGAAATTGGACTATTTGTTTAACACTACTTCGGATTATTTTATCCATGATGAGATTAATAGTCCTTTAAATAGTCTTAAGGACTATTTTTTGTCACTTTTAAACCTATTTATAAGGGATTATATAATCCCATGATGAATGTGGGATTAAATTCCTCTAATTTTAAGCTATCAAATGATTTTATCAAACTAATCCCACATTAAGGGATTAATAGTCCCTCGTCAAAAGATTAAATAATCCGAAGTAGTGTTAAATTAAGACAAATAGTCCAATTCCAAACATACTTTTGCAAACAAACATGACCTAAGAGTTAAAATTTATACTTCTTTTTACATAGATGCTATCTATGACTCCCTTGTATATAAAATAGACTTACCTCCATAGTCTTTGTTCTCAGCATCAACATAGGAATCGGGAAGGACAAACAAAACACCAGGCAAACCTGTATAAAATATCAAAACATGTGACCCTCCAAAATAAAAGCAAACCAAGCAAATGAAAAGCGCAAATTAATGAGAGCAAAGGCAGCACAAGCCTTCAAGTTTATTCGACGTCTCCTCGTCAATCTCACATCCAAACCCAAAATATCTCTCACAAGAAACATTGTAAATCTTCTTCTTTGCTTCTTCTTCACTGAAAATCATACCAACATAATAAAGTTAATGTAGTTAGCAATGTATATAACGACCAATAAAGGACATTGATGCAATTATTAGAAAAAAATCACAGAAATAATAAAGACCAACTCTTCCTCAAAAATATAACAATGAACTGCATATTGACAAATTATCTGTTATTTTATATAAGAAATAAGTTGGGCCCTAATTTTGACTGAAAATATATACTAAGATTTATCATAGTCTAATAATGCAATCCCAACATATATCATAAGACTCGAAATATAATATTTCATGACAAATATGTGAAG
This sequence comes from Panax quinquefolius, assembly GCA_020205615.1. Classification (NCBI taxonomy): domain Eukaryota; kingdom Viridiplantae; phylum Streptophyta; class Magnoliopsida; order Apiales; family Araliaceae; genus Panax; species Panax quinquefolius. The sequence continues at coordinate 3,139,241 of CM035160.1, read as the reverse complement.
TGTAAAAGTTTGTAATAATAAGCTATCTAATGGAGTACTTGTAAAACAAGATTCAAGTTTCTATAGAAGCTGTCCAAAAAATATTGGGAATTGATATTTCCACAAGGTGAACCCGTTTACTATTCATGTGAGGGGAGCCTTGTGGAAATATCTTCAACACAATAAAAAATATTTAAACAAACCAATTGGAAATTAACCCAAAAGTCCAAAACTTTACAAAGATATTAACTTTTCAAGGGTTTCTTAATCAATCAGAGGTAAACTGTAGTCCTAAAAAACAAAATGAAACTTTCTCTCTATACAAATAAAAATGATAACACAAAATAATCTCACACCGGGCAGATTAAACATAGAAGATACTCCAGCATTTTAAGTGCACAAATGAATTCTTTCACTTTAAAATTTTACATTTACTAATCTTTAAGATATCTAGCATGGTCAATTAATGTATTTCCAATGAATATAAACTCGAACAATTAAAAATTACCTTCCGAGGACCTTAGCTAGGGTTTGGATGTAACATTCAATCATCTGCTCCTTAGTGGCGCCTTCTCCACCAGGCTTGTCCATGACAATGAGCCAATGCTCGTAGTCGCATCCAGGGAACAGCGGCGCCATCTCCGTCGGCGGCCGGTCACTAAAGTTCGAGCCGGAGTTGAGGGGAGAGTAGGCGCCCCCGGACCGGTTTACTCTGCAACGGACAGGCTTTAGCCGAACCGCACCGGGGGCGAAGTCCCTGAGCGAGTGAGAGATGGAGAATGTGGACCGGGCGGGTCGGGTGAATCCGGGAAGATGTGGGGATTTGGCTATGGACGATGAAGAAGAGAGTAGGCGTTTGGAGAAGATGAAGCATGGTGACGATGATGATCGGACGGCGAGGATTGATCGGGCTAGGGTGGCTGCCATGGCTGGTGTAGAAATGAGTGGAAAGTGGATACAAAGGCGACGACGAGGGTTTATTAATCAGAGTAGATGAGGGCTTTTGATATCTAATGGGTTATAATCAGGTGCGGATAATATTCATGGGTTCGTATAGACGTGTTTATACTTTATAAATTGCTGGTTAGGATCATCTAGAAGCAAACAAATTAATTATTGTAGTATTTTTTTTCCCATCAAAATAGATGTATGAATAAATTAATAAATAATACTTGTATGTTTGTTTATACTCCACAAATTAGGTGTATCATGCCCAGTACATATTTTTCACAGGTATCGATCTATATGCATTAAATATACCATAATACTTTTTTTTTTTTTTTTTATTAAAATGTTTTGCTTAAATTGATTTATACAACGTAGCATTTTACATTTACTATTAATATGATTGTGAAAAATATTGTTTCTGTCCAAATATTAGATCAAACTCATTTTGTTTATTTTTTCAAATTTAAAATTAATATTACAATATTTTATATTATCTTATTGGTCATTACAAAATTTATATTTTAATATTTAAAAAAATCATGTCAATTTAATTTATTTTTTATAAAATGTCTTAAATCAATTCATTTGAAATGAAGAACTAAAACCTACTTATAAAATCAATTCCTTTGGGCTTTGAGAATTGTGCAAACGCGCCCGCTCATTTGTCATAGGGAGACGAGGAATAGTAGTGCCAAACACAAATTTTATGATCTGACATCGCATCTGGGCCGTCCATTTAAATGATCAGCACCAGTAAAAGTACCATACGTATTCATCCCTTTTACACCATCCAAAATAGTACTCCAAAATTAAGTTTAATAGTCTACTTTTTTTTTTTTTTTTTTTTTTTATTTTGTTGGAAGAGTGCAGCAAAAAAAATGGAAGATTCTAATAAGAGGATACTCAATCCATGGCTCTTTCACCTTCAGAAACTCGCTCTTGAGCTCAAATGCCCCATCTGGTAAATGTCCATCCACTACATACTCTTTCTGTTCCAATATATATGATCAAGATTGAATTTTTTTAGTCAATTCGAGATATTATTAATTTCAAAATTGATTTTTGGATAATAAAACTATGAAAGTTGTAAACTTTTGCAAAAAAGTAGTACAAGGTTTAACGTGTGAAAAATTTAGTGTGATCTTATATTTTGGGATTGAGGGAGTATATATTTTACATTTGATACATTAGATATATTTAGGGTACTAATTTCTGCTTGTTGATTTTTGTGAATCTTGCAGTCTTGATTTGCTTAACCAACCCGTTTTACTCCCCTGTAATCATTTATTTTGCAAGTTAGTTCGTTCTTTCAATTCTACCTCTTTCAATTCGAAATAATTAGTGCCTGTTTACCTGTTAATTTCTGGTCCTCTGAACTGTATTTTTTGATTGACTGCGTAATGTAGGTCATGCATTCATAAACCAACCCGGCATGGACCTGAATGTCCTGCTTGTAAAAGCCAATATGTTGATTTAGGTATGCAGAAATATAGTCAATGACAATGTGGATTTGAGTTCCTAGTTCTGTTCTTTTTTTGTTTCGATAATGTTTTTGGTCCAAGTAGTTATAATCTTGTGTATATTTAGAAAATTCTGCAAAACAAGTGTCGATATCTAGAATTAGTGACCATTGGTCAGTTGAATCTCTGTACAATTGTTTTTATTCAGATAGAGGATGTCCAATTGTATGACTTGTAAAGATGTATTTAGTGCTTTCGTGAATGATCTAAAGTTTCAATTTTTAATGCTAATGGATTAAAATTTTAATTCTTAATTGTCAAATTTGGAATAATTTCTCTTCAAGCTCAAATTTTATCAACTATTGTGTGAATGCATAAAAATGAGATCGTGATAAGAAGAACCCACCTTGTTAATGTTCTAACTTTGGTTAAATGACGCAGAGATACGATCTGCACCTTATATGGAAAATGTGGTAACAGTCTACAAAAGCTTGTGTGCTACTTCCCTTGCTAAGATCTTTCATCCTATTTCTTCTGGTAAGACAATTTCCAATCCTTGCAGGCTGTTTTGATTTCATTACCTTTTTTTTTTCTTTCTGGAGTTTGACCTTTGATGGTTTATTGACTCAACTATTGTATGTAATCACCAAAGATGTTGGAAGGTTGTCAGATAAGTTTCCTGTGCCGGCTAAGACAAATCGTAAGTTAAGAAAGGAGCCCGTTGAAATATCTGCAGAGGAAAATTCCACCGACGAGAAATCCATGATTTCTTTAACTGCTGGTAAGACAGTTACAAGACCTGGCAAACAGAGAAGGGGTGAAATGATATTAAATGGCGAGGATAGGTTGAGACAGTCCCAGTCTCCTGATCAGGTTGGAAATGGGAAGCATGCAGAGATTGGAGTCGAGGAAATAGACATGAATCAGATTGAACAGTTGTCACCAGGAAGTAATCGTTCATTGGGTGAGAGCAGGAATGCCAAGAGACAAAAGAAATCAAATTCATCAGAAGCACATGGTAGCGAGTGTGGCTTTTGCCATTCTGCTGAAGTAACTGATGTTAGTCCTGAATTTGAATGCAGTAATATCTTTGTAAAAGAATTTCTATATAAGCTCTCTACTGATGTTATTTAAAGAAAACTTTTCTTTAAACTCTGTAACTATTTCTTATTTTATGAGTTTTAACCCCTCTGAAAATTATTCTCTTATTACCTAAATGATTACTTGCAGGAAACTGGGCCAATGTTGCACTATTTCAGACGTAAATTAGTACACGGAGAATTGGCCTCCTCCTCTGAGGTTATTCACGTTCACAATATATGCATTGATTGGTATGTTATCTTTGGAAACTATTCTGACTTAATACCTTTGATATTGTTAGAAAGCCATCCATAAACAAATTTAAATCGAATTTGGATTGTAAAAGATGGGTGTCTCAAAGGTTTGTGTATCTCGTCACCTGCATATCCTTAATTCTTCAAACCATTTGTTTATCTGTATTGTTCGAGGCAACGTATCTATGTGCATGCTGCTTTGAATTTACTCCCAGGGTGACCCTTACAATGCTATTAACAGCTATAATTTTGATGGTGGTAACAACTGTTGATATTTGTCCCTAGTTCTCTTTTGTGCATGATCCATCTTTTCTCTCTCTAGGGCAGCTTTTTGTTGCTAGGATTTACCCCTCCCTTTTGAGGATGGCCTTCCCTGCTGATCCATCTTCATTTGATCACCTTATGACCCTAGCCTTTCTTTGATACTATCTATTGCTTTGTGCTCAAGACTTATTCTACTCTCCCTAAGCTCCATCTTCATTTGATCACCTTATGACCCTAGCCTTTCTTTGATACTATCTATTGCTTTGTTCTCAAGACTTATTCTACTCTCCCTAAGCTCCCTCTTACACTTTTATCTTGCTAGCGATAGTTGATTTCCTTGCTCCTTGTGTCAAGTGTTGAGACTTCTCAAATAATTACTTGAGTAATTGGCAAGTCTCTACGTGTTGAGTGTTTGAGAGAATATTTACGCTTAAGAGGAACCAGTTCATCCATGTCGGGACTCACACGTTAAGGGATAGATTTGCTAAGGTAACATGCAAGTTGATATAGTTCTAATTAGTGTTCGAGTGCGAAGTTGAAGACTTAATATACAAGGTTGAGCCCAAGGCCTATCGGCTTAAGCTTTTGGTTCAGGTTGACTCCTGACATGTGTGCTGAGTCTTTCAGTGGTATCCCCTAGCTCTCAGATGCTAAATGTCTAGTTTATAGAAAAACAAAAAAAAATGTCCATATGGCAAGCATATGAAAATGTGCATGATTATTACCTGTGTTGCAGAGAAATGTTGCCTGTGCATGATGATATCAAATGAAACATGGCTTCCTCTATATATTATCTAGATTTTGAACTATTTAATAGAGCACTGCGTTACTGTCAGCCCAATTTAACAGGTTTGTCATATATGTGCTTACTCTTAATCAATGCGTATTTTATTTGTTTTTTTCAAGAATATTTTAGTCTGGGCATATTATGATAACATTTTATTGCAGGACGCCACGAGTTTATTATGAGGGTGATGAAATCAAGAATTTGGAGAAAGAACTGGCTAGGGCTGGTAAGCTAAGATGCAGCAGCTGTGGGCAAAAGGGAGCAGCACTCGGCTGCTATGTTCAAGCTTGCCGGAAGACTTACCATGCAGCTTGTGCATTAAAAATCTTAGATTGCAGATGGGATTGTGCAAGTCAACTAAATTAATTGTTTATATGGGCTTTCAGCTATTTTAGTGGTTGTGTCATATTTTATTTTCTTGCTTTATATTTTCTAATTCGTTTTCTTTGTTTCTTCTCTCTATAGGAGAACTTTCTAATGCTGTGCCCATTTCATAAATCTATCACGTTTCCAAGCGAAACTCGACAGTCTGAGAAGCATGCCAGTATAGAAAAAGATCCTCTGTCGACACAAACGTACAGATTTTATTACGTTTGTCTTGCCAAGATATCTACTTAGTTGATTAACACACTTCTTTATAACTTTGGTATCGTCTTGCATTCTAGATTTTCTGTTTAGGTCTTTTTAAGGTAAATTGAATTGGTAATGTAACATTAACTCTGCAAATGCAGCTTTTAATTTACTTGAGCTATCTAAAAGCAGATATATTCTGGTTTGATTTTATGTATATCTACTTATTTTTGATATCCATGTTATTTATTTTTCCTTTCTTAATTTTATTTCTCTACCAAAAGTTTTGTTGTTACCCAATATGCTTTCATTGTGAATACAGGATCTCTGAGCTGTCAAACTTTTGGTCAACATTGCCTCATGGAGCAAAATCGTGGGTATTCTGTGGATCTGCTTTGTCTTCTAAGGAGAAGGTTGGTTCTAATTTTAGCAGAACAATTATGTGATGTATAAGTTCATGTGTGTATATATGATAAGTTTTTCTAATTTTAGACTATGTTTCTGAAGATAACATGCTGTTGCTTAAAACAGATGACTTCCTCCAGAGATGGTTAGCTAGTAACTGAACATGGCTGTTTTAATAAAGATTCTTGTTATATTAACCTTACAAATACTATGTTTGAAATTAACCTTATGCTACTTTATAATCTCATTTACTGCCTTGTTTAAGACCTTTGGTTTTGTTGTTACAATTCTTAATGACAAGTATTTTGGAGAATATTTGTAGATCAAAATGAATTATTATTTTTTCAATCTTCGAGTCTATTGAGCCTATTTTTTGTCTATGTGACTTCCCCTGTGGGCTTAATTTTGGAAACTCGTGTATTATCAATTCTGAAGTAACTTTTTGTTCTTTCTCTTACTGATATGCAGTGTCATCTGGTCAAGTTTGCAAGAAGTTGTGGTGCAACTGTGTCAAAATTTTGGAAACCAGATGTAACCCATGTAATTGCTGCCACAGATGCAAATGGTGCATGTATCCGGACAATAAAAATTCTCATGGCAATTTTACATGGAAGATGGATCGTTACAACGGAATGTAAGTTTTATGTTTCCTTTTTACGTTCATGACTTTTTTTTTTGGGTTTGGGACAACCTTTTTCAAGCTGCCAGTGTATTTTTGTTGGGCTTCAACATGAAAAGTCATGTGCGGTCTTCTAGTCTTTTGTTTTTCTTCTCTCTGTTTTTTAAGTTACAGAACATCAGACATTTCTATAGATTATGAAGGACAAGCCACAATTTTATATAAATCAAAATCATAACCTCAAATACTAAATTTACATTTCTATATGATTTTGTAATATTGTAGTCATACTTTTTGCCATGTGGGCAGAACATGGCAAACTTGATTACCCATGTTGCCAAAGCTTCAAAAAACTCTATTAAAAAGCTTATCTTTCCATTCTTCTATGCAAACCCCTTGAACAACCTCCCCCTTGATGCCCTCATCACCGAAGTTCATGGTTTTGCAACCTCATCTGATCACCCTTCAGTGGAAACAAAGTTTGATCAGATATTGGATTGGAAAAGAGGGAGAATTCAAAGTAAAGAGGTCCGTTGACATAAAATGGCAGACCAAAATGGTATTGAATTTTCTTACTGAAAGGTAATGATGATTCGGTTTTCTGTTTCTTTTATTGATTAATAATGTAACTTGTGAGCTATTTGCAGGGATAAAATCTTGTCAGGAAGCAAAAAGACCCGTGGATGAAAAACCTTATGAAGTTAGCCTAGACAATCATGGCTCTCGTGATGGCCCCAAAATCGGCAGACTTCAGGCATCAGATAATGTTAGTGCATATATTTTCAACGAAAGAACAAAATGTGTTGCTAGAGTAAATTTTTTAAGACTCAAGTTCATCTAACTGTGCCATGTCATTTTGGACTATGGAGCTAGAAAATTCCTTACTTCCATTTCTTAACTGGACTGAGTATATTATTCGTGCTGTTATATAGTTAGCCTAGTTAATTGTAGTTTATTTTCGATGTGATTTTTGTCAAAATGAGCTGTTAATCTTCATTTGTTTTCTTAATGTAGGGACCAAAACTTTTTGATAGCCTAAAATTCTACTTCAGTGGTGATTTTGTGCCTGCTACCAACAATGACCTCCTAAATTTGGTTAAAACTGCTGGTGGTACTGTTATTGAGAGCAAGGAACCACTAGCGGCGCAAAGTCATGATGTCCTGGCTACTCCTTCAACAACTCTGGTTGTTTATTACAATGATGATTGCATAGAAGAATGCTTGGGAGATGAATATTCCCATGTGTCGAAGAGATTAAAGGCAGCAGAAGATTTAGCTGAAAGAATCGGATCTAGGGTTATTAAGCACACATGGATTTTGGAATCTGTTGCCGCATATAAGTTGCAGCCTTTGCCCTGCTGTTGAAGGATTATGCAATGAAGATGCTCTAATGTTACATGTAAGAATTATGGCCATACTATAACTTATTTAACTTTATGTGGGTATTGTAATTTGATACTATTGCCTCTATTGGGAATTCAATGTTTCATCTTTATCTTTATCTATTGTGGCTTGGAGGATCATTTTAATTGGATGAAGGACATGATGTCCAATTGCATGCTGTTTTATATTTTAAGTCTCGTATAAAATTTTGTTAGAACCAAACATACCATAGAAGAACTCGATCTTTGCAACTTCCACAAAGGTATCAGCAATGCACATTAAAGCAAACTGAGGCAGGAGAATGAAGATGGTAAGAGGAACTGTGGTTTTTCTGAACTATGCCATTCTCTCTTGCTACTCTTAGCCTATATCTTTCAGTAAAGGAAGCAATGATCAATATAATGACAGGTAACACAAGGCCAATCCCCATTCGTTGCAAGAATGTAATCCCTCTGGGATTTTTGGTGTAACGGCGAATTGCAGGAACAAAGAATCTGTCGGAAACTACAATGCTGATCAATATAAAGAGTGTCACGAAAGCGGCGAGAGAAGCTGGGGGAATGTCGAAATTCAGACCCATGCTTCTGACCAGAGTGGTGCCTTGCTTGATAAATAGTGTGCGAGTTTGTGCAAGTAGGGTGGCAGGTATGAATGATGCTACCAGAAGTGGTAGCATTTTTACCATTTACTTGGTTTCTTCAACTTGGGTGACCGTACGTAGCATCCACGGTGACGTTGGGCTGTTCTGTACGGCTGCTTTGTCGAGGAATCTGCTGGCAACACAGAGCTAGTTACAGAGGACATAATGTAATACGTAGGCAGTCAGAAAATCAAATGAGACTCGTCTGTCTGGCAGAAGGAGACTGACGTTATTGAATAGGTGTGATCAATTCTGTACTTTCCAGGGCTCGAGTACTCATCCAAGCTGAGCTCATGGAGTTCTTTTGGGTCATCCGGGACAACCACATTCCACTTCCTCACCGCGGCCACAAGAACCTTAGCTATTCTAGTCAAAGGGCTCTCCGACGGGTGTTTGTGTCTGTAATTAGGTGTGCCCACAATGAACACGGCCACGGTCACCATGAGTACTATTGTGGGAACAGCATAGCCAATAGCCCAGCCAACATTGTCTTGAATGTAGACTAGGAAAGTGGGTGAAAAAAGGGCACCAAAGAAAATGCGAAACATCCACCAAAAATGAAAGCTTGTGAACCCTCTCCTTTGGCTCAAAAGCATCAAACTGGTCAGCCGCCCCCATGGTTGAGATGTTAGGCTTGGTTCCTCCCCCTGTTCGAAGTGCAATTATGTACAAGGCGCAGTAGAAAATGCCGATTTGGAAGGATGAGGTACATTTATTGCAGTCCTCGGGTTTCGCACCACCACCGCAGGATGGTGGCTTCAGAGCTGGCACTGAAACTACTAAAGTCGTCAATAAGCACATTCCTTGTTGTAGAAATGGAAAGAGAATCAATGTCCAAGTACTTCAATAAGGTATAGGTTATGTCTAGACTCCGTGTTTTGGAGCCCGGTCAGTTCATGCGACACAGACAAAAAAAGAAGAAAGAAAATATTTGTTGATATTTCTGCCTGGAAAATATGAAAATGAAAATTTGGCTCAAGATAAATGGCGGATGAAATCATGAAAGTCCAGTATCAGCCAAGATGAGCGTCTGCCTAGGAGAGGTGTCAACCATGCAGATGCAGTACCAACAAAGTTGATGACATTGTTTGAAGATTTGACAGTGCCTTCATTGAGCTCTCTTGTGAGGTACGTACCAACACTAGATTTGTTACACTTCCATTATATGACATTGTTTAATTTTTTTTTTTAATTTTTCATATTATTAAAAGCAAAATATGAAATACACACAACAACGCATGTGTCCTTGCCCCTAGTTAAGATAAAAGTGCATAAGATTCTCATAAATCATAATGGAGATTTTAGAATCTATAATTGCCAAGCTTGAAGAAATAGCCACACAATGCTATAAATTTGTTTGTTTTTTTGAGAGATTTTACAATAGTATCGTGAAAGAATACACATACATACACTTCAGGTTGTATTAAGCTCTTTCAGTTCTTCAACACATCATCAAATGTAGCTTTGATCTGAGAAGTTTCCATGCCCTTTTGCAACTCTACTTCAGAATATTCATCCGATTCTTTGTTGTAAACAAAGTATTTTGCAGCCACAAGAAAGAAAAGAAGGTTGATAGAGCTCAAGACAGCATAAAATGCATAGTAATAGTCTAAATGAGAGACATTTAAATTGTCCAAAATCCAACCTTTGTGCTCATTCCTCTTGGTGACAGTAGCCACAGTTGAAAGAATCAAACCGCTAAGAAAATACCCAACTCCCAAACTAGTGGAAAAATTGGTTGTCCCAAGGCTTTTCATACTTTCGGGCGCTTGATCATAGAAAAACTCAAGCTTTGCCATTTCCAAGAAATTATCAGCCACCCCAATTAGTGCAAATTGTGGGAGGAGAATGAAGATGTTAAGCGGAACAATTTGGTTTTTACCAAAAATTCCATGTTTCTTCGCGACGCTTAGCCTTTTTCTTTCACACAAGCAAGCAATGAGCATGATTATGATATGCAACACTAGGCCTATTCCCATTCTTTGTAACATTGTTACCCCTCTTGGATTTTTTGTGGAACAAAGAAACGATCGTGGAGTAGAATGCTGATCAACATGAAGATTGTGATGAATGCTGTGAGACATGCTGGAGGGATATCGAAATAAGGACCCATGCTCCTAACTTAGGGTGGTGCCTTGCTTGATGAAAAGAGTGTTGGTTTGAGCTGCCATTGTGCTAGGAATAATTGTTGCCAATAAAATTGGGACCATTTTTATCATTTGCTTTGTTTCTTCAACATGAGTCACTGAGCATATCATCCAAGGAGATATCGCACCGGTGGCCACCGCGGCTTTATCGAGGAGTCTGCATGCAAAATAGACGGTTCTAATGACGTGTCTGCTTGAGAAAAAAACTATCATTTTTTGGACCAAGGGAGGGAGAAATAATGATCTTAATGTTGGAGTGTGGTCAATTCTATATTTGCCAGGCTTGGAGTACTCATCCTCGTGAAGCTCATTTGGGACGGTCACTTTCCACTTCCATCAAGTACTTTAGCCATCTTAGTTATTGGGCGGGGGATTTCTCTGTACCCTTATTTAAATTTTGACATCTAGTCTCTTATTTAATACTAATTAATTTTAAAATTAAATAAAAAAACATGTCAAAATTTATGTGGGAGGACACAAGTGGAACATGGAAATTGGGGACAGAGGATTTGCTCTCGTCAATAAGCACATCCCCTGTTACACAAATTAATATGATGTTGATGCATGGTTCAGTCAAAACTTTGGAGCAGGCTTGGAGGCCTTTAAGCTGTTTTTCTCATGCACGGGTTCAAATTATTTGGCCCAAACAAATTCAAAAATCTAATACTTACTAATATGATACAAATATATAATCAATGAAGGGGTGGGACCAGAATCTGATCTGGCGGTTGAAGATTGAAGTGAAGGGCAGAAACTTAGCGAGTTAGAGTGTGAGCATTTATACATAGATACATACCGGCAGGTAAATGGCAGATGAAATGATGAAAGTCCAGTATCGGCCATCGGCTATGTAGGCGCCTACAAGGGGCGTAATCCAAACAGTAGCAGCCCAATTGGTGACATTGTTTGAAGAAGTCACAGTTCCTTGATGGAGCTTCCTCGTTAGATACAACACTAGGTTTGTTGCTATGCCATCCTCTCAAACACTTCGTACCCTACGTAACGCAAAATTAAAACAAACAACAAGAGCTAAGGGTACCCTTTGAATTTGAGTTTAAAATTTAAAATTAATAGTAGTACGTTGTACGTAAATAAATATGCATGGGCGATACATTCAGAAATATTGTCATACCAACAATGAAGGAAGTAGCTCTCCATCTTCCAGTTTTTCATCTTAGGAATAGGATGGGGTTACCCTTAAGATCAGTGGTCCCATCTTGTGTGTAATAATCTCCTCTTCCCATGCCATTCTCTTCTTCTACCTTAGCCATTATGTTATATGCATATGGTTCTAGATTTAATTTTATAGTTATAGAAATTAAACTTGTGATCAATGACTTTATATATAGCTAGCTAGCCTCAACTTTTATACTTGTTTGCTCCTATTGTCTAATTAACCTCCATAAGTATCTATGAATGGGCATAAATTACACATCAAAGTATTAATTAATTATTATAAGTGTACGTCAAATTAATCTCTTAACATGAGTTACATTTAAAAAACAAAAGCATATACTATTATTTATTACATATACGTTTCTGAGCTTCTGCGAAAATATTGATACCATTTTTACATGTTTTTATTTAATTATATCATTATCAAACTCAACATATAATATAGGAATATAAACATGCAAAGAGATTCTATGAAATTAGTAATAAGCAGGGATGTGTATAGATTTGTATACTAGTAGTAAAAAAACCTTTGCTGATTAACCTACAAGCCAAGCCATAACACGTAGTAGTTCAATTAATTAACAACAATATAAAGCTACTGACTAATTAAATGAATAAGCATGATGCAATTAATATACAATAATAAATAAATAGCAGTACTACTATTATACTTCCTCCATCCCAAAATAATAGATGTTTTAGGGTATTTTTTTTCCTCAAAATATCTGACGTTCTACCGTCCCAAAGATATTTTGACATTTATTTTCCATCTTTACCCTTCCTTCTTTGCCACCTATTTTTTCTGGAACTCAAGTCCATTCTTCACACCTCAAAAAAATCCAGTGAAAAAGAGAGAGAGCTAGGTTCCCTTTCTTCTTCTTCTTCAAGGTTTTTGAGATCCGGCAACAACAATGATCTGAGAATCCATCTCCGGCGATCGATCGGACTATATTTAATGGAGATCCGGCAACAATAATGCAGATCGATCAATGGAGTAAAAGCTCGATTTGATCTTTTTCAACCCACAAGTCTCCGGCGATCGATCGGACTATATTTAATGGAGATCCGGCAACAACAATGATCTGAGAATCCATCTCCGGCGATCGGACTCACTTTAATGGAAATGATCTGAGAATCCATCTCCGGCGAAATTCATCATCTTCTTCTTCTTTTCGGACAGCTTTCTCGTATCTCCGTCGGTGACGGTTTCAGAGGTGACCGGCTTCTGGCGGGTGCTGCCGGCGAGTGAATTCTGTGGGTCGGAATCGGATGGTTGCTTGATCAAAACTGTGTGTGGATTCCAGAATGTCATCAAGTGAGAGCTCCTTAATATTCTCCTTATTTTGGAAAAATACCAGTAAGGTCTGTAGCCGAGTAAGGTCTTTTGGAATCTCCCCGATGAAAGAGTTATTTGATAAGTCCAGGTAAAAGAGCTTATCGAAGCTGCCAAACCAACATGGAATTGTTCCTCCCAATTGGTTCCAAGACAAATCCAACAATTGCAACTGTCGGGAAACACTAAACCACTGGGGAATGGTACCAGTGAGTTTGCAGTTGGCAATTACTAGAATCTTAAGTGCTTTGAAATGCAGACTAGGAGCAGAAGGCAATTCTTCTTTATGAAGAGGTAGAGAGAGAAAATAATCAGATTTTATTCCTAAGTGTTGATGAACAGACAGAACAGATAAAAGAAGAGGGACAAGATGAGGAGGAACAAATGGAGAATTAAACGAGATTAAAGATAAAATAGTAAAATTACAACTATTTTTAATCTGCGTGAAACTCTCTGGAATGTCTATTATTTTGGGATGGAGGGAGTATTATACAATAATAATGATGATAATAATAATAATGTTGTCTTGTGTCTCCTAAATAAGGGAACAACACACAAACAGCAGCAGCTTTTAGTTCATCTTGGTCGGCCGATATTGAGACTATCATTTTGGGTAAAAGATTATGTCTATTATACTCTTTTTATCTTTCCTTTTAGTTCACTTTCTTTTATTTAACACGGAAGCCAAGCCATTGCCTAATACCATCGGGAAAAAAAAAACCCAAAAGTTTTAATTATGATGGAGTGGATAAGCATAATATGAAGTGAAAATAGCCACTCCCCACCACAAGAAACCAACAAACCTGCCAACAACAACAACAACAAGAAGTGTAACATCTGATTGATGCTGCTACACTTTAAGCTTTGACACTCCGGGGAAAAACTTCCAAATCAACTAACAGATGCAACTATTTAGTCAACCTGAAATTAATACTACAACCAACTACTTTAAGAAATGACAACTAAATGCAAAGTACAACTACTAATCACAAGTGTACTAGTAGTTATATACTAGCAAAATAGCTATTGAAAACTACAATCAAGATTCAAACAATCAAACCAGTCCCAGAATCTTTATTATCAAGCACATAAGCTTGATAAATAAGAGTCTATCTAGACCTCAATGCTGCATTTTAATATCCTGAAGATCCATTACTACCATACGCGCTGTAGCCACCAGCTGCCCCTTGTTGTTCAGCATTGCTGTTAGGGGCATTCCCAGAACGCCCACTGACATTTCCATACCCACCGTCACTTCCACCGTAATTACCATACCCATATCCTTGAGTCCCATACCCAGAAGCACCACTCGGAGATTGACCCATAGGTGCAGAAGCAGCACCACCACTGCCTTGCACATTCCAAGGAACACTAGCCCCATAGCCTGCAGTTGCACCATAGCCAGCAGTTCCGTAGCCAGGAGTTTGACTTCCCCATGTGTTTTTCAAGGCACTGGGTGGGCCGCTCGCATAACCAGTATTTGGGCCACTTGGGTTCCCATATGCTCCAGCAGGTCCGCCAAAGCCTGCATTGGCACTTCCGAATCCGCCAACACCATAACCACCATATCCGATATTGCTATTTGCTGCTCCATAACCATAACTTGGAGGTCCGTAGTTTGAAAATGGTGGAAAGCCACCACCTGTAGATTGTTGCTGCATGTATCTATTGCCATCCATTCTACCATCAAACGCGCTAGCATTGGTACCAGAAGAGCCATACCCTTGATAGCCTCCACCGCGACCACGACCAGAACCACCGCCACCACCACCACCACCACTACTACTTTGGTGCGCATCTTTAGGTAGAGCCCGTTTTACCTCAACAAGTTTATTATTCAGCTCATGGAATGTCTTGTGGAGAACTCTATCAACAGCATCTTCAGTGTCGAAAGATATGAAACCAAAACCGCGGGGACGATTAGTATTTTGGTCAAACATTATTACTACATCAGTGACGTCACCATAAGTTTCAAAATACTGACGGAATTCTTCATCCGTCAAAGTGGAAGGCAATCCTCCAACAAATATTTTTTTAGTCCTGTAATTTCCTGCCCCTCCAAAGCTCCTGCCAGCATTAGGATTCCCGGGTCTAGAAGTGTGCTGTTCTTCTCTTGATAAAGCCCTTTTAGCCTCCACCTGAGAATCCAATATAAAATTTGAATTATATACAAGGAAGACGATACAAAAACAAACAGAAATTACACGAGAGATTGCATTATTAGCACTCTATCTGATGCTATCAGACAACAATGTTGCAGGGTGCCTCTTAGATTGAGGAAGATAATAGGAAAACTATTTTGAACCATTTAATTGTTATGATGCAGCTTTAATTTTCAGAGACAAATATTTAGCTTGGCTGTGGCGCTGTGCTCAACCAAATAGCAGAAAGAGGCTCAAATCTCTTGAAAAGAATAAACCCAACATCAGTGTTTTCACATCAACTTCTGTTACCAGATCATCAAACACTGCATACCGAAACACAGTAGTACCTGTTCAAATATGCAAGCAGTCCAAAATGAATTGATAAAAGTTCTGTTTTTTCAGATATCCAACTTAATGACAATAATAATAGTGTTATCGAGAAATGTACCAAGATAGGAGGGGTATTCTACACATGTAACCAAAGCCATTAATAATTAGAAGTACACAAGATAACCTAGAGGCTAGATTTCTAAATATTTCTGGTGTACAGAAAAAATCGGATATCCTAACAGTTCATAATTACTGGCCTCTAATGGATGTGCTACATAAGTAATGATGAATGAAGGAGGTATCGCACAAAAGGTCCAAACCCAACCCATAAATACATTAAGCAGTAAAAGCTTAATTTTAACTGGCAAACAAATTGATGATTGAGCATTAGAAAAAGGAAAACCTAGAATTAAAGAAGTGATGATTTGAAGGAGTATTCCACACAAAGAGTAAAACCCATTAAAAATTAAGCACTAAAAGAGAGAGCCGGAACTTCAAACAACAAATTACAAATACAAACAATACATCACCAAAACCAGTATGCGCTATTCTACATAAAGGGCAAAACCCAACAGTCTTGAGCGTCCTTATTTTATTTCATTTTTATTTAAAAAGGGGAAAACCTCAAAAATTAAAATTAAGCACTAAAAAGCAAAACCAAGAAGTTCAAATGACGAAACCTAAGCAAAAAAAAATCACCATAACCAATCAGATTTAATGTCAGAAGATTGAAGATAAAATGGGGGCATAACAGTATAATTACGAAAAATTCGCACCGTTCGACCATCAATGGAGTGTCTGTCCTGAAGAACAGTATCGAGAACGGAGGGATCTGAGAAAACAACGAAGCCAAAGCCACGGGGCCGATGGGTGACTTTGTCGAGCATGATGACAGTCTCGGTTACTTCTCCATACTTGCCGAAGTATTCTCTAAGTGTTTCTTCAGTTGTGTCCCATGCTATCCCTCCTATGAACAACTTCCCCTCATCTGAATCCATCTCTGTTTATGGAGCTGAGCTATTTCTCTCCCTCTCCCTCTCCCTCTCTATTTGTATAGGAGTATAAATCTTAGGCTGTAATAATAAGGAAAAGGGGTCTAGGGTTTGGGTTTCTGCCGCGGACACAGATGCCGTGGGGGAGAAAATATCTAGTAGCAGGACTCTAAAATAGCACAAAATAGTACGACGCCGTTTGATATCCAGGTTTAAGCTTGTTTTGGGCCCATACTATTTGTTTTGGGGGTTCATAACGGACCAGCCCGTTCTTGTATATATTCAATTATTGGCCAGCCAATAGTGATAGAGATTAGTGATAAGATTTCTGTTTTTAATGCGGAGTTTATTTGTTAGTAAAGTCTGCTAGATTATTATTATTAATCTTTTAATTTTATTTTCATGTTCAAGAAAAATAGCTAATCACGTGGGATGTTTTTCACTATTATTATACATAATAATTTAAAATTAAATTTTTGTTTAGCTAACTCCATTTTTTCATAATTTATGTTTCTAAATCATAAGATTGATTGAAAACTAACGATATAGATTATTCAACAAAAAAAAGAAAAAGAATATTAGTGTGTTTTATTGTCTTTTTGCTAAATAAATTAATTATTATTTAAAAATTGAAATTTGAGTGTGGGGAGGGAAGGAGGAGAACTCTTTATTGGCTGATTAATCATAAAAATCTAATTATCATCATTTAGAATAGAATAAATAAAGCAGGCATCTAAGCCTTTGCATGCGGCAGGGACCCATTTTAACAGTTCAGATACAGGCTGGTGCTCACAAGCAACAAAACCATCATTTACTCTTAACGGTTACTTTCTTTTTCAAACATTAACCCTAAACACTCCGATCCATCCCTTCCAAAAATCGACCGTTTTCGTCTTCCTTTTTCCCTCGGATTCCAACGCTCCTCTTTCTCTCTCCAAAATGAACAACACCCTTTACCAACTCTGAGAGATTGAAATCTTCATAATAAATCAAAATCCCTGACATCAATAAAAATAGGGAGTCTGTAAATGGGCTGTTTTCTTGGGTGTTTTGGTGGTTCTAAGGATCGGAGACGCCCAAACCAGAGGAACAGGGGAAGCCCTCGACGCCAAGTTAGTAGTTACTTTAAGCTTACTTGCCAACTGCATCATCGTTTTGTTTGCCACGAAAATGGAGGAACCTGTTAATTATCTGCTTTTTAATATCCAAAATACAAGTTTGACATGATGTGTATGTTTTTGCTACCTTCAATTCAGATGGGTTTTATTTACCAGGTCCCCCAATTATAGATTTTTGAGGTTAATTGTTTTTTTCGAGCTTGAAGTTTCTTTCCCTTTCCTACTTTTTTCTTTCTTTCTTTCTTCCTTCAAGATAAGTCAGTAAATGTTTTTCAGCAATTGAAAATACGCTTCCATTAGTCAGTCTATTGGGTATAGCTTTCGACTCTCTTCCCGTCTATTTGGTTTCTAAGGGTAGTGAAGAAAATGAGATACTTTGCTTTTGTTGTTTGTGTTAACAAATGAACTTAATGCATTGAATTTTGGGTTTGATTCATCAGT
Source organism: Panax quinquefolius (assembly GCA_020205615.1). Taxonomy (NCBI): domain Eukaryota; kingdom Viridiplantae; phylum Streptophyta; class Magnoliopsida; order Apiales; family Araliaceae; genus Panax; species Panax quinquefolius. The sequence goes on along the minus strand of CM035160.1, from coordinate 3,121,171 downwards.
TCCGTAGTTATATAATTTTGTTGATTGATTTGTTTTTTTTTTTCCATTTCCATTTTGAATATGTATTGCAGAGAAATGGAGGTCAGAGCCCTCTTCTAACTACTGTATCTCCAGTGTTAGGCATCACAGAAAAGGCCACCAATTCAGTTCCAGAGTTGAGGTAAGCCATTGATTTCTTGAATTTAATTGTTTCCTTTTGGAATTCTTTTGCCTTTTATCTTTGTTTTTGGGAGAAAAGAAGGTCGGGTAACTCCAGTTGCTTTTCTATTTTGTTTATTTTCACCGAAAGTTGTGGAATTTATTTGTAGTGATAAGTCCGAGCTGAAACTGAGCCCCAGTACAAGAAAAAGAGTCACATTTGATTCAATTGTCCAAACCTATGAGCATGTTGCTGTCTATGGAAGTACTGATTCATTACTGGAGAACAATAACATTAGTGAGAGGGAGAAAGAGAAGGATCTAGCTAAATCAAGGCAATCCTTTACCAATTCTGAGGATGATTCAACTATTTCCAGTGTTGGATCCTACCCTCAGAATCACAGGTACCAAAATTGCCGAGATAGCGATGATGAAGCCGTAGAATCAGAGTATGAGGATAGTGATTTAGATGATGAAGATGATGACTATGATGATTATGATGACGCTGATGATGAAAGTGTGTTATGTCAAGAAGTGTGGTCGGAGACCATTCCAACTGCATCAATGGAGTCGCGGACAGAAAATTCATTGACACGAATGGCCTCGCAAGAGGTGGATAGTCCTATGACTTGTGAAATGGCCGAGAAGGAAGTAAAAACAATTGGGTTGAATCGAAATGCAAGAGACAGGAGTGTTTATGTTCATCCTGTGTTGAATCCAGTAGAGAATCTTAGTCAATGGAAAGCTGTAAAATCAAGAGGAACACTGCCGCTGAAGCCACAACAGAAGGAGAACTTAGCTGCAAATGAAGAAGTACCTCGAATTTCATTTAGTTCTGAACCTAGTTTTAAGCAGTCATCATCATACAGTCTCCACCATCAGTCCAATCATCAAGCCAAGAATCTGAATAAAGACATAGCTGTTGATGCCAGCCTTTCGAATTGGTTGGTTTCATCTGAAATCACACCCAAAAAGAAGACTGCTACCATTGAGCTTGGGTCCTCCATTACTTCTGAGAAAAGTATGTCCCAAGGATCAACTTCAGTTATAAGCATAGAAGATAGGCCAATTTTAGGCGCATTGACACTTGAGGAGCTGAAACAGTTTTCAGCATCGAACTCGCCTAGAAAGTCACCAAGTCGAAGCGCAGATGACATGCCTATTATGGGAACTGTAGGGACCTATTGGAAACACACAGTTGAAGCCAAGGGTTCTGGCTCTGGTTCTTCCTATAAAGGCATACCAAACACAACAAGCAAGTACAGAGAGGTATATGTGAAGTGAGATCTTGTGTCTTTGTTCATAAGGGTAATCTGGTGCTAATCAGGTGTGTAATTGTTTGCAGGATAAGAAAGTGAATTGGAATTCCACCCCTTTTGAAACAAGGTTGGAGAGAGCTTTGACTGGAGGTGCTGCTGAAGCTTAATATTCCCATTTTAATTTTTTGTGAGATCTTTTGTTGTTTGTGAAATTTAAAAAGTGTGTTGTAATTCTTTATTATATTTGTCAGATGATCAAATTGATTCTATTTAATCTCCAATGTATTTTGATATGTTGGTACTGCATGAAGTCTAATGAAATTATGGTGTGCCAATGTGAGTTCATCAAAACTAGAGTGAACACACGAGTTTTGATTAAAGATGGGTGAAAATGTTTATAAGTTGATCGACTCTGTAGTCTGTCGAGCAATAGTGCAGTTTGAGTTTAATTTTCATCACTTCCATCTCAAATAAAGTAATGTTACATATTCTGACTCGAATAGACATATTGAAACTTCATGGGCATTGAGAGGCAGTTTGAAACGTCTAGCAAAATCCAATAATTTATGTACTCATTTTCCTTATTTGCATGGTTGTTAAAAATCTAAAACCAAATAAATGAAGTTATAAATGAGAAAATATATTCCAAAGTTGATGCTTTTCGGAGATTCAAAGAACTTAAATGTCTACCACAAGAAATACGCTAATGTGACACTGGCCCCATGACAACTACACTACATAAATAGATCCTAGAACAATGGGGCCCTAGGATACGCCACAATTTTCAAAATTTGATTTATATAATTTACAGACTTAACATAAAAATATTGTTTTAGTTTTTTAGTTAATTTGCACACTTTACATTTGTGATGCTAATTTATCTTATATAAATCTCTTGTGTTATAGTATTATGTCTTACCCCTTTGAAAAAAATTACAACTTCATCTTTAATTGTAATGAGCAAACTAAACATAATCAAATTATCAAGTTGGTTAATTAAAAACTTAATGAAAATGATACTCGAACTCAGTTCGTTTAATTAATTTGCATGAGGTAACATACTCAAAAAAGAATTGAGCTCAATTCGATCAACTTGATAACCTAGTAAGATGAATTAAAAAAATAATGAGATGCATGCATGAACATACCGAAAGAGATTGGAAATTGCAGAAGCTTATTGAGCTTGAACAATTGCAACAACACTTTTTCAGAAGAGATACCATCTGAGCTTGGCAGCTTGGTTCGGTTGCAATGTGTTTTGGACCTGAGTAGCAATTCACTTTTCAGGAATTATCCCACCTAACTTGGCAAAACTCTCATCATTGGAGTATCTCTTATCTTTCTCATAACAATCTCGCAGTCGCAGGTAGAATTCCTCCACTTTCTAACATGAAGAGTTTGGGATTGATTGATTTTTCCTTCAATGACTTGTCTGGCCCTATACCAACGTTCCAACATGCGCTGGACAAATCATTCATTGGAAACTCTGAATTTTGTGGAGGCCCTCTTGTAATGGAACACCTACGAAGACACAGAAGTCCAACAATAAGGTCCTCGCCGGTGTCAGTGTCTTTTTTTGGCGGTGATCATCCTTGCTGGATGTTTCGTATTTCACAGTAAAACCAAGCAGCATGATGAAGAGACTAGAAGTTCAGAGAAATATGAGAATTCTGAGTCTCTGATTTGGGAAAAAGAAGGAAGATTCTGAGTCTCTGAGTCTTTGGCGAAGGTCAGTGGAAGCTCACTAAAGGGTCTCTAGTAGTGACTAGAGCAAAGAAGGTAGGCGCTTTTTACACAATGCATGCGCGTGTGGAAGGTGTTAAAGATGGGGGAGTTAGGCGAAAAAAGAAATGGTACAAAGCCATGCAAGATGGAAGAAAAGCCTTGCATGAGAACCACGAGAAGAAAGCTCTTCACTTGAAATGGGTACCAAAAGTGAAGAAAGAAAGAGATAGCTCACAGTCAGGGTACAAAGCGGTTGTGAAAGAATTTGACAAGCAAAAATCTGTCAAGTTTGAGTTAGATCCTCCCATCAAGAAATGCCATGTCGATGAGATAAAGTCGGACGTGAAGAAAGTTGAAAATTCCAAGAAGCTTGAGTTGAGTCAAGGCTTCGTTGGGATTAACTCTAAGTGAGGAGTTGTGGTTTGACGTGCAAATTCAGTCTTGGAAGGTTATACAGAAGCAGACATAGCAGGTTTCGAAGAGAATGAGTCTACTTTGGGGTATTTGTTTACTTTTGCAGGGGGAGCCGTGTTTTGGCAATCCAAGTTGCAGAAGTGTATTGCTTTGTCTACTACTGAGTTGACAACGAAATATTGTGGTTTCTTCAAGAGTTGAATTTGACACAGGAATCGACTCCAAGTGATCACGGAGTCATGGCGAACATATCCTTTAATGGGTTCGGAGGGGGAGATTGTCAGTCAAAGTCCTCACACCATTAATGCACGCCCATTGAATTCCGCCTGCCCCTTTTCTTGACTACCTCCTTTAGTTCCATTCGGCTATAAAAAGGAAGGCTAAGGATGAAGAAAATACACACCAATTTGAGAGAACTCTCATCCGAGAGTAGAGAGGAAAAGAAAAGAGTGGGTGAAAGAAATCCCATCCGGAGAGGATGTATGAAAGTAATTCCATCCGGAGAGGATGTATGAAAGTAATCCCATCCGGGAGAGGGTGGAAGAGAGTTAGAAAAATAGAGAGAGAAAGATAGTTCAAATAAAATGGTGTTTTATTTGGGTTCCATCACATATTTATTGTGGTGAAGTAATTTGAGTTTGTACTCAAATTAAGATATCTTTGTATTCTCTCATATTATTCTAGTGAATTATTTAGAGTTTGTCCCGTGATTTTTACCTCTTAGTTTTAGAGGGTTTTCACGTAAAATCTTGGTGTCTCGTAGTTGGATATTTTATATTCATTATTTCTTGTAGCTGTTATTATTTTGGTAGAACTGCAAATTTAATCTGTTCGGCATATACTCATATTTTATCCGTCTAATTTATCAAAGAAAACAGTATTTGGGAGAAGGTGATTTTTTCCAACAGCTTTGAGAACGAGATTCGAACCTTGACAGAAGTTAGGCACCGGAATATTATCAAACTGTATGGGTTCTGTTCAAAGGAAAGGTTCCTGTACTTGGTTTATGAATTTTTGGAGAGAGGTAATTTGAGGAAATTGCTGTATGGCGAGGAGGGGGCATTCGAATTAGGCTGGGATACAAGGGTGAGAATTATTCAAGGTGCACTTTCTTACTTGCATCATGACTGCTCTCCACCTATTGGAACCCCGTCTCTCAGATTTTGGCACAGCAAGATTGTTGAGAACAGATTCATCTAATTGGACCAATGTTGCAGGGTCTTATTTTGTTTATTTGTAGAGCTTGCATTTAGTATGCGAGTAACAGAGAAATCTGATGTTTATAGCTTTGGAGTGGTGAATGGGAAGGCACCCATGGGAGCTCATTTCTTCTCTAGCATCATCGACAGTAAAAACATTGTCGAGTGATCCAGACTTATCGTTAAAGGATATGCTAGACCAAAGGCTTCCACCTCCCACAGGCGTATTAGCAGAGGAAGTAGCGTTTGCAGTCAATGTGGCACTAAATTGACAAGCGTTTGCAGTCATTGTCGAGCTCACTTGCATGATTGAACCATTTGGTGTCGGTAAATTGACAAGCATTCAGAAATAGAGGATATGTTTAAATTTAATGTCTTGATGATATAATGATCAATGATATTCTTGTACCCTATTACATACTAGTAATTCCCAAATTTATGCAAGATAGTGGCTACATTTATGATTTTGGAATAAAATTTCTTGTTTTTGAATTATTTATATGAGCTCAGCAAGATTTTTCTTCTATACTAAGTGGCCTATGAATTCTATGTATCTTTGCATTTCACCTACTACTAGGAGGTGTTTATGAAGAAGTATTTCAACTGCATCACAATTAAAGCAAGGACTATCATACTTATTTTTTCCCCACCTAAAGGCAATGAGTATATCATAGACTTTTGGATATGTTTTATTTCATTATTTTACTTTATGATGCACTTAATTGGCAAGGGAAATTAAGCTCCCTATTAAATGACTGCAATCACCAATAGATTGTATAATTATAACCCATTACTCTTGTGCATACTGAAGCACAACAGATGAAAATAATGGTACAAATAGAAACCAATTATTAGGTTGGTTTACATGTTCAATTTTTATATTCAAAAATTTCTGGCTCAAAAAAGCAGTCGAACTTAACATGATGGAAACGCTTGTACTTGTATTCAATACCATATTACATTGTCATATGTACCAAATTTACACAAGCCTTTCACTCAGTTTTTGCAGGCCATAACAAAATCTCTCTTCCCAGCAGTAAAAATAATGACATTTTCTGTGAATGCTCAATAGTTATCATAGATACAACGCGGTAAGAACTGCCAGAGATTGAACAAAGCAACAGTAAAAGGAAAAGATGAGGACATTTAAATGAATGACTAGCATTCCACTCCACATTGTTTAAGAATAGGACCAGTTTGCTTAGGCAAGAAAGGATCAATCCGAACCCAAACCAATGAAAAGATTGAAGCCAGCAGAACTGACCAAAGGACTACTATTGTGGGAGTCCTGTTTTGCCTTCCCATTAGACCCTTTAGGAAAGGATAGAGATGAAGAATGACCCAAAAAGAGAAGAAAAGCTTGCCAAATAAGGGATCCCATGAGCCATAACCATTGTTAATGGCATCAGAAACTCCAGCCACAACACCAACCATGTTCAAGATTATTAGTGTAGTTGGTGGGATGAGAAGAGTGGTCCATTTGAAGAGGTAGAGCTCCCCAAACTCCACGTCGTCTGCTGCTTTTGCTGTCACTGTGAAATTTGTGTCAACTCCACCAAGGACTTTGAGGAAGCCTTGGAATACTGCAAAAAGATGAGCTGAGACGCCGCCAATGACCCAAAATTGTTCATTTCGCCACCAGTCTTGGATGCTAACTTTACTCCATCTGAGCTCCAAAACACCGGTTGTAATGATAGATAGGAAAAGAGCCAGAAACCATATGCTAGCAAGATTGTTCAGCTGCATAAAGTTCAACTTGTGGTCAGAATTCTTATATTGATATTAATAGGGACATGTTAAATAATGATTTGATAATATATATATATATATATATATATATATATATATATATATATATATTAACATATTGGTGTACAAATCCTATAGTTGGGACATTATATATGGTACTTGCTGTTGGGATGATGAATTTTCCGGTGAGAAGACACACAGCTGGAAGAGTGCAGTAGGCAAGCAGAGGGATAGAAGTGAATGGGTAAACAATAGTGTTAATGTAAGCAAGCCTTTCTAGCCATTTGAGCTTCCCACCATATCCATACCAAAGCGGGCAGTGACGACTCATGAAGATTTCAACAGAACCAAGCGCCCATCTCAAAACTTGGTGCAACCTGTCTGATAAATTGATTGGAGCTGACCCCTTAAAAGCTGGTCTTTTTGGCATGCAGTACACTGATTTCCACCCTCTACAATGCATCTTGAAGCCTGTTAGAATGTCTTCTGTCACCGAGCCATATATCCATCCAATCTGTAAGGAAGACAAGTACATAAAGCACTTAGTTCCACATTTGATAGAACTGAATGCTATCTAGAATTGAAAATCAACATTATGATGAGAATACAAGGCAGAATTTAGTTTGTTTTAAGTCCTTCATATAGATATTGAACTTTTATTGTTCATCAAAGTTGAAGCATGTTTTTTCTAAATTAGGGAAAATCATAATATAAAGTTACTTGCCTCTTTGCCCCATTCAGTCTTTTCTTCGTAGCCACAACTAATAACATGAATGGCTTCTTTGATAAGTGAAGCACTGCTAGTCCCTTCTGGAAGGCCACTATTTTCCATGAGTGTGGAAGTAACAAAAACTGGTGACTGCCCAAATCGTTTCTCAAAATTCTTCTGAGACCTGAGGGATGATTTTTCCAACTCATCGTAGCCTTCAGGCCCTTCTTCTATCTCTTCAAGATCAAAGACAGGTCCAGGAGAGTTTCTTGTGTAGTTCTTGCCCATCATTTTCTTTTTCTTGCTATAACCCCCCCCCCAAGGCCGAGCAAAGCTTTAAGTCCCTTCTTTCTGGACTTTGGTTTTTTTTTACCACCACCACAACAGCAGCAGAACCATGAAGGCCAGCAATCACATGTCATCTTCTGCCTCTTCTCAGAAACGGGGGGATCGTATCCATACAATGCCTGTCTGTTAAAGACACATCCAGTTCCAACATAAACTGGCCCTTGGATCCCATCAAGGCCTCTCATGTTAATCTGTAACAAAAATGACATAAGGGGTATTTCGAGCTCAGGATGAAAACTTAGATTTTTCTGAGAAAAAGTAAACATGATATCAAATTGGATAATAAAATTTACATCAAAGAACACAACATTGCGATTTGCATATCTGTCGTGGCGATCAATACCATCAAACCTCTGTGGAAACTGGACATAGCAGAGCTTCTTCCCAAGTTGGGGATCCATTAAAAAGTACATAGCTTCCCTTGCAGCCTTGCTGTTGTTAATGTAGTGGTCACAGTCCAGGTTCAGCATGAAGGGTGCATTGGTAAGTACTGCAGAGACTCGAACCTAGTTGATGAAAATTAAAGCAACACTGAGGTATCAACATACCTTAATCGCAACAAATTTAACTAATTGATTGCTACTCACCATTGCATTCATAGCTCCAGCTTTCTTGTGGTGTTGATAGCCAGGTCTTTTCTCACGCGATACATAAACAAGTAGCGGTAACTCCTTGCCTTCAACATCCAATGCTCCTTCACTTCCAAGATAAACCTGTACAGAGAAATACCATTTTAGAACACATACTTCACATTTAAGGACGTGGACTATTATGGAAAGTTGATACATTTCTCAAATGGATTATCTAAAAATTGACATATTGAGGGGAACATTTTTTTCATATGGACTGTTGACTATTGAATACAATTTCTGGCAATCCAGAAAAATAAAGGTTTTACACATTCGCAAAATCAAAATGGATTGCAAGAAATTAATTGACTTTTTTAGTGCCATTAGCATCTCCATTGGAAATGATTTAACTCATATAATGTAGTTTCAAACCTGAATCATGCCAGGATGATCGCGAGTGTTGTTCCCAGGCCACGGGGTTCCATCTTGCATAACCCACCCTTCTTCTGGTTTCTTTAGAGCTTTTGCCACCAATGCATTAATCCTAACTTTGAACTCTTCATATTCTCTCTGCAGTTCAAACAAAAAGCTCTCAGACACCATTTAGTTGATGAAAAATGTTCTAGTGCACAATTTAAGATGTACACCATCTAGTCCATTTTAGACATACCTTTAATTAATGAAATCGTTTTAAATTTCTTAACTTTGAAAACTTAGCCATATACATAAAGGTAGGAACGTTTCAAATTTGCTTACTTTCATGGCTCTACGATCCTTCACAAATGTAGGTTGCACCTTATCCTTCGAGTAGTCAATTTTCTCTGAGAAGTAAAACTCAGGAGCCCTAGTCTCAATGCTGTACTTCTTGCAAAATGGCACCCACCTCCTAGCAAACTCAGCTGTCTCTGATAGTGTATCAAAAAGCAACATTGATGCACCATCATCTGATACATAACAGCTCACCTTCTCAACTGGATAATCAATTGACAAGATCGATAGAATTGTGTTTGCAGTAATAATTGGTGGCTCCTTAAGAGGATCAACAGAACTCACAAAGAAATCAACTGGGACCAGTCCATTTGGCTCACCCTCGCGCTCAAACCTCATGGGCAGGCGATCCAAGTAAGTTTCTCGGTTAATGGGGAACCATTTTGGGAACTGATCAAGAATCCATGAGAAGCCAAACCATATCTCACATATTACAGATATAAGCCATAAAGGGTAAGCGTCATAAGCCGGAGTTAAGATGCGAAAATGGAAGAAGAAGGCTAGAATGATGAGCCTAGACACAATGATTATTCGATATGGATTGATTAGACTTGATGAAATAGGGACCTTTCGCCAAAGTGACTGCCGAGCTTCAGCCATGCTGTATGAGTAGTAACATTGTTAAAGATTTTGAATGTAAATACAAACAAGCAAACAAGCAGAGGAAAAAGAAAAAGAATCTTACAGATACTCATCTTCATCCCCTTGATCATTACCTCCATCTCCTTGGGAAACTAAACCTCTTTTCTCTTGCCTGGTTTTCCATTTATCAACTCTCTCTTTCCATTCAGCATTAGTGTAAGTCTCTTTCTCACCTTCAAAATCCTTACCAACAACTATTTATAACCCTCCAATCAGTATAGTTACATATAAAATCTAGACAAAGATTTATAGAAACTGCGCGATACAAGTGAAAATAGAAGTTTGCTTACCACTTCCAGCATTGGAAGAGAAAGCAGGCCCATTGGGATGCCATTGCTGCTGTTGATTATGTTCTTCATTTTCCTACAACAATCACAACCTTCTTATTGTTAGATTTATTAAAATTTACAGATATTTTTGTGATGATCGACTAGCTTATAGACTAAGTTACTGAGGAAGTATTGACATGTTGGTGATCTGGGGTATCTTGGTGATTTTTGATCTGAAATTCATTGTCAAAATCATCTGCATCATAGTTTTCTTCATCATCTCCAGCAACTCTTGCACAGCCTGTAGAAAACAAACCCCAGAAAGTTAACATTTTCCCAAATAAGATTTGCTAAATCCTAGTAAATGTAAATGTTGAAATAACAAAGATAAAAAAACTTTTGTGGCGTTTATAGCGAGTATTGCACTGAGGACAGCATTGATGGCCTTCACTTCTTTCATATTCATAACAAGGCCTACAAACTGGGAATCCACACTCAAAACAAGCCACAAACAGCTCTCCATTCTCCTTAAATCCAATGTCATCCCCACAAACTCGACAAATCTTTCTTGTAGACTCGTGTTTTGGAGGCTGATTCTGTAGAACAAACATGCACATTGATCACTAACAAAGGTAGTCATCCAATTAAGAGATTTATCAAACAAGAAGAAGAGAAATGAGAATGAGAAGAATTTAGCTAGTTACCTCGTCTGCAGCAGGCATAACGTGGAGTTCATTGCGGCCATGAGAGCCTTCAAATAGGCCAGCCATGGCAAGCAAAACAAGAGGAAAGAAAAACACAGGTTTTTTTTTATATTTTAAAAGTATGGAGGGAGTGATAGAGAGGACGGATTATAAGGAATAATGAGAATGTTGCATATAGCTACTAGCTCTACCAACTGATAGATGGAGGGTCGTGGGATTGATTGGAAGAGAAGTTAATATAGGTAAGAAAAGGGACAGTTTGCTTGCTAATTCTATAAGGTAAATAATTACTTTTAAGAAGAAGGAAAATAGGAAAAAAAAAAAAGAGAGAGAAAGAAAGAAAAAGAACATATTCATGAATAACTTGGATCCAAAGCCAGGACTGACACCAACAGCTTCCATAAGTTCATTTAATTTTTGTAAGATCGCTGGTTCCAATCTCCATACTTCTGGACTCAGGTTTCGAAAATCATAATGAATAGTCTCATGAGTCTATTTGTGTTGCCTTATGGAGAGGAGAATGTTTTTCTAGTATTGTCTTGAACTCTCAAGTGAACATGGACACAGTATAGCATTTTTAAGCCAGTAAGAGAAATATAATATGCTTTAAATTACAAGTTTAGTACCAAAGGAAAAAAAATGGATCTGTTTTATCCACATATATTCCTTCAAATTAACTATTGGGAGAGCATTTTGAATGTTGAATTGGATCTTTTAAGGATTTAGAGCTCGTTTTAGGCCTCCCTCTCCTTTTCCAACCAACAAAATCTAAACCAGAAAAATGATTTTCTTTCTTTTTTGAACAATTTACATATCAGACTTTGTAAAACATAGCCGGTAGTGGTATGGCGTCTCAAAACACCCAACACTACCAACAGTATAGAAATTTGATAAATAAATAAGCAACTACGAAATCCCATTTCAGACAAATAGCACTACAAAAATACAATAGAAAGCCTATTTTCTGCATGTAAATGACTTGTTGGTACATAATAGCTTGTATGTTCTCTTCCCTTTATTACAAACTTAAATTACAACAAACTCACATTCTCAAGAAACTTCTTCTATGTTCACCTCTTCCCCCCTTGGGAACGCATACATTAAACTTGTATTTAAATATGCATACGGTTGATTAATCTAAAAATACTCGGACGCATACATCCTTTCTCATTAAACTATGGGAGAAATTCATTACAAGTTTAAAACCCTCGGTCTCACAAGAAGAATATCTACGAGCAAAAAGGGCTGTAACAGGTCAGACTCAAGTTACCAGTATGATAATTAAAACACTGAGAACTTGCTTAGCAAGTAAATTGAAGGAGACATAAGCCAAAGGGCGTGATAACTTTAACTACAAAGACAAGGACATGAGAGTTCCAAACCTCCATACTCCATCACTACCTGTCCTACACAGAGACTGAGATATTCAATGTATTTTGTCTTATTCTAAGAGGATGGTTATAATATGGGCTCATTCATTTAGTTTTAAACGCTTTGCTGGTTGAGAGTCGGAATGGCCAATAACATTTGCCCCAAGATCCTCAGAAGTTTCAGCTTCAGGTTCCTTTTGTTTCTCTTTCAAATTCTCAGATCTGTCTTCTGATGGTGCAACGACATTATCTGGGTCATTCCCTGTTGCCTGATGTTCCAGCTGCGAGGTTCCTGGTTCACTTTTGGCAGGGGAATTTTGGATTGTTTCAGCCAACTGAGCAGAGGAATTATCCAAAGTCGACGATGAGGCCTTCCGCATGTCAATTTCTGACTTGCGTTGCCTCTCAAACATCATCTGTAAGCATTTTCCTTGTTCTTCTATTCGCAGCTGTAAATTTCTTTGAATCTGAAGAAAAAGAATTTATTAATATATCAACATATACCACTAATGACTATGACAAGAAACCTGAGCATTGTACTAATTCTAGCAAAACAGAGCCACATATACTTTGGCATAATAAAGCATCAATACCTACCCACAGTTTGATATTGTAAAGATGACAAACTGTGTAGATAATGGCAGTAAAGCCAGAAAGCCTCAAATGTTGCCTTTTCAATATAGTGCATCACACCACAAAGAATGCCAGCAGACTTTGAGAAAAACTTTTTATGTCAAAGCAAAATATAATCAGTACTTGTTTCATTCCAGTAAAATACTTCCTCAAGAGTCAGTAAGCTACCCATGATCACAAATTAAACTAAAATTTAATTCTACATTTAAAATGCATTCATACCTCAAGCTGTTCATGTAGCCGTTTCTGAACTTCCATCTGCAATCGTAATGCCTCAGTGATCTCAATACCCCTGTTACCACAGCAGAGAGAGGTAATAAATTTGAATAATGCGTAACACATCTAATAGCTCAAAGAGCATCAAGAGGTCAAAAGCTCAAAAGCAGATTTTGACTATACAGTATATATGGAGACATCTACTTAATAGAGTTAACAAAAAATGCAACTTCAATCCTTAAAACTTGAGCAATTCCCAGACAAAAAATTAAGTTTATCAGAAGAGATTGCACAAGCTTCTTCAGATCAGATGGCACTAATATTGGCCTAGAATTTCAAATTTACTCTTTCAGCTGCTTAATGTGACAAGCAGTACCTCAAAAACTTTAGCAAATGATTAAATTTCAATAAAAAAATGTGTAAAAAGACAATAGCAAACCAATATGAATAGAATTAAATACTAAGAGTATGTTTGGGATTGCTTAAAAAATGTGATTACTGATTGTGATTACTACTTTAGATTATAAACAGTTTTAGAAAAGTAATTTTTGTTTGGTAAATAAAAAACACTTAAACTAGCAAAAAGTAAAAATTGTCTGGTATAAAAAATTTTACTAATCACTTATTTTAAGTGTAAATTACTAAAAAAAAATGTTTTGAGAAGTAAAGATGGATAATGGATGTAACTACTAAAATAAATAAAGATATATTAGTAATGTACTTGGTCAAACCTGATTATTAGATTTGGCCAAGTTGGTATCCTAAGGTGGTGACAATCAACAAATGCTAGCACCACTTTACCCATCTCCATCATTAATATATCAGAAAATTTCAAGCACAACAAGATCACATGAAAAGAAATAACTACATAAACAACCACATAGCTTTTGAATTTGATAACTAAAAGCAACCACACGACACTACCTATGCAGGCTTGTAATTTACACATTTCTGAGAATTTTATTAAAGGACGCTACAAAGAATATAAACTCACGTTTTCAAGTCCAGAGATGAAAGTTCTTCAAGAGGAGTCAGTTTTTTCTCCGAATAACCTGCAAAAATGGAATGCCCCACCTTATAGATAAGTGCCTATATACCACCTTCTACATTCTAAGTCCATAACAAATGAACGTTCACCAACTACAAAAAGAGAGGCCGAAAGAAACAAGAAGACAAAAATATCATGGGAATTTAAGTAGTAAACAGATGATGCTGAAATGGAGTAACTATGAAATTTTTACTATTTTAGAAAGAACTGAAACTTAAATTTTTTACCACAAAGTTGAACATTTTAGCTTTTTCAAGGGCACTGAAGATCACAGGGAATAAATCATGCAGAAATACGAAGTTAAAATAAAATAAAAACAATATAAGTCAAAACTTAAAATATAACGAGAAGAAAAACAAAAAAGATAATTATATCTTTAGTAAAGGAAAATCTAATTTTCGTTACTGAATTTAAAACATGTAATTTGTTAACTGAAATCACAAAACTATATTTGAAACAGAAATAGGTAGATTGAGACTTTGAGAGAGAGGAAGAAAGTGAGAAAGGAATGTGGGACAATTCTTCCATATGAGATTTACAAGCTACTAGCTGAAGACAAGACTGAAGAAATAGCAACCAAAAAAGGAAAAAAGAAACTGATACTATATTTACATTTGAAGCTCATAAGTATTGTTTCAATACATGCAATTCCCCTCCAGAGTAAGAAACCTAACTTCTATAGTATGCTTTAGGATGAGGCTTGCGTGGGAAAAGAGAGGTAATTCATGTTTTATCCAATCCATCTTAAGCAAATTGCTTTAAATATACTAATTACTCAATGGACCCTAGTCATAAAGTTGAATTGAACAAGTCAACAGTTTTCTTCAGTATATCATTTGGCATAAGAATAAATGAATTGTATGTAATGGATAAAGTAAAAGCAAATAAATTTTATAAAATACATAAAATCCAGGAACAGTTGTTACCTTCCGACGACTCTGGTTTGTATCTAGCAGTTCGATATTTCTGCATTTTGAGGGGAAAAATTCAAACATGACAGAAAGAGAATTGGCAAATCCATTTCTGTTGGGAGTCGATATTAAGACAAATAACAAACAACACACCTGCAAATGGCTCTTTACGTGATAGATGGTCAAACCTTCAACTTTCATTTGCTTTAGCACACCCTTGGGAGTAGCTCCTGTGATTGAAAATCAATTAATTATTGAAAAAGTGTGTCATAGTTGGTAGCACATATGATGACAAAATACAGCAAAGGGCAAAATATTACTTTCACTGCCACCGAGCTTATTGACTGCCTCCACGAAGGCTTCATGCAGTTCCGGTGTCCAACGCATGCGTGGCTTGGTTGAAGAGCCACCTGCCGAGGATGATGGGGTAACAGCTGGGCAAGTCTCTCCAGATGCAGTGGGAAGCTGTGGATGCACTTGGGACTGCTGCACCGGGTAATTTATAGATGGTCTGGACACTTGATATGTAATCTACAGTAATAAAGTACGATTAAATATCTTCAATATTTTCTACAGTAAATAGAAGAGAAACAAAGATATTTAAGCATATTGTGAAAGCAATATCAAGAATTTTTTGCAGTCTGAGCACCCAACCTCAAGGAGGTCATCCCAATTAGGAGGCAAAGCATCATCATCGGTGATTAATTGGTCTGCCCATTCTTGCCAATCACTTGGCTTACTAAATTCTTCAGATGGCATGACAGAACCATTAATGCTGCCATCCATTTGGTTATTTACAACAGGGCTGTTTACAGGATAGTCAAGAAAGCTGGGTAGTGAATCTGTACACCAGGAATCCTTACTTTTTACCGTAGTATAGTAACTTGATGACCCAGCATTTGAGGACTCAGATATGAAAGGAGCTTTTCTTGAAAGCTTTTCATGGGGTGAAGCAGAAGAAAATTGAAGATCAGTAGAGAACCCAGCGGATGAAGAAAATATATGACCAACAACTCCACTGTCGGAAGACAACGGAGGCCGAACATCTAGAGGACTTGGCAAAAGGTCCCTCTCCATTGAAATCTCTTTATAGTCTGGCAGCTTGGGATATTTCTCTTCTAGGGCGGTGGAAAGAACAGGTAAAGATGAAGATAGAGCTCCAGATGATACATGGTTACTAAGTTGTCGAGCACCTGGTCTTTGGAAGGATAAACCAGGGCGTGCCTCCATTATTGCCAACTCTCAAAAGGAAAAAATTGCAGTAGAAGTCAATATATATATTAGCTAAGTGCCTTCAGTAAACCTTCTAGCAATACTTCGGTACCTACACCAAGAAAATGGTCATTAATTCATGCAACACCTCCTTGAAAACAGTACAACTTGTCAACATAAAACAAAATCAATACCCAGCAATTTAAATGTTTCTTATGTAATTAGATATTGTATCATATAATAACCATGCCCATTTTTTAATTTTATTTTTTTGGCAGGTATTTTTGGCCCCAAGTGTGGGGATTGGAACCAGCTACCTTTAGGTTATTCCTTGTACCCTTTGCCATTCTGCTTCCAGATTATGTATAATTAGGAACTACTTAACCAAGTCCATATTAATGCATTGGCCTTTGGGTATGAACCCATATTGAGTTGGAAAAGTAATGGAAATATGGAATCTAATCTCTTTTCAAATACTAAACGTCACAGCTGATAGTGATCAAGCAATAATGTTCCCGAATTTTTAAGAAATTCAGATTTCCTAACAATACAAAATCTGGAAGCAGAATTCAAATAGAAATTGGAGAATAATTGCTAAACAAATATTTTAAGTAAGAAATAGGCAAACCGTACAAAGCCTATTAGTATATTAAAAGGAAAATCTACCAAATGTTTCAGAACTAGGTTTTAAGCCAGGAAAAGATCGGTCTTCAAGAGATCAGCTAGGTTTAGCGAAAAGAAAAGTAAAAACGTTCATTTAGAATTGATGAACTTGCACTAGAACAAAGTTCACAGAGATCCTTATCCTTGTGGGTATCAAATTCCTGTTAGAAATAAGTTACAAAACTGAATTTTCTCGAGCATTCTCTCGTACAGAAGTATGATTGCTTCAAGATTATGGCACTATTCCTAATGAGTTTTACCTACTATTTATTCCTTTTATAAGTCTTACCTACTTTAAAACCATATCTTATTTTGAAATTTCCAACCCTACTTGCGCAAGTAACTGCAAACACAACACAGACCACCAGTTTCAAAAATAACAATCAGCTGCTGGCCATGCTCTATAACCCTGGTATTGAGTAAACTTTTGTCTGATAATTGTTACTAAACATAATAACTAAAGGAATTAACAAAGAATATGCCACTCCAGAGAGTAAAACCTCTGTGATGTACAGGTGAATAACAAAGAAAAAGCAAAATGAGAGCACTTAGTTACCTATTGCTTAAACTTGACATGATTCTCCACCAAAGACAAACTGCTTAAGGTCTATATTACAGTTCTTTGTCTAAACGCAACAACATTATGACTATGACCGTACACACCTTGTATAAAGTAACTTCAGACTCGGACCTCCAATTATAGCCATTTTCAAATAGTAGAAATCATATGTATTAAGAAAACAAAAATCTGCTACATCATCACAACAGTTATTTCAACCCAACACAGTAAACGAATCTCCATCTCTATGTCTTTCAAAACATTCCTCCGCATTTTAAACAGAAGGCAACCACAAATTAAATTGGTGTTATTTTAAAGCCGAGATTTCTTTTAGCAAGCTTACCTTACAGTTCTAAATGATTACTAATGTAACAAATACAAGCAACATCTCATATTAGACAGATACCCTACTTGGGGGATTAGGCACTGAACTAATCTACAATTAAGATCATATTCACAAATTGGTATCTCTCAATAGCATCTCAAACCCATCCAACCAATTATCTTTTCCTTGCACCCAGCACTATCAACTCAACCAAACTTCACCAAACTAATCATTCATCTACCCTCAAGTTGGTAACACAAATTCAACCAAATACAAAACAATGGAATTGAATTTGAAGACTCAAAATAGCATCAGCTGCTAAAAGCAGCCATCTAATCCACCATAAAGAACAAAACCTATTTAGCTAGTCAGGCTAACCCATTAACATGTACTAATAACAACACATTTATCCTGTAAGAAATATACATACTTGCATCATATAGCATACACACATATATATAGACAGAGAGAGAAAGAAACAACTCCATTAATAAGGGCCAAAAGAATTAAAACAGGAATAAAAAGCATACAAATCTCCGTATGCGTAATTTAGATTGCAAACTAATTAACATGAAATCATACATATATCGTCAGTCTGAAAATCTAAAACTGAACAAAATCACGAACTGGGTATTCGAAATTCTTACCTAAAATCATAGAAAGCTAGAAACTTGAGCCCAGAACAGCTCCGTCACGACCCAAAAGTTGGATATGCTAGGGCTGATGTTGCGAGAGAATCAATTACAAATCAAAAACCCCAGGAAAAAAAAAACACCTGATATCACACAAAGGTAAATATATAATTATATATATACGCATGTAATTTTGTAAATCGTACGGACGGACGATCCTGTGCAACTATAATTTTCATTTTTGGAAATAATAATTAAATTATTATTATTATTATTTGATAAGTTTGTAAGTAATTTTTAGAACTTTTTTAATATGCTATCCTTCCCACAATTGGGGTATTGGGATGCTTATTGAAAAAAGTTAATTAATTTTAAAAAATAATAATTTAAGCACAAGATACAAGTTTATTAAAGAGATTTAAAATACTAATTTTTATTTTACTTTGGTATAGTGGGAGGGAGTAGAATAATAATGTGATTATTCAATTACAGAATGATATATGCTCTTTCAATATTCTAAAAGGCCAAAGGCCAACCGCGGGACCAATAGATCCTCTTTGTTTTTCTTTAAATTGTAGGGCTATCTATAGCTCTTGTGTTTTGTCATTAAGGGGAATGTGGTCCCTTTTATGCTTAAATACTCTCTCTCTCTCTCTCTCTCTCTCTCTATATATATATATATATATAAAATTAATTTTTAGATTAAATTTTAAATTAATATAAATTTATTTAATTTTAATTAATATAATTATTATAATTGTATAATATATAATAAAAAATATTAATCACAAAAATTTAAATAAATAACCTCAGTCTCACACCTAGTACTAGTAGGCTAAAATTGAGTCTCTAATGTTGTTTTGAGGACGAGGATGGTGATGGGTACGGAAATTTGTTATAACAAACAAAAAATACGTGTTTTTTCATCACATGAGTGAGTACTGAGTACTCGTCTTTTGATAATTTTTAAGAGTGAGATATAGAATAATTTAGAGCTGAATTGAATCTGAATGGTTGAATCGGTCAGTGCATTTGTTTTGGTCCTGAATCGGTAAGATGAGACGAAATGGTGCATTTGTTTTTTATCACGAATCGGTAAGATAGACGAAATT
The DNA here is from genome assembly GCA_020205615.1 of Panax quinquefolius. Taxonomy (NCBI): domain Eukaryota; kingdom Viridiplantae; phylum Streptophyta; class Magnoliopsida; order Apiales; family Araliaceae; genus Panax; species Panax quinquefolius. The sequence continues at coordinate 3,101,997 of CM035160.1, read as the reverse complement.
TGAATTCATTTAGTCAAATTTTTGAAAATTGAATAAAGTAAAAAAAATATTAACTATTATATTAAATAAATTTACAATAATTTTGAAGTTTTTTAGAGGGGATAAAATAATAAAGTTTTGTCATTCAGATATTTCAAACATGTCAATTATCAAACAACTTTTTTCATTCAGATTCAAATTTAGATTTATTCAGTTTTTATCAAACACCCCTATATTTCACAAGAGAGTTCGTTGATAAATTAAATTAATAATTATGAGTATATGATTTTGTCTTATAATTACTTAATCGGTATATATAGTATGTATCACCATAATGATAATCAAAGTACAATAATATTGGTTGGTTACAAAAAAAGATTTAAAATGACGATAATTATTGATTATAACTATTGAGTTGTGTAATTTCCCTTCAACATATTACACATGACTCAATTAAACATATACCGATACAAGGGTAAATACAATATAAATTCATTGCAACGTATGTTTAAATGATCCTCCATTCCAAAATATAATCTAATAAATAATGTATCATATCAAACAGACCTGGAATGAAGACAGAGTTTAATTTTTATTTTATTTTTTCTAATAAATAATAACAAGGATCAGGAAATCGCTTCATCAACATCCAGGCAAAGTTGCATAACTAAAGCAAGCAAAAACATACTAACAACAGAAGAAAGTCGACAGCAATGTATGTAAAATAAAATCTTGCTCTTGGACCCAAAGGTGAAGAGATGGTCATCTTGGGAGGAAGTTTTTAGAATAGCTGCCAGGATCATAACTACAGTGTTTCTTTCCCGTCTCAGAGCTTGCTTTCACTGTGATTTAACTGCCTGAAGAAAACTGTCGAGCAACTGCACACACAATTCTCCTTTCCCAACTCAATATTAGAATCTTCAAGCTTAACACATCCAAAACTTTCATTCTCGGAGTAAGACTGCAAGAAGAAGAAGAGCTTATAAGCCTTATATATTAACTTCAGATGTAAAAGGTAATCAACCAACTTAACTCTATTTTCCACAAATAAAAAAACACTTGAAAATAGTGCTTTTTTTGTGTCAACTATCCATTGGCAACCATCACTTTCATACAAGTTCCATGTCATTTCGAAATATTGTGAGCAATCATCTCTCTTTTGCCACCTTAGGTCCTCCTCAATGGTTCTGGCCTTTAAGAGAGAACAAAAAAATTCCACTCTAGTGCTGTAACATCATTAGTAGTCAGACAGCACCTTCAAGATTAGATAGAAAAGATGCTATATTCTATTGCTTGCAAAATATCATCCTGTTTGACACACTAATGTGATAAAAGTTTCTTTTGGAGCGAAAAGGAGGATGCCCTATGCTATTATGCAAGCAAGTATCCCGAGTCCATGTCTAGTGGATTATATCTATTAAGTTCCTTCACAACTTTTTCAATGCAATTTGACCGAGCTATCCATATAAAGAAAATTGAGATCTGCATGCATAATTATGTATGGCCCAGAAAATAAAATAAACAGAACAAAACAAAGGAGAAATGAGAAGGACTCAGAGGGTTAAATACATCACAAGGGGGGCACGTCCTTCATCTAGGTTAAAAGAAACAAAAAGATCAAACCATATAAAGGAAAGAGAGATACAAGGATAACTTTATTGAAATGTCTCCTGTTTCTTATTTTTATTACTCCCTCCATCCCATTATATCTGTCGTTCTAGAGTATTTCACTTAGATTAAGAATATATGCAGTTTTACTATTTTACCCTTAATTAATACTTTAATCTCATTTAATTCTCCATTTGTTCCTCTTTCTTCCTCATCTTGTCCCTCTTCTTCTGTCTGTTCATCTCCGCTTCGGAATAAAATAGAGACGCAGAGAAGTAGAGAGCTTCAATCGTCCCAAAGAATAATACAAAACAAATTGTAAGAAAGACGCTCTGGTGCCAGCATAACACATTAAGCAGGTTGTGACCAGCATGACAGTTATGACACAATAACTAGAGACATTAAGCAGGTTGTTGTTCTTCTATCTGTTCTTCCTCAACTTTCTCACTCTATCTTCTCTCCCATCTCAATCGCAATTGCAGGCAAACGAAAGGCTCCAAAATCAGCCACGAAAAAGAATTCCAACACAGGCAGAAATCACCAGATCTTCTATCTGTTCGTCGTCATTGGAATGAGATCACCGGATCTGCGAGCAGAAATCAGAACTCGTCGTCGCTTGGCAAAGCAACACAGGCACAACGCCGTCATAGCCGGGGCGGTGGAGGCGCTCATCGACAGATTGCCATATTTTGAGAAATTCGACAGGGTATTAATGGTGGTGGAGCTCCTCTGCCGGCTCTGTTGGACTAAAATAGGAGTATTAATGGTGGTGGAGAAGGAAGGGTAAAGAAGGAAAAAAATAGGCAAAATAGTCTTGGTTTTGTAGAAAGATATTTTGAAGAAAAAAAAACACTCCAAAACGTCAGATATAATGGGATGAAGGGAGTACAATTTTTTTGGCAAGTATCTAGGCAGAACAAATAATAACCTTCTCCCAATTTTTAAAAAAGGAAGTCAGGAAAGAGGAGAAAATGAAGATGAAGATTAAGCTTAGAGGTGGCAAACAGATTTTTTTATGAAAAATAACCTCTCGACTCTCAATCAACCTAAAAGACACTGGACAAGATGGGAACACCATCCTTCAGAATGGTATCTATTGACTATAAGAGAAAGAAAAGATTGTAAATTAAGAACGGAAAAGAAAAGGCAAAACTCATGTTTATCCCATTGAACTTGTCATGTTTTTTGCAATAGCCCACTGAATTGTTTTTTATTCCAATTAACCAATTGAACTTTTAGAAATTTGTAATTGAGTCATTCCATTAAAATAATCAAACGGGCGTTAGTTTTCTTCTTATGCTGTTGTGGAAAAAAAATAAAGAAATTAATTAAAAACATAAATAAGTTGCAGGGAAATAATAAAAGAAGTGGTTTCATCTTTTTTGTGCTGAACTCAACCTCTCTCTCTCTCTCTCTATCTCACACACACACACACATATATATATGTATTTGCCATCTTCAAATCTCAGTGCAAAAATTTGCCATATAAGTAAACCCAAAACCTTTTCTTTTTATCAGGCCTAAAAATTTTCTGACAATCAAACAAATCAATTGTCTACGAATCCATTACTGATTCAATATTTAAAATCAAGTCAGTAACAAAGTTAAAAAAAATTAGTACCCAAATTTTATTAGATATTAAAACCTATATATTTAGAGAGAGAAACATAACTTACAGAGGATGGGAATGAAAGAAGTACGTGTAAATTGCAAGGGTTTCAGCTGCGAGCATAAATTATTTTCTTCTAGGTCTCCTTTTCTTTCGGCTACTGAGCAAATCCATAAATGTTTCTACCAAGGGATGTTGGGTCTTTGTTTTTGGCGCCAAATCGAGGAGGCAGGGATGAGGCGGAGGCATTTATGGATTAGAATCGGCATCAGCCGACGGAGAGCAGAAGATGAGAAGAGAGACAAAGAAAAAGTTTTAAAAATTTACGGACATCCAATTAATCTAACAGAATGGGTTAATTCAATATTCTTTTTTAGTTCAATGGGTTGATTGCAATAAAAAAAATAGTTCAATAGGTTGCTGCACAAAACTGGACAGGTTCAATGGGATAGACATGAGTTTTGCCGAAAAGAAAATGACAGAACTACTTGTACTTTCTCAACACCAGATATCTCTTGTGATGAGATAATTAAGTTACAGAAATAAATAAATAAATAGCTTTTCATGTTTAAAATTGTCTTACCAAAAATGAGATGGTAATGAGATGGTATTGAGCTGCCCTCAAGTATTGGTAGTACCATACATTATATGGGATCCCCAAACATGGAAGATGTAAAGGCACCAAATCCTCTCAGCAACCTTGCCTGTGTACGCCGTGCATTATTTAGGCTGTTAATGAGGATTTAACAGCCAACATAAAAGTGAAGATAATAGCCAAATGTCCATTTGAAATGTTCCAGAGCAAGCATGCAAGACATACACACACAGAACAGAGCAAAGAGCGAGAGAGAGAGAGAGAGAGAGAGAGAGAACTCACCATCTGTGGGTTCCTTCCTATCTTGGGTACTAGTAGAACATCTAATGGCAAAAAAAAATTTTAGCAATTGTTAGTGAAAATTGGGAAAAACTATCCAAACAAAGCCAACCAAAATTGATCTGAAACCCTAAGACAAAAGGACTAAAAATATTGAAACCTGATCGTGGAAGGTTTTCCTTTGAATTGACACTCTAATTCACTCAAATACAACTTGAACAACTGCGACCTACAAGCATATTGTCCCGAATAGTAATTATTTAAACTATTTAATTCCAGTAAGTAGATCTTAAATACTTGAAACAATAAAGACGGGTTAAAGTTCGGTAGAATACCGATGGGGACATTTAAGTTTGAAGCATTAATATATAGATATCACAGAAATCGATTAGATAAAGTACAAATAAGGAGACCTGTGGAAGTCATATGACTCCTTGAAACATCTTTGAAAAGAGTGAGCTTTTTCGGCCTTAGCAGTTTAGGAATGGACATTGCTGCGAGAATGGAGGATAGTTTCCATAAGCAATGAATTTGGCTGCTTAATAGTACTTCCAGATGCTCGAGAATGCCTTTTTCCTAGTTTAAACAAGCAGAATGGGAATGACAATCGCATCCATTAATAAATAATAAGACCATTTATCATACTCTGGAGAGTGAAAGCATCAATTTATGCAAAACAACAAATCTTTTCTTTTTGAGCTCTGAACAGCGAATAGCCCTAATTAATCATATAAACATGGCATCTGCAAAAGTAATATCCAGAAACACAAATTTTCAGAAATAATTTTATATGGTCTTTTAACCTCATGAGATCTGTGCATCAATTAGAAAGAAGATAAACCGCAAGATTGGGTGAAGCATTACATCAATCATATTCTTTCAGCCTTTCGCAATTAGAAAAAAGAAAGAACATAAGGCCATCCAACTAACTTTTGTGGGCAGATGCAACCCCATCTACCAAAATATTTTAGTCGCAATAGCAATTTACAAAAAGTTTGCATGAAGTCTACCTTTCACAATTACCAAAATGAATAGCATAAAGCCCACTACAAATTTTGGAGGACAAATGCAACCATGGATGTAAAAATACTATTTCCAATAGCCATTTGCAAAAAGTTTGTGGTGAAGTCTAGATTATGCATATATGATCAAGTATGACGCAGCATACATTAAGTGAACTAGATAAACCACAACCAACTCAAGTACATAGTGAAACGTACTGACTACCTTTGAATTCAAAATTTCCTTGTCAAAATTAAAATTCTGGTATCTTCCCAGGAGTAAGTTTTGAACTGCAGTGTACATCCTTGAGATAGTAAGAGAATCATAACTAATTGACATAAAATGGCCAACTAAAATACTCCATCTTCTCGCAGTACATCCTAGTAACAAGAGTTCCTATCATTAACACAAATAAATGAACACCAATTATCATCAGCTTTAAAAAGGTGGTTGTAACATAGTATAAGCAAGTAGACCACCTCTTTGATCCACAGCCCCTCAGAATACTACAGATAACACATACATAGGGGAGCACCCAATGGGTCTTACATGAAGGGAAGTGTTGAATGAATAGAAAAATAGTTTCATATCATCAATCACCTTAAGCTTTTAGAGAAATTGGTTTATAGATAACTCAAACCGGGTACTCAAACCTAAATCCACGCTAACGTTCCGTGAAACAATTATCATTAACTTAAGTAAAACAACACCAAATTCATACATATTTACAATCCATGAGCCGCAGGTATTGGTTTGTCATTACTATTAGTATACAAGCATTACGGAATCAACTCTATCACAGAGAAGCACTTCATTTACATATTTAAGAGTATAAGTGACACAAAGAGAAGAAGATTAACATTTGGGAAAATTCACCTTCCACCCGTCACTTCCTTGTTTTGTTTATTATAAAATAGAGTAGCGATGGAAAACTTTTGATGCACCGCGAACTGGAAAAAGTAAAGCAAATCAGAAATCTTGGACATACTAATTACCCAGACCAAAAAAGTAAGTGTTATACAAATTACTTATATTCTCAAATTATGAGTTAGTTAGCATAAGGATGGATTTCTAAGAGTCGCGTGTAAAGTTGAGTCAGAACTCCAAATCCTTTGACCTGAAAGACACACACACACAAACACTCTTTATTTTATGAAAATGGAACTTTGCAAAAATTGCCACTCACTGTTAATTGATTTTACACTCTAAATATGGCTAGAAAGTGGTCTCTGCTAGTTGCTTATGTACCAGTTTCGTGTTAGGTTACTAAATGTACACAGCACGTGTATCAATAAGTTGATATACGAATTCTTACACATACCCATATTCATACTCCCACTTATGGAGCACAGAAAGTAAAGAGTACAAGTTACTATGTACACGTACATTAGCTGCATTAGAAAGAAATAATGACTGCAAAAGTTTATATAATACTCCCTCCGTCCCAGGATAAAAGTCCTAGTGGACTTTTCAAGCATATTAAGAAGAGGAATAAAATGACAAAATTGCCCATAATAATATGTCATTAAATATGAAGAGAGAATTAGAAAAAGAAAAGTATGAGATATTTAATGCTACGGGCATAATAGGAAAAAATGTGTAAAAGTTTGGTTATTAAATGAAAGTGGACATTTAACATAGGACTACCCAAAATAGTAATAAGGACTTTTATCCTATGACAGAGGGAGTACCAAATATCAATCCATTCCAAAATTTTGACTGGCTTACTATTGTTTCGCATAAATTATCATCATCAGTTTCTGCTGAAATATCTAGTCGTTGTAACACCTGCACCCACTGAATCTTAGGGGCAGAAAATACCATGGAGGCACCTGATACCAATCTGATAGTCCTCTTGTCAAGGAAATATGATAGATTCTTGGTTCTCCAAGTGTTCCACGTAGTGGAGTCAACCAACTGCTCCCCATCGCTGAATGCAGTAGTGGCAATTTTATGAGTTCAAGCCTTCAGCAGTAATCACTAAATTCATATTGATAGCGCAATAAAGCAAGAAAAAAGTTAGTAGTTATGTTTATCAATCAATGAAATTATTTTACTTCAATGAATGTATTGCACTTCAGGACGTAGTAAATTCTTTCCTCAAGCCCATCGATTTCTCAATAATATATAGCTACAATCCATCCAACAAGAAACATAGCAGAAAAAGCAGTTTATAATCATCAGTTAAGTAAATGTTAGTTTCAAGGACAAAAGTTGACCTTTTGAGATATATTCGGACAAGTAGCAAGAGTATATTTCACATTGCTTGAAAGCCAACACCATACTTAAAACAATAATATGCTCATGTGCTGAAAGGTTTAGAAATATTGCACAAGACAGAAGTGGAAACTTTTTGTGAACATCATAGCGATTTTGAAATTAGATACGCTTACAAATTAGTATATATGCATGTTGATTATATTCGAATAAATGTTTCTTGTATTTTATAACAATATTCTTGTTTCAAGTTAAAAGAAACCACGTACTCCACAAATGGAACAACACTCCGGCAATACAGTCAACACACCTTGTAAGAGATTCAGTGTGAGTATCACTTACATTAGCCCTGGTGATTGCTTTAACTTCTTTTTAAGTAATATATTGCCAAGCTCATCCCAGTTGTTTTGAGTTAAGGACTTAGAGAGAATATTCAAGCCCATCTCTGCAGATGATATGCATGACACTGCTAATTGCCTCCTCATGATTTCTTGAATTGAAAGCATACTAGAAATACCATTAGTGCCATACTCGGCTATTTGGCTGTGTACGACTTCCGGAAATGAAATTCTAGATTCCTGCATGAAATACCCTCCCATCTGACAGAGGGTCAAATGGTGTGTTTTGGATCCTTAACTTGTCAAGATATACATTAAGGGAATCATTTTCAGTCCTCTGAAGCTCATCAAAGTCCATTTCAATAGTTGCTGACAGGAAAGCTATCAGATGTGCATCTCTTAGAGGTAAGGTGTGAATCAGATGTTCTAAATCTCTTGATCTACTTAGAGTTGTAGATGATAGCTGCGCAAGACCCTGCATTTTTTAGGGATAGTATGGTAACTAAAGATTATTTTCCATTAGATATTTGAAATAAGGAATAAACAAAGAAAACAACAATAATCAACAAAAACAAGACTACACAAATTTTCCCAACCGGAGGAAAATGTGAATTAGATTTCATGTTAGATAAAGCAGCATCAAGCTCATTCATCGAGTCTTGCTGATCGTCAGAGCAGCTCAAACCTTTAATCACCTGTAAGGTTATAATCAGAAATAATATTTGAATTCAGTTCCCATAAGTTGATAAAAGAATAGCTGCATATAATAAGTATTTTGCTAAAAAGGCATTTGCTTTCATACAATCCTGCTATTTCATATTTATAAAATCATGAAAAAGAGGTAACAAATATATAGCATTTATAAGTTTTTATTACAGAAAGACTCCCTGGATTACAGATTTCACAAGAACATAGAAGACATGTCACCCACTAAACTAAAAAAATCTAAAATTTGCAGTCGAAAATAAAACCTTACAAACTTTATTTACTAATAAGTACCCAATTTATTAAGGGGTAAAGCCTAAAACATGGAACTGAAGAGCAAATCATGCAAAATTGTTTATAAAAGAAGATTCAAGGAAAGAATTGTGCAAATTTTATATGTAGGCATAAACCTCAAAAACAATAGGCAAACAAAAGAAGAGAAAGGAAGAACTAACATTTTCAAAGAAATTGCCCCATTGAAAAGCGTTCTTGATATTTTGGGAATCCCAGTGGGCGAAACGACCAGATGATTGATACCCAGATGCCAGAATTAAGATATCAACGAACCCTTTTATTAGTGTCATTAGATCTTCGAGGGATATGCCTGGATGAGACCACCCCATTTATCTTTACTCGGAGAAGATAAGTCCCTAGAATCCTAAAAGAAATGGCAAATTGAGAGATAAGGAGATAGATGAACGGCGTAGTATCAAATTCCAGGGGAATTCAAGCCTTCATTTACAGAGCGATGGAGATAGGGAAGGGAGTGGGTTCTGGATACATTTGTGTTTTCCCGCCATCCACAAGTGAGATACGTAGTACTTGTACTACCCCGGTACCAATCGACTTGTTGGTTTTTGTAAAGCATAATTAGGATTTTTTAAAATTTTATTTAAAACTTTTTCATATTTTTTTAATTTAAATCTTAAATTTAGTGTTCAAACATAATTATATGAAAATTTACATATGGGTGTGTCCGAAAGGACCGAAACTCCTACAGCAACCCATAATATAAGTGAAAGAGATGAAGTAAAATATATATATTTTAAATCTCCATAGAATAAGATTTTATTTTATTTTTGTTTCTGAATATTAAAGTTTGTTACATAAACTTTTTAATGTGATACTTTTTAATAATAAAGTTTTCTTTTCAAATTTTAATATTTTATATAAATTTATGTCTAAATATAAACGGCAAAACAAGTTTTAAATAAAAACAAAAAAAATTAACACTCAATTTCCAATTTAGACCAGAGTTTTAATCTATAGTATTATAAAGCCAGATAACTAATAAAGTTTCATCATCACAATAGTAGAAACATTGCATCGAAATTAAGAATTGAATAATATATAAATAGTTGAACTTGTTATAAAATTATAGTGGATGTCTAGATTCATTCTTATCTTGTAATTCCCATGTTCAATGAGTTATAAAACTCATGACCTTTGAGTTTTATAACTTCCTAGTATTGATGTTAGTACATCTATAAATAATACTATCAAGTTTGTAAAGTGAATGGCGGAAAAAAGATCTCTAATCATTTTTGTACTTGATTTTAATTATATTTTATAATAGAACTCGATTTGTACTCACTCACTACGATTTGAACTCGACTCAAAACATAAAAATAGTCAGGCTCGATTCCAAATCGTGATCGATAGTTAAACGAATCTCAATCAAACTTTATTTCATACTCGATAAATTTTGTAAACCAAATTTAAACAACTCGGCTCTGGTCAGTTCATTTAAACCCTTAAGCGTGGAATTAGCTACCAGTGATTATAAACAAAAAATTAATTTAAATGAAAACAAAGTATTTAGTTAATGAGACTTGTGAATTTTTACATCACTAAAGAATTTCTTTTGCACAGATATAATCATCCATGCCACTGCCACCAATAAAACAATTGAATTATCACCGAGCATGAGCTCGGTTGGTAATCACATTTGCAATGCAAAGGATGCAGGTTCAAGTGATAATACGCCAGAGATCCTCCAGCAACAAATTTCTCCATGCACTTAATATTTCATTGTTCATTCTTCACTTGGCATCAAATGGCTCCCTCAAGGATATCTAAAATAACAATTTAATGGCAATAGTAACAACCCCCAATAGTATCCATAAAACCTTTGAAGCCTAAACCATGGATTTCAAAAAGCCTGACATTTGTAGTTAAAAAATACTTGAAAATATTTTTCTTGCAAAATAAAAGGATATATATGATATAATAATCTTTAAATTAACTTAATCGGTGGTCCTTGGCCAGTTCCAACTACCCTCAGTAAACAAGAAACCTACATAATAGACAGAAAACTTTTTCAAAAGGCCAACACAACTAATTCAAGCAACCAGTAATTCCTGCTCCTAAACAATTGCATTAGCAGCACTTGCAATCCTTGGCCACAAATCAGCACACTCTTTTCCAATTGGGCCAGTAATGGCAGATCCTACAAAAATTAAACAAAATGCAACACAGATTAGAAATACTGAATATTATGTCTATAACTTTGTTTAATCCTGGACTTTTTATCATTATGACGAGTAACATGCAAATAAACAAGTAATGCTCAGCCTACTACTCTCATATGCTTGTATGAAATTGAATTTTCAATGTCAAACAAAAGTTTTAAAAACACTACAAAACATTTAAAAAATTGAGCCATTACTGTCTCATATGCATGAACCTACAGAATCATTTTACAACCTAGTAACAAAAACCCAAGATGATCAACGGTAACAAACTATCCTCAAGTCTTGACGGTTGGCTATAAGATTCTCCAAAAACTCAAATGTAGTAAACACACATGGCATGACATAGAAAGTAAACAAATTATCCTTCATTCCAATTTCAGTGCTATATCAAAGATTGCTTGTACCAAGTTAACCAGGTTGACAAAATCTTAGCAATTGGCCAACTGTCAGTGGTGAAGCTGTTCAAAGTTGCATGCTAAAACTATATATGGAGAAGTACTACAGCTTCACCATAAGTTGATTAAGTGGCAATTATTTGACAAGTTCAATCTGTATGACTTGAAACTGTTACATCATTATAAGGTTTATCCTCATGAAACATACAAGTTCCTTATAAAACATACCTTTCATTTCCCCCTTGGGATTCACAATGACACCAACATTGTCTGCAAATACAGATACAATACATTAAAACAAATACATAAATTAAAAAACTTAGCCATTCAATGATTAATGTATTAAAAAGCTGCAGATCCAGTAAATAAACAAAAAACAGTAAATCACCAAGAATTAAATAAACATATTTCAGGAAAGCCACATACACTGGTAATAAAACAACCAATCAACTCTCAAGGACACAAGAAAAAGACCTATTTTCAATTATCATATTTTCTTTAATTCAATTATCACATTTTCCAAATACAGAAAAGGCTGTCCTCAAATAATGTTATTTAGATACTAATACAGCATAATTCATGCATAACTAGAAAGTTTTGTTTATTAAATAAACAAGATGTACCAGCAGACAGGTAACACAATTACATAAAAGAACATCATGCTGTTTAAAACTGGTTGAGTTAATTTATGCTTCGTGATACAACTGACCAATCATCAGTGACATGGTCACTTTCAAATTTCTAAGAAGCAACTCCTAAGAGAAGAAAAAGACATTATATGAAACCTATAACTACATAAAGTGCTTTAAAATATAATCAGACTACCTAAGTTGCCAACCAAAATTTAAAACAATGGTAATTGCAATGCAACCAGACACATTAGAGGAGATATTTCTAAAACTTGAATTCCTCAAGAATAATTCAGTATAAAGTACCATAGAATACAAGGTAAATCAATAATGTGAAATTTAGGAATCTCAAAATCCAGCACCCACCAAAATATCTAGTTAATAGTATAATTCTTCAGTCACACCAATGTTGCATGGCATATATCAACATATATTAACTACAATGTTGCAGGGCATATATTAATTAGCCTGTCAGTATCCCTTTTCATTTGCCAATTTTTTGAAAACGTGGATTATACCTGTCCAATAATAACATGATCACATCATTTTGTGATCAATTCAGGTGCTCACCATGAGATATTAATACTATAATCTTCAACTTCAAAACTAATTTTCCAAAACAAAAAATATAAGGTTGATCATTCTTAAAAAAATTAAAAAAGTAAAAAAAATAGCATAAAATAACATAAGAATACATAAATAATAGAACATGCAACTAAATAAACCAGATTAAGAAATGAAAACAGACAAATAAATAGATTTGTTAAAAAAAAATTGTACCTTCAAAGTACATGAAAACCCCATCCTTTCGGCGCCATGGCTTGCGCTGGCGAACTATGACAGCTGGCATGACTTTCTTCCTGAGATCGGGTTTACCCTTTTTGACGGTGGCCATAACCATATCGCCGACGCAAGCAGATGGCAACCGGTTGAGACGACCCTTGATTCCCTTAACAGAAATGATATACAGATTCTTGGCACCAGTGTTGTCGGCGCAGTTCACCGTCGCCGCCACCGGAAGACCCAGCGACATCCTAAACTTGTTCCCCGCGGAACCTCCGCGACCTAAATAAGCAACATTAACACAGAATATCCATCAAAACAAATTCAAATCAACACTTGATTAACAAAAATGATTGAGATCATATAATGACCAGATAGTACCTCGCTTCGACATTGTGATTGGATCACCTCTCTATGTCTCTGTCTCCCTCTTGGGGAAGAGGCGTTTTGGAGAAGGCGAGAGGGTTTTATATGAAGTGAAATTCTGAGCTGTTAGGGTTTTAGCTGGATACAAAGGAAAGGGATTATAACTTGAAACGACAGCGTTCGTAAATTTGAGACATTTGTTACTTCTTTATACCTAGCAGTTTTTTTTAACTTGACATGTAAAAATGCCTTTTTATCTAATCCGACAGTCTTCAAAAAATGATTAAAGATATAAATTTTTTTCTTTTTAAAAAAATAAAATAAAATACATAAAATGAAGGATAATTAAATTATTTAATTAGATTTATTAGTATAAAAAAATAAAAATACTCAACTGGCCTAGGGAGGTTTGAGCTACTCCTAGTCTAATAGTCTTGATTTCTTTAGTTATGTTTGTTTGCAAAAGTATATTTTAAATTTAAGTATTTGTATTAATTTAATACTATTTTAGATTATTTAATATTTTGATGAGAGATTATTACCTTAATGTGGAATTATTATGTTTATAAAGTCATTTGATAACTTAAAATGAGGATACTCATAAATAATTTTAAAATGACAAAATATAGTCCATATGACTATTTAAAAATTGTTAATCCTTATCATAAAATAAAATAGTCCAAAATAATACTCATTCATTACATATTATTTGATCATTTTAAGTCAATTTAAGAAAGTTTTAAACTCAAAATTAACATAAATTATTTTAATATTAATCAATACAATTATAAATATTATAAATTATCAAAAAAATTACTCATTGTAAATTTTATTGTTTCATAATTTTAAATGAATCAGTTTAATTTTGAGTTTGAAAATATCTCTACTTTCAAAAGCCAATAATAATCATATAATTTGAATAAGAGAAAGTATTAAATTAAAATAAATATTCCAAATATATGTCAAATGATATGTGGTCATAAAATTACTTATATTTTTTGTGGTATATTAAGAGAAATCTAAGGAAAAAATATAGTCATTTTTATATTTAAATGTTAAAGAACTTGTTAATTAATTATAATCATCAACTTTTTAAAAGACAGAAATACCCTTGTAATCGGTGTTAGGCTAGGGAGGCTAGGGAGCATAGCATCTAAGCAAGAGAGATACAAAACAGTCTCAGAAAGAAAAATGTATACTCGACTTCTCCTCTGCTTCCAAACTAACCAGGAAAAGAAGCAAATACAAACCCACCAAATTACAACTTACCCCTATAATCTCCCCCTCCACTAACCTCCTCCTCAAAACCTTAATCTCCCGACAACCATCACCTGGCTCGCCCCTCCACTCCACTATCTGCCACCAATTCTCCCGCCAAAAAACCAATCTCCAACCCCACCTTACATCCGGGTTTGGAAAATATAAATGGTGCTCCAATCCATGGTGCCCATGATTTGGGATGATGTGGATAAAAAGGATGGTTTTAACTATTGAGCAATTCTTGTATGATTATACATTTTCATTGAATGATACATACAACAATGGTGGATTCAGTGATTTTGATGAAATTTGTTTAGTTTTGTTTGCATGTCATGTCAGTATATACTTTGAAATTAAATATGGGCTAATGTTGTTGTACGATGCATGCATTTTGAGAATGATTTGTTTGGTAGATCATTTGGGTGGGTGGTGATATCACGAAGAAGAAGAAGAAGAAGAAGAAGAAGAAGAAGGCCCATTAGATTTAAAGTTATGGAAAAAAATTAAAATATTAAAACATGTGGTCTCGGCGGGGCTCGAACCCGCGACCTTCGGCTCATAAGACCAACGCTCTAACCAACTGAGCTACGGGACCTTACCCTATATAAATTTAGTCATGTTTTTTACATTTCAAAGTATAGATTTGCATATTTCAACATTTCTTCTTGTTTTCATGCTTTACTAGGCAAGGTGGTTGGTTTTCTATTGGCACATGAGTGTTGTGCAACTCCTTTTATGATGAACCAAAATTGTGAGCCAGTCATCTTTTTATACTCCATGCAATAGTATCATTCACAAAATTTGTATTAAGCATCTACTTTTATTCCATATTTATCCTCCAAACTCACAACATACATACAGACTAAAATAATAAATTTTATTTAATAATGATGACGTGATAATAAAATTAGGACAATACTCAAAATGCGTCATTATTAAATATTTAAGATTAACTATTGCATTCAAATTATAATTTTTTTTAACCCCTCTTAACATTATTCTTATAATTATATGTTATCATTTTACATTACCATCAGTAAATAGAGTACTCTTTTCTGGAGATTTTTTTGGGGGCAAAATAAGTCTTTTTTGCGGAAAAGTGAGAGTAGGGTTTCTTTCATTAAATAATGCCAAAGTAAAAGACAGAATTCCATATAGAGAAACGTTTGCAAAATGATATGGAATTTTGTTAAAATCATTTTGAACCCACTATAAAGCTTTAGCAAAAGTCCAAATTTTTCTAAAATTGGAATCTCAGTGCAACCCTAAAGGATATATGAAAGCATTTCAATAACTATTAACAAACATTGAGCAAAACAAGCAGCCAGCATTTCCAAATTCAAACCCTAACTTGGAGTTGGCAGCTCAAAAAACTAACATAATTACACAAGACTAGAACATGTCACATAGAGTAAACACCAAATTCGGAAAAGCCACCAGACTGCAATTTGTTGAACCAAAATTTTAACAGTGCAAAAACCAGCAACGTGCTGCTACATCATACAGAACAGCTGTAGACAACGCCAACTAAATTTATCCGTGCATGGAATGTATGCCAGAAAAGCTGTATAGAAGAAACATCACGGGAAACTGGTTATTTTGATACTATCTCAAATTGAGTCAAGAGAATGGTTAAAGTCACAGTAATAATTTATAGTAAACAACTTTTACTCTAATAAAGGGCAAACGATACCTTTCTTCATTTGGCTAGGACATAACTTCAAATTAGTTGATGGTTTCAAAATGAACATCTCCTTGTTGCAGCAGATCTAGATCCTTCCAGGAGCAAACAGCACGAAAAATAATCAAGTAAATACCAAATGTGATGCAAACATGACCTAATATGCATAATCCATTAAAATTGTATCCATAAAGTAAATCCGAGGTAACATTTGGGTAAAATAGACCTTTAGAGTAAATGTCAAGGCAAAATGATCCATTGGAATCAACAAGGTATAATCTCCCAAATGAAGATTCAGAATAGTAGCTTTTTGGAATGCTTATTTCTCTTGTAGCTTTTGATATCTTCTCTTAACCTATTGAATCTTCCTTTATTCAGGGAATGTTTTTTTCCCCTCTATAAGATGCAGATTAATTGTTACTCCCTCCGTCCCATAGTTATTGGCTGATTTTCCATTTTGAGATTTCCCAATATATAGACTACTTACTATTTATAAAATTTAGTTGGTTCATTGTTTTACTTTTATGCCCTTATAATAAATATTCAACCATTACTCTTTTTTTTTTTGAAGAAACAACATTCAATGTCATTATTTTTATCACCACATTTAATGTTGTTGTATTCTCTTTGGTTAAAGTTCTATGGTTATGAACTTTAATGGTCAGTACACGTCAATCAATGAAATTGAGAGTTCCAGTGTGATAAGTAAGGAGTAATTAACTTATTCATTAATTTCATATTAAGGGGTATATGTTGAAAATTATGTTAAAAATTGCCACTTAAACTGATTTTCTTAAACTATGTGCCAAAAGAAATCAGCCTATAACTCGGAAAGAGTATAACTTTCTACAACATTCATGTGGGATAAAATTATTTAGTAACATCCTACAAAAATATTAATTGGCATCTTCCATATATGTACGCTATGGGAAGAGCATCAAGTCCACTTTCTA
This sequence comes from Panax quinquefolius, assembly GCA_020205615.1. NCBI lineage: Eukaryota > Viridiplantae > Streptophyta > Magnoliopsida > Apiales > Araliaceae > Panax > Panax quinquefolius. The sequence continues at coordinate 3,085,124 of CM035160.1, read as the reverse complement.
CAACATTCATGTGGGATAAAATTATTTAGTAACATCCTACAAAAATATTAATTGGCATCTTCCATATATGTACGCTATGGGAAGAGCATCAAGTCCACAACACATTTAGTGTCGTGGATGTACTAAGTTTCTCCCTAGAAAACTCCACCTGAAGAAAAAATCCAACTGATCTTGCAGAAAAGAAGTATGTGTACATTAACACATGATCATCTAACATATCTGTTGTATTCAGATCTGTACCCTTGCTTCTTAGTTTATAATCTATACCCATAGTCTTCTTATAGATTGAGAGGTTGTACTTTCAAGGATGCTTTCAAATTTTTGGTGACATCTTAGATTGATTGATGCAGCTTCATTCTTCATCATTTCGTACTTTCAAGGATGCTTTCAAATTTTTGGTGACATCTTAGATTGATTGATGCAGCTTCATTCTTCATCAATTCAATTAACTCATACAGTGACATCACCAGACAAAATCCTCATTTGTAACACAAACAGATTTCCTTAGCTAAATCTAAAGTCAGTAAGAACTCTGACTAAAGACATTGCATTGCATACAAATGTACAGGTCACAACCAAACCAAAGCATGCTACTACAAGAGTATGATACCACTAAAAAGAAAAGATTAAACACAGTGGTCATGCCTTGCAAAAATGAGAAGTACTAACAACTTGAGCATTCTAATGTTACTACATAAATCTAGGAAACATATTGGTCATGTGTTGCAATAATGAGAAGTACTTACTACTTGAGCGTTTAATGTTGCGGCAAAACTTGCTACCGCACTGGCACTGAAATGCCTTGACAGGATGCTCATGATCATCAAAATCAATGCCATAATCCTGCAAGCATATCATATGTAGCTGCTTAACAAAGGAGATGAATAAACAAATTAAAAAATTAAGAAGTACTTAAATAACTAATAGACTGCACAACCGAAACAGAAGCCTTACTTCTTGATGCTAGAAAAGTATTGAGGCATAAAAGTACACAAATTTTGCCACTTAGTATTTTGATCAATACCAGTTCCGTAAAAATAAAATGTACTTATAGAATTAATAGATTGCACAACCGAAACAGGAACCCTAATTCAGCTTAAAGAATTATGAGGATCTGAGAGGTCCTCGAAGTTGGTACCCTTTTGGAATTTGCCAATCCAATCTTCTTCACAAAGCAGTGAACTGGGCAAATAATTTTATTGGTTAACAGGGGTCAGATTAAAAGTCTATTGGTCATGTCGCAACATAAATAAATATAAAACCATAAAACAGAATCAGTCGGATAGAAATATCTTTGAAGATGATTCAAACTCGAAAGATTTAACACCAGTAATATAGGGAGAGGGATATCTTAAAAGCACCAATTTCACGATTCAGCACTGTTTGCCAACCACACAATGAGGCTTTAATAAGGTCAGGTGATTACCGACAGTAATTTTTCAGTACTAACATAACCTTTTTGCACACGCAAATGGGGCATGCAGTCAGTCAGCTTATCAATTGAATATACATTTATGTGTTTGTATAAGCTTGTCTGAGTTTCTGATTACAAGTTTTGTGAAAGCCAGAGAAGTTCAAGTAGCACTTGTTGCATAGCTAGTGAATACAAACTCTTGAATTTTGAAGAACCGACTATGTTATGTTTTTAATATTGAGAAGAATTTTCAGCTATGTCCATAATACTACATTCGAAACATACTTTTTGTTTGTTAGTGTACATAGAAGTACTTCATCCAAAGGTCAGACCTAGTGCACAAGGCTCCAATAGTAATAAACAAGGTCTTGGGAGGGTCAGATGGCCTTACCTCTAGGTAGAGAGAGGCTGCTTCCTGAAGCTGAACCCATGAACAAGCATTCACAAGTGAGCACTTAACTATAGCTACAACCACAACCTTCAAAGTACTTCGTCCAAGTCTTTGAAAATTGGGTTGCTTAGAGACTATAAGAACTGTAGTCGGTCACATGCTGTCAACTCATCCTTCACTCCAAAATAAAGGACAATAGAATCTCAAATATGATTTTATTTAACTACAACTTAGTGTCGTTTATATAGCTAGAGATTACATTTTCATTTGGAAAAGATGTTTCCTACACCATTCTTATACATTAATGACACCATGCTTATATCCCAATTCAAAATCAAGTTGATCCAAGATTCCTCAACCTGGTCATTGTTTTTGTTTGAACCAAAGTGCAGTTTCAAAACAGTATTGGGACGCATGAAAGTTGTTTTGGATTAAAAACCACCATTTGGAACAGAAAGAGAATAACTCTCCGTTTTGCTCATTAATTATTTCTCATTCTCAATACTCAGTGTTACACATACCTTTGTCCTGATACAAGAGTAACACCATACATACAATAGCAACTATCATTACTTTAAACCATAATCTTATGTAATTAACGTACTTACCCAAGTTAGCTCTTCTAAAGCTTTTACATTTCTTGTTGTGAAGAAGGCTAGCTGCATGTAGAAACAAATAAAACTACATAGGTAAAGTCCGGGCACAATAGGATACATTAAGTAAAAAAATCAGTTAATATAAGATTCCTCACATGATAGTAGTGATGATCAGGGGTCTCCACCTCCACAGGTATCTCAACCAAAGTTGAATCAAAACACCTGGAAAAACAGAATAATGGATTAAACGAGGATGGAAAGGTGAGCGACTAATTATGGCATTCTGAAGGGCACATGCAAGACAGTAAGACCCGAGACACCATGACATGCTTGATGTGTATGCTTGTTTACTTTAATAGAATTGGTTAAAAGTTACACCTAGCACAACAGCAAAAATTCTTTTCTACAAGGTAGACAACCCCTGCAAATATTTAATCAAGATCAAACCATCCAAAGTCGCCCGAGAACACTTGCAACCTAATATATGGCCCACCTAATGTGAGGCCATCAAGGGGCACTATCATTTCTTTAGTTGCAAACCATAGAATTGGGACTCTGTCGCGCAGATAGCCATCCATTGGAGTTGGGGTTTTCTTGAGCAAAGTAAGAAGAGGTATTGAAGGCTGCTTATGTTTAGGGAATATGCTTGGAATAATATTTTTTGCAAATTGAGGTTTTTTTGCAAATGCTAAGTTTAGAAGTCATCATATATTTAGATTTTGGTCTTCTACAAATTTAGTATTCACTCTTCAGAGTGCAGCAAATTTGACGAGGAAGAAGAAGATTTCCATGAACTACTCCTGATTTCCAATTTCTGACTAACCTATGGTTGATGAACCTTGCAACATTGCCATAATGTGTTGCATCCAAGCAAAGAGCTTCTTCATCATTTAAGATCCCCTCTGAACCCCAATCAGCATCGAGAAGAACGGGATATGCATGAAACTCATTGCTGGGGGTTTGTGAGACTCGTTCATAAAGCTCCGCATTGGTTAGTACTTCTCCAACATACTCACAAACAAAAGCCCCTTTTGGCAGGTCCTCTAGGGTGCGAAGACCCCACCCCTTTCCTCCAGGAGTCATAAACACCTGATACATAAGAGAGAGAACAGGAAAACAAAGATGTGAATAGAAATAAGAAAATAATGAGATATATCCCATTCAGCTTCATTATTAAGCATAAATAATAAAGACATAACACAGCTACACATACTGACCTGTAATTTACGATTTATTCCTCGTTGTACAACTCTATTGCCACACTGTTTACTGCAGCCACATTTCCACCAACATTCTTTGATGAACTTCCTCACCAAATGACCTTTACATGGTTCTAAAATTTCCTCATTTTTGGATCTTTCCAAAGGGCAGTCCTTGCAATAAAATAGGCAATGCTTCTGTGGATCACGATTCATAGAAATACACTCTTCTAAAAGCTCCTCTTTAACAAGGCCTTCTACTGTGTATGCATACTCACCACCAGTTTCATGTGAACACGCACAAGGGGTGGAAGATAGTAGACAATCACCCAAACATGTTGAGCAACAACTATCCCCAATACGAGCTAGAGAGAAGTTCACATAAGCATTTTGAAAAACTACATTTTGGGGTATGTAATGAAATGATGGTGGACAATCACTGTTGATTTTATTTTCCAATGAAATTATAACTCTTTCATGTCCTTTCGATACATCATCACCATCATGGAGAGACCTTGTATCATCAGGAGTTGACTGATGCTGGAAGACCACTAAACTTTGAGAATTACCATGACCAAGGCCATCAAGTTCTCTCTCATTGTCAACTTCACAATGATTCCCATTACTGTTGTTATCAGGTTGTACACCGTCACCCACACCATTGCAAGGTGGAGGAAGTCTTGGTACTTGAGAAAGACCTACCTCAGCAAAAGACGGTAAAATGATTGGTCCATTCAAAGGACTAATTGGCACGCTCCCTGCAACCACAGAATCCGCTGCACAATAACTTTTTAATAGATCAATAGTTGGTGTAACATGTATGGTTTCTCGCGATTCATTACTGGAATCAGTTCCAAGTTCCAAAAAGCACTCACACATGTCTTTCATCAGTTTCTTTACAGAAAAACTTTGGTCCAGGACTTTATATGATCTGAGGCATTTATCCTCCACCGACTTTAAAACTGCATCTAGACTAGGCATATGAAAGTCGGATCTTCCAAGAGCAAAATTACAGCTCAGAGAAATTTTCACCTCGCCAAAGGGTGAGGAAGCAATTTCTATGTTTGCAGGGGATTCATCCGGGATCTTTGCAAGCTCACAACTGATTCTCTTTTCACTTGATGAAGCTGGAATGCCATCACTTTTATCATTTTCATCTATAGATCGGGATACTATGAGTTCTTGACCAGATGACTCTCGCATAGTTGAAGAATCTCCTTGTGGCCGTGGCTCTGTAAAATTTGAATAAATAATGGCACTCATAAAAGAAAAGGCTGTAGTTTAATGAACATGATTGACAAATCCAATGTTCATGTCTGATAATTTTAGTTTAGACCCTCTCATATATCAAATAATCAATTATGAATATCATTTAATAAATCTTTTACAAATTAGAGATAATTAGCACGACCAACAAATGCCTAGAACTTCTAGTGACCAAACCAAATAGAACTGAAAATGTATTGCCCCACTGAAGGTTGGCTAATTAACTCAAGAACTTGAACTCCTTAATATTGGGTGATTGGAACTCAAGCTTGACTTGTGTATGAATCTAAGTTCTGGCTCATATTCTACAAAATCGCAATGGGAAATGATAATTGCAGAACCATATATTAATGCAGGTACCCAATCATCACCATAAGAATTACTTCACTTTAAAAACCTTCTTCACATTCGACAAATGTATCTTGCATAGATATTAATTTTCTTTCTTATTAACATAATAGTCTTGGAGAAACTATTACCACAATTCCTTAAAAACACTTTGAATTTTCCCATTACACTGTCCATACTGACATTGACTAGTGACAACAAACATGATCAGCTTATATGCAGAAATGTTGAGGTCAAAAATCCGGTTTCTTTTCTTACTTTGCTAGTTTCTCCAATTACAGATCACAGATGTGCTAGGAATCTCAATAAAAAAAAAATACTAACATCCAACAAAAAGAACAATTGCAAACAAGTATTATATATGTTGAAGCTCCAGACTTTGATCAAGGCCAGGAAATCTGACCATACTATTGCCCAAGCTTGGGTCCACTAAAATGAGTTCATACATCGTTATTCAGCTGGCTGAAATAGACAGACTCAGGGAACAAAGCTTTCATGAGCTGCTCAGCTCATTTCACACTATCTCATCTTGCAAATGTAACACCTATTCTGGATAAAAACCTATGATATACCCTATGCATCCCATAGGTTTTCAGATTCCAACTGTTTCCATGCTGAAAATATTACTTGGATTAAATTGCCATTTATGAATGACATCATCACCTGCCTAATAAACAATTGCAAACAATGGGTTTTCGGAACTTGTGTACTCAAAAAATTATATTAAATTTCAATTGTGGCCGACTGAGCCAATTTGAGATGAGCATAGACCCCTGCCCCAGATTAGTTCAATTAAAATTAGCTCATGTGCTGCAATCGATTTATGCCAATCTGGCTTCATAAATGAGCTAAGGAAAGCTTTCACGAGTTGTGCTTAGTCTCTCTCATTTCACATCCTAATATGCCCCACTTAAATAACGCATGATATTCCCAGATTACCAGAGTCCAACAGGTGCAGTTGTATAAAACTAATATTTGGATTGAAGACCATTTAAGAACAATGCCTTAACCATTATTAAATTAGCAAATTAGGAATAGCTCTCATGAACTTAAAAAATAAAATAAGTATTAAATCTAATGATTCAACTAAAAGAGACAAGACATACCTGGATGAATCACTGCAATAGGAAAAACTTCAAACTGAGGCACGTCATCAGTAAACGGCTCATCTTTAGGCTTGATCAAAGCATGACTATTGGGGACCTTCTGTTTTGGCGGACGAATAATGCCAGCATCAACCTTTGGATCCTTAATACAAACTGCATGAGAAGACATCTCAGAAATCGACCTCTTCTCTCTCTGACCATTTTGAGGTAACAGAGGTTCTTTTCCTCTGTCTCTGAGACATATGGGAGAAGAATTGGAATTACATTCAGTCCTCTTCCTGACATCTGGATGAAGTCCGTCAGCAGGAGCAGGCTGAGATGGAACACATCTTTCTGGTACTGTCAAAGATTGAGACGAAATAGGTTGCTTGCCTTTGTTTCTAGTAAGTGGCTGTGGTGGTACAGACTGGTTTTCAGTCCTTACTATTTCAGAATCAGGTGCTTTTACTTCTCGCGACTGATGCTGCGGAAACGCTTCGCCTAATTCATCTACCTCCACTTTTGGCTTTTTTAATTTAGTTCCACCTAAAGTGGGGCTAGAATTGGCCAAAGAAGGAGAAGCTTGACTGTCTTGGTATTTCAAGCGCAACCTTTTTAAGGGGGGTTCGGGCTCATCCTGTACCTGAGTTTCTTCCTCTTGCTAGTCAAAACAAGGTAAACGAGGGAAAAAAAAAGGAACAGTGACAATGCATCCAATGGTGAAAGTGCTATCATGATCAGTACAAACATAAAAAGTAATAAACTTACATGAGGATTCTCAAGTTTCTTCCTATTTTCTGCTGCCTGAGAAATGAGAGAAGGTAAAACAACAAAGAGATATTAATATTGAATAAAGCATATTCTAAAGCTAACCTAAAAAGAAAAAAAGAAAGAACTAACGTACCTCTGCTTCCTCGGTTTCAAATATAGCATCTGCAAGGGCTCGATAATTTTCTTCTTCAATAAGTTCCCAATTTTTGTCATACAACTTTAAAAGCTTTTTCAACACAGGTTTCACTTTTTCTTCAAGAATCCCAATATCCCTCATGGCACGAAAGGCTTTCGCAACTCGGATGTTTGGTGCCATTGCTTATATCAAGCTAAAACAGGCTCACACTCGGCCAATGCACCTTATTTTGACTAGATTTGTGAGAAAGTAGAATAACAGGAGAAACCCACATGAAGTGAGTAGCAAACTAAAAATTGATATGAAAGCATTACGTTTGAGTAATATGACGAGCAATAAAGAAAATGAATGTACATAAGGTACGAATGGAGCAAATATAAGCATCAAATTTATAGGAAGTATCCTAAAAATATTAATTGGAATCTGAGATGCAGCAAATATGCAATTACCAACAAATTTCCAGCATTAATATAGTAATCTTACTAGATTTCAAGTAAAGAATACTTTGATACGATAAATCAAGAATGTGTATACATGACCTTTGTTGGAGATCATGGCTACAAGGTAAAGGCGGAAGAAAATAAGGAAACCTGAAACAGTGGCGAATCCAGGATCTTTGCCAAGGAGTGTTGAAGGTCAAGACATAAATAAACAAAATAGACAAATAACTAAAACATAAAATTACTATATATATATATATATATATATATATATATATATATATATATATATATATATATGACGTATACATACTCATATTTACACCAAAAAGTCAAAAACTAAGGATTGAGAACTGGCATTGAAATCTCAGCCCCAACCTTGATACACAATTTAAAATTAGAAAGAATAAACCTTAGTTTGGAATAGAAGAGAGAATGAGAGGGAGATGTAGAGAGATTAACCTAATTAGAATGTTCTATTTGCCTCTAAGCAAGTCCACCCTGATCTGAAAACCCCAAATTTCTTTAGAAAGTGTACTAATATTGGAACCCTGTCAAGAGAATACGTCAAGCCATCTTAAACATGACAAGGTGAACCATGCCACGCGTTTCTAATAACTGGTTGACACTAGTTAACACTGGTTAAGCATGCAAAGCAGAACAAATTTAGAAGTACCTTTGATAACCCTTTCGATAACAAGTTCTCCAAGATTCCTTTTCTATAAGAGAAAGTTACTAAATAGTAATAAATCTACCTCTAACCTTTACTTTTTATTTTTTTATTTTGGCAAGTAACCTTAGAAATAAATTAATTAGATGTTCAAATATGGTTTGTTGTGAGTCGTTGCATATATTCATAGTTAATGGAAATTAACGAAGACGACCACTAGAGTAAAAGTCAGTATGCAAGAAAACACAAAAGATTGCAACAATGTATAGGAGTTAACATCATTGGCAAAGAATGACACTTACGTAAAAGCATGTAAATGAAGTAGAAAAACAATAATAAGTGAAGAAAATTTCTACCATCCACGGGACATGTGCATTTTATACCTTGCACCAGGACCAACAAGTGCATTTTATACCTTCACTTTGCTGTTAAGTACTTGTGTCCGACACTCTTACAAGGTATGGGTACTGAACACTTTATTTTAGTGTAAAATATTGACAAAATTGAGGGGTACCCATGTCGAAATCTTCAAAATACCATTACATCTAGACACTCTACCCGAGTTCGTGTAACATAGAGTATTTCCGCACTATATGGTCGGTACTTCATTGAATTGTTGCCAAATTGTCTGATCTTGACACAACCATATACTGAATAACTCAAAAATCTCTCTCTATATATGTATAGATATAAATATACCAGATTTTCAAAAATAGACAAGTAATAACTAACATAATTAACATTTTGCAATCATCATAAATTATATACATCCATCAATCAAACGTTACACAAATTTGCATTGCCTATAGATATCATAAACTTCAAAAAACAGCAAAAAAAATGTGATCTTACCAAAGAAAGCTCCACGCAAAGAAACTCAAAATATCAAAGCCTGAAATTTAACCAAGAAACAATAATCAGAATAAGAACATACTTCAAAAGGAAAAAAAAAAAAAGGACTGATGACTTAACATATAGAAAATACCCGTTTCATTTTAGTTTTGGATGACAGCTAGCAAGAAACTGAATATTTTTCAAATTACAGACATGAAAAAGTAATATCCAGATAGTATTGTTTTTTTTTTATTTTTTCTTTCCTCACTCTCTAGTGATCCAAAAAGTAATATCCAGATAGTAGTAAAATTTTGGAGTAATGCTAAGGTCTCAAGTAAATTTCCAAAATCTGGGTCTCAAATATTCACCATTAAATTATAATTGGTTGCTCAATATCTACATTTATTATATATGATCCACAATGATGTTGAACAAGGAGCTCATTTAGAACCCTACCATTACTCAAAAATTAGTGTGCCCCATTTTTCCCATAAAATTTTGGGAACTAAAAAAACAGAAAATATAAATGAAACCACTGTAACCTCAGCCCCTTAACCTAATAAAAGCATTACATGGTTTAATTGAATTTTAAAGACGCCAAAAGATTGTTCTTTCCTTATTTCTCCCATCTCTACTGGATAAGAAGCAAAAACTAGATAGTGCAAATCAGTATGCTCTGTTTTTCAAAAACATCTCGGACCTTAAAATTTCAAATTAAAAAAAATGAAGCCCTTAAACCCCCCACCAAATTAAATCTAATAACCCCATTTCCAATATATCATTCTTTGCATTCAATAATTTTAAAAACACAATGTCTGTGAGAACCAGATAGAAGGGTTTTCGTGAAATGTCGTTTAAAGCAAATGTACTTGCATACTCGAACCACTAAACCCTAACAGAACTTGCAAAAATTCACAAAAATCGCAGCTTGAAACCATATGCATATACAATTAAACCATTGCAAGTGTAACTGAAGAAATAAAATCTGTGAAAAAAATTCAAAAAAGTAAGAAAGGGCTAATCTAAAACGACAAGTGAAATAGATGAAAAATAGACAAGCTATATGCAGTAAAAGATTGACATGCATGGATTATTTGAGCGGAAACGTACCGGCATTTGAAGCGAATTTGAAGAGTGCAAGTGTGTGAGTTTAGTGAAAGAAAAATAGGGCACAAAAAGTGAAACTGAGAGAAGAAGGAGCGCGTGTGGGGAATACATTTATAGCGTTATATTGGCCGAGCTCCAGTAGCGCGTCATATATGCATTTTAATTTTAATTTTTTTAAATTACATTTCAATTACCGACTCCTGAGCTTTCTAGGCTTTACCACAGTAAACTGTCCATTTTTTCCTAATTTTGGCCAGAAAATATGGTAACCTTTAAATTTTATTACAATCTGGCTTGTGAAAGAATGGTTAAAATATAAAAAAAAATCAGAAAAATTATAATTGAAGTACATAATAAGTCAAGTAATAAAGTTTAGGAAAATTATATATATTAGGAATTGTCGTGAATAATAAGTATAAGTAGTGTTCTCCTACTCTTACTAATTTTATATATAAATAAATTTTGCAATTATAATTTGGCATAAATTGATATAACATAATCCTAAAGTTTATATTATTAAAATAAGACCTTTCTTTGGCTCATTTCAGAGTAGTGTTAGTTCTTATTAGAGAGAATGACACCAAATGAAAAACTATCCATTTCTCAAGACTGATGATGATGAGCAACTTCCATTATTTTGTTGACATCTCAATATTTTTACAGATTTTGACCAAAATCCCAACTTGAATACATATCAACTTTAAATGAGTACACACTTTACACTGCAAAAATGATTTTGAATTGAATATCAGAAGGTGGGATATCTAAAATGTAATCACTGAGACCCCCATTAGCTCTGCAACTATCTAGTCTATGATGTTATTCATGATATCAACAACTTCCTCCTTCCTCCGCATCCAAAAAGAAGATTTCTTTCATGGCATTAATGGTTACTAATGAGCCTCAGGGTTAAGACCGTCGGGGAAAATCATCTCTCGATATTCCAGAAAAGAGAGCAGCAGAAGCGCTTAGTTGAGTCACTGGTGCTGAGATGATTAAGGAACAAAACCAATCATTTGAAGCCTCCTCTAAAAAATATTCAAAATCCTGTCAAATTACAATAGCCCAGAGTAAGCAAAGTTCAAATGCAGAAAATCACAAATTGTGAAAATGAACGAAAGCACTCGGACAATTTGGCAACTTAACAGCTTGTTTTAAAACACCTAATTCTATTATACTAAGTAATGCAGTTAATATCATCATTTGAGACCAATTTTATCATTCCTGTGGGATCTTCCTGATTTATAAAAACACCCCCCCCAAGTTATATAGTGGTTAGAAAAATCGCATAAAAAATAGGTTGGTGTTTTAAAATACAAAAAGAGACTACGAATTTGAGATATCAAAAATAAGTATATACCAGTAGGTCCAAGTTCTTCAACAGGAGATCAAAAATTGCAGATGGCTTTTCTTGGGATCTGAAGCTAGTCATAGCTATGTAGTTGCTTAGGCCCAATATGTTGTAGTGAGATGTTATAGTCCTCCACACCCTTCAAGTTTGTTTGGACAATGTATTCCATTCTTTCTCATTAGGGGTTGCACTGACAATTTACAGATTAGCCGTTTTCATGGAATGAGTCAACTTCAGGAGAGCTACAGATTTTGTAACCAATATTTGTAGTTATTGAGGAGTTCAAGAAAAGTATAAACTCCCAAAATCCCAAAGATCTATATTTTCATTTTATGCTAACAAAACATCAATTAAATGTAGACTGAAAAATTACAACATTCACTACTAATAAGCTGTACAAGAGTATTATCCAGCACTCAAATTTTTAAAGTCATATATGGTTTACATATTAATGAAGAATTAGCTCAGACAGATGCAGGCTTTACACTATTAATTGGATATAAAAATGATTTTAAAGTTATTATTTTTTACTAAAGATAATAATAAAAATTCAAAATTGATATATATAATATCCCAAGAGAAGGCGACTGTCTACTGGATATGTGCATCATAAGCAGGGGCGGAGCCACACTTGGGCTGTGGTGGGCGGTAGCCCGGGTGAATCTGCCGCAAATCACCCCACTCGCTCCTACGTCCACGACGCTAAGGCCATGGCAGCGACACCCGCCGACGCAGGGCGGAGCCACACTTGGTCTAGGGTGGGCTGTAGCCCGGAAGTCTTGTACGGGTGGAGTGATTATTCAACTGGTACGACATGCTTTCTCTGCTACCGCCTGCTTCATAGGGCGTGGCTGCTGATCTTGTTGCTGCCTATTTTCTCCCTCCATTTTTTTTCTCTCTCTTTGGTTTTTTCCCTTCAATTTTCTTTTCCTTTATTTCTTTGTAAAAGATTTCTACCAACTTTCCTCTATATATAAGGGGCCGGATATGTTGATCAGATGTAATGCATTTAGTTTAGGGATAAATATGAAATCTGATTAGATTAGGAGGGAATTATAATCTAGCATGCAGATAACAAGATTTTAATTCACCTACCCACAGGAAGAAAATCCGTTGTTTTCAATTAATAAAAACCAAGATTATTCAATCTGTAAATCTATCTCCAAGGGATTTTGATATTTGTATCAGATTTCACTAGTAAATGAGGATAGAGAAATTAGTAGATTACAAAACCTCGTATAAAACCCCACTTTTTTCCCTGTAATAGAAAGAAAGAGAGAGAGTGTGTTTGCACATATAGATAGACTACTACAGAGTGTTGAACAGGGGAGTTGGGGCTTAATTTATAATTAGTTGGATAAAGTTTGGTTTTGACAGTTTTGGGGGGAGTTGGAGCTTAATTTAGTCTATTCAAGTTTGTTATTATCTATTATGATTGTTGGATGCTTGTGCACTGGTTATTGAACATTCAAACAAGGTAGAGAAAGGGGATATAAAACAGCGCCTTCAAGGTGTTCGATAAAAGTTCTGAGAGTAGGAAAAGTTGGTTTTTGAGCAAGTTAGGGGGGTGTTTGGCCTGTAATGGTTTGTTATTATTTGGGAAATCTAAATGGCACTTGGTAGCCCAGGAGAAAAAAAAATTCTGGCTCCGCCCTTGATCATAAGGTAATGGTTTGTGTTTTCATAACTGATGTCCTTTGTACTTTCCTAGTGCCAAATTAAAAGGCTCGTGATATCCACTGCATTCAACTGTTTGATGGATTTTAACAGCAGCAAGAACAGGGATGCATGTTTCAAATGGTTGAGCAATATGCAACCATGTAAACCAAATATGAACAAGAGATTGATCTAACTTGGAATAAAAACATCAGAATACCTAAAGCCTTGCAAACCAAAGGGATGGCCAGTGGTATACCCACTATTGATATGTGTTTTATACCATTTAACCATTCAAATTTACATTATAAGTTGCCAGAGAGCTCTGGCAACTGCTTTGCTCTTTGTTTAGTATTTGTTGTATAATGTCAAGTTCAGCTATGGAGTTGGTGTTAAAATGGTCTTTCAAAAATGGAGGAAAAAAGGAGCTCGCAAGACATCTCTTTTGTGCCTATTTTGGGTCACTTGGTGTGAAATTTAATAATAGGGTTTTGAAGGCAAAGAAATGTTTAAAGTGAGACTAAAGAGATTTTTGATGCACAAGTTGTTTTTGTGGTAAAAAGATTTTGTTTTTGATACTTCCTCAAAGTCTAATAGGATCTTTTGGACAACTTGTTTGTTGGTATATATTGCTGGTTATATATGCACGTAGTTGGGGTTTGACAATTGTGGAAATTTATGATACAATGTTTCTTACTTGAGAGGAAAACAACTTATGCCTACTATCATGATCTAAACTATTACTTGAGAAAAAAACAGTGTACCTTTGCTGTTTAGAGTCTTTTTCGCTTCAACCACCATATCAACGCGCTAACCCAACGCTTGGGAGAGAATCCCATATTTAAATTGATCATACCAGATTAGAATTCAGTATCATGCAACTGGCATAAAGGCACTTCCATGTTCTCAACCCATATAACCTGCACAAAATCAAGAGAAGCAGAGATTCAGAAACAAAGAAACCTGTGTGTATATATTTTATATGTATAAATGTATACTCAGAAAACAACAAGGGAGATAAGGTAGAAGCCCTTTATATCCTTCTACATTCCTCACACTTGTGCAATACAAATTACAAAAGCTTTTGACCAGCCAACAGCATAGCAAGATATCTGTATAAAGAAATATGTACTATTGTGCAGACCTCGGATTTGTCTTCATACCTCCTGATTATCAGCCCTAGTGGCCTCCTCCGGCACTTGTGTTCTGATCTGAAATACTTATTAAGTGGAAAATAATATTCTGATACATCAGCTATTGCCCATATATTCGCAGAATATCCCCAAAGCCTTGCAAGAAACAAAGTTTTCATGTTTGCACAGAGGGTGTTGATAGCAAAAAAACTCTGCCTTTACCTGTTTATTAGCAAAAACAAGTATTGTATCATTTTTAATTGATGCTTATAATAACAAAGTAGCAAGAACATAGAGAATTAATTGGATAATTGCATTGTGAGGCACTAACTAACAGAAATGAGTATCACTAAGGTATAGCATTAGCTTGTTGTGCATAAGATCTCTCCATATGAAAAGGTTTACCATGATTGTCTTTTTGAGAGTCTTGTTAGGACCACTCAATTGCTGCAAAACTCCCAATGATATTTCAAATTGACGATAGACTATGGGGATAGTGAGGAGTCCCAACTTCCTTGTAAAAAAAAGAGAATGGGCACAATATAAGAAAAATAAAAAAGTAAAAACTTCAAGAAACATATAGGAAGGAAGCCAGAACCAAATTAAATAAGACTCAAGAAAACCGAGTCGGGGACTGCTTAAAATGATTTGTTTTATACTTCCATGGAGTATCTGTATAGCTACGTGAAAAGGTAACTAAAACTTCACCGCTGCATAAGTATAAAGCCAAGCAAAATACCTTGTGACCGTCCCATTGCTTTTTGAGCTTTGAGTGACTTAGTTCAGTTCAATCAGTATACCACTAATTACAGAAAATTATACTCCCTTATTAAAATAAAAGATCAATACCGACTTTTCTTCAAAACATTTTTAAAGACAAGGCGGGACAGTGACAATGTTCAACTATTCTTAAAAATAAGGATAAATGAAATAATGTTACAAAACTTAACTAGGACCTAGAAGAAGAAGAAGAAGAATAAGAAAAAAGTGCAAGAGAATATTGAATTAGGGACAGTTGAACCAGCAAGGTGAATTAGTAGCTACATGGAATTTCAACTTCATGTGTATACTAATCTATTACAGAAGCATCTTTTCATGGGGTTCTAATTGCTGTAGTGCAATTCCATCAGTGTACTATCAATTACAGGAAATAATTAAGATTATAGAGGAGAAATCATTGAAAAAAATGCAGTGATAAATATTTATTTATTTATTAAAAAAGTCATAATTCCAGCACCAAAAACAGCTTTCATGAAAGATAAAATGGGAGAAACTGTGGCGATATTAGTACCTCTTAACAATTGGGTTTAACCGGAAATTATCCGTCATTCTGTTACCACCGAGAGTTTTTCAACCCGACTCCTTTTCTCAAGGTGGTGCCGTGGTGGTGGTGGAGGGGGGTTTAAGCCGTATTGTACACTATACCTTCTTACAAATTGGCGATGGAAAAAAAAAGGTCATAAATAAAGTGTAAATACTTGAATATAAATTATGACACCTGAATTATTTACCTAATTTCGTGATTGATATTTTAATTTTTAAAATTTAGTGATTAAATTTATAATTTTTTTATTTATATTGTACTCCCTCCTATTCAAATTAAATGACATTTTAGAGTTAAGCACATTTATTAAGAAACACAAAATATCGTTTGTGTCCCTAATTAATTATTTCTCTCTCCACAATTGTCTCTTCTCATTCTCTACAATTGTCCTTAATTAATTATTTCTCTTTCCACAATTGCATTTACTAAGCATATTAAATAGATGGGTAAATTAGGAAAAAATAGTGCAATAATGCATAGAAATTCCAAAACGACACTTATATAGAATAAAATTAAACTCCATAAAACGTCATTTAATTTGAATAGGAGTGAGTATTAAATATGTCAGGTCATAAATTGATGACGTGATATGTTGATTAGACTAATTAATATTTATATAATTAAAAAATATTGTTTTAAATAATTTTTTATATTTATTAAGTATAAAAAATAAAAAATCATGAATTTTATTATGTAAAATTAACCTTTTAATGTCAGCAACCAAGGAATATTTATTATTTTCGAATTTTTATAGGATAGTGATAGTTTTATGCAAGCCGTAAGTTTGCATCAATCAATAATTATTGATTTTACATTGGGCTGAAAATATATCCACTTTTTTAGTACATGGCAACACAAGAATAAGAATAGGATTGATTTGAAGTAAGGTTCTATTAGCTTGGAGGTCTGAAGTTTAGGAATCATTTCAATTGTCTTAATTATCAAGACTAGATGCTTTTCCAAATCTCCACATATTTTGATTTCTTGCATTATTAGTAATAGGATTACTACTGCATAACAAGAGGGGGGGAAAAAATTCTTTATGATGGAACTTCTTTCACATATGATTTCATTACAATTTTTTTATATATATAAATCGTATTATTATTATTATTATTATTTAAATTAACTTATATACTATGTTTATTTAAATTGGCTCTTTAACTCCATAACATCTTTTTTGTTTTTGAAACAAAAGCAACAACACCCCATAACCGAGCCCCCACTAATTTAAGGTACCAAGGGAGCATCCTGTCACTGACATGCTTGATTCTCTCTCTCTCTCTCTCTCTCTCTACGATTTCAGTTTCCTACATGCATGCATGCATGTATCAGTCTGTTAAGTGAAGAGGTTCAGACAAAGACATTTGTTAGGACAATACTTGTCTCTGTTTTCATTTTGTAAAATTCCAAAAACAAATACACTGGAATAGTCTTTTTCATATAGACTATACTTTATGAATATGTATCATTCTACAGCCGAGGAAATCATTTGTTATTTACAATTGTTGCAACAATGTACTAAAGTAATTGATTGTACTGCTATTTCTTTTGCACTTTATTTGTAAACAAAAAGTCTTTTTCTTTCTATTTTTAAATAATTTCATTTAAAAAAAGTTTGTCAAAATATTTTTGGAAACAATTTTACATACAAATTGTTAGGAAACAAAAATTAAACACAAGATTATAGTAGTAATCAATACTTAAATTATTGCAGACGAAATCAGTATTACACAGTAACACGAGGAAAATGCAACCAACCAAACGGAGCCTTTACCAAGCATATAAAAAACAAACAAAAGCCCCCTTAAAACCAAAACCAAAACCCCTCTTCAAAGCTTTCTTTCAAACCAGTAATAATTTTAACAATAAATCTAACCCCCACCCCATACGAAATGGGTCCAACTCAATCTCCAAAACCATTCTCTCTCCTCTTCTTCTCCATTCTTTTCTTCGCCATTTTTGGGTCATCTTCCTCAGGCAACACAAACTTAGTCTACAAAGGCTGTGCAAACCAAAAATTTCAAGACCCAACTGGGATTTACTCAAAATCCCTCGAAACCCTTTTCAGCACACTGATTTCCCAATCAACCACCAACAAATTCTTCAAAACCACAGCTGGTGATGGCCAATCCACCATTGTTGGGCTCTTTCAGTGCAGAGGTGACCTCTCTAATGGCGATTGCAACAACTGCGTGAGCAAGCTCCCGAAACTGTTTGATAAGTTGTGTGGCCAAACCATAGCAGCTCGGATTCAACTCAGTGGGTGCTATTTGAGGTATGAAGTGGCTGGGTTTAAGCAGGTGTCGGCTACTGAGTTGCTGTACAAGGTGTGCGGGTCGACTCGGGCGGGTGGGACTGGGTTTGAGGAGAAGCTGAACTCGGCTCTTGGGGAGATAGACAAGGGTGTGGTGAGTGGAAACGGGTTTTTTGTGGGTGGGTATGAGTCGGTTTACGTGTTGGGTCAGTGTGAAGGTGATTTGGTGGGTGGGGATTGTGGGGATTGTGTGAAGGGTGCTGAACAGAGAGCTAAAAGTGAGTGTGGTGACTCTATTTTGGGACAAATATATCTTCAACAGTGTTACGTTGCTTATAGTTACCGTCCAAATGGAGTTACAGGGACATTACCGTCAGGTAAATTTTTTGCTTAATGAGTTATTATTTATACAAATATTGAAAAATTAAATGAAAAAAAGTTTGAATTATAAAGACAGCAGCAACATTCAAGAAGTGATTCTCTCTTGTAATTAGCTTTTTTGCTCATATATATGGATAAACAGCTTAATTATAATGTCTGTGGGTGTTTATTGTTGTAGAAACAGGGAATGGGAATGGGAAAGGGATGGGGCAAAATACACAAAAGACTGTGGCTATTGTGGTGGGAGGATTAGTGGGTTCGGGTCTTTTTATTGCTTGCTTGCTGGTTCTTAAATCAGCTTTCAAGAAGAAACGTGAGGTTAAGTATTATTATGGAGGTTGATACAATGGTTAGTCCTTCTATCCTTCTGTTTCCCTGCTCTGCTATTTTCTCTTACTCTTTTTTTTTTGGGTAGTAAAAAACGGATCCGACTTTATGGTAAATTGATCAATTACGCAAAGAGAGAAATCACTTCCCGGTCTGCGTGACGATACTGTATTGATCAATTAAGAAAAATTAACTTCATACTAACGTAAAAGACCTGCTACTTCTTTTTAAAGAATTTATTTTAGATTTCTTTCTTCTTGGCAACAAATAAACTAAGTAGATGAAATGCTAAGTTTTATTTAATTTGTTTTGTTTTTGATATAAAGGTCCTGAGAAGATTGCAGAGATTTTTGGGCAGGGGATGTAATATAAGATGGGAGGAGGGAGAAAGAAAGGTTCAAAGTTAGAGAGTACATTGGGTGTTAAAAAGGTTAAAGAAATGTTGCTAAAGGGAAGAATAGACTTGTGGTTTTCTTCATTTCCAAGTTACTTTTTTTTATTTTTAATTTTTCTTTAGATCTCTTTTGTAGATTAAACATCTCTGTTATTATTGTAGTTGCAAGTAGTCTGCTACTTTGTATGAAACTGAATGTACATTCACAGATGGAATGAAAGTGAGATGCTATTTATAAATCAATATGGAGGTAGTTGCTTTCCATCAAAGTGCCACTTATCTCACCACCACTTTTACAAGAGGAAGACCTGATTTTCTTGTCTTGTACTCTTTGTTATTTGGATTCAGGCTCTCCTATAAAGTTTCAAGATTTGTGAAGGGAGACCTCTTTTTCCCTTTTATGGGGTCCATTACCATTAGTAACAAAATAAAATACTATGATATGACCCCATGACTTAGTTTTCTTCTTCTTTTCTTTTTGAACCATCAATCGACATTCAGCAATGCCAATGACAAGTGGAAAACACCTGCTAATGCTGATTGATATAAGCATTAATTATACATTTTAATATTCTCATTTTATGAATATATATATATATATATATATATATTTTATTTAATTAATAAAAAAAATTTGTTTTGTAGGAGATAATGTTTTATTTATCTTTGATAAATAAAAGATAATTGTTCTAATTTTTTAAGATTAAAATAGACTATAGAATATTGGAGTTGAAATCAAGTTAGTGATAAAGAAATAAAAGGAAAAATGAAGACCTATCTTATAGATTAGCTTACAAATTTTTTTTCTATAAATAGCTCTTTTGTTTTAGGGAGAGGGGATTAGATATTAGGCATTTTTATGTATTAATTTAAATTAGGAGTAGGAGTGAAATAAATTATTTCTTCTTTTGTACGCTCGTTGGATGATCCTTAATAAAAGAGAATTTTCTTATTTTATTTTTAATTTTCTACATCTTCTTCTTTATCTTAGTTAATTTATTTATTTTTAACGTCTAGCTAATTTCTTTAATTCTAGATGAAGATAAAATTAAATAACTATTCATGATAATATTCTCAATCTCTTCTATTATTTATGCTTTTATATGTAATTGATTTCGTTATTGAAATACATTCATTTTATATTTTGTATACGATTTTAAATTAATTACGAGATTTTGATAGGTTATTATTAAGATATAAATTTTTTATAATTCATGCTTCTTCAAAAAAAAATTTATACATTAAATATAATGAATAAGAGCTTAATGAAAACAAACTTTATGTAGTGGCTGCATTCCAATAATTGTGATCTCAAGGTTTACTTTGTATCAAGAAGATATGGTCGGTCCCATTCAAATAGGTTGCCAACTTTTTAGTTTTTGTTTTTATTTATTAGCATTTGGCTTTTATAGTGACTCATATATATATATATATATATATATATATATATTCCTATTCGGACTCCCGGACAGGTCCTAAAATACGGATCATTTTTTTTTTTTTTTTTTTGCTTTTTTTTTTGAAACAACTAAAAATAAAATAAAATAAAATTATGAAACTGGAATTTTTACATAATAGTGTTTTGGGTCCTATTTTATAGAGTCCGGGATCCCGGACTGGATCCGGACTCATATATATATATATATATATATATATATATATATATATATATATATATATGTTTCAGGTAACATGGTTATTTGATTACCATATACCAACCAATATATCCTACTCAATTGTTTAAACATTTGTATTATTCTAACCAGTCCTTTTCAAGCCTTTGGGTTTATGGTTTCTCATTTCAGTATGGTCGAAGAATCCACTAAAAACCACCCCATATGGATGCCTTGCAGTTGGCTATGTCAGCAAATGTTTGTTACTTCCTCTCTTTTTTCTCCCCTATTCTTCCTATGAAAAATATGCCAATATCACAAAGAATTTGGGGTTTCTTACCAAGTACCATAGATCAGTTTCATGACTCAGGAGAGAGAACAGCAGCTTAGGATATGTTTAGTTCAAACAGGAAGTCTCAGAAGCAGGCGACTATAACTTCACACCGTGTGGAGTTCTGAATTTCATGTAAGAATTGAGCTCTATAATAAATATGAACCCTAATGACACCGACCAGATTAAAGACCAAAGAATAATTTTTTACAGTGAGTTAAGCTGGTTGACCAAAAGGCTGAATGTATTGACAAATAAAATTACAAAATTAAATGGTATAATAATCAATAAGAGGATTTCATCAAGGACAAGCATGTTAAGCACTGCACAAGGAGAATAATGTAATAAATCGTTAGTGTGACTTCTTCCTTGAACAAGGTTTCAAAATCAGTAGGCATATTAACAAGAATAGCAACAACTTCTGCCCACAAAGCACATCACACAGTTGTCAGAGAGAATGAGATAAGAAGGGAAAGGAAAAGGATGTGAACTGAGACATCCGAGACAGCTTTCCGCTCTACAAAAAGGATGAGAAAGGATTTGGTAGTTTGTGTGTGTGTGTTCGGGGAGAAGGGCGGAGCTTGTATAGGTTTAGTGTGAGAGAATGTGTGTAGAGAAGGTAAAGTGGAAACTTTGAAGCCCTGAACACCACCCTTTGCAGTCTACCCTTGAATGGACATTGAAGAAATACAGTCTTACACTCTTTTCTTCAACTCTCTAGATTATACACCCTTATGTTATATGTATTAATACAATGACACTTGGGACCCAAACCTCATTCAATCTATTCCTAGTTCTTTAAACAAACTGGGAATGACAAAATTCATCCTACCAAACAAAACAAGAAGTGACTGGCAACTCCACAATTGCCATAACAGAAGTTGAGATGTTGCATAAAGCTTAGTATTCATTCTTTCAGATGACGTGCAGCTGAAAGTCTGGAACACAACTTGAGCCTGGATGGACAAGCATGCAGCATCTCACATAGCTACATATATTCTATATATACATAAACTCAGTTTTATCACTTCAAGGACACCAACCAATATGAACAAGACTTTTTCAAAATTCAACTTAATATCTAGTAGGAATACTAACAAAACAACCAAGAGGTTCAATTTTCTTTCTTCCTTCTTTAGAAGCAAAATAAAAATACGGTTAACTTTCAAAAACACTTCAATTTATGTTCGAGTAACAGAACTATAATCTGCAATACCGACAGAAGGAATTTCTCTAGCGCCCGATACCTAAAGGTAATTTATACGTAGTAAATGTAATGTAACTACATATAAATTAAAATATGAGATATTTCCGCTTTTCAAACTACTGCCAATATCTATGTTCAACCTTTGGAGTTCCATCATTTCACATGCAAATTCGTATTGGCAGACCAGCAAGAAGGTGTTGTCAGTTTTTACAGATAAGATGCCCTTGTCATGAAAATTAAGGTAATGATACATAATCAATGGCTTTTAAGGATGTAATGCATCGAGAAATGGCATAAGCCTTGAATAATAATCTCGAGGTCACTGGTTCAAATCCCAACAAATGAGGCCAAGCTCACATATTCAGACGGGAAATAAACTTACTTATGTCCCATATTCCAGTTAACATTTAACAAGGCCCATTTAAAAGATTTCCCAAACCTCTTCGCTGATTATGGTATGATTGTACTTCTTTTGTTTGTAATTACTTGTTAGGCGCCAAGTGGCTCATCTCCTTTTAAGTAGGTAAGAGCCAAAAGCACGTTGCCAATGTTTAGGGACACCTTTAGGATAATAATTCTCATCCTTATACTACCCATAAGGACAGTCAACTAGAAGCTAATTGCACACTGCATGCAACATAATATATGGACTTCTTCATAGATGGCTTCCTACATTTTCTTGGGAATAACTTGTACTCCAACTGTTTTACAAAAAGAGTACTACTTTTTCATTTACTTTTTTTCCAAATATTATGGTTAGCATAAGACAATAGATATAGGGTAATTATTTCAATGGTCATTTTTCAATATTGACTTTAAAGATTAATGAAATCTTAATATATATACATATACATATATATATATATATACACACACCTTAATTTCCTCTATTGGCAAGACCAGAACTTGAAGTTACTGGGAAAGACGGATGGTGTTGATGCAGCATCTATTAGTGTTAGCCTAATTAATGCTTTCAAAGAAGAGAAATCTAAGGAAATACTATTGGGTGCATAAATTTCTTCAATTCATTAGTTGTCCAAGTGGGTGATCAAAATATTGAGAATATCAAATATTAATAAATAGACAATTAATTAAGCAAGATCATACAATCTCATACCCTAAGGAAAACAAAAAAAAACATCTTTGAGCTTTCAATGAAGCCCAAAATCGATTAAATTTCAATAATTTAAAAATAAGATACACTATGATCACCAATCAGCATAGTCCTATATCAAAATCATTAATATTCTCAACCACATAGTACCAACATCAAATAAAATCCTAGTGACAGGAGCCTCGAGAGAGAAACTAATTTTTCTCTGACCTGAAACCGGAACGACCCTTCACTTTTGGGGGCCGACGGTAGGAGTACCGAGCAAGCTGGCCTGCTGAAGCTCGAGCTCGTTAAATTGCTGTTCGCGATCCATCTCGATGATGAGAGGCACGACGAGGATCAAGAAGGTGGTACCGGCAATCCAGGCGGCTTTGCCGGTGCTCTTGAGGAGCTTCTTTGCGACGAAGCCAGCGTCTGCGGCGGCGCGCTTGCCGCGATACACGATCGGAGATTCAGATATGGTTGATGAAACCCTAGATAGGATTCCTTGGTTTTTGTTGCTAGGTAGAGAGATTCTTTTAGCCGCCATTGCAAAAAGAGAGAAAGGAATGGTGAAGAGTTGTCAGGGTTTTGTAAGGTTAGGAATTGGGGTTTTATGTATTTGTGCTGTTAGGAATTTATTTGAAATGACAATTATATCCTTGGGACGGACGAGACCCAAAATAAAGAAGAAAAAAGAAAACATCCTAATTTAAAAACTCTCAAGTATAGATCATAATTCATAAATAATGCTAGAGACATAAATTATTCTATAAATATTTTATAAATTATTGATGTGACATATTCCACCTCAAAGATATCATAGAAAATAAAAAGCTATCAGTAATAATTTGTTGATCAATATCTTTGAGGTGGATACCACATCAACCGCTTTAGAAAATATTTATAAAATAGTTATATACGTCAGTAAGACTACTCATTCATAAATATACTTGTGCATGCACATAAGCATTAATAAAAATAATTTATATATCGATAAATTTATAATAAAATTAAATTACGATTAACATAAAATAGTAAGTTATATATATATATATATATATATATATATATAAGTGGGTAAAGCTTTAATTTAAGTTTAAAAGTTACTCCATCTTTAAAATTCAAATTGACACATTTTCAAATTAATTTATTTAATGTTTTAAAATAATAAATCTCATAATTAGTAGATAATTTTTGAATTTATTTAATGTTATTGCTTTCTTGTGTACTGTCCGGTAATGTTAAATTAGGAAATGATTGAGAAGTTGGAGCAGTTTGGAGTGTGTTGATCTGAGGCCCAGGGGTATGTGTTAAAGTAGGTTAACTTTTGAAGGTAGAATGGAAAAATCTATTTTTAATTTTTAATTACTCCCTGCCTGGCGCCTGCTGTTGTGAAATCCATTTCTAGATTAACCCCGGTCCGGTGTTAGTAATAAGTATATAGGATTTGTTTGTTATTCATATCTCACAAAAGAAGATGGTCCAGATTCAAGAAATAATATCAAGTAAACATGGGACAGATGACTAAAAATAAAAAATATTTAATTTATTCCACAGAAGTGACAAATTATTACAGAATACAGAAACACATTCTTGTTTGTTAACTCTAACTCAATTCCTTGGACGACGACCGTGTCTTTTTTGACTACTCCTCTTCAATGTTCTTCTCCCTCCTTTTGTCTTGTGTTGCACTCCTTCAATGATTCTCACAAACCAATTCGGTTTTCCAGTTAAGAAAATAAGATATCCCATCACCAAACCAGGTACCAATCCACATGCATATCCCATTAGGATCGATTTCCAATTGAACCCAATATCCGAATCATCATCATCATCATCTTCTTCTTCTTCTTCTTCTTCTTCTTCTTCTTCTTCTTCTTCTTCTCGTGCATTACCAACTCTACTACATTTCTCCGTCAAAGGAAATCCACACAAGCCCAAGTTACCACTATATGAATTGCTTTCAAAAGTGTTGAACTGTTTGGCTCGGGGAATTTCTCCGTCAAGATGGTTGTTTGAAAGGTTCAAGACTGCAAGAAATGTCAAACTAGTCAATTCCAAAGGGATTGTACCTGTCAATTGGTTTGAAGAGAGATCTAAAGATTCAAGCACACTCATATTTCCTAGCGAGGATGGGATACCACCCGTAAGGATGTTTTGAGATAAATTGAGAAACCGAAGTGATTTAAGCCTGCCAATCACCTGTGGAACCTCTCCCTGAAATTGGTTGTTCGATAAATCAATGGTTGTGAAAATATAAGTGATTTTTTTATATTCAAGCTCCTCCCCTTTCACAATTAGTGTGACGGATGAATCTATTGAAGCCTCCCCCGAATGTTCATCCAAGTTCATCATAGCTTCAAACTTACGCAAGTATTTAGTTGGCAGAAGACCAGTGAACTCATTGTCAGAGAGGTCAATGACTTGCAACCGAGGGAAGGGAAGTTTCATCTTGGTAGTAGCACCTATTGTACCACGAAATTTGTTAGACCGCAACACAAGGACCCGTAGTTCTGGAAGAGTTTCTAGCCACTGCGGAAATGTATCACTTATATTGTTGTCTCCAAGATCAAGATTTCGCAACCCAAGACAGTTTTTCAAGCAAGTCGGTAAAGGCCCAGTAAAGTTGTTCCCATGTACTCTAAATTGATAAAGGGCCGAACCACTACATATTTCTTGTGGCAATTCCCCAGAGAAATTGTTGTTTGAAAAGCTAACATCAGACAAATAGAGATTGTTTTTCCCCAAGTCCCTCGGAATACTGCCAGAAAATCTATTGCTAAACAGATAAAGCCACTGTATATTACTGAGATTAGAAACGGTGTCAGGCAACTCTCCTTTCAATTGGTTGGTGCCGAGATGAAGAAATTTCAGTGACTTTAAATTTCCAATCTGAGGTGGAAGAGTTCCACTAAGATTATTAGAGAAGAGATATAAGAGTTCAATTTTGGCCAGGTTCCCGATTGCTTGCGGAATTGGACCTGAAAGCTGGTTTTCTGATAGGTCCAAGACCTTCAATTTTGTTAAGTTTCCTAGCTCTGTTGGGATTCGACCAGAAATTTTGTTTCTCGCCATCTGTAAATTTCTGAGCATTGCGCATTTTCCCCACTGGGGTGAGAGCTCACCTGTAAACTCATTGCCACTCAGAGAAATGAAATCAAGATTTGGGTGAACACCAAAAGCTTCAGAAACGTTTCCAGATAAATTGTTCCCATCAAGACGGACTCTAGTTAGTCCGGAGCAGTTTCTCAGGCAATTGGGCAAAGAACCAGTGAAGTTATTCCCAATTACTGTGAAGATTTTTAGAGCCAAACCACTACATAATGCATATGGTAACTCCCCTGAGAAGCTGTTGTTGGAAAAGCCAACATTCTCCAAAAGGAGATTGTTTTTCCCCAAGTCCCTCGGAATACTGCCATAAAATCTATTGCTAAACAGAGAAAGTATCTTTAGATTGCTGAGATTAGCAATGGAGTCAGGCACCTCCCCATTCAATTGGTTATTGTTGAGATCAAGAGTGTCCAGAAAGGTCAAGTTTCCGATCACAGCTGGAATAGTTCCGCTAAGATTGTTGAAGTAGAGATGTATGAGAACAATATTGGCGAGGTTCCCAATTGTTGGTGGAATTGGACCTGACAGCTGGTTAACTGAAAGGTCTAATGAACCCAGATTTTTCAAGTTTCCAATCTCTGCAGGTATTGTCCCTGAGAGTTGATTACAGTACATAAAAAGGTAAGTCAGATTTGTCAACATACCAATTTCAGGAGGAATATGCCCGGTGAATTGATTGTTTTGAAGCTGCAGTGATGTTAATTCGGTCCAATTGGTGATGAAATGAGGCGAGAGCTCACCGGACAGAGAGTTATTTGATAGACGCAGATCAGATATCTTAGTTAGATTGGAGAAGGACAAAGGCAAGGCCCCGGTAAGTGAATTATCAGCTAAAGCCAAGTAGGTGAGCTCAGTACACAAGCCAAGCTCAGAAGGAATAGAAGAACGCAAATGATTTATTCGGAGATCGAGTTGCTGAAGCTCCCTAAGTTGACTGATAGAAGAAGGAATATTTCCTTCAAATGAATTGTTGAACAATTCAAGGATTTGAAGATCGGGTAGCAAGCCTACATCATCAGGAATAAAACCTGAGAATCCATTCATTCCCAGGCGAAGGTCTTTGAGGTTGGAAAGCTTGGATATATTTGTTGGCAATGGGCCTTGAAATGAATTTTGAGTAAGATTGAGGTATTCAAGATTACCCAAATTGGTAAACACTGATTCAGGTATGGGGCCTGAAATCTTGTTTGATGACAAATCGAGATACGTTAGATTCCTGCATCTGAGTATAAAATCTGGGAATTTCATGGTAAGCTCATTGTAGAAAAAGCTGAGGCGTGTCAACAAAGGCATGTCCAAAAACTTGGACCAGTCTGGAGTGCGCAAGTAGTTTGATCCCAGGTCCAAGTAGTGTAACTTTTGAAGATTACTAACTTGGTAAGGAATGGTACCCTCGAGTTGGTTGTCGAAAAAGCTAAGGTAGTGAAGGTCAGTTAAATTTCCAATCTCTGGCTGTATGCGATCCTCAAAATAATTGCTGCTGAAATCCAAGAAAGTGATCTTGGAGACGCTTCCGGTGATAGATGGTATGGGACCACTGAAATTGTTGTTGCTGATGTTGAAGCGGGTGAGAGTTGGAAATGAAGTGAAACTGAAGTGGGAAAGTGTTCCTGCGAGGTCTTCATAGGGGAGGTTTATCTCAGAGACTGTTCCTGCATTGTTGCAGATGATGCCAGTCCATTCACAAAGGTTTGTGAGGTTGGTGAGGGACCAAGAATTGAGCGAAGAAGATGGTGCTAAGCTCTTCTTCCATTTCACAAGAGCTTCAGCTTCTGTTCTTGCTGATGATGTTATATTTAATGGAAGTAGAAGAACATAAAATAGCAGAACAAATGGGTTCTGAAACGCTGCCATGTATCTGCTGTGAGTGAGATACGGGTAAAATTAAACAACTGATCATTTATTAGATGAGAGGTGCAGGTAAGAGTTGAGTTGAGTTGAGTTGACTCGACGGAAATGTTGACCGACTTCATTTTTCCTCATATACAGCGGACTACTTTCTTGAATAACACTACAGTATTTAAAAAAGTTGAAAGAGGTGTACCCCATATAGGATAGAAGAATGGAGGTCATTGTCACATGTAGTCCAATGACCAGACTAACTTGACTCATGCATCTCATTCTTACTAGGTTTTCAAGTTGATCGAATTGAGCTCAATATCACTTTCATTAAGTTTTTAATTAACCAATTTGATTATTTATTCAACTTATTTTGTTTTAATATCATTGTAACTTCCAAATTTATTGGACCTCGACTAAATTCAACTTCATTTAATTGGCTTGGCCTTGCATTGAAAATTCACTATTAAGGAAATAAAAAAATTAAGCCATTGTTCTTGGACTTATTTATGTAGTTGTCGTGGGGCCACGTGTCACATGTTAGTCTCTCTTATGGTAGGCATTTTAAGCAAAGTCATATTTCTTTCGATAAGTCTACGGGAACCGCGGGTTCCGACCGGGGTAGTCACGGATTTTTTTTATTTTGACTACTAAATAATTAATGTGATTTATTGAAATTAAAATTTTTATAAAATGGAGTGATTTAGGTATCATTTGAATACATGTAAAAAATCGACAATTTTGTTTTTTACATATATTCAAATGACACTTAAATCACTGTATTTTGTAAAAATTTCAATTTTAATAAATCACATTAATTATTTAGTAGTCAAAAAAAAATCCGGTCGAAACCCACCAGTCCCCCTAGAAGGACTATTTCTTTTGAATCTACCAAAAGTTTTTAATAATAATAATTTGTTTAATTTTAAATGATCTAATTGCAATATGTCATTTTAATTGCAATAAGAATAAGAAAAAAGGGATATAGTGTATTTGATTTATGAATTTGTGAAATTATTGTAAGTTTGTGAATTTGAGAAGTGAATATATAACACGTAAAAATAGAAAGAAAGAAAAAACTTTTGAGCAATTGAGTCACTAAAAAAATATATGGACTCAGAATCAAGAAAAATACTTGTCGTGTTCTATTTTGATGTCACTGTTGAACAGGCCAAACCGATATATATGAGTCGAGTCGACTTATAGCTTGGCATACTCGAGCGAGCCACGGCTAACCAAGCTGAACTAAACATATGTCAAGCTGGTAAGTCAATTGAAGCCATTATTAAGTTTTATATGAAAAATGATATACATGCCGACATAGATTGCGATGATCAACGTATAATTCTATATTACTACTCTATATGATAAGATAAAATAATAATATGGGGATCACTTTCATGGTTGTCAAGTCGTCGATTAGTAAATACTTTGCAAATTACTACTTAGGCGTCGAGTCGATCGAAAAAATTCAAGCTCGGTGGGACGACTAGTAACATATACATATATCGATCTTCAAAGCGTCGACGTGGGACGACTTGGACGCTACTAGGGAAGACTAGGGCGACTAAGCGAAAAAATCGGGCGACTTTACGAAGGCGGGTTTGACCGAACCAATTTATAAACCTAAACTCCTAATCGATCAATTTCCTCACAACCTTCAGACCTTCGACAGTTCGACGACTTCGACGAGACACGATAGACTTCGACGAGACACGATAGAGAGAAACGAGAAACGATAGAGCTTACCTAGTTCGTGAATCGTGGTTGTCCGAAAGAGAATGCGACCTGTTGCTCGTTCCTTTTCCTTCTACTCTTCTCGACTGACTCGGTGACTCCAAATGAAATGAAGTTCGATGGATCGCTCGATTCATGAGTCCAATGGATCGCCCAAATGACGTTTAATGATTTAATCGGTGTTATTCTTCTTCTACTTGTTTCTTCTCTTCTTCTACTTGTTTCTTTGTTTCTTCTCTTCAACTTTTTTCCAACTCGCGAATTTGCGTGAGTCCACGATCTTCTTTATAAATTTTTGACTTGTTATTATTTGGGTAGAGTTTAGAAATGTTATGAGGTGATGGGCGAGTCGTTATGAGGTGATGGGCGAGTCGGCGTATTTAAGCGTGGTCGAATGACCCGATGGCAAAGTCGTTATTATTTGGGTAGAGTTTAGAAAAGTTTGGCTTGGAGAGTCTTTGCTGAAGCTCTATTATATTATCGTAGAAGAGTTTACTTTTCTCCAACAATTTTGGCACACATTGCTCTAAGCCTCAAACAATAGATGGTATTAAAAATAAAACCCTTGTATTTTCTCGATGGATGAGAAATAATATTTTATGTTTTAACTTCTACTTGTGTTTTGTATGTTACTAAAGAACATTTATATACAAATGCTTAATGTTTTAATGTCCAGATTATACTTATACAAGTATATCGCATCACTACCCAAGTATGTTTTATTTACTATGAATTGTTTGTTTGTTTAATTGTATTTTGTAGAATTGTAGATAGTTAAATGGCGGAAAGTTCAGAGTGAGGTTATGATCCAGTAAGGATCCTAAAAGAAAGGCCAAGTCTAAAGACCCGGTGGAAATATGCATTTTGGCGAAATCGAAGCGATAAAAATCTTGTGCAATGCATTCTATGTGGAAAAAAGGTTCATGGAAGAATCAAGAGATTTAAACAACATCTTAGTGGTGGGTATGGGGATGTGTCCAAGTGTCCTCGAACTACAACAGAAATTTCAAATGAGATGCATCAAGCAATAATGGGTAACAAAAGGAATAAGCCAATTCAATTTGATGACCATGACGAAGTAGAAGAAATTCAATCATCTAATATTCCAAACAATGCTTCCAATGCTTCTAATGCTTCATCTACAATTTGCTCCAAGTTCGGGGATTTGCATCTAAAAGGATGAAGAGTGTATTTCAATTCCTAAGCCACAATCACAAACAAAGACCATTGAAACTCATTTTAGGAAATCTCCGAAGAAGTTGTGGATGAAAGGCATCGAAAAGGTCCTAGCCAAACTACTTTGGAAAATCGCCTCAAGGACACCGGAGAAAGAGAAAGTTGATATGCATGTTGCCAACTTTTTTATGAGTGTGGCATCCCTTTTGAAATGCAAGAAAATCGAAGAAGTTATGAGGTGATGGCAGAGGCTATTGGCGATATGGGTCGGGTTACAAGCCTCCTTCATATCACGAGTTGAGGTTCCTCTTTTAGCGAAGGCCAAGACTAAAAACAGAGAACCGAAAGAGAAACACAAAACTTCTTGAAGCGATGACGATTGCGATCTTATATCGTCGACGGATGGGCCGGATAGAAGAGGCACACACTTGATAAATTTTCTTGTTAATAGTCCTGCTGGTACTTACTTTTTGGGATCAATTGATGCCTCTGCTCAATCTCAGGATGCAAACATGTTGACAGAGCTCCTTGATGGGATAAAAGAGATTGGGGCTGAGTATGTTGTACAAGTGGTGACGGACAATGCCGCCAATTATAAGGCAGCAGATCGTATGTTGATGGAGAGGAGACCGACTTTGTTCTGGACACCATGTGTTGCCCATTGCCTAAACTTGATGTTAAAGGACATAGGCAATATGAAGCAATTTAAGTCTACAATTGTGAAGGGCAGAAAAATAACTGGATTCATTTACAGACATGGTCGCCTTCTTGAGGCGATGAGGACCAAAACAAATGGGAGGACCTTGTGAGATCGGAGTCACCCGATTTGCTACATCATTTCGACTCTTCAAAGCTTGTGCTGAAAGCTGAAGGATGCTTTGAGACACTTGTTCATCAATGATGATTGGACAAATTCGAAATTTGTCAAGACTGAGGCGGGGAAACAAGTGTATGATATAATTATTTCTTCTACTTTTTGGCACAACGTAGAAGATTGTATTGAAACCTCACAACCATTGTAAGACCCGAAACTTTTATAAATAAAGATGAATTTTTCTATAAATATTATTTTTGAATATTATGGAATAAATTTGATATAATGTTATAGTTATGGGTAATATTTATAAATTTTGCAAAGTATGCAAGTTGTTATAAAATATTCGTTTGGTTTGGGAATATTCTTTTTGTTAGGGAATATTAGTGCAATGGCTCAATCATTGGTGGACCCCTACACAAATTATTGTTTGATTGAGAAAATGACAAAAATATTTTATAAAAATAACTACGGAGGTGTTACCGTTAAAACTGTTGAACTACCCGGTGGTAAAAGTACATGCGATGTCTGCCAGTAGTTGCATAGTAGACACCAGATTGGTATTGATTATTGATGCTTACGTGAGAAGTCACTCAACTATGCTCAATTATTACTCACGATGAATTCTTTGCATCATATCTCTTATATTATTGATTCAATTATTGTCACAATATCATCCATATAATATGTTATAGTATTAAATCAATAATTGAGACGACAAGTTATAAATGATTAATAATTGTTGAAAGATTAAATATGTGTTGATGAAAAAAAAATGATTTGTGGTAAGTTTGATTATTTTATGGGGGCTCTATATGTCATCATCTAAGAGTCTCTTCACATAATAGTATTTACCTTCGTTAATAGTAATTACCTTTACCGACGTCAACCACTTGTCGTTTCACATTACTGAGCGCCGAACCACTTGTCGCTTCACATTACAAAGGCCAAACCGAATAATCAGAGCCACTTGCCTTTTCACACTAAGCGGTGCTAAGCTAGAAATCTTCTATAAATAGAGGCTGAGGGCTTCATTATTTTCACGAATTCATTCAAGCTATAGAGAGAAAGTATAGAGAGAATAAGAGAAAGAAAGAAGAGTATTTTTTCTTACTACACCGCCGCAGATTCAATCTCCTACCAAATGTAAGGGGTGTTATTCTTTCTTATTCATGAAGAGAAACTGTTGTTATTCCATTGCTTATTATTCTCATTGGAATAACTTTGTATAAGTGGTTTACCCTATACTTGGTGACATTCTTCTATTATTCTGCTGAACATCATCACATCAGTGTGTTTTACACCGGACCGGTTCCGCTTTTTATTATTATTCTGCTGGAACATCACGTGTCATGCAGGTTTTACACCTTAACTGGTTCCGTCTTTATTAT
This sequence comes from Panax quinquefolius, assembly GCA_020205615.1. Lineage (NCBI taxonomy): Eukaryota > Viridiplantae > Streptophyta > Magnoliopsida > Apiales > Araliaceae > Panax > Panax quinquefolius. Next base: position 3,051,729 of record CM035160.1, on the reverse strand, counting down.
TCTCGCATTGGAACATCCTGCATGTGTTTTTACACCGACTGGTTCCGCTTTATTATTCTGCTTGGAATATCCTATCGTGTGTTTACACCGGATCCGTTCCATCTTTATTATTCTCGCTTGGAACATCCTGCTTGCGGTGTAATTTCACCCGACTGGTTCCGTTATTTATTATTCTGCTGGAATAACTTTTCTGCATGCGATTACCTATCGCATGCATGGTGATTTCTTTTGTTATTCCATTCTTTATTATACCCAGGTTGGTTAAAACTTTGACTTCTATACTCCATGAAATTAGTAGAATATCCTTGATATTTGCGTTTCATCCAATATCTTTCATGGAAATATTCTTCCGATCATTCTTAAATTTTACTCTACAAAACAAATCGTCATGTCGACAATTTGACGTTAATAATTCTGGATAAAATAATTCTTGAACTTGTTTTATTGAATTCTTATATCATTGTCATCATCCTCATGTTTATATTTTTTTGAAAGTCATCATGGCACATAGTATATGTAGATGGACTTGGTATGATTATGACCGAGAGATTATTCGGTAATCATCGTGGCGTAATGTTACAAATGATGTGATAAAAATCCTCGAAGGGTCAGTAGTGCATTGATGGACGATTGTTGGCATGATCATGACCATTAATGAATACACAAATATTCTCGGCCCGTAAGTATTTGAATAATTGTGGTCGTGATACTAAAGAATATCCTCGGTAGTAGTGCGGGGGTGATTCGATGATGTGAAATATTTATTAAAGCTAAGTCTCAAATTATAAATGAAGATGAAAACCTTTAAAACCTAAAGATAGTAGACTTTATTTTCTACTCGACTTTTTAATGGATCACAGATTCACCGCAGCTTAAACCGGTTGTTTATCAGATTTTATCGCTTTAACATTATCAAGACTATTGATAATTTATTCTCGCATTATCTTAGTCATAATATTTCTTCTTGGGCTAGTTGAGCTCACCTTTCTTTCACCGTTTCTCTTGAAAATGATAATATAAATTGGACGAAGTCTGGAAAACGAGTGATGGTCCTGAAGATAAGATTAGTAGTCCTCACTATTCAGTAAAATAGTGTGATAATAATCTGTAATGAGGACTTTTTATTTGAGTTTGTATAATATCTAGTAGACGATATTTATATTTAAACTCACGCTTTATGTCGTATTGCATACCTATGCTTATGTTAATAAGTTATTTTTAAATTACATACCATACGTAAGTGTCGACCCAAGATGGGTGATGTATACCTAATTTTGAGGGGCGCCATAACATAGTATCGAGCTTAGGATATGATCCTCGGCTAAGATGTGAGAATAGTACTAGGAGGGAGAGGCAGGGAATACCTTCGCTAGTATGACCTACCTAAGTTTATGTGATATTTTATTGGTTGGTCGGGAAGATAGGGATAATTTATTACATGTCAATTAACCTTTTGTTTTGTGGCGAAGATCTCAAAATGACATCTCGAGAATGTTGAGAATAGCAATGGAGCGCAGCGATTGTTGATTCACCACATATCAATAATCGTGATAATGTGCATCGTGAAGGCGACAATCCTCATGCAAACAACAACAACACTCACCAAATGACGAATGATCAAATATTCGAGAGGCTTTATGAATTTATCTGCAACAAGAAAGTAGAGCGACTCTCGCCCAAAACGTAGGTGGAAACACGGAAAACTCTCGGGCGGTCACCGCTAAACAATTTAAGGAGCCGGACCACCGGAGTTTAAGGGAGAGCCAAACCACTTCTCGCGGAAGCATGGATAAAGCAGATTACCAAGATATTTGATGTCTTGGGATGCTCCGAGGAGCAAAAGGTTCCCTTCACGCTTTTATTTTGTCAAGGGCGGAGAGGCGGACATCGGTGGGAATCGGTAAACGACTCAACCAAATTGTCTTCAAGATATCTTGGGAGAAGTTCCAGAGTCATTCAACGACAAATACTTTCCCCGAAAGTATTCGCCACACGAAGGAGGTGGAGTTTATCAAGTTGGAACAAAACAATATGACCGTGTCGCAATATACGAGGCAAAATTTGCGAGTTATCACTTGGCCATTACCCACTTGGTGGATAATGAAGAGAATGGCGCGAATGTTTTTAAGAGGTTTGAAGTCGAGATACGCCAACATCTTATTTCTCATAAACCGTGTTTGTATTCGGATGTTGTAAATAGGGCTCGCTTAAGGGAGCGCGATAATGAGTCAACGAACTAAAGAGAAGCAAATTTAAAAAAATTATAATACCTATGAGAATAGTCATCGAAAGCAATGACAACAAGCGTGAGAGAATCAACAAAGGCGGATATGGTAACCACTTCGGTGTAATCGTACCAAAACAATAAGAATGGACATTTCAAGAAAAGGAGATTCAACAATGATGGAAAGACGTCAAGACCAAAGACCCATTGTTAAGGAAGGAGAAAGACCACCTATCATATGCTTTAAATGCGGAGGAGAGGACACATCACCAAACCAATGCGTCATGCCGTCAAAAGCATGTTATAATTGTGGAAGAGAAGGTCACTTAACTCGATTTTGTCGCCATTGCAAAGATGATTCACTAGGATGGAGGCACCAAAGGCCATCCTGAAAATTCAAAACCCAGAAGTCTGAGGAGAGCATTTGTTGTGACCTCCCAAAGAGCAAGGAATCCGAATGAGGTCATCACGGGTAAGCTTATCATAAACTCTAATGAAGTCTATACTTTATTTGATACCGGTTTCACCCATTCTTTTATTTCTCCTACTTGCATTCCATCGATTAAATTTGACTCGAGAAATTAGACTTTGACTTATCTCATGGAAACTCCGTTGGGAGAAACCTTCATTACATCCATTTGCTTATAAGTCTTGTTTGGTTCAAATCGGTACCTTCACACATTACCTGTCGATCTTATTTCATTAAAAATACTTGCATTTGACGTGATTCTAGGATTGATTGGTTAACTACTTATCATGCAAAAATTGATTGTTTTCGTAAGGTTGTTAGCTTTCATATTCCTAATCAACCTATTATGCTAATTCAAACGACCAAACCATTAAAATCAATCATGGTCATCTCAAGCCATAAAGCTATTCGCTTATTGAAAAACGGATGTCAAGCTTTCTTAGCTCATGTCACGATTTAAATAAAAATACGCCGCTTTTAAACGATATTCCTATTGTTAATAAATTTCCGACGATTCCCCGAAGAACTTCCCGCCTACCCCAGAAGCGTGAAATTGAATTTTGTATCGACCTTGAACCCTAGACAAAACCTATTTCCAAAGCCCCATATCGAATAGCTCTCTATTGAACTTCGTGAGTTAAAGACCCAACCGCAGGAATTGTTAGACATTGGCTTTATTCGCTTCTAGTACTTCTCCTTGGGGTGCTCCTGCTCTATTCGTGAAGAAGAAAGATGGGAGTATGCGACTTTGTATTGATTATCGGGGAGTCAATCACGTCACCATCAAAAATAGGTATCCATTGCCACGTATTGATGACTGTTTGACCAACAGTAAGGAGCCAAATTCTTTTCAAAGATCGATCTTCGTTAGGATATCACCAATTGAAGATTAGAACCCACGACATTCCAAAGACGGCTTTCGAAACTAAATGACGGGCATTATGAATTCTAGTCATGTCCTTTTGATTGACTAATGCCCTCGCCGCCTTCATGGATATGATGAACCGAGTATTCAAGGAATATTTAGATCACTTTGTGGTCGCTTTTATTGATGACATCCTTATTTATTCCAAAAGCCGTGAAGATCATGAAAGCAACACTTGAGGTCGACACTCCAAAAGCTTCGTGAATATAAGCTTTATGCCAAGTTGAAGAAATGCGAGTTCGGGCTTGAAGAAGTAGCATTCCTTGGGCACGTGGTATCAAGTCATGGAATATCTGTTGACCCAAAGAAAGATCGAAGCTATTCAAAGTCGGGAACAACTCTAAATCGATGGACCGAAGTCGTAGCTTTCTCGGTTTAAATTGGTTATTATCGGAGATTCGTGGAAGGATTTTCTCGAATCGCTATTCCATCGACTCACCGTGACTCGGAAAGATACAAAGTTCGGTTGGAGCGAAGAATGTGAGAAGAGTTTTCAAGAACTCAAGAGGAGACTTATTTCAAAGACTGCTCGACAATACCATCCGCTCTTGAGGATTTGTCATCTACAAGTGATGCTTGCAAAGGGTTGGGATGTGTTCTCATGCAACATGGAAAAGTAATAGCCTATGCCTCATGACAACTCAAAGAATATGAGAGGAATTATCCTACTCATGATCTAGAGTTAAGTAAATGTTGTCTTCAGCACTTAAAATTTGGAGGCATTACTTGTATGGGGAGAAAGTGGAGATCTTTACGGATCATAAAAGCCTCAAATATTTCTTCACTCAAAAGGAACTCAACATGCGACAACGACGTTGGCTTGAACTTTTGAAAGATTATGATCATACCATCCAATACCATCCTGAAAAGCGAACGTGGTAGGCGACACATTGAGTAGAAAATCATATGCAAAGATCTGAAGTGCGATATTGTCAACGAAAGGCCCATTTTGTGTGACTTGCAAAGGATGGAGATAGAATTAAAGACTCAGGACGATGTGATGATAAGCGAGTATAATGAGTAGAACCGACTTTAATTGATAAAGTTAAAGCCGCTTCAAGCTACGACACGGAGTCGTATGATGATGAGGAAGAAAGTGCAAGAAGGTGCTATCTGGGAGCAAGAATCGATGAAGAAGGAATACTTGAGTCAACTCCGCACTTTGTGTTCCTAACGACCGATTTAAAGTATAATATCATGATGGAGGCACACAACACACCATTTGCAATCCATCTCGGAGTACCAAAATGTATCATGATATTCGGCCATACATTTTGGTGGAGCAATATGAAGAGAGAGAGATAGCGTATTGCTTATCTCAAGGTGTCTAACTTGTCAACGAGTTAAAGCGGAGCATCAAGTACCAAAAGGTCCATTGCAACCACTTGAAATTCCGTAATGGAAGTGGGAGCACATTACCATGGATTTCATTACGGCCTTCCTAAGGTTTCTCAAGGCATTGATGCGATTTGGGTCATTGTTGATAGGTTGACCAAGTCTGCTCATTTCTACCGACACGAGAAACTTATACACTTGAACGCCTTGCTCAGATGTACATAAACGAGATTGTAAAGACCGCATGGTATCTTTAAGATCCATAGTTTCGATCGAGACCCAAGATTCACTTCACGATTTTGGGTTAGTTTGAAAAAAAGCTATGGGCACAGACTTCACGATTTAGCTTTCAAGCATATCATCCTCGTACGGACGGACAACGGAGAGGACTATTCAAACTCTCAAGATCTATTAAGACTCGTGTCCTTGATTTCAAGGGAGTTGGGACAAGTTCTTACCATTGGTGGAGTTTTCCACAAACAACGCTTATCCAAAGAAGTATTGGCATGGCTCCATTCAAGCGTTGTATGGAAGAAAGTGTCGCTTCCAAGATCTTTGGGATGAGGTGGGTGAAGCAACGTTGTTGGGACCGGGAGTTGGTACGTGTGACTACTTTAAAAGATTCAAACGATCCGACAACGATAAAAACCTCACAAAATCGATAAAAAGAGTTATCTTGATCTTCATCGAAAGGACGTGAAATTCGATATAGGAGATCATGTGTTGTTAAGAGTCGCTCCATGGAAAGGAGTTACAAGATTTGGAAAGAGAGGAAAACTTAACCCTCGATTCATCTGGTCCATTTTAATCCTCGATCGAGTAGGAATCGTGGCCTATAGACTCGCTTTCTGCCAAATATGTCTCGTGTTTCATAACGCTTTTCACATATCTATGTTACGTAAATATGTGAAAAGACCCGAACCATATTATTGAGTTAGAACCTGGACGAAATAGCGGAAGATTTGACGTATGAAGAGGTTCCTGCTCAAATTTTGGATAAGAAGGAACATATTCTACGCTCCAAGGTTATACCTCAAGTCAAAGTTTTGTGGAGGAACCACGATGTTGAGGAAATGACTTGGGAGTTAGAATCAAATGAAAACAAGGTATCCTTACCTCTTTCGACATACCAGTCGCACTTCCTAATTTCGAGGGCTAAATTTCATAAGAAGGGAGGTTGTAAGACCCTCAAATTTTTATAAATAAAGATGAATTTTTCTATAAATATTATTTTTGAATATTATGGAATAAATTTGATATAATGTTATAGTTAGGGTAATATTTATAAATTTTGCAAAGTATGCAAGTTGTTATAAAATATTCGTTTGGTCTGGGAATATTCTTTTTGTTAGGGAATATTCGTATAATGGCTCAATCATTGGTGGACCCCACAAATGTAATTATTGTTTGATTGAGAAAATGACAAAAATATTTTATAAAAATAACTACGGGAGGTGTTACTGTTAAAACTGCTTGAACTACCCGGTGGTAAAAATACGATGTACGCCAGTAGTTGCATAGAAGACACTCAGTATTGATTATCGATGCTTACGTGAAAGTCACTCACCTATGCTCAATTATCGCTACAATGAATTCTGCATCATATCTCTTATATTATTGATTCAATTATTGTCACAAAGATCATCCGTATAATATGTTATAGTATTAAATCAATAATTGAGACGACAAGTTATAAATGATTAATAATTGTTGAAAGATTAAATACGTGTGTTGATGAAAAAAAATGATTTGTGGTAAGTTTGATTATTTTATGGGGGCTCATATGTCATCATCTAAGAGTCTCTTCACAATAGTATTTACCATCGTTAATAGTAATTACCTTTACCAGACGTTGAACCACTTGTCGCTTCACATTACAAAAGCGCCGAACCACTTGTCGCTTCACATTACAAAGGCCAAACCAATTCATCGCTGCCCACTCGCTTTTTCACATAAGAAAGTGCTAAGCTAGAAATCTTCTATAAATAGAGGCCTAGGGCTTCATTATTTTCACTTAATTCATTCAAGCTATAGAGAGAAAAGTATAGAGAGAATAAGAGAGAAAGAAGAAGAGTATTTTGTTACTACACCGCAAGTAGATTCAATCTCCTACCAAATGTAAGGGGTGTTATTCTTTCTTATTCATGAAGAGAACTGTTGTTATTCCATTGCTTATTATTCTGCTTGGAATAACTCAGATAAGTGGTTTACCCTATACTTGGTGACATTCTTCTATTATTATTCGTTTGGAACATCCTCGCTCACATGTGTTTTACACCCACCGGTTCCGCTTTTTATTATTATTCATTTGGAACATCCTCGCTCATGTGTTTTACACCGACCGGTTCCGCTTTTTATTATTCTGTTGGAACATCCCGCATCATGTGTTTTACACCCGGACCGGTTCCGCTTTTTATTATTCTCGCTGAATATCCTATCTCGTGTGTTTTACACCGGATCCGGTTCCATCTTTATTATTACATTGGAATAACCTCGTCTGCAAGGCGATTCATCGCATGCACGGTGATTTCTTTTGTTATTCCATTCTTTATTATACCCAAATGGTTAAAACTTTGACTTCTATACTCCATGAAATTAGTAGAATATCCTCGATATTTGCGTTTCATCCAAAGATCTTTCATGGAAATATTCTTCCGATCATTCTTAAATTTTACTCTACAAAACAAAGATCATGTTGACAATTTGACGTTAATAATTCCCCGGATAAAATAATTCTTGAACTTGTTTTATTGAATTCTTATATCATTGTCATCATCCTCATGTTTATATTTTTTTTGAAAGTCATCTGTATTCAGAAGTGCATGATGGACTTAGTATGATTATGACGAGAGATTATTCTATGTAATCATGACCGTAATGTTACAAAATGATGTGATAAAAATCCTCGCAGGTAGTAGTGCATTGATGGATGATTTGTTGTTGGCATGATCATGACCATTAATGAATACACAAATATTCTCGCCCGTAGTGCATGAATAATTGTGGTCGCGATACTATAGAATATCCTCGCCGTAGTAGTGCAGGGGGTGATTCGATGATGTGAAATATTTATTAAAGCTAAGTCTCAAATATAAACAAAGGATGAAAAACCTTTTAAAACCTAAAAGATAGTAGACTTTATTTTCTACTTGACTTTTTTAATGGATCATGATTCACCGCAGCTTAAACCGGTTGTTTATCAGATTTTATCGGTTTAACATTATCAAGACTATTGATAATTTATTCGCATTATCTTAGTCATAATATTTCTTCTTGGGCTAGTTGAGCTCACCTTTCTTTCACCGTTTCTCTTCAGAAATGATAATATAAATTTGACGAGTCGGAAACGAGTGATGGTCCTGAAGATAAGATTAGTAGTCCTCACTATTCTCAGTAAAATAGTGTGATAATAATCAGTAATGAGGACTTTTATTTGAGTTTGTATAATATCTAGTAGACGATATTTGTATTTAAACTCACGCTTTATGTCGATTGCACACCTACGCTTATGTTAATAAGTTATTTTTAAATTACGTACTATGTAAGTGTTTACCCAAGATGGGTGATGTATACCTAATTTTGGGGCGCCACAACCATTACTTAGTCTTGAGGATTGTGGATTCTGGATGAGAGGCCACCTCTTGCTGAGATTCTTGTCATGATGGAATATGCAAAGAAAAAGATCAAAGATGCCTTCAACAACAAACAAAGGTTGTATAAGAAAGTGATTGACATCATTGAGCGAAGATAGGCATGCCAAATGGAATGTGGTTATATGGGGCAAAGATTGTTTCTCAATCCGGAAAGTATTTTGACATCAAAGAAGAAGAAGAATCTAATTTGCTTACAAGTCACAGATCAACTTCAATGATGTTCTTTCAAAATGGTTCCCACCAAGTTTTGGCGATAAGAGATAAGCGACTTAAATTGACATGTCTATGAATCTTCTCATGATGACTTTTCTAAAGACATGGCGATTAGGCAACGAAAGACAAAAAAATCCTAAAGAGCATATTACATTAACTATAAATTTTTCTTTTAAGTTTAATAATTAAGACTATATTTGAATTTTTTTTTTTTACATCTAATGTAGTTGATTGGTGGAATGCATTTGGTGGTTGTGCTATTGAGCTTACAAAGTTTGCAGCGAATCATCTACCTTTGTTGTTCTTTCTTCCTTGTGAACGCAATTGGAGCACTTTCGAGTTTGTAAGTATCTAGTACATAACTAAATGTATAAATATTTTATATATTCTTTTTGCTTAATATTTTTAAACAAAACTTTCAGATTCATACGAAGAAGAAAATAAGTTGGAGCATCAACGGTTAAATGATTTGGTGCATATCCAATACAATCGCTAAATTGTTGATAGGTTCAAAAGAGGCGCGAACTTGGAAGAAATTGATCCATTAGTCCTAGATGACTTTGATTGGGGTAATGAGTGGATAGTGCTCAACAAGATATAGTTCATGATGGAGATGATCTTACGTGGGAGGATGTTGATAGAGTCATTGGTGCATCCGATGTCGTTGAGGACACACAATCTTCCTCATAGATTCGGTGTAAGACCAAAAATTTTTTTTAAATAAAAAGAATTTCCTTTATTTATTATTTTGAAATAGTAAGGGTTGATTTGATTAATGTGGATAGTTAAGGGTTAAATACGCAAATATTTCAAAATAAGCAAGTGGTTATAAAATATTCATTTTTGTCGGGGAATATTCGTTTGGTCGTGGAATATTCGTGTCGTCTGTGAATATTCGTTTGGTCGTGGAATATTCGCATCGCTTGTGAATATTCGCATTTACGGCCAAATGGCAATGTGTGGGCCCCATAACGGAAAGTGATTGATGAGGAAAACGACAAAGTTTGGGTGGTTATAAATAACTGCGTAGTTGTTACCAAGTAAGATCGCTGAATACCCGTTGGTTAAAATACAAGAATACGCGTGGTCAGCACAAAGAAGACACCTGTATTGCATGATTGTTGAATTATTGATCCTTACGTAGAAGGCACTACTCAATAATTTTCACAAGAGTTACTTGCTCAATATTTTATTTTATTGATTCAATAATTGTCATGCGTTGATATTTTATATTATCATTGTTCAATAATTGTCATCGCACAAGATTTCCCATTATCGATCAATAATTCATATTATTTGAATAATATTATTAGATAACATTATTGGCAATGTCTAGAAAGTTCGCTCTAAGGAGAGGTTTGGTCACCTAATCATGCGCCAAAGAAGAGAGATCCTTATTGAAAGCCCCCTTTCCTCGGGAATGTTTCGGTCATTATAAATGTGATTCTGTAATATTATTTGTGAATAATTAATTATTAATTCATATGATAAGGAAATATTTATTTTATATGAATATAAATGATGGATTTATTTATGTGGTTATTAATGAAGGAATTAATGCTGAGATGTTTTATTTGTATTTTGTCGGATTGGAGGTATTAAAAAATCAAATCGGTGTTATTACAGCTTTATTGTGTGAGTTATAATATTTAATCCGACCGTTGGATCGTTGTAATTTTTGGATATGTTATACATATATAAGTTGAGTATATGTCCACAAATTTTGAACCGTTAAAGATGAGCGTATAATTTATTATGAATTTTAAGAGGTGACTGATTCAGAAATTAGGTTATAAATGATTTTGGTGGAAAATTCTAGAATTGGTGGGCCCCACTTTTGGTTGGTGAGAAATGTGCTCAATTGAATTTTCAAATGTGGTGGTGGGAATAGTAGCAGTAAAGCCATCGTGTTGCAGTTAAGTCCGCTTTGCTGTCTTAACATTTTCCTATAAATAGAGGCTAAGTTAAATTGAAAATCACACCGTAAACAAAGTTTTCTCTTTCTCTATATTATCGAGCGTATTTTGTGAGTATTTAGATACTTTGAGAGTTGCTCAAAGACAAGTTTCATTCAAAGATCACTTCCGACCTTTCCTTCCGGCACCGATTCTTTTCGAGGTAAGGGATATTTTTTTTTTTCAGAATGATATTATTTCTTCAATATCATTATCTTTGAAATGTCGATCCAAGTTTTTATCAAATTTGGAACTTTTTCATGCTCTGGGTTACTATTCATGAGTTACTATTCACGAAGTTACTATTCATGAGTTACTATTCACGAGTTACTATTCACGAGTACTATTCACGAAGCGTGAAGATGTTTTTGTGGAATTTTATCTTTTGGTGTCTGAGTTACTATTCACGATATTTAAGACTATTCACGATATCTGACACTATTCACGATACGGCACTATTCAATCGAAAAATAAAATTTCTTCTTTTCGTCCAAAATATCTATTCTCGGATACTAGCTTTGATCAGATCCATGTTTTGATCATTCTCGAATTTTACACCACTACTATGATTATTTTTGAGGTATTGTTGGACATGGATAAAAACAAAGTACGAATCCTTAATCCTTAATCCTTGTCATTTTGTTTCAATTGGATTCGCTTTTTAAAAATATTTTTCATCATCCTCGCCTTAAATGATGATATTATTGAATATCTTTGGCCCAGAAGTGCAAAGATGAATGATTTCTGAAGAATATCTTTGGCCTGTAGTGCAAAGATGATGAACAGTGTTTAAATGAACATGACCGATCGATGAATATCTTTGGCCTTTAGTGCAAAGATGAACAGTGTTGAGATGAATATGACCGATTGATGAATATCTTTGGCTCAGAGTAGCAAAGATGAATATTTGATTTGAGAAGAATATCGATTGATGTTACAGGGATAAAATATTGATGATGGATCGTTGAATTCATAGATTATAGTAGATTTCATTCTCTACGTAACTCTTCTATGAATTATTATTTCATGCGAATATTGATCCAAACTTGTCATACTATCAGATTCTATCGATTTTTTCCTCGTTGAAGACTAACGATAATTTGTTGTATATTATCTTAGTCATAGTATTCTTTATCGGGCTAGTTGAGCTCACCCTTTTCCTTGTTGTTCCATTTTTCTTCTCGTGAGGCGAGAATGTAATGAAGTACTAGTCGGGTATGGAATGAAGGTTCTAGAGAGAGTTGTTTAGTAGTCCTCACCATTTTGTAAAATGATGTATCAATAAATATGATGGGAATTTATTTGCGTGTGGATATTGTCTGTAAGACAATATTATATTTAAACTCACAAGATATATTGTCGTATTTCACACGACATTTGTATTATTGAAGTTGTAGTTTGTTTCTTGTACCATGTATTTGGCACTCGTAATGGGTGTTGTGTATACCTATTTTGGGGCGCCATAGTTGGTATCGAGCTTAGGATATGATATCCAATGAGATCGGGAATAGAACTAGGAGGGAGAGACGAGTAAATCCTTCGCCAAAGGTGTCCTACCTAAGCTTATTTGTTAGTTGGTCAAGATATAGGGATATTATGTGATATATTGATTTCTTTAATTAACCCTTATTTTATGATGATTTGAGAATGTCGACCGAGAATATTAATAAAGGAGTAAATGAGACCGTGGAGATGCATGTACTCACCAACGAGGAGAACGTGCAACAGTCAAATGTTCCTCCCGTGAAACAACACCAATCGAATGTATGAGGAACGAGGGATGTTTAGAAGTTTTTTGCGCTCATGCAAAATCGTATCGAAGAGACTCGTGTTCAAAATACGGGAGGAAATGATAGCAATTCACGGGTTGTCACAACCCCAAGGCGCTTCAAAGAGTCAGGACCACCGAATTTAAAGGAAAGCCAGATCCGATCATGCCATGAAACACGGGTCAAGTAAATTACCAAGATATTCGATGTCTTGGGATGCACGGAGAAACGTATGTTCCATTCGCTACTTTTATGTTCCGTGGCGAGGCGTATCATCGGTGGGAGTCTCATGAAGCGTACCCATCCAAATTTTCACTCAAAGATGTCGTGGGAGACATTTCAGAATAGCTCAATGACAAGTACTTTACGAAAGTATTCGGCTATATGAAGGAAGTGGAGTTTATTAGATCTGAAGCGAGAATAACACGACGGTGTCCCAAAGACGAGGCGAAGTTCATGAGTTATCCGTGTTCAGACCTCATTTGGTGGAGAATGAGGAACGATGACGCGGATGTTTCTTAGAGGTTTGAAACCCCAAGATACGCCAAGATCTCATTTCTCATAAATTTTCTCTCTATTCAGATGTTGTCAATGTGGCTCATTGTTAGAGCGAGATAACGAAAGTACGCTCAACCGAGGGACCATAACCGTGGATCATATCAAGATAGCAGTCATCGAATAACGATAACCAAATGGAGAAAGAAGAATACTTGACAAAGGCGGTAACCACTCGGTGGTAATCGTGGCCATGAAAATAGAAGAAGCGAGTCGGGAGGAGATTTTAAAAAGAGGAGATTCAACAACGACCATTTGAAGACGCCGCCACCAAGAAGAACTAGTTTTAAGGAGAGGAGAACGACCACCTGGTCGACATGTTACAAATGCGGAAAGAGGGATATATCACCCCAAACCGCCTACAACAGCTTTAAGGTATGCTATAATTGTGGAAAAGAAGGACATATCGCCGAGATCAGACGATATCGAAACCAAATCCAAATGAATGGTGACTCAAAAGGATGTCCCGTAAAAGTCAAAGTCAACGGTTCTGGAAGAGCGTTTGTCGTGACCGGGGTTAAAATACGAGGAACCCGAACGGTTAGCACGGTTAGTTAATTATAAATTCTTGCGAAGCTTTATACCTTACTAGATACCCCTGCCTACCCATTCTTTTATCTCTCTTCATACCAACGCTTGAACTCGACTACGAGAAATTAGACTTTGACTTATTTATGGAGACTCAGTTAGAGAAACTTTCATTACATCCGTTGTTTAAAAAAATCTTGCTTGATTCAGTCAGTACTATCACATTACCCGTTAACCTTATTTCTATTGAGATATTTGCTTTTGATGTGATTTTAGGGATTGATTGGTTAACTACTCATCATGCCAAATTGATTGCTTTTGTAAGGTCATAGTTTTCATATTCCTAAGCAACTCATTATTCAACTCAAGCAATCAAACCATTGTAGTCAAACATTTTCATATCAAGCCATGAAGTCATTCGCTTATTACTTGGATGTCAAGTTTTCTTAGTCCATGTTATGGATTTGAATAAAGACACGCCGATTTGAATAATATTCTTGTTGTTATTGATTTTTCCCGACGTATTTTCTCGAAGAATTTCTTCGCTACTCCCAAAGCTCGATATTAAATTTTGTATCGACTTTGAACCCTAGACAAAACTCATTTCTAAAATCTCATATCGAATGGCTCCTATTAAACTTCGTGAGTTAAAATTCAACTATAGAATTTGGTACCGAGCCTTTATCTTGTGACTTCCTTTGTGGAATTCACCTGCCGCAACTCTCTGTAGGGACGCCATATTCGTATGCGATAGTAAATCGATAAGTGTCATTGTGACGTCTTATCCAAGATTGGGATATGAGTCATGCTTGAGAGCAACCTAAGTCAAGAATCGAAATACGTAGCTTTCAGCTTAGTTGGTTATTATCGGAGATTCGTTGAAGGATATTCTCGAATCGCTATTCCATTAACGTAAATGACTCGTAGAGATACAAAATTCAATAGAGCAAGGAATGTGGGAAGAGCTTCAAGAACTCAAGAGGAGACTCATTTCAAAGACATGTTCGACCATGCCATCCTCGAAAAGCGAAACGTGGTAGGCGACGTGTTGAGTAGAAGATCGATACAAGTACGAAAGTATGATGTTGTCAAAGACTAATTTCAGATAATATACAAATAATAGAGATGGAGATGAAAACTCTAGGTACCCACGTGATGATATACGAGTATAATCGACTATAATCGATAAAGTTAAAGTCGCTTTCGCCACCCAATCCGGAAATGATGCGTATGAAGAAGAAAGTACAAGAAGAAGCTATATTCCTAAGCGAGAATTGATGAAGAAGGAATACTTCGAGTCCACTCTAGACTTTGTGTTCCTAACGACTCTGATTTGAAGTACAAGATTATGATGGAGGCACACAATACACCATTTGCAATCCATCCTGGTGTAATTTAATGTAGGGGATTATGTATTGTTGCGAGTTGCTCCATGGAAGGGAGTTACAAGATTTGGGAAGAGAGGAAAGCTCAATCCACGATTTATCGGTCCATTTCAAATTCTTGACCGAGTAGAAATGTAGCCTATAGACTTACGTTACATCCTCCGAGTATGTCTCGTGTTCATAATGTGTTTCACATATCCGTATTTCAAAATATGTGAAAGACCCGAACCACGTTATAGAGTTAGAACCGAACGAGATAGCCGAAGACTTAACGTATGAGGAGGTACCTGTCAAGATTTTGGATACTAAAATGTATCGTGATCTTCGACATACATTTTGGTGGAACAATATGAAGAGAGAGATTGCAAAGTTTATCTCAATGTGTTTAACTTGTCAACGTGTAAAGGCGAGCATCTAGTACCTAAGGGTCCGCTTGCAACCACTTGAGATTCAAAAATGGAGTGGGAACATATTACCATGGATTTCATTACGGGTCTTCCTACGGTTTCTCAAGGCATCAATGCTATTTGGGTTATTGTTGATAGATTAACCAAATCGCTTTCATTTCTTGCCGATACGGGAGACTTATTCCTCGAACGCCTTCTAGTATGTGACGTAAATGAGATCGTGAGGTTGTATGGCATGCCCAGATCCATAGTTTTGATCGTGACCCAAGATTCACTTCAAGATTTTGGGTTAGCTTGCAAAAAGCTATGGGCACGGATTTGCTTATTTAGTTCGATACCATCCCCAAACGGACGGACAATCGTAGAGGACTATTCAAACTCTTGAAAATATATTAAGACTCGTCCTAGACTTCAAGGCGGTTGGGATAAGTATTTACCATCGGTAGAATTCTCCTACAACAACAGCTTATCGTGCAAGTATAAAGTGTGGCTCCATTCAAGCATTATATGGACGAAAATGTCGTTTCTCCAATATGTTGGGATGAGGTGGGTGAAGCAACATTGTTGGGACCCGAGTTAAGATGCGTATGATCACCGAAAAAGATCCAAATGATTCGACAACGATACAAACCAAGACAAGATCGACAAAAGAGTTATGCGGATCTTCATCGAAAGGACGGGAATTTAGTGTAGGGATCATGTATTATTGCAAGTTGCTCCATGGAAGGGAGTTACAAGATTTGGGAAGAGAGGAAAGCTCAATCCACGATTTATTGGTCCATTTCAAATTCTCGACCGAGTAGAAATGTAGCTTATAGACTTGCAAGCCTCCAGTATGTCTCGTGTTTCATAATGTGTTTCACATATCGGCATTTCAGTAAATATGTGAAAGAACCGAATCACATTAGAAACCCGGACGAGATAGTAGAAGACCTAACGTATGAGGAGAGGTACCGCCAAGATTTTGGATAGGAAGGAGCATGTTCTACGCCAAGAAAGGTCATACCACAAGTTAAAGTTTCATGGAGGAATCATGCTATAGAGAAATGACCCGGGAATTGAAACGGAAATGAAAGCGAGGTATCCTCACCTTTTCAAAACACTGTGTATCGCAAGGCCAATTTCGAGGACGAAATTTCATAAGGAGGGAGGTTGTAAGACCCCAAATTTTTTTTAAATAAAAAGGAATTTCCTTTATTTATTATTTTGAAATAGTAAGGGTTGATTTGATTAATGTGGATAGTTAAGGGTTAAATACGCAAATATTTCAAAATAAGCAAGTGGTTATAAAATATTCATTTTGTTTGGGAATATTCGTTTGGTCGTGGAATATTCGTACTATCGTGAATATTCGTTTGGTCGTGGAATATTCGTGATCGCCGGAGAATATTCGCATGCACGGCCATGACCATGTGGGCCCCCATAACTGGAAGCGATTGGATGAGGAAAACGACAAAGTTTGGGTGGTTATAAATAACGCCGTAGTTGTTACCAAGTTAAGATCGCTGAATACCCTTGGTTAAAATACAATAATACGCGCTGTCAGATGGCAGAAGACACCAGATTGCATGATTGTTGAATTATTGATCCTTACGTGAAGGCACTACTCAATAATTTTCACAAGAGTTATTGCTCAATATTTTATTTTATTGATTCAATAATTGTTTGCGTTGATATTTTATATTATTGTTGTTCAATAATTGTCATCGCACAATATTTCCCATTATCGATCAATAATTCATATTATTTGAATAATATTATTAGATAACATTATTGGCAATGTCTAGAAAGTTCCGCTCTAAGGAGAGGTTTGGTCACCTAATTGCGCGCCAAAGAAGTGAGAGATCCTTATTGAAAGCCCCTCTTTCCGGGAACAATGTCATTGTCATAAATGTGATTCTCAGTAATATTATTTGTAAATAATTAATTATTGATTCATATGATAAGGAAATATTTATTTTATATGAATATAAATGATGGATTTATTTATGTGGTTATTAATGAAGGAATTAATGCCGATGTTTTATTTGTATTTTGTCCGGATT
This sequence comes from Panax quinquefolius, assembly GCA_020205615.1. Taxonomy (NCBI): domain Eukaryota; kingdom Viridiplantae; phylum Streptophyta; class Magnoliopsida; order Apiales; family Araliaceae; genus Panax; species Panax quinquefolius. The sequence continues at coordinate 3,034,266 of CM035160.1, read as the reverse complement.
GAGGTATTAAAAAAATCAAATCGATGTTATTACAGCTTTATTGTGTGAGTTATAATATTTAATCCGACCGTTGGATCGTTGTAATTTTTGGATATGTTATACATATATAAGTTGAGTATATGTCCACAAATTTTGAACCGTTAAAGATGAGCGTATAATTTATTATGAATTTTAAGAGGTGACTGATTCAGAAATTAGGTTATAAATGATTTTGGTGGAAAATTCTAGAATTGGTGGGCCCCACTTTTGGTTGGTGAGAAATGTGCTCAATTGAATTTTCAAATGTGGTGGGTGGGAATAGTAGCGAGTAAAGACATCGAAGTTGCAGAGTTAAGTCTGCTTCGCGTCTTAACATTTTCCTATAAATAGAGGCTAAGTTAGAATTGAAAATCACACCGTAAACAAAGTTTTCTCTTTCTCTCTCTATATTATTGAGCGTATTTTGTGAGTATTTAGATACTTTGAGAGTTGTTTATTAGATAAGATAAGTTTCATTCAAAGATCACTTCCGACCTTTCCTTCCGGGTCTCGATTCTTTGAGGTAAGGGATATTATTTTTTTTCAGAATGATATTATTTCTTCAATATCATTATCTTTGAAATGTCGATCTGAAGTTTTTATCAAATTTGGAACTTTTTCATGCTCTGGTTACTATTCATGAGTTACTATTCACGAAGTTACTATTCATGAGTTACTATTCACGAGTTACTATTCACGAAGTACTATTCACGGAAGCGTGAAGATGTTTTTGTGGAATTTTATCTTTTGGTGTCTGAGTTACTATTCACGATATCTAAGACTATTCACGATACTGACACTTATTCACGATATACTACTGACTATTCAATAAAAAATAAAATTTCTTCTTTTCGTCTAAAATATCTATTCGGATACTAACTTTGATCAGATCCATGTTTTGATCATTCTTGAATTTTACACCACTATGATTATTTTTGAGGTATTGTTGGACATGGATAAAACAAAGTACTAATCCTTAATCCTTAATCCTTGTCATTTTGTTTCACCGGATTCGCTCTTTAAAAATATTTTTCATCATCCTCGCCTTAAATGATGATATTATTGAATATCTTTGGCTTCAGTAGTGCAAAGATGAATGATTTCAAGAATATCTTTGGCCCGTAGTGCAAAGATGAATGTGTTTAAATGAACACGACCGATCGATGAATATCTTTGGCCTTTAGTGCAAAGATGAACAGTGTTGAGATGAACACGACCGATTGATGAATATCTTTGGCCCGTAGTGCAAAAGATGAATATTTGATTTGAGAAAAATATTGATTGATGTTACGAGGATAAAATATTGATGATGGACCGTTGAATTCATAGATTATAGTAGATTTCATTCTCTACGTAACTCTTCTATGAATTATTATTTCACTGCGAATATTGATCCAAACTTGTTGTCTATCAGATTCTATCAGATTTTTCCTCGTGAAGACTAACGATAATTTGTTGTATATTATCTTAGTCATAGTATTCTTTATCGGGCTAGTTGAGCTCACCCCTTTCCTTGTTGTTCCATTTTTCTTCTCGGGAGGCGAGAATGTAATGAGTACTAGTGTGGGGTATGGAATGAAGGTTCTAGAGAGAGTTGTTTAGTAGTCCTCACCATTTTGTAAAATGATGTATCAATAAATATGATGGGAATTTATTTATGCGTGTGGATATTGTCTGTAAGACAATATTATATTTAAACTCACAAGATATATTATCGATTTCACACGATATTTATATTATTGAAGTTGTAGTTTGTTTCTTGTACCATGTATTTGGCGACTCAGAATGGGTGTTGTGTATACCTATTTTGGGGGCGTCACAACGGGTCTATTCTACTCACGCCGTGGTAATGCTTCGTCTTCAAGAACTGTGATTGTGAATGAAGCTGATTCTGATGTTGGAGAAGAGGAGGAGGGTCTTCCTAATGATGATGAGGATGTTGATGATGATTATGGCCGAAGAGTAACTACTGTTTCGAGTGATGATGCCACTGCTGGGAGAGATGATGATGATTTGATCTTTGATGATTTTGTTTGATAGCTTGAGTGATATTTTCTATATTATGTTTGTTTTTGGCAATGTCACAATGAACATGTCTTTATCTCATAAAGGATGGTTGTCTAATTTTATGATATGATATCATGATTATATGCTTGTATATACCTTTATCTTAACAATACTTGTTTACTTGTTTTATCATAAATTATTGAATTCTTAGTATTTCAATTTATGGTATTCTATATATACAATGTTAAAATGGGAAGAAACTAAACATAAATTTAAGAATTATATTGAATTAAACTAAATATTACAAATGTATCACCATTTATAGTACAAGTTCAAAAAATTACAACTATAGTAAAATTATTATTTTGACTTGATCTTGTTCGCTTCTTGTTGTGATTTGATATGCTACAACCTGCATTATAACTATGGTAAATCATTAGAAATATCAATATATAAATATTCATATAAATGTTAAATATATAGAATTTTATACGTATAAAATTTACATTGTTAACGACTTGTCGACTTGTGGACGACTAGTCGAGCGCTTTGTCGCCTAAGCGCTTAAGCTCCCGACTGTCGCTTCGCCTCGACTTAGCGCCTTGAAAACTATGATCACTTTTTAATTTCTTTCTATTTACATACGTCAACATTTAATTAGGTATTAGATTTTGGCTGAAATTTCCTAGTTAAAGCATAAGCCATGAATTTCATAATTAATAGATTGAATTTGTGAATATTATACTATTTCTTTATTAAAAAGGTTCGGAATTAGATCCTCCTCCATATATATATACATTATACAATATGAAGTCATTATCAAACAAATATACTCTAAATACCTTCTCTGAAGTTGCTTTTGAATCTTCTGGGAACATTACCAAGGTATCTCATCCTCCCTGTTCCACTAGTCTTTCTCCTAATAGCCTTCAGCCCCCAGTTATCTGGTTTATTAAATAATTAAAATAACAACACTAAATGAAAAATAACAAGAATATAACAGGAAAACATATGAGGTGATTCTTAACTAGCATAGAACAAACAAAATATGAGAGGTAATAAATATGCCTCTGCCTGAGACGAGAGTGGTTAGTATAAAGTTTATTTTGAGGTAAGTTGGTCAATTGACCAATAGAATACTGACACGCAGGTGAGGTTGTACGTGTGTCAGTATTCTATTTGTCAATTGACCAACTTACCAAAAAAAAACTTCATACTAACCGAATCCGTCTGAGACACCATTGAAGATTAATGATTTTATTCTATTTCTTTGATTTGACACCATTAAATACAAAAGCACAATAATAACAATGTTGATGTATAGTGCTATTTATCCTTCCCCATTAAAAATATGGCCATCACATGCCTAAATGGTTGGCACACCACAATAATGCAACCCTTGCTCTCCCATGCAACATACTACATTATTTTTATACTACTGGCAAATAATCACAGCATACTACATTATTTCCATAATACTAGCAAATTAATCACACAAGTCCTACAAAGCAAATAAAAAATAGTTCTCAATGGTCTTTATGACAACTAAGGAAAAAACGCATCACGAAGAAACACCCGATATTAACCGAAAGATGACCAAACCATTTCTCGTATCATTCAGATTTTTAACAAGAAGCCTACAGATATAAATAGTACGCCAGATGACAACTGGTATACACAAATTCTGTAACAGTTGGAGCAAAATGAGATACAATCCTCATCATAATCCGAGCAAATGTATGACTCAATTAAATTGCATAATAATATGATGACTAGTGACTACTAACCTAAGCCTGGTCATGCAACAATGTTCGCATAGGAATACAGCGCCATGGTGGGTTTACGGACAAAACAATTCATGCATATTCTTTTTGGAATCATGGAATACAATCCACGTTGACATGACAGTGATATAATATTTCCATGTAAATAAGGCCATAACTACCTTCGGGAACGATGAGTTGGCATTTTACAACAGTGCCCCCGTTGACATGATAGTGCTATAATATTTCCATGTAAACAAGGCCAGAACAACCTTTGGGAAGTGGGAACCATGAGTTGGCAACTTCAAAAACACTAATAAGCATACACGCTAATACAAGTTCGGCTTCTAGAATGGAAACCGAAATGCAACACTAAATACATTTAAATGACACAAATATGGTCAAAAAAATCATTTAATAAAATAAAATAAACAATAAGATTTGACCAGTGTAAGGTGTAGGCTTGATAATTTAGAACAGTTAAAATTATGTCAAATCATTAATTATTATTTATTTGATAAATAACCTAAATGGCTTCATTTTGCCAACAATGTTAAAACTTGAGATATGGTAGCCCTAAAACCAACTTCAAATTTACCAAACAAAAAAGACCCAGTCCTAAGAAAATCAGTTAGTGACTGCAAGCAACATATGCAACTGAAACTGCAGTGGAAATTGTTGTTGAAGAGTGTAAGAGGTAAACAAAGTCCAAAAGCTCCTCTTATGCGCTGGTTCAAAATGCTGCAAGAACTTTAGCGGCCACTTCATGTCTTCTACTGCACTCTCCCTACCGTGCAAAACATTCTTGATTGCTTACAATTCTGCCACATATTTTCAACTCTTCTCCGACCTTCATTTGCTAGACAAACTTACTTTTATCTTTAGACCTAAAACCCAAAATTAGAGTGTTCATCAATATTTTATATATAATATTTAGCTTAGTGTTTGCTAATCCTGCTTTAGCATCATATCATCAAATGTTTTTCGAGTCTCCGCAAGCTTATTCTCTACCCAAGCTAAGACCACTTTCATATTTGTCCGGTGGCTTCCCTATTCTTTCTTTTGTTCAGTCAAATTCCACTCTTGCTCCTTCATCTTTCCAACCAGTTTGTGAGATTCTTCAACGCATTCTCCATTTCCATAATTACTGCCCTCAACTTCAGTCAATTGGTTATCTTCTCACTGAAACCTTTATAGGCTCATCCCTCTCAATTGCAACTTGATCAAATTCATCTCAAAAGTGACTCGTTTGTTGGAGTTTAATTGTAATTTTCTGTATTGAATAAGTCATAGTTGCAAGTCCTATTCATCTGGGATTTACTGCTATTGACCAAGTCTTTAGGAGTCCTAGAAGTTTATGTTGCTCAGTTATAGTGGATAGATTTGTTGTTGTTTTATCTCCTTAGTTTGAGTCAAAGTGGTTCATATGGACTATTATATATGTAACTGAAAGTTCTTCAGTGAAGTAATAAAGTTTTCAATCATATTATTCATTATTCATTGTTCTTAGATATTTCAACATTGTGGTATCAGAGCCCCCACTGGGCCTGAGGTAGATTGAAGCAACAACTTTCTTGCAATAGCAAGTGGTCATGGCAATTGACAATAACAACTATGTGCAACCAGCAATTCCTTGCTTCGGTGGTCACTATGATCATTGAAGCATGTTGATGGAGAATTTTTTGCGATCAAAAGAGTATTATTAGTCATCGGTTGAAGATGGTGTCACAGTTTATCTAGAAGAATCCATGTTAACAGCTGCTCATGAGAAGCAACAGGAGAAACAAAAATTGAAGGATCTCAAGGTGAAGAACTATCTGTTCCAAGCTATTGATCATAGTATCATACAATCTTAGAGACCATTCTTCAGAAGGAGACCAACAAGCAAATTTGGGATTCAATGAAAAAGAAGTGTCAAGGGACAACAAGAGTGAAGTGTGCACAGCTTCAAGCCCTTTGAAGAGATTTTAAGACTCTTCAGATGAAGATGGGAGAGTCGGTCACCGACTATTTTGCAAAGACGATGGCGATTGCAAACAATATGCGGATCCATGGTGAAAAACTAGAAGATGTTGAAAAAATTCTTCGACGTAGTTTGTTCGATTGAGGAATCAAATGACATTGATAAAGTTTCTATTGATGAGCTGCAAAGTTCAGTGTTGGTTCATGAGCAGAGAATTAATCAAGGGGCCACAACAGAAGAGCAAGCTTTGGAGGTCTCCTCAACACTCCAGTTGCTTTTGAGGGTGTAGGACGTGGTCAAAGAAGAGATGAATTCAATTTTTATTCCAGAGGTAGAGGGTGGTCAAGGATCAAAGGTTTGACAAATCCCATATTGAATGCTTCAATTGCCACAGGTATGGCCATTATAGCTCAGAATGTCCCAATTTGTTTAGAGGTCAGGGAGAGATATCAAATTATACTGAGATAGAAGAAGAAACAACCATATTGATGGCATGTCATAACAAGGAAGAAAAGTCTAATAATTTGTGGTATTTAGACTCAGGAAGTGTCAATGTTCGTATGAAAAATGATGTTAAAAGAATCTCTAGTGTGTTTTATGTTCCATATTTGAAATGTAACTTGATTAGATTGGGTCAACTTTAAGAGAAGGGGTATGAGATCACCATCAAAAGTGGAACATGCCTTGTCAAAGATTCAGAAAGAGGGGTTATTGCTGGTGTTCACATGACAACGAACCAGATGTTTCCAATTATCATTGTAGATGATGATCCGAATCCTCAAACTTGAATCTAGCACCTTCAATATGGGCATCTCAACTTTAATGGGTTGAAGACTTTGCAACAAAGAAGAATGGTGACAGGGATTCCACAAATTACTCCTCCATCACAAGTTTGTGAAGAATGTGTTATTGGCAAGCAACAACGTGATCAATTCCCAATAGGAAAAATATGGAGAAATTAACAACCACCGGAGTTGGTTCATTCAGACATATGTGGGCCCATAAGTCCAACTTCGAATGGTAACAAAAGGTATTTTATCAGCTTAATTGATGACTATAGTCAGAAGACCTGGGTATATTTCTTGCAAGCAAAATCAGAAGCTTTTGTAGCATTTAAAAGTTTCAAAGCCTTGATTGAGAATAAGGATGGTAGAGTAATCAAGGTGTTGCGAACATACCATGGAGGTGAATTCAACTCACAAGAATTTTCCAACTTTTGTGAGATGAATGGCATCTGAAGGCAATTGCCTGCAGTTTACACACCACAACAGAATAGGGTATGCGAAAGGAAGAATCACACAATTTTGAACATGGTTTGGAGTATGATACCCACAAAAGCCATTCCCAAATGCTTTTGGTTAGAAGCTGTCAACTAGAGCATTCACATTTTGAATAGAACCCAACATTGACAATGAAGAACATACACCCGAAAAAGCCTGGAAGGAAAGTAAAACTGTGAACTATTTCAAAAAATCTGGTTGTATAGCTTTTGTTCATGTGCCTGATGAGAAGAGGAAGAAGCATGATAATAAAAAAGAGAAATGTATATTTCTTGGTGTCAGTGAACACTTGAAAGCTTACAGGCTTTACAATCCAATAACAAAAAAAAAATCATTAGTTAAGATGTGAAATTTGATGAAAGAAAGACATGGAAGTAGTCTGTTAATAGCCCCGTAGAGCACATTTCACTAGTGAGTGATGGTAAACCTAAAGAAGAAGTAAGTCGGCCTTTATCAACCTCTATTATCACAAGCTCATCACCTGGTCTCACACCAAATTCACAAGGAGATGAGGAAGATGCATGAATCTAGACTCCAACGCACAAGACGAAGGCCAGCATGGATGCAAGATTACGAGGTTAGTAAAATTAATCGAGATGATGATCCACTTGTCCATTTTGCTCTTTTTATGGTATGTGATCTTGTTTCTTTCCAAGAAGCAATTAAGCAATTAAAGTGGCAGAGAGCTATAGACGAAGAGATCCTTCCCAGTCTACTCTCACCATGGAATGAAAGAGAGTGTTAAATAGCAAGCCACCCAATCATTACGGTCTTCAAAGTCAGGAGTCACTTTGGGCGTAGAGGTCAAAGGCGGGGCCGGCCAGTGACATGTTAATCGACGGCTGAAGACGTGGGAACAAGACAATTGAGAAGAACAACACTTGCGAATTGACAGATCTTCCCAAGGGGCAGAAGTCTGTTGGAGTTAAATGGGTTTATAAGACGAAGCTCAATGCAGATGGTGAGGTGAATAAATACGAGGCACGACTGGTGGTTAAAGGCTACAAATAAGAATATGGGATTGATTATAAAGAGGTGTTTGCTCCAGTTGCGAGGCTTGACACAATCAGGTTGGTTATCTCAGTTGCAGCTAAGAATTAGTGGCCTATTTATCAACTTGATGTCATGTAAGACCCCGAAATTTTTTTAAATAAAAAGGAATTTCCTTTATTTATTATCTTGAAATAGTAAGGGTTGATTTGATTAATGTGGATAGTTAAGGGTTAAATACGCAAATATTTCAAAATAAGCAAGTGGTTATTAAATATTCATTGTTGTTTGGAATATTCGTTTGGTCGTGGAATATTCAATCGCTGTCGGGAATATTCGTATTTACTGACGGTAGCGACATGTGTGGGCCCATAACTGAAGCGATTGGATGAGGAAAACGATAAAGTTTGGGTGGTTATAAATAACGGCGTAGTTGTTCTCAAGTTAAGATCGTTGAATACCCGTGGTTAAAATACGATGTCGCGTGGTTGCACAAAGAAGCACACCAGTATTGCACAAATTGTTGAATTATCGATCCTTACGTAAGATGGCACTACTCAATAATTTTCACAATAGTTATCGCTCAATATTTTATTTTATTGATTCAATAATTGCTTGCGTTGATATTTTATATTATTGTTGTTCAATAATTGTCAACGCACAAGATTTCCCATTATCGGATCAATAATTCATATTATTTGAATAATATTATTAGATAACATTATTGGCAATGTCTAGAAAAGTTCTCGCTTCAAGGAGAGGTTTGGTCACCTAATCAAGGCCACCAAGAAGGAGAGATCCTTATTGGAAAGCCCCTCTTTCCAGGAACTACTGGTTATTATAATTGTGATTCTGTAATATTATTTGTGAATAATTAATTATTGATTCATATGATAAGGAAATATTTATTTTATATGAATATAAATGATGGATTTATTTATGTGGTTATTAATGAAGGAATTAATGTTGAGGTGTTTTATCGATTATTTTATCGGATTGGAGGTATTAAAAATCAAATCAAGGGTTTTGAGATATATTACGGGGTTATAATTTTTTAATCCGACCGTTGGATCGTTGTAATTTTTGGATATATTATACATACATAAGTTGAGTATATGTCCACAAATTTTGAACCGTTAAAATGCACGAATGATTTGTTGTGAATTTTAAGAGGTGTCGGATTCGGAAATTAGGTTTATAATTGATTTTGGTGGAAAATTCTAGAATTGAGTGGGCCCCACTTGTGGTTGGTGAAAAATGTGCTTGAATTTTATTTCAAATGTGGTGGGTGGCAATAGTAGCGAGTGTAAAGCCATCGTAAAGCAGTCAAGTCTCGCTTTTACGGCTAACATTTTCCTATAAATAGAGGGCTAAGTTAGAATTGAAAATCACACCGTAAACAAAGTTTTCTCTTTCTCTCTCTATATTATTGAGCGTATTTTGTGAGTATTTAGATACTTTGAGAGTTCATTGTTCAAGACAAGTTTCATTCAAAGATCACTTCCGACCTTTCCTTCCTTAGAAATCTTGATTCTTTGAGGTAAGGGATGTTATTTTCTTCTCAAATGATATTAATTCTTGATATCATTATCTTTGAAATATTGGTTGGTACTTTTTATCAAATTTGGAACTTTTTTATGTCGAGGTTACTATTCATGAGTTACTATTCACGAAGTTACTATTCATGAGTTACTATTCACGAAGTTACTATTCACGAGTACTATTCAAGGTTGCGTGAAGATGTTTTTGTGGAATTTCTATCTTTGGGTGTCGAAGTTACTATTCACGATACTGACCAAGACTATTCACGATATCTGAAGACTATTCACGATATCTGCACTATTCACGAATACTTTACCTTTATTCAATTTAAAATGAAAATTTCTTCTTTTAGTCAAAATATCTATTTTGGATACTAGCTTTTGATTGTAGATCCATGTTTTGATCATTCTTGAATTTTACACCACTATGATTATTTTTGAGGTATTGTTGGACACGGATAAAACAAAGTACGAATCCTTAATCCTTAATCCTTGTCATTTTGTTTCACCGGATTCGCTTTCTTTAAAAATATTTTTCATCATCTTCATTCTTAAATGATGATATTATTGAATATCTTTGGCACAGTAGTGCAAAGATGAATGATTTCTGAAGAATATCTTGGCTCAGTAGTGCAAAGATGAAGCGGTGTTTAAATGAATACGACCGATCGATGAATATCTTTGGCACATGTAGTGCAAAGATGAACAGTGTTGAGATGAATACGACCGATCGATGAATATCTTTGGCACAGTAGTCAAAGATGAATATTTGATTTGAGATGAATATTGATTGATGTTACAGGATAAAATATTGATGATGGATCGTTAAATTCATAGATTATAGTAGATTTCATTCTCTACGTAACTCTTCTATGAATTATTATTTCACTGCGAATATTGATCCGAAACTTGTTGTCTATTGTATTCTATCGATTTTTCCTCATTGAGACTAACGATAATTTGTTGTATATTATCTTAGTCATAACATTCTTTCTTGGGCTAGTTGAGCTCACCCTTTTCCTTGTTGTTCCATTTTTCTTCTCGTGAGGCGAGAATGTAATGAGTACTAGTCGGGTATGGAATGAAGGTTCTAGAGAGAGTTGTTTAGTAGTCTCACCATTATTGTAAAATAATGTATCAATAAATGTGATGAGGATTTATTTGAGTATAAATATTATGCAGAAGATAATATTTGTATTTAAACTCACGATTTTATTGTTGTGATAATAAAGTTGTAGTTGTTTCTATACCATGTATTTGGCGACTCGAGAATGGGTTGGATGGAATGGACCTATTTTGGGGTCGCCACAGGTTTGGTATCGAGCTTAGGGATATGATCTCCAGCGGAGATCTGGAATAGAACTAGGAGGGAGAGACGAGTAAATCCTTCGCTAAGGTGTCCTACCTAAGCTTATTTGTTAGTTAGGTCAAGATATAGGGATATTAGGTGATCGATTTCCTTAATTAACCCTTATTTTATGATGATTTGAGAATGTCGTGAGAATATTAACAATGGGAGTAAATGAGACCGTGGAGATGCTGACTTTCACCAACGAGGAGAACGCTGCAACAGTGGGGCAATGTACCTCCCATGAATAACACCACCGAAAGCGAGATGATGAACGAGGGGATGTTTAGAAGCTTTTTGCAGTTCATGCAAAATCGACGAGGAGACTCGTGTTCAAAATACGGAGGAGATGATAGCGATTCACGGGTGGTCACAAATGGCAAGCAGCCAAAGAGTTGGGACCACCGCACTGGGGAAAGCGATCCGATCATGGCGGAAACATGGGTCAAGCAAATTACCAAGATATTCGATGTCTTGATTTATGCGCGAAAACGTAAAGTTCCATTCGCTACTTTTATGTTCCGTGGCGAAAGCGATTCATCGGTGGGAATCATGAAGCGTACCCATTCACCGCACTCAAGACGTATACGTAGACGCGTTTGAAGCAGCTTCAATGACAAGTACTTCCACGAAAGTATTCACTATATGAAGGAAGTGGAGTTTATTAGACTAGAAAGCGTAATAACATGGCGGTGTCCCAAAGACGAGGCGGAAGTTTGCGGAGTTATCCGTGTTTGCCCTCATTTGGTGGAGAATGAGGAACGTATATACGCAGATGTTTTACGAGAGGTTTGAAACAGCGATACGTCAAGATCTCATTTCTCATAAATTTTCTCTCTATTCGGATGTTGTAAATGTGGCTCGATTGTTAGAAGCGAGATAACGAGTACGTTCAACCGAGGGACCATAACCAGATCATACCAAAGATAGCGATCCATCGTAATAACGATAACCAAAGTGGAGAAAGAAGAATACTGACAAAGCGGTAACCACTCGGGTGGTAATCGTGGCCATGAAAATAGAAGAAGCGAGTTGGGAGGAGATTTTAAAAAGAGGAGATTCAACAACGACCATATGAAGACGCGCCACCAAAGGGCAAACCGTTCCAAGGAGGAGAAAAGACCATCTATCATTATGTTACAAATCTTGGGAAAGAGGACATATCATTGGCCGCCCACAATGATTTAAGGTATGCTATAATTGTGGAAAAGAAGGACATATCGCTTTCGAGATTATGCGATATCGAAACCTAGTCAATGGGGCGGTGACTCAAAAGGATGTCCCGGAAAAGTCAAAGTCAACGATTCACGGAAGAAGCGTTTGTCGTGACTTCCATTAAAATACGAGGAACCCGAACGGTTAGCACGGGTTAGTTAATTATAAATTCTTGCGAAGTTTATACCTTACTAGATAATGGGCTCTACCCATTCTTTTACCTCTCTACTACTTACCAACGTTTGAACTTGACTACGGAGAAATTAGACTTTGACCTATTTATGGAGACTCAAGTAGGAGAAACTTTCATTACATCCGTTGTTTAAAAAATCTTGTTTGATTCAAGTTGGCACCATTACCTTACCGTTGACCTTATCTCTTTAAAGATACTTGCTTTTGGGGATTGATTGGTTAACTACTCATCACGCCAAAATTGATTGCTTTTGTAAGGTTGTTAGTTTTTATATTCCTAAGCAACCCATTATTCAACTCAATGATCCAAACCATTGTAGTCAAACATTTTCATATCAAGCCATGAAGTCATTCGTTTATTACTGATGTCAAGTTTTCTTAGTCCATGTTATGGATTTGAATAAAGACACGCCGATTTGAATAATATTCTTGTTATTATTGATTTTTCCCGACGTATTTCTGAAGAATTTATTGGCTTACTCCCAAAGACGATATTAAATTTTGTATCGACTTTGAACCCCAGACAAAACTCATTTCTAAAATCTCATATCGAATGGCTCTATTGAACTTCGAGGAGTTAAAAATTCAACTATAAATTTGGTACATGAGCCTTTATCTTGTGACTTCCTTTGTGGAATTCACCCAAGCCACTCTCTGTAAGGGACGCCATATTCGTATGATAGTAAATCGATAGGTGTCATTGTGACGTCTATCCAAGGTTGGGATATAGAAATACATTGAGAACAACCTAAGCTCGATAATCGAAATGCGTAGTTTTCTAGGCTTAGTTGGTTATTATCGGAGATACGTTGAAGGATATTCTCGAATCGTTATTCCATTAACGTAGCTAACTTCGTAGAGATACAAAATTGAATGGAGCAAGGAATGTGGGAAGAGCTTGAAGAACTCAAGAGAGACTCATTTCAAAGACATGTTCACCATGCCATCCTGGAAAAGCGAACGTGGTAGGCGACGTGTTGAGTAGAAGATCGTATACAAGATGAAGTACGATGTTGTCAAAGACTAATTTCAGATAATATACAAATAATAGAGATGGAGATGAAAACTCTAGGTACCCACGTGATGATATACGATGCGTGATGATATCTGAGTATAATCGACTTTAATCGATAAAGTTAAAAGTGCTTCAAGCTACACACCGAGCTAATGAATTTGAAGAAGGAGGTGCAAGAAGTTGTTATTTTAAAAGCGAGAATCGGTGAGGTGAGGAAAGCTCAAACCTTCGATTTATTAATCCATTTGAAATTCTCGATCGAATAGGAACCGTGGCTATAGACTCGTTTTACCACCAAGTATGACGCGTGTTCATAACGCTTTTTCACGTGTCGATGTTACGACCGAACCACGTCGTTGAGTTAGAGCCGGACGAGATAGCCAAGACTTAACGTCACGAGGAGGTACTGTCAAGATTTTGTAGAGGAAGAACATGACCTATGTATGAGAGGTTATACCATAAGTTAAAGTTTTGTGGAGAAACCATGCTATTGAGGAAATGACACGGGAGTTGGAAACGAAAATGAAAGCGAGGTATCCTCACCTTTTCAAACACCAGTAATACGTGACGTTAATTTCGAGGACGAAATTTCATAAGGAGGGAGGTTGTAAGACCCCAAATTTTTTAAATAAAAGGAATTTCCTTTATTTATTATCTTGAAATAGTAAGGGTTGATTTGATTAATGTGGATAGTTAAGGGTTAAATACGCAAATATTTCAAAATAAGCAAGTGGTTATTAAATATTCATTGTTGTTTGGGAATATTCGTTTGGTCGTGGAATATTAAATCTTTGTCGGGAATATTAAATGCACGACGACTAGCGACCATGTGTAGGCCCCATAACGAGCGATTGGATGAGGAAAACGACAAAGTTTGGGTGGTTATAAATAATTGGCGTAGTTATTACCAATTAAAGGATGTTGGAATACCCGTGGTTAAAATACGATGTCTGGCGTGTCGCATAAGAAGACACCACCGCATTAAGATTGTGAATTATTGATCCTTACGTAAGATGGCACTACTCGATAATTTTCACGATGAGTTTCTTTATTCAATATTTTATTTTATTGATTCAATAATTCTTTGCGTTGATATTTTATATTATTGTTGTTCAATAATTGTCACTGCATGATTTTCCATTATCGGATCAATAATTCATATTATTTGAATAATATTATTAGATAACATTATTGGCAATGTCTAGAAAGTTACTCGCTAAGGAGAGGTTTGGTCACCTAATTGCGCGCCAGATGAGAGAGATTCTTATTGAAAGCCCTCTTTCTGAGGAACTACTGGTTGTCATAATTGTGATTCTGTAATATTATTTGTGAATAATTAATTATTGATTCATATGATAAGGAAATATTTATTTTATATGAATATAAATGATGGATTTATTTATGTGGTTATTAATGAAGGAATTAATGTTGAGGTGTTTTATCAGTATTTTATCGGATTGGAGGTATTAAAAATCAAATCAAGGGTTTTGAGATATATTGCGGGGGTTATAATTTTTAATTCGACCGTTGGATCATTGTAATTTTTGGATATGTTATACATACATAAGTTGAGTATATGTCCACAAATTTTGAACCGTTAAAAATGCACGAATGATTTGTTGTGAATTTTAAGAGGTGTCGGATTCGAAAATTAGGTTTATAATTGATTTTGGTGGAAAATTCTAGAATTGAGTGGGCCCCACTTGTGGTTGGTGAAAAAATGTGCTTTGATTTTATTTCAAATGTGGTGGGTGGCAATAGTAGCGAGTAAAAGCCATCATCAAAGTGTCAAGTCAAGTCTTGCCATGTAAGCTAACATTTTCCTATAAATAGAGGGCTAAGTTAAATTGAAAATCACACCGTAAACAAAGTTTTCTCTCTTTCTCTCTATATTATTGAGCGTATTTTGTGAGTATTTAGATACTTTGAGAGTTCTTTGCTCAAGATCTGAGTTTCATTCAAAGATCACTTCCGACCTTTCCTTCCGGCAATCTTGATTCTTTGAGGTAAGGGATGTTATTTTCTTCTCAAATGATATTAATTCTTCAATATCATTATCTTTGAAATATTGGTTGGTACTTTTTATCAAATTTGGAACTTTTTTATGTCGAGGTTACTATTCATGAGTTACTTATTCACGAGTTACTATTCACGAGTACTATTCATGAAGCGTGAAGATGTTTTTTTTGTGGAATTTCTATCTTTGGGTGTCGTGAATTACTTATTCACGATATCTGGACTTTATTCACGATACTCAAGACTATTCACGAATACTACCTTTATTCAATTAAAAATGAAAATTTCTTCTTTTAGTCAAAATATCTATTTTGGATACTAGCTTTGATTGTATCCATGTTTTGATCATTCTTGAATTTTACACCACTATGATTATTTTTGAGGTATTGTTGGACATGGATAAAACAAAGTACGAATCCTTAATCCTTAATCCTTGTCATTTTGTTTCACTTTGGATTCGCTTTCTTTAAAAATATTTTTCATCATCCTCGGTCTTAAATGATGATATTATTGAATATCTTTGGCAGTAGGTCAAAGATGAATGATTTCTGAAGAATATCTTGGCCTCTGTAGTGCAAAGATGAAGCGGTGTTTAAATGAATATGACCGATCGATGAATATCTTTGGCTGTAGTGCAAAGATGAGCAGTGTTGAGATGAACATGACCGATCGATGAATATCTTTGGCTGTAGTGCAAAGATGAATATTTGATTTGAGATGAATATTGATTGATGTTACGGGGATAAAATATTGATGATGGATCGTTAAATTCATAGATTATAGTAGATTTCATTCTCTACGTAACTCTTCTATGAATTATTATTTCCGCCGCGAATATTGATCTGAAACTTGTTGTATTGTATTCTATCGATTTTTCCTCATTGGAGACTAACGATAATTTGTTGTATATTATCTTAGTCATAACATTCTTTATTTGGCTAGTTGAGCTCACCCTTTTCCTTGTTGTTCCATTTTTCTTCTCGGGAGGCGAGAATGTAGCGAGTACTAGTCGGGGGTATGGAATGAAGGTTCTAGAGAGAGTTGTTTAGTAGTCCTCACCATTATTGTAAAATAATGTATCAATAAATGTGATGAGGATTTATTTGAGTATAAATATTGTCTAGAAGATAATATTTGTATTTAAACTCACAGTTTTATTGTTGTGATAATAAAGTTGTAGTTGTTTCTGTACCATGTATTTGGCGACTCAGAATGGGTTGGATGGAATGGACCTATTTTGGGGTCGTTACATGTCAAGTCAGCATTTTTACATGGTGAATTGCAAGAAAATGTTTATGTTGAGAAGCCTTTGGGATATGTGCAACAAGGGCATGAGGAGAAAGTTTACAAGTTGAAGAAGGCACTATACGGACAAAAAAAAGAAACTCGAGCTTGGTATAGTCGTATGTAGTCTTATTTTACAAGAGAAGGCTTTGAGAAATGTCTGTATGAACATACTCTCTTTATAAAGTTTGGAGCTGCTGGGAAGTTTATAATTGTTTGTTTGTATGTAGATGATCTTATCTACATAGGGAATGATGAAAATTTATTTAAGAGTTTCAAGCATTCAATGATGGTAGAGTTTGAAATGGCTGACTTGGGACTCTTGCATTGCTTTCTTGGCATTGAAGTGGTGCAATCTGCAACAGATAATTTCATTATGCAAAAGAAATATGCTGTGGAGATTTTAGATAGATTTGAGATGAAGACTTGCAATT
Source organism: Panax quinquefolius (assembly GCA_020205615.1). NCBI lineage: Eukaryota > Viridiplantae > Streptophyta > Magnoliopsida > Apiales > Araliaceae > Panax > Panax quinquefolius. Next base: position 3,017,200 of record CM035160.1, on the reverse strand, counting down.
CAGTTGGAACACCAATTGAACCAGGATTGAAGCTGACAAAGGATCTCAAGGGCAAAAAGGTTGACAGTACTTTGTTTAAACAAATTGTTGGAAGCATGATGTATCTTACCGCAACAAGGCCAAATATTATGTATGCAGTAAGTTTAATTAGCAGGTATATGGAACATCCAACTGAGCATCATCCTGCTAAAAGAGTGTTATACTACTTGAAAGGTAAAATTGATTTTGGTATCTTCTATAAGAAGGGAGAAATGTCAGACCTTGTTGGGTTTACTGATAGTGACTATGCTGGAGATTTGGATGATCGAAGAAGCACTTCTAGGTATGCGTTTATGTTGAGTGTTGGGGCTGTATCATGGTCTTCAAAGAAGAAGCAGATAATGATTTTGTCAACTACTGAAGCTGAATTAGTTGCTACAGAAGCTTGTGCTTGCCAAGCTATTTGGCTGAGAAGGTTGATTATAGAGATTGGTTTTGTTCAAGATGAACCAACTTCAGTGTTCAGTGATAATGTTTCTGCAATTAAGTTGTCAAAGAATCATATTTTACATGGGAGGAGCAAACATATAGATGCCAGATTCCATGCAAGGATGGTGTTATTGATATTATCTATTGTAAGAGTGAAGATCATATTGCAGATATAATGACAAAACCTCTCAAATCAGCTGTGTTTGAGAAGCTTCAAAGCCTGCTCGGAGTTTGTTCAAGAAAGGAGGCTGGTTGTGATGATAAAAAGCTGGGTTGTTAGAGTTTCCTCTGTTGTAAACTGAATGTCCTGCAGACATCAGTTTAATGGAGGGAAATGTTAGAGTTTAATTGTTATTTTCTGTTTTGAATAAGTCATAGTTGCAAGTCCTATTCATTTGGGATTTACTGCTATTGACCAAGTCTTTAAGAGTCCTAGAAGTTTATGTTGTTCAGTTGTAGTGGATAGGTTTGTTGCTGTTTTATCTCCTTAGTTTGAGTCAAAGTGGTTCATGTGGACTACTATATATGTAGCAGGAAGTTCTTCAGTAAAGTAATAAAGTTTTCAATCATATTATTCATTCATTGTTCTTAGATAGTTCAACATCGTTCCATACTCCAATGCTTTCATTTTTTCCATTTGATCCCTGCTAAATCATTACTTCACATTTATAACCTATAAGCTAGCTAAACAAGAGGCGCCAATCTATAAAGTGCCTGAGATTCAATGAACTACAGATCCCTAAGTAGTCAATAGACTTGTTGATTATACATGTACAAATAACAAAAAAAATTGTCTTTGAGGTGCCATGATAAGGAAGTTTACACCATGTGGAGGTGGATACTTTTCTATACATCTCATGTTTATAAATTGAACGAAATGGCAGCAGATATACATTATATTGCATGTATCTACAAATACATCTATAACAGCATATGCAGGAATTAGGAATATGAGCCAAATATATATAAGATTATAGCTTACATTTGCGAATACGGGAAGCGGGGAAGCCACAGGCGGCGCAACGACTCTTCTGGAGGTGAAAATGTAACAAACTGATAGGGATAAGCTGTTACAAGGCTTCCTATACTGCAGGTTACAGCAAAGTAAGCACAGAAAGCAAGAAATAGTAAGAGGAAGGAGTAGAAATGGGGGAAGATCGGGATAGATTCAGAGATACTTTGAGAGAGAAAATGATAATCACTTGTATTTCATATCCCTTTCACACCATGACCTCACTACATATACTCCAAATTAAATTACATTATCCTAGATTTGCTCCACTCAGCCATGTGACTGCTAACAGAGTAACACGCAAAAGAAATGAAGAATGGAAAATACTATCTTACCCTTAAATAATAAAAGCAAAAGACATTATTGACCCTTCTAACCAACTTAGCCACCTTACAGTCTACCCCCCCCCCCCCCCCACCCATAAAAACAACCTTGTCCTCAAGGTTGGAAGCGGGGAAATTTCTTGTGGAACTCATTCCAGTCTTCCCAAGTTGCTTCATCAGGCAAGGTGTTGGACCACTGTACCAGTACTTCAACTAAGGCTGCATTGTTCTTTTTAATCATCTTTCTGTCCAGAATGGCCACAGGCTCCACCAAAAATTGACCATGATCATCCAAGTGAGGAAGAACTGCAGAAGTAGTGTACTTAGAACTGATCTTTTTCTTCAAAAGGGACACATGAAAGACAGGATGAACCTTAGCTGGAGCTGGCAATCTGAGCCTATAGGCTACCTTTCCCACCTTTTCTGTAATCTGATAGGGACCAAAATATTTTGGAAGAAGCTTACCAAACTTAGTTTGAGTGATAGTAGTTTGCTTGTAAGGCTTGATCCTTAAGTACACCCAATCTCCTACAAGAAAGGTCCTTTCGCTTCTTGCTTTGTCTACATAAGTCTTCATTCTGGACTGAGCTGATGTCAAATTTTGCTTATGTAGCTGCAATTGTTGAGTTCTTTCCCTGCAGAATGACTTGGTAGTAGGATCCTTAATTTGGCCATATTGGTGGAAGTTGAGTTGAGGAGGCTTGTAATCATATAATGCTTCAAAAGGGGTCACCTTAAGGCCACTGTGGTAGTGAGAATTGTACCAAAACTCAGCTAGTGGTAACCAAGTAGACCAATTATTAGGCCTGTTAGCAGTCATGCACCTTAGATAACATTCTAGCACCTGATTAAGCCTCTCAGTCTAGCCATCAGTTTGGGGGTGGTATGAGGTGCTTAGATGAAGTTTATTTCCTACTAGTTTAAACAGAGATTGCCAGAACAGACTGATGAAAATTTTATCTCTATCAAACACAATAGTTGAAGGGAATCCATGTAATTTGTAAATCTGATCAATGTATACTTGGGCCAAATCTGCAGCAGAAAAAGGATGATGGAGAGGAATGAAGTGTCCATATTTGGTTAATCTATCAACCACTACCCATATGACTGATTGCCCTCTAGATTTTGGCAGACCTTCAATAAAATCCATGGATATATCATCCCATGGTTTGTCTGGAATAGGCAAGGGCTGCAGTAATCCTGGGGAAGCTATATTTTCATGCTTGTTTTGTTGACAGACATCACAACCTTTTACATACTGGATAATATCACTCCTCATTGTAGACCAGAAAAAATACTTACTAATCCTCTCATATGTTCCGGTGATACCCGAATGACCCCCAACAGGAGAATCATGAAATTCAGATAAAAGCTTGGCCCTTAATGCATCATTTGGACCAACTACCAACTTCCCTTTGAAACTTTAATCTTCCATTCTGAAAGCAGTAACCTGGTAAGGATTGAGGGTCTAACTGGAGCTGCAGTATAAGATCCTTAAGCCCTTGGTCAGAATCCCAAGAGTGCACAATTTCCATTATCCACTGAGGAGTACAAGTAGATAGTGCAGTACAAGTAGATAGTGCTGAGCAGCTTAGTTCCGAACCAGGTATCTATCTTGAAAAGCAGTCTGCTGCTAAATTTTCTTTCCCCTTTTTGTACACAATTTCATAATCTAAACCCATCAATTTGGTGATCCACTTTTGTTGGTTAGTGGTGGTGATCCTTTGATCAAGCAAATACTTGAGACTATGATGATCGGTTTTAATTAACACTTTATTTCCCAATAAGTAGTGCAGTGCCTCCATTTATTGACAGCATAAACCACAGCCATTAATTCCTTCTCATATGTGGACCATCTCAAATGTTTAGGTGATATAGCCTTGCTTAAGTAAGCTATAGGCCTACCTTGTTGCATCAAAACTGCTCCCAGCCCATAATAAGAAGCATCAGTTTCTAAAGTAAATGGTAAATTGAAATTGGGCATATCTAGGACAGGTGCTTCCACCATAGCATCCTTCAAGGCTGAAAAAGCAGCAGTAGCATCCTCATTCCAATGAAAATTATTTTTTTTTAGTAAATCAGTCAAAGGTTTGCTAATAAGGCCATAATTCTTAATGAACTTTCTGTAGTAGCCAGTTAGGCCTAAGAAGCCCCTCAAACTCTTAATGTTCTGAGGCATTGGCCATTCTTTCATACAGCTGATCTTCTCAGGGTCAGTGGAGACTCCCTTCTGGGTGATAATGTGTCCAAGGTACTGGACCTGTTTTGTACCAAATAGGCACTTGCTCCTTTTTGCACATAAAGAGTTATCCTTGAGCAGCTGTAGAGTCATTTGCAGATGTTTAAGGTGTTCCTCATAGCTGGAACTATACACTAGGATGTCATCAAAGAAGACTAGGATGAACTTCCTCAAATAGGGCTTAAAAATTTGATTCATTAAGGATTGAAAAGTGGTTGGGGCATTAGTGAGCCCAAAAGGCATCACTAGGAATTCAAAATGCCCAGTGTGTGTTCTAAAGGCAGTTTTAGGAATATCTGGGGATGTACCTTAATTTGGTGATAACCTGACCTGAGGTCCAACTTGGAGTACCATTTAGAGCCATGCAATTCATCTAAGAGCTCATCAATAGCAGGAATGGGGAACTTATCTTTGACTGTCATCTCATTCAAAGATCTGTAATCTACACACATTCTCCATGTTCCATCCTGCTTCTTTACTAAAAGTACTGGAAAGGCATAAGGACTTGTACTTGGTTGAATTATTCCAGAAACCAACATTTCATTTACAATCTTCTCAATCTCTTCCTTCTGCACATGAGGATATCTATATGGTCGAAGGTTAATTGGTTGGCTACCCTCCTTTAGATTGATATGGCAGCCCTTGTAACTCCTTAAATACCTCAGAGAAATTCTGCAACAAGGAGTCCAATTGAGAGCTATCCCTATTTTCCCCATCACTTGTGGCTCCCCCTGTTTGCTAGTAGGTTGGTCTTCATTATTTGGATTATTGGAGCTCATCCCAAAGAGGTACCCAAAATAACCATGTGTGGCTTGTTGGAACTCTCCAGAAGACATTAGCTGAATGGTGGGAGTAGTTGAATCTGATTCACCTCTGAGCACAACTTCCTTATTATCCTTGATGAATGACAATTGGAGATGATCAAAGTCAAAAGTAACTGGATTGAAGTGCTTGAACCATTGCACCCCCAGGACAGCATCTATTCCACCTAAGGGCAAGATCCTGAAATCAGTAACAAAGGACTCCCCTTGGGCTGACCATAACAACTGGGTGCATTCTTGCATACTGTTCACCTTAAACCCATCTGCTACCGAGACTGTCATAGGTTTAGTGTCTTGGGTAGGAGCCTTGATTCTCTTAGCAGCTTGGGGATCTAAAAAATTATTTGTACTACCACTGTCAATCAATATCCTTAAACATTTCCCATTTGCCAATCCCACAATCCGGATGGTGTTATTTACCCTGTGTCCAGACAAGGCATGTAATGTAATGTGAGCCTCATGGATCTTACACTCATTGTCATCTGGAGGTTTCTCCTCTTCACAGCACTCTCCCCCTTCTTCACTGTCACAGTCCACTTGAGAAGGTAGCATCAAAAATAGGTGTGGTTTCTTGCATTGGTGACCCACAATGTAAGGCTCATCACAAGAATAACACAATTTCTTCCTCCTCTTTTCTGCAATTTGTTCCCTAGTTAGTCCTTTGATAGGCAAATTCTTCCCAAACTCCATATTATGCAAAGCAGTATTAGTCACTCCAGGTATACCAGCTCCTACTGCTTTATTTTCCAACACAAAACTGAGTTTCTGTTGGTTACCAGGTATCCCCATTTTAAATCCCATTCTGCTCTTTTTAACCCATGCTTCTAGCTTTGCTTCTTCAACTCTAGCCATCCTAATCACCTCTTTGAGGGATTGTAACTTCAACTCCTGAATGCCCAACCTTATTTCCTCTTTAAGTCCCCCCAAGAAACAGTCTATAAAAAAAGCTTCATTCAAAGAGGGGTTCCTAATCAAGGACCAACCCTTTAATTCTTCAAACTTCTTCCTATACTCATCCACAGTCCCCAACTGCTGCACATTCTTCAACTCCCCTATAGGGTTCATCTGGTTCTCTGGACTGAACCTAGCAACAATCTCTTCCACAAACCCATCCCAAGTTAAATCTGGACCCCCTTGCACAAACCCAGCATACCATTCTTCAGCCTCCCTTTCCAAATTCATGGTGGCTAAGTAAAGTTTGTGATTATTAGCCACTGAATGGTGAGAAAACAGTTTATTGCATTTTCGGATCCATGACCTGGGATTACTACCATCAAATCTGGGAAATTCAAACTTGATTGATTTGAATATGCTAGGGGTACCCTTGTCATCCTGATTTAGATTTTCAAAAGCCCCTAGAACTGAGCCAGCATGGACTTGTGAATTACCTGTGTTATTTGGAGGAGGAGGTAGCCTAGCTGAGAGCAAGGCATCAAAACCCCTCATCATTTGCTCCATCTTCTGATTCAATCTCTCCTCGAAATCCAACTTCAAACTGCTAACAGAATCATCCAATTGGGTCTGCAACCTCTGGATGGAGTCAGCTTGTTCACTGACAAAACCTTCCAAATTAGAGATTCTCTGTGTGTTATTGGCCATGGTTGGAATCGTTAGGGCTTTGATACCAATTTGTAACAAACTGATAGGGATAAGCTGTTACAAGGCTTCCTATACTGCAGGTTACAGCAAAGTAAGCACAGAAAGGAAGAAATAGTAAGAGGAAGGAGTAGAAATGGGGGAAGATCGGGATAGATTCAGAGACACTTTGAGAGAGAAAATGATAATCACTTGTATTTCATATCCTTTCGCACCATGACCTCACTACATATACTCCAAATTACATTATTATAGATTTGCTGCACTCAGCCATGTGACTGCTAACAGAGTAACATGCAGAAGAAATGAAGAAGAATGGAAAATACTATCTTACCCTTAAATAATAAAAGCAAAAGACATTATTGACCCTTCTAACCAACTTAGCCACCTTACAGAAAACTGCGGCGGTCACAGCGCTGGCAGAGCGTGTGGGTCTTGTTCCTCCTCTTACCAAAGCTTCCTGTTCCTTTCCCTGCTTTCCCCTGTGTTCCGATTTAAAATTCAGCCACTCAGATTTTCAGAGATTCTTAACCAAATGTAGGATTAGGGTTTTCGTCGGAGAGAGTCTTACCATTTCAGCATGTCGACGTTGTGCTCTGTGCTAAGTGCTAACCGCCCCTTTCTGCGATAATATGTATTGGGAACTAGAGCTTGAAGATGTAAAAACCCTGGTGTTACATTTGGTGCTCTGGTGAAACCTGAGTTGGGTTTGGGTTCGAAATGATAAACCCGGATTACTACTGGCTTGGGCTTTGTTGAGCTTTATCCCAGCCTAACTCAAATTCAGCCCAACTATAAATTTCTCTCTAAGCCATATTTTGTTAATTATCGTTTAAACTATACCAAAAGCATATTAGGGTCTTTAATTATCGTTTAAAAGTGGATGTTTTGGTTGGGATGATTTTTGGTTAACTTTTTTGAAATATATGCACAAAATATAAAACTGATGCCTATTTTGTTATCTTTGGTTAATCCCCTGGTGTTTGGTTGGGTTTAGTTCGAATAGCATCGTTATATTTAAGTTAATTTTTATTTTATAATTTAACATTGGCATAAAGTTTTTATAAACTTCTTAATTTTCATTCAGTTTTTATAAAATTTGGGAATGATGAGAGACCCTCCTCTATATATCTTTTCTTTATTTCTTTTTTCATGTTTGATGCGATTTGTTCTTCCCGAATATAGTATGTGGATTTTTTTTTAATTCATGTAAAAAAAAAATAATTGTAAATACATGTATACTTAAATACGATATTATTACTAGTTACATTGTAGTATTAAAGAAATTGTTATTAATACTTGTGATATTAATATTTCAATAATTATTATACTATTAATTAATTTGTTGGCTACTTCATATGAGTAAGCTATGAGACAACTTAATCTATAGCATTTGATCTTTTCAAATTTCATCTTTTAAAAAAATATAATAATGACGACTATGTAAATATTAATCAAAAAATTTGCAAACTAAAATAAGAAAATCACATACGTATTGTATTGCTTATATAATTAACGAAAGTATAATATAAAAAAAAATAATATTTAGAAAATTAAAAAAAGCTATGTCAAAAGTCAAAAATGACGTCAGTGGCCATGAACTGTTATTAATATAGACCTCGTCGTTCATGACTGTTATAATGAACAAAAAATTGGTAAAACAAAGTATCGAATCGTTTTTTTTAAATTGAATTATTTCATATTTTGTTTAATTCAGTTATAATCGTTTAATTATTCGATATTCGGGTTCAGCTTCATTTTTAAAAATTATGTTATTCAAGTACCCGACTTACATATTTTTTTGAAGGGATAAACTATTCGTTAGTCCTCAAACTATAACTATTTTTTAAGTGTAGTTCCCAAACTATTTTTTCACGTATTTCGTCTCCAGACTTTATTATTTTTTTAATGAACAATGCTACAAATACAAACTATTTTACAAATATTTTACAAACTGCTGATGTGACATACTCTACATCAACATATTGATTAATAAATTGTTTCAATATAATTTTGGACTCCACACAATATGCTGAGATAGAGTATGTCACATCAGCAGTTTGTAAAATATTTGTAGAATAATTTATGTGTCTAGCATTATTGTTTTTTAATATTTGTCCAATCTTACAAAACTATAACAATTGAAGGGTGCTACTAAGTACTAAATATGAAAAAAAAAATCCATAGATTGAGGAGTAAACGTGAACACCATCCATAATTCGAGGACTATAAAATGTCATCTTTTAAAAAAAACTTTTAAACTTTGCCATGTGGTTATGTACTTTGTATTGTTAATTTTAAATTATTAAACTAGTTTATGAGAGTTATTATGATTGTAAATTATAGTTAAATATTGTTTGAAAATTATAATGTGAAATTTGAAATGATTTTTTTAATTTTATCAAAAAAACTTAATATTTCGATTATAAACCATTTAACCGAATAGCATAAGGTTATTCGATTAGTACTAATTTCAGATGATTATTTTGATAGTAAAATTATATAGGATTTGATACTCAATTATAACTGAATAAACAATTCAATTTAATTATAACGAAATTCTCACTCATAATTAAAGCGATAAAATAAGTAAATAGTTCGGGCTCGATTCGTACTCAATCTACTAAAAGTTCGATTCGAGGTCGACTCGAAATATAAATAAGTCAATTATGAGCAAATTTTAAAATTCGATAAATTACTCGACCTTTCTTAAATTAATTTTTTTTATTGATACTCGAATCATATTCGTTCGAAAAGTTCAAACTGTTTGGACTCGATTTTAAATCGTGCTCGATTCGGTAGCTAAATGAACTTTAATCAAATCTTATTTTATACTCCATAAATTTTATAAACCAAATCTAAAACTCAATTTGACTCGGTTAATTTATACCATTAAAAAATATCGTAGAAGATAGGAATATTTTTATTAATTAAAATCGTCATAATGAGAACAAGCATTACTTCCCAGTTGCCCAAATATTACGTCGTCGTTTACATCCGTTGCACAATATAAACTTCGGACTCCTTCTGTGCCCTATTTTCCCGTTTACAAACTTCTTCATATCTGTATCTCTATATATCTGTCTACAAATCTATTCATCTATACATCACTTCCCCGTTACAAACCCCCAAAGCTGAAAACATTATCAGAAGCGAGACTGAGGAAATTTGTTGAAGCTTCGTCTTTCCGGTATGTTTTGTTCGGCTGTAATTACTGTTGTTTAAGCTTTAACATGTTTGGATTAGGGTTTAATGTCAGAAAACATCGGTTTGAGTTACATTGGCCGCACAGTTTGACGGATTTCATTTATATAATTTGATTATTTGGTCAGCATGCTTTTGCAGATGTTAGATTTTCAATTCTAGTAGCTGGTAGTGTATGTCTACTAACATTGGCTATAGATGAATACTGAAGAACTGAGAGCCACAATATCTGTTGTTGTTCTATTATTCGGCTGCCTTTGATCACAGCAAGGTCACATCATAAAGCTACAGTGTAGCCTCAGTATTTAACGTGCGCTTAACTACTTAATAATTGTGGACAACTGAAATCTAGTTCAAGCTGTCTACCGTTAAATGCATCTCAGTTTTTAAGCACATTAGGAACTGTTATCTGAATAAGCTTGTTTGAGCTATTAATCTCATCTCTTAGACAATTAGGGATTAAAGATGGATTCTGGTAGAAATTCCTGTTTTTAGTTGTTTAGACATATATACTCCTTTTTAGGGCTGCAAATAATTGAGCTATTTGTTTAGCTGCATGTTAGGTGAGAGGATTGTGTACAACCCAGTTGTTGGCATAGTTAAAGCTTGGCTTGAGCTTTAGCTTTTTCTTTATGTAAGTTGAACTTTAGGGCTTGGGAAAGTATGGCTCTAGCTTTGGTATCACTAACTTTAGCTTTGTCAAGCTTGTGAACTTCGGTCTGATTTATAAGTTTGCTTTCCATTTTGGTTTTCTTATTTTCTTGAATCTTTACAATGCTATCATGTTTTAGCTGCTTCTGCTATCATCCAATTTTTGTAATGCAGTATATGCTATTTTGCAGTTTCTTCATTAAGGGCACATAATTTGTTAATTAATATGGGAGATAGTGAGACAGTGGTTGCTCAGACATCAACAGTCATGGCGTATACATCTGAGGGCTATGCTTCTATTGATCATGCTAATGATGCTCCTGATACTGTGACATCTGCTACTGGTGCTAGTGGGGATGTGACTGCTGATGTTCCTACAGATGTTGGAGAAATCGCCACTTCTACAGATAATATGGATGCAGATAATACTGTGGTGCATGGTCAGAGCATAGGTGATGAATTTGCAGATAATAAAGATCAAAATTCTGCAAAAGACGCGGTTCCAAATAATATGAACCAAGATACTAGTCAGAATCTTACCAACTCTGCTAATGTATCTATGGATACATCACAAGTTACTGCATATGATCCTTCTCTAAATGGAAATGAGGCTAGCGAAGCGAAAAATGTTGTATCAGCTGGTATTAGTGAGAATGGGAATACTTCAGATGTTCATGAATCCATTTCTGAGCATCAGCTGGTTGATGTTTCTGGTAACCCATATTATATATACTGAATATCTTTATTTTAGAATGTTACTATCTGACCTATACTCTTTCCATGCCACGAGCGGCGCTTTTAAACAGTACTATATCAATTGTTGTTAGTTTTTGTGTAATATAATTTTATACTGAAGAAGTGAGTTGTTAAGTTATGCCTGCACAGGTTTCTATTAGGCATTATATGCTTCTGTTTTAGAGTTTGTGAAGTGAATGCAGTAATCAGGTAGGCATAAGATTTTACACAAAAGGGTAAGTCAATTAGGCCATTGTATTTGCTGTGGGAAATGGACTCGATGTAGAGTTACCATTCCATCATTACTGCACGATATGGCTGCTCTACACTTGAGCCCGATCTTTCATGTGTGCACTAAACTATGATGTCAGCGCCTGTTTTTTGGGGTGGGATGGGATGTCAAGAAGTAATCACTCTGCTATCATGGATCACCTTTTATATATTTTTTATTTGTTTTAGTTTTTGGTTGTTTTAGCTTGCTGCTTATGTCAAAATTTTGAATAAGATAAGTTGTTTGCTTCTATGCATACATGAAGTAGTTATGTGTAACCTGTTGATTTTCTTTGTGCAATACACTCAATTTCTCCCCCCTTCTATATAGGTTCGTTCTTATACAGACTGTGGTATCTTGGCATTGACTTTGGTTTGTGCTAGTTTATTCTGTCTGCTTCTAATAATTGGTTTGTTTTTACATTATCCTTTTTTATTTTTGTGTGCTTCATTTTGATTGCTGATATGGATACTGGTAAAAATAAATAAATATGGATTTGTTTATTGACTCTCTTGGAACATCTTCAATGACAGCAGTATCTGCTGAAGAAGAACGACTATGGAGTCTAGTGAGAGCTAATTCTCTGGATTTCGATGCATGGACTGCCCTGATAGAAGAGACAGAGAAAGCAGCAGAGGTATGTTAAATTGGAAGTTTCAGTGTCAGTTTTTTTGGGGTTACTGCTTCTATTTTGGTTGTTGATTGCCAAGATGTTCTCATTTTGGCTGTTTGTGGTGGCTTATATATTTCTGATACTTATTTCTTGTCCGAGGTTTATATTACAAGCTGCAATCATGCAAAGTATTAATACATATACTTGTAAATTGTGGGTTTGTATACAACTTAACTATCCTCAATCGTGCTAGTATTCGAGCTTCATGATTGTTGGTCCATGTTGACAACAAGTAAATTTTGGCTTACATTTCTATGTGGTATATCATTATACAGGTATATCTACTGCACTGTAGATAATTTAACAGAAAACTTGGTGTACTTATAATTGTATGCATGCATTATTTGTTAGGGAAGAGTGGATGAGGAATGGTAGAAAAAGGCCAGATGGAGAGGGGTCCGTTGATTTGATGAAATGATCTGGAATTAGGGAAGGATTTGGCAGCAAGATTCAATCAGACTGATTTGTGACAAGATAATTCTTATAATTAGTATGTTGCAAAAATTGTGACTGTACTGCTTGTAGGAAGAATAGCTAGCCAATCCAATCTATTCCAATCTTAATTTCGCAAACCTCAGGTGGAAAGCCAAGATGTGTGAATGATAAAAGAGCCTCAAGATTAACCCAACTGCCCAACATTTATAAATTGTACTTGCAATTTTTTTGTTCAATTGAGTTCATATGTGACATGATTAAATAATACCTAAATTAGAATTGTGAACTCATGGTTTCAGTCATACAGTACTCTGCTTCATTGGAACCCATAGAGGACACTATGTGTTGGCTCTAGCGATTTTTTATAATGTGCATATAACACTTTTTTCAAAGGCTTTGCCACCAATATTATAATTATAGGTGATGAAATTGATTTGTTGAAGGCAAGTCAATATAGCAATTGGCCTATCCAAGTAAAGGTAATTCATTATAGCTGCAATGATGATCAAAGAATGAAAGGACAACTCATTATATTGAATAAAACTCTCATGGTGACTTCAGTTTTTCATTTAGGTTAAATTTCCTAAAATGGGGATAAGAACAAACTTCAGTACATGCAAGTTAGGTCAGTTTAATCAGTGAAGTTATAGTCATAATTAATTAAATGTCAGATACAATTACTGGAGTCCCAATAAATTTTGTCTTTAGAGAAGAAATCCTTGCAATTTAAATAATCCAACTCGCCACATAATCAATCTATTACATGAAAGAAGAAAGACTATTCAAACCCAAAATATTGAGTTCACTATAGTGTTAACAGTAATTTAGCTACGGCATTGCTGCAATATACGACCAAGACCTTGCCACAGTACTCCTTCAATAAATTGCAAAACTGCTCCCGCATCACATGTCTGCTTACCAGGGAGCAGATGATAATTGCATGACACTGTCACATATATAAATGGATTAAACAATTCAAAACTGTTTTAAAGGTTTTGACCAAATGTACACCTTAAGGTTCTGATCTTCTGGAAATTTTCTATGATACGAACTTTCTTGTATGTATGGTTTCCTTTTTGTATTTCATTAGGAAGTGGCATCTAAATTGTTTTCTACAAATTCTGCAGTTCTATATTTGTTGTGGAACATGTTATTTTTGTATGCATTTGCGTTTCATATCTAATTGAAGTATCTTGCAGTTTGGTGATTATAACATGCAAGTGTTGTTTCTTTCTTCTGGAATTTACATATCAATTTTCCTTCTAATCTCCAGGGACTCATTTTGAAGATTCGTAAAGTTTATGATGCCTTCTTAGCAGAGTTCCCTTTGTGTTATGGTTATTGGAAGAAGTATGCAGATCACGAGGAACGTCTGGGCTCTATTGACAAAGTTGTTGAGGTTTATGAACAAGCAATTCAAGGAGTAACCTATTCTGTTGACATGTGGTTACACTATTGTGTATTTGCGATAAATACTTATGGAGATCCAGACACCATTAGAAGGTAATTGCCAATTATTGATTCATTTTAATTGGATTCTGCAGTAAGAGATCATCATTTTTTGATTGTGTCGTCGTGATGTGGACTTGTAATTTCCGTTGCTTTCTAACCTCATTTCAGTATGTCTGCAACAGCGACTCCTAACATGTATGGCGTAAAGGTTTGTGGGAATGCACTTCGGAAATTCAGTTTTCCTGATGTGCAAACCCTTGATTTGAGGCTACTGTAATTGGTAGCTACTTGGATTTCTTTAGGGTTAAATTTATATGTTATGGCCGGATCACACCCTTCGTTTTTCACTTATCTCCTTAGGTCTGTGTCATAGTCCTTGTAGTTCTCCATGAATTTTCGCTGTATTTAACCATGACCCATTGAGGTGCATCAATGTACAAATTGCTGCTGAGAAGATCTCGTCCAGTAAAGGGCTAAGATGGCCTCTATCATCTGCTCCCTGTATGATTTGTTTCCAGGAAGGTAAATGCAGCGTATTTGTGCATAAATTTGGAAGTGTCCTTGGCTCTTTGAGTGACAATTGCTTCTCCTTCAACATTAGGGCAGCTGTCTTGAACATTTTGACGTGCCCACAAGGGCTAAATTTATGTGTCTATGTATTTTATAATCAAAATATGTTTTTATGGATTTCAGGCTATTTGAACGTGGTTTAGCTTATGTTGGAACAGACTACCTATCTTTTACGCTATGGGATAAATACATTGAATATGAATACTCACAGCAGGAGTGGTCCCGTCTTGCCATGATCTACACACGAATATTGGAGAATCCTAATCAGCAAATAGATCGATATTTCAACAGGTTATTACCCTTCATCTAATGATTAATTTTTTTTTCATTGTTTAATCTTGAGCTTCTTGGTTTTCCTGCTTTCAAATATACTACTTTCAGACGCTGGTCTCTTGTGTTAACGTAACTATATGTTTGTATTGTTGATGATTATTTAAGGTTTATGATATCAGAATTCTTTTTGATATTTATGTTTCAAGTATGCCATTTATATGGAATACTGATTATACCCTGGGAAAACTTTTGTCTTTATGAATTTGCTATTGAAGTTGTCACTCGGGCTTAGTCTGCACTGCCCTTCTGTATTAGAGTGCTCTACTTTTCTTTTAGTTGAAGATTTCTTTTGTTGCGTGAGTGATGCTACACTGGGATTTTTTTGTTAAGAAAATTTCTTGATGGAGAGATGTGAGGAATACTTCAAATCTCTTGAGATGCACTGATTCAGTTTATGACTGTTCCTTTACATCAAGTTTGTCTCTTTTCAGTTAAGTCGAAATTTATTGTCTCTTTTATAGTTTTTTCTTCATCTTTTGGGAATTATCTTTTGGATGGTAAGCCCGCACAGATGGGATCCCTGTGGGATCAGCCCTTCACTGGAACCTGGAAGGCTGCAAATTTTCTCTTCTCCCAACCCACCATTACCTCTTTCGCAGCCCAACCTTTACCACCAACTTAACTTGTCAAATTTATTTTATATGAATGGCTGCTCTTTGGAGCTTCAAGAAAGAACTGGGGTCGGAGTAAGACTTCCTTGAATTTTCTTACGATCTTTGGTGTTTTGAATTGTAGCATGAGTCTTAATGTCTTGTCCTGTTCTTAATTTTTTAAAGACTAAAAACTATATCTTTACCCCAAAACATTACTTAATCATTTTCTTGTACTATACCTCATAACTACTAAAATAGTATGAGTGACACAACTAAAATATATTATGATTTTGACATGCCAGTTTTGTTTACACATTAAACAGTTAGTTGATCTGTCGGAACTGCAAATATGTTATATATATATATATATATATATATATATATTTACATTATCCTGCCGCAGCTGGTATTTTTTGTTGCTCTCAGATATTTCCTTTTAAGTAAACTATTCTGCTGCCAATTATGTACAGCTTTAGGGAGTTAGTTGCACATCGGCCTCTAACGGAGTTGAGGACTGCTGAGGAAGTTGCTGCTGCTGCAGCCGATGCTGGCGGACAAGAATTTGAGGGGGAGGTTAACCCTAATACGGTGGAACTATCTCCTAAACCTGTAAGTGCAGGCTTAACAGGAGCGGAGGAGTTGGAGAAGTATATCGCAATTAGAGAAGAAATGTATAAGAAAGCTAAAGAGTTCCATTCTAAGATCATTGGTTTTGAAACAGCTATACGGAGGCCATACTTTCATGTTCGTCCCCTGAATGGTGGAGAACTTGAAAATTGGCATAACTATCTTGATTTTATTGAAGCAGAAGGTGACTTGAACAAGGTATTCTATAAATTTTTTGTTCTGGAAGAATGCACATTCAAATTTCTCTCGGTTTATAGTTTTAGTTGTGCTTGTTATGCACTGACTTACAGTTAGTAATATCTGCTCACCATATGTTTTATTGGCTAAACCGTTGGATGAAGAACCTTTTAAAACGGGATATTGAACTTGGACTAAAGCATGGGCCTTCCATTTGGTTTCTATAAGGCTAAGTACTTCAAACCTTCATTTGTGAATCAGACATTCTGGGTTCATCATGTTGTATGATAAAATATATATTTAAAATCCCAATGTTATGCATGCAGGTGTGTTATCTTCCTAACCATCTGTCTGTCAGGCTAGGAGGGTCCCTCGATTCGTATTTGAGGGGCCTCCCTTTTCCGCCACCGGAGTATTTCTTATGCATTTCTCCTTGGATCTTTCTCTGCTTCATATTATTTCTTAGTGTACATGCACATTTTGTTAAGAAATTTGAACTTCTATCTTCTTTGGAATCAGGTTGTCAAGCTATATGAAAGATGCTTAATTGCTTGCGCCAATTATCCCGAGTATTGGATTCGGTATATTTTGTGCATGGAAGCTAGTGGCAGTATGGATCTTACTGAGAATGCACTTGCTCGTGCTACTCAGATCTTTGTCAAGGTATTGAAAATGCTTCGGTTTTATTGTGATTTTAATTCATGATCTTTTCTATGTTAAGTAACTGGGCAATGTCATGATCAACAAAGTACAATTTTAACTCGAAGCACCAACTAAATGTGTCTGTTCAGTGGTTGTGTTGAAATTTTACAAAGTTAACCTCTGTACAAAGTCTTGTCTGAATTGTTTCCAATGTGTGCAGAGACAACCAGAGATTCATCTTTTCGCTGCTCGTTTTAGTGAGCACTCTGGGGATATTCCAAGGGCTCGAGCAGCCTATCAACTTGTGCACGCTGAAATTTCACCAGGACTCTTAGAAGCAATTATTAAGCATGCAAACATGGAACATCGGCTGGTAAGATTGTTTGATCAAGCTCTTCAACATCATATTACGGTTTTGAATATTCCGCGTTTGAAGATGGTTTCTTTTTGATTGTGCAGGGAAATGTTGAAGATGCCCGTTCCTTATATGAACAGGCCATTGCGATTGAAAAAGGGAAAGAACATTCGCAGACCTTACCACTGCTGTTTGCTCAATACTCTCGATTTGTGTACTTGGTAAATCTCGTTCATAAATCTTTCATTCACAAAAGGCCTTCTGACCTGCTGGGTCAAAAGGGCCAACACTTGTATTCGTATTCTCAGAAGGATGCAGTTGGAACTTTAAAACGACAGTCTCCCACAACTTATAATCCTGAAGGTTTCTTAAAAAATCAAATTGATATGAATTTCAGTGCAAAATTTCCCCACCATATATGTGCCTTAAACAAGGTGTTATATTATTATTTAGATGGGGTTTACTCCATGGATAAAATTATGATCTATGTAGGTATCAGAATACATTCGGAATGCTCTCTCCCTGTCAGTCATTAGTTACTTGTGTATGTTGAGTTTAGCGTTGAGAATTTGAAAGCCTGTGTATATTGAGTTTATAGTTGAGAATTTGAAACTATTAGTATAACTCTTGATTCCAGATATATCAGATGGTTGAATTGTTTAGTTGTGATTTTCATTCATTTGCAGTTTCATGCATATTTAATTCTACCCACAGATTATTATTAATCTTAATCTATTGTTTAATTTAGTTTCCCTTTATTCTTCAAGTTAGATGCCTCTTGTGCATTTCCAGAGTTATTATTTTATTATTGGTTGTATCAGTCCTTGACTTATACTTGATTTTGTTTGCAGGTTTCTGGAAATGTAGAAAAAGCTAGGGAAATTATTGACAAAGCACTTGAGAATTGTCCACTGTCGAAACTGCTTCTGGAGGTTACTCCTCTCTCTCTCTATAGATACATATATATGTATACACACATGTATATATAGGGGAGTGATCCATAGCCACAATTGCAAGGATAGTCCTAGCCTTGCAACAGATCCTTATCGTCCAAATTGTGATCAAATGGCTAGGGGTGATCACCGTGTGCAGTTTAGATCGGGGGGATGGTAACAAACTAAAATGCAGACGATAAGTCAAATTTGGCTTCCATCCGCAATTTACTTATGTGGACATTAAGCAAACTTGGCTTTCGTCCACACATTAGTTTTGCAAGTATAATTGTCATCTGCATAATGATTACTTTTGAGAAGACTATTTTTGACATATCTCATGGTGGCCCCCCGGGCATAGTTTAGTTGTGCGGGCGATTACAATATTTGGCCATTTGATCAATTTTAAACGGTGAAAGATATGTTGTGAGACTATGCTATTTTTACAACTGTGACTATAGATCTTTCTCCATATATATATAATATATATCTTGATCTACTTTCTTCTTTTACGTAGCTGGCAATGTTATTTTCATTTACATTATCCTTTTGCTTTTTGTTATTGCAGGTAATTATCCATTTAGAATCAATTCAGTCGTTGCCAAAACGAATTGATTATCTAGATTCATTGATTAATAAGTTCATAGTTCCTAGTCCTGATAATCCTGGCGCTACAAGTATCATTGAAAGAGAGGAGCTATCCAGTATTTTCCTTGAGGTGATGGCAATGTGTTTTTTTGCTTGTGAATGCTACATGTCTAAAATTTGATTGGAAGTGTCTTGCTGTTTCTATTGCAGTCTGCTTAAGGTCCGGCAGTCTCTGGCTTGTCGTTAATGCTCTAGGCATGGGCAACTAGCTTTTTGCCAACGTCACATTTTTTTTTTGGATTTTTATAAATACTCCCTCCGTTCAAAATTCAAAAATATAGGATCATGTTTGATGTTTGAAAGTTAACTTTTGAAAACAATAAATCTCGTAATTAGTTATTTAGATATTTTACAATTTTATAATTGTATTGTCTAAAACTAAACTAATTCATATCAATTATAAATTAAAAAATATCGACTTCAAAAAGTCAATATTGATCCTATAATTGGAATAGGGGGTATGTGTTTTGCTTTTTATTCCCCGTCTCAAAATTAGAGTTTATGATGGCTTCTGTTATGAGGTGGCTGAATGCTGGCAATCTGAATGCACTAGAATTTTCTCCTTGTGTTCCCTAAGCAGATATTATATGTAAATTCATACTTCAGTGTTTTTGAATTGTTGTACTGACGGCTGGCTTTGCAGTTTTTGGATCTCTTTGGGGACACACAATCTATTAAGAAAGCTGATGATAGGCATGCAAAGCTCTTTTTACACCACAAGAGCACATCAGAATCCAAGAAGCGTCATGCCGAGGACTTTTTAGTTTCAGATAAAACAAAGCTAGCAAAATCTAGCATGCTTTCATCATCTCCATTGGTGATGGGTGCCTACCAAAGTACACAAAACCAATGGGCAGCAGGTTATGGTGTGCAACCTCAAGCTTGGCCACAGGGTTCACAAGCCCAAGGACAAAATTGGAACCCTGCCTATACCCAGCAGGTATTATACTTCCATTATCAGCATGTGAAAACTATTTCCTTATGAGTTGGTTACTTTGTGTTGATTTTTTTGCTGTGTTGGAGATAAGATTGTTTATCCCTGATGGCCTAAAATACTAAAATAAGACAAACTGCAAAACTGTCCCATCAAGTATACATCCTTGTGTTTTAATTTTTCAATTTAATTCATTTGCCATAAGTGTCTTTGTATCTAAGACCTTGTATGGGGAGCATGGTTCAAAGACGTGGTAGCGACTTATGTTTCGAGAGGTCATTTTTTGTGTCGGTATCGGTTTCGAGTGATACAAAATGTTAGTTAGTTAGGACGTTCAAAAAAAGAAAAAAAATTGTGAAAAAATTCTAAATAATAAGAACAAACAAAATGAGTCAATTAAGACACTATCTAATGCATATAACATTGTCCAAATGATAAAATAAACATCTCGCAGTTATGTTTAATCAATTTTATATTTGAATAAAGTTGATATTAATGTTGTCTTAGTTCAAATGGTTGAGCACACATGTTCTATAGAGCACCCATGTTCTGTAGAATTCAAGTACAATTTAACTTGAGTATATTTTAAGTGCTATTTTTTCAATTTTTTTCAGGTTATACTTAACTAGATACTATATATGTACAATTTAATTATAATTTAAGTACAATTTAGCTTAGTTAATTATATGTTATGTAGATTTTTTTTATATTTTTAGTTACTTGAATCGGTTGCTATATAAGTATATTTTAAGTACAATTTAACTTAATTAAATACATTTGAAGTACAATGTTTTTTTTACTTTTTTAAGTTATATTTAACTAGATACTATATAGGTACATTTAAGTATAATTTATAGAGAAATGTTCTTTTTACATGAATAATTCCCTTTACGCCGTGATTTCTCTTTTATTTGGTCCAAAATCACTATGTTACGCCTAGTTGTCAAAATTTCACTTGAAACTTACCATTTATTAATTCCTAATTTTGTGTCAAGGTTGCAGTATCGGTCATCGATACCAATATTTCGGCGTAACGACCGATACTTTGAACCATGATGGGGAGGGAAGATGTATTTATTGATATGTCCATTTAACCTTAATACATTGTCCTGTGGTCTGAGGACATTCTTTCCAATTTAATTTCAAGTTGGAACAACATTTTAAAACTTGGAAATGTGAAGGGGAGTACAAAATTTGAAATATTATGAGGGACAATAGTGCAAATTGGTTGTATGTTTTAATGGACACTTTTTGAAATTCCCTCAAAAATATTTTCCGTGGGTTTTATTTGGTAGTTTTATTGGTTTCCAAACTCTTTTTAATGTGTATTTGCCTATTCCTCTGTAATAATTAAAAAAAAATGCATGACTTTGGCATTAGTCGCACAAATTTGAAGATTTAAGGCCCAAAACAGAGACTCAACCAAGAAAAAGTCCCTTCTGCCAAAAAAAATTCTTGAACGAAAAGAGTCCTCTTCCTGATACCATGTCTTCAAGTTTGTCATTATAATTTCAGTATCATGTCAGTATTACTAAACAAACTAATTATTTTTAGGGGTAAAGATGGAACACAAATGAATCCTTAATATTCACAAATTTTATAAGTGAGACTCTTTTTGTGGAATGAAGGGAGTATAATTTATCCAATAATCCAATACACTTGTACCTCAAAGTAGACCTGGCAAATGGGCGGGCTCTGGCGGCGCATAAATGGGTTTTGGTTAATATGGGGCTAGGTTTAAGTGGGTTAAAATTTAAGTGAGTTATAAATGGGCGGTCAGAAATGGATATGAGTGAATGTGGGCAAGCCCACATATCACATTTAAAAACGAGCATAAATATATGTATAGTTGAATTCCTTGCATTCTCTTTAAAAAATTTCTAATATCTTTTGGTTTCTCTAAAATTTTGTGTTACTTTATATTTCTAGAATTTTGTACAAGTTTCTCTCTCTAAAATTTGATATCACTTTCTCTTTATAGAATTTCACGTCACTTTTCTCAAATTCCATGGATTTTCTGCTCTCTAAATTTTTCTGTAATAACAACTCCATACTAATATCCAACAATGAAGTGTGAGAAGTGTATTAGCAACCTAGTCATGGAAGTTGAAGTGGACTGTCAATTGACCTTAAAGTAGAATATTGAATAAACATAGTACATTAGTATTCGATTTATGAAAAACAGAACAAGACAGTTCAATTAACCCAGCTGGGTTATTAACATATAAAGCAACTGATACAGCGACAAGTAGAACTGGAGCATGAAACACCATGAGAAGCCATAGCGCGATTTACATCCCTGGGACAAATGACTTCTTACTTTTCCCTCTCAAGTATGTAGTGAGCAAGTGTACATTATTAGGTGGACTAGGTTTTGAATACAACTATAGAGTTCTACACAAAATTAAATGGGGCCCATGGGCATCCCGCTTAAACCCATTAATTATGTGGGCGGGTGTGGGTTGCACCATTTATTATTTTTATTCAACAAACATCAACCCAAACCCATTTAGTATGGGCGGACATGGGCTGTCCATTGGGTCACCACCCATCTTGCCGGTCTAACATTAAGTTTTCAAATTGTTGATAGTGTTTTTTTATTTTTTGGTAGAAGGGGGTTTATTGTTCATTGTGTTTTCATATTAATTGCAGCTTCTTCAGTTATATCCTTTGTCAGTTACTGGATTTTGATTATGTTTATGGTGTTCAATTGGCCTAATTACTAGTGCTGGTTTAGTTGAGTGATTTACTTTATAAACAGAGATATAATGATGGGAATAGCTAGTTGCTGGTCTGGATTGGAGGATAAAATGCATACATGACCCCTTGTAAATCAAATACTTGCAGACTTGACTTTGTTACTTTGTGTCATGTCTTGAATTAAAAAGGAGCTCATGCTACCTTGCTATTTTGTAATTAACTATTGTCATGACCAGACATTGTAAATGAATATAAGTTTGCTTATTTGAAGTTTTTGAGTGCCGTATTAAATTATGTTTGCAGTAGGCCAATTACTAAACCTTACTGCATCCTAGATCATGTTTTTTTTAAATCTTGAATTGTCAACATGAAATGATTTTTATTGTTTGATGAATCTTTAGGCTGCATATGGCGCATATGGGAGTACCTATACAAATCCACAAATACCAACATCTGTGCCCCAAACTGCTGCATATGCTGCTTATCCTACTACGTATCCAGTTCAGGTAACTGTTATTTATTTATTTTTGCTAAATTAACTGATTTTTTCTCTCGCAAATATATATATTTATATGTATCTTAAGACTAGAAACCAATTAAATATTGAAAATAAATTGCAACTTTTTTTTTTACTAGGCTCAGTAGTGTAAAAAGATTCAAATTCCTACTTTCTGAATTTGCTGTGATGGGTTAATCATATTAATCTTAGTTCTTATGTTCCAATTTCAGCAGGCCTACCCCCAACATAATTATGCACAAACAGGCACTCCAGCGCCTTTGACTCCAGCGCAGCAACCTGCTGCTGTTGCCCCTCAGGCTTACTATGGCAGTTATTATTAAATTATGCAAGATCTTTGCGAACAAGTTCTGCAGCCTGTAGTTCAAATTCAATCTTTGTTATTAAGGAGTGACCTATACCATGTTTTTTTTTCCCTGGGGCATGGTGTGGTGCAGTTTAGAGCAGTTGGGATAGTAGGTAAAACGAGACTGAGAAGTGTCCGAAAGTGTGCGTCTGTCGGATTTATACTTTCAGCTTATTATAAGTTCTGTCACTGTAGGCATTTTGGGGATGTGCAGCTTGCTGCATGGAGAGCTCACTCTCCAACTTTAACTAGATATTATAACTTGTGTTCTTTTTGTGGCATTATCTACACCAAGGTGCCTTGGCAACTAACGAGTATGTTACTTGCTTTCAATGTAATCTTCCAGTTAAATGTTTAAGTAGATATATCCCCGGAGCTAGCATAACTATAATTTTTTGTTAAAATACTAAATAGTTCATCCTCAAGTTGCTTTAGTTATGCTGAAAATGATTTTGTGGACTTAATTTTCTCTACACTTTTCTTTTTTGTTTTTAGTTGACGAAATATTAGGTGCACGTCTATCTATTTTTGGCAAATTTGCAAGTATTTTTTTATTTTTATTGGAATTACGGTAGAATGGAAGAGACATAAAACTTGGAACTTTTGCAAACTTAAATGCTGGCACGTTAAACGGTGGCAAGACGAAAGAAAAGTAGAAAACAAAAAGCTCATAAGTCAATTACTATTAGTATGTGTAGGGTTGTGATTATTACTATAACTTAAAAGGTGATAATCCTATAATTTCTTATGAACACAACACAGTTTTTATATGTACATTGCATTTTCCCTTATTTAGTGTGTAGAGTTTATCACTTTCACCGTCATATAATAAAATGAAAATTAATTAGCAGAAAAAAAAGAAATACTTGACAAAAACCTAAGAACTACTACTGTTAAGTCCTTTCTCCAAAAAAGAGGGCAAAGGTGCAAAAATGCCCCTGAACTTTACACGGATGTCCCACTTCCATCCTAAACTAATTTTTTTTTCAAAAGTACCATTAACGTTTCAAAAGCAGGTCACTCGTGCCCTTGCTGTCGTTAGACCAGCCACATGGACTAACTCTGTTTACACGTGTATATTTATTGCTGAGTTGGCACATAGGGACAAAACAACAGAAAAAAAGCAAGGGTTCAGGGTTAAAACAAACGCCTATATTCAAAAAGGGGGAAAAAAGCCCTAATCAGTTTCTTCAAAGAGAAAGGCGAAATCGAAGAGAAGAAGACGCGACGCGAGAAGAAGACGCGAGAAGCAGGTGAACTTGAAGCTCAGTTCGACGAGAAGAAGAAGCGACATGGCTCACTATTCGTCGTCATCTTCATCATCTGCTCGAAGACGTGCCATTGATGTTGATTATGAAACTATGCCACTGTGTTATTGTGGGTTAAGGGCTCCTTTGTGGACCTCATGGAGTGAAACAAATTATGGTAGGAGGTTTTTCTCATGCTCGAAATTCAGGGTAAGTTCTCATAATTTACTTTGATTTTGTCTTTGAAACAAATCCTGGCAACTAGTATGATTGGAATTATTTACTAACAACAGTTGAATAATTTTGATTATTTTGAATTCAGGAAAGGGGGTGTGGGTTCTTTGTATGGCATGACCCACAGATGTGTGTGAGAGGCAAAGTTATCATAAATGATCTCGAAGAGGAGAACAAAATTTTGCTGAATAAGGAGCTGACAAAATTTTCCCAGGTTGAAGGGGCATCTGAAGTATCTGAATTGAAAGAATTGGTTCATGAGTTGAAGAAGTTGAAGTCAAATGAAGATGAAGTTTCTGTGAAATAAATTAAAGAAGTAGACTATTTGAACAGGAAGTGCATTTGTGTGTTATTGTTAGTTATATTCATCTCGCATTTACGTAATGCTACTTATGTAGATAAATGGTTAGAAGAATTGGTATGGAATGATGGGTAAATGCATTGCGCTTTTGAAATATCACGATTAACTTAATGTAATTGGTGAAAATGGTTAATGGGAGTCATTGTTTTGTAAGCATTAGGAAATCCTTGTTTGAGTAGTCCTTTAGTGAGTTATGCAAGTTTAATATGTGTTTTGAGTAGTCCTTGCTTATTTTACCTGAATGTCAAAGAATTGATTAATGAACTTGGTTAATGGAAGTCTTATTTGTATGTATAATTGTGAATGAGTAGTGTTAGTGAGTTGATCAGTACCAATTAGTTGAGCACTTGTTACTCAATGCAAGTTTAATATAATGAACAAAATATGTATCCAAAAGATGGTGCCAAATTATATTGCCAACATATAGTTTCTTGAGAAGCATGTTCATTACATTTCTTTTAACGAGCATAAACACTTCAACATTGTCCAAAATATATTCCCAAAATGAATTGCTCGGTTCAAAAACATAAGCTGGAAGAAGTAAAATTACTAAATAGGCTCTAATTACAAAATAAGTCTAATGGTCAATTTTTCAAACACATGCAACAGTTAGAAGTTCAATTATATCCACCACAATTGGGAGGAATTCCTTGTGACTTGCTTGCATTGCTTGCAATCCTTTCATCCCTATCTGCCATAAGGCGTGTGGTAGTGATGCAACTTCTACCCATCCATTGCAGTCCTTGAGGTCTGAAGGTCATGCTGGACATGTTTACAGGGTCACCATCCCCTCTATGGTTTATTTTTCTATTGCCAACTGAAGAGGATGCTTTGTTTTTCGCTTTGTCTGCTCTTAGTTGAGCTTCATTAGGGATCGAAAATGCTTTGTTAGGGTCAACCAAAGGTGGCAGTGTCTGACTTCCTTCTTTGAAAATTGTTGATGATGTGCCATTCTGCATGTACATAGACTGCATTAAGACTGAGCTGAGAAGCTTACACATCATATTATAGCAGTCATAATTGAAACATATAAATTACCTTGAATGTCACTGAACCAGTTTTGTCATCATAAACAACCCAAAACCTTCACCATGATTGGATTGCTTCCTAGAATGAGCTCTTGCAGCAGATCGAACTTGTAATTTTGACTGCCTTGATCTTGAAGTAGGAGTTGCACTCGTGACTGAACTTGAGGTCTTTGATCTTGTAGTTCTGTTGCTCAAGTATTTTTTGTTTGTAAAGCTTGGCGAGAACTTTCTTTGAAACCACAGGGTTCTTTGAAAATCCTATAACAATTGTGCTTTTCATTTAATGTCTTGGCACCCAATCCAGAGTTACAACCGTCCTTTGACACATCTGAGACAAAAGGACACCCAAATTTCACATTGGACCCTTATTCTATATGGTTCACTTTTCACATATTTCAATGCCACTCCTCTAGATATAAAGCATACTTTGATATGGATTCCCTAACTTCACCGGTGACTTTAGAAATGTCATTCCCAAGCTGAAATAGGGTGTCTGTTCATTTACATTGAAATGGATAGGATGTCTTCTCTCAAATGGCACCTGACCCTCATCCCCTTCCTCACTATCATCATTGTCATCACTATCATCACTAACATCATCTTCCTCACTATCATCACCTTCCTCATTGTCCTCACTTTCCACTTCATATGTTTTATCTTGACTGTCCTCACTACTATCTTCCTCACCAACCCTGCTACCCTGTGTGTTTAATACCACATTAAGTACTTCATCACTTTCCTTGAAAGTGTCATCACAAGCAGGAGGAACATCAGGAGGTGATGCATCATTCATTATAGGTTCATTTATCTCATGTTTTGCAAGGAAATCTAGGATACCAGTATACGACTTTATTCTACTCATTAGTCTCCTAATCCCATGGTCACCCTCAAGTATAAAAGTCCTTCTTCAATACTCACCTCCAGTTCCACATAATATATTTCCGATACATTGGCATAATTCAATTCCTCTTTATATGTATTCTTAATGCAAATAACAGACAAGTAATCAACATCAAAATTCTTACATATGTAAACATCTCCTCCCACATATCTCCAAACAGAATCCTTTATCCATATGCCCCCATGATGTAAATGTACATCTAAA
This sequence comes from Panax quinquefolius, assembly GCA_020205615.1. NCBI lineage: Eukaryota > Viridiplantae > Streptophyta > Magnoliopsida > Apiales > Araliaceae > Panax > Panax quinquefolius. Next base: position 2,989,971 of record CM035160.1, on the reverse strand, counting down.
CGCCCAGCCATTCTATCAGTAAAAGAAAAATTCAGACTTCACATAACAATACATAACAATAAACAATAAGAGACAAATTCAAACTACAACGTATTAATAATCTATAAATAATAATATAGGGGACCACATGTCCCCTACCAGTCAACAACCAACTTAAACATGGACCACGTGATGTTCCCTATCACATGCACTTTATTAATCAAAAGCGTAGATGAAAGTACCTGAGAGAATCCTTTTCTTCTTCTTAAAAGCTTCCTTTGACTTCGATTAGACTCAAGTTCGTGGTAGGGACTGATTGCAGAGCACACACAGATAAATGACTCGTTTTCACCTTCTTCTGGCAGAACTGGCCTTCACCTTCTTCGATCAACACTGGGCTTCACCTTCGTCTCGTCTCGCGTCGCGTCTTCTTCTCTTCGATTTCGCCTTTCTCTTTGAAGAAACCGATTAGGGCTTTTTTCCCCCTTTTTGAATATACGCGTTTGTTCCTTTTGACCCTGAACCCTTGTTTTTGTTCTGTTGTTTTGTCCCTATGTGCCAACTCAGCAATAAATATACACGTATAAGCAGAGTTAGTCCATGTGGCTGGTCTAACAACAGCAAGGGCACGGGTGACCTGCTTTTGAAACGTTAATGGTACTTTTGAAAAAAAATTTAATTTAAAATAAAAGTGGGACATCCTTATAAAGTTCAGTTCAGGGCCATTTTTGCACCTTTGACCCCAAAAAAGAAGTCAGATGAAGAGTTTAGAGTACAATCTAAACCAGAGTATTTGACTTTACAGCTCCACTTTATTACTATGTACAGCATAGTCCCACTACTAATACTACTAATAATCTACTCCGTCAGTGTTCAAAAGATGAGAAAAATATAAATTTTATGTGTTAAAAATAATAAAAAATAAATAAAAAAGATAAAATTTATTTTTAGTGGTCGATTATATAAAATAATAATATTTTTATTTTATTATACTAATAAATTTCATTAAATAACATATTTACTTTTTACTTTATATATTATTTTGAGAGAAAAAAATTTATACATTTAGTGAAGTTGCTTTGGTAGAGGCACAAAGTTAGTTTTTTTTTTTTTTTTTTTAGTTTTACAATATTTTAATTCTCTTTCTCTCACTAGATCTCTGACTGCTATAATAGAAAGTGTTGTGTTGTGTCTGTGTGTCACAACATCACAGTGCACTACAGCCGTGATTGTATATGAACCGTCCATCTGTCCATCTTTTCCAACTAGTAACGGTTCTGATTCTAGGGAGTAACATTAACGTTAATCCAAACTCACCCATACTAAAACACAGTAATGAACTAGACTTATTAGCTTTCTCTTTATTTCTCTCTCTCTTTGTTATATGAATACATACAGAGGATATATATCTATCTATATAGATAGATACATACAGATCTACTAATTGAGTCTTTCTTCTCAATCTATTCCTTTGATTCCTCCTCCATCTTCGCCGCCTCTAATTATATATATATATATATATATATATATATATTATACTCCACTAATTTATATAATTAACCTGCATATTGTGATATAATCCTATATAGACTGTACTCAATATACAATTAAATTACTACTACTTGTTTATAAACCCTAGAGTAGAGTTCTTCTTCATTTGGGGAAGGGGAACTTTAGTATTTTGGGATCCTTTAGACCTGTTATTGTTTTATAGCGAGAATGGCGACTTCCTATCCAGCTCCTGTTAGTGCTATTCAGGTAATTGGATTTTATGATTCAATTGGGAAATTAATCCAAAAGATTGAATTTTTATATATATACTTGATTGATATTCAGGTGGGTTCCTTCTTCGTTCGACAATATTACCAGGTTCTTCAACAGCAACCCGATTGTGCCCATCAGTTTTACACTGATGCCAGCACTATGATTCGAGTTGATGGGGAATTAAGTGACACGGCTTCGGCATTATTGGTAATCAATCTACGCTTTGTCTTTAGTTAATTCAGATTTTTCTCAGATGTTTCTGTTTTTCCTTTCCTCGTATATAATCAACTGGGTTTTGGTCTTTCAGTTTTAGTAATTTGGGTGATGCATGGTTATCTAGGAGATCATATGCTAGATTTACTATAGTTATTACTTGGCTGGTTGAATTGGAATTTTATTGTCTTTTGCGTGGTTGATTTTTAAAAGTCCTGTACTGATAGATGATCAATATTTTTATCAATACAGGCAATTCGATATTGTTTTTAATGTGTTTTCATGAGCACGATAATATAAATGAAATTGATGTATCCACAATTAACTGAATGTATTTCATGTGCCAATGATGTGAATTCTTTCAGTAGTTGATTGTGCTAGTAAACTCTTGGCAGCTTCATTTCAAACTATACTTGCAATAGTCAATAGAGCTAATGGAGTGTGTGCCTTGTTCTTGGCATTTTCAATCCTTGTTTTATTTGGCCATTATACTTGCGTGATCCAAATAGTGAGTATATATTTTTTTCTTCTTTTGTTATTTCTTTGCAGCAAATTCATACACTTATCATGTCACTAAACTTTTCTGGAATTGAGATCAAGACGATAAATTCTCTTGATTCTTGGAGTGGAGGTGTTCTTGTTGTTGTTTCTGGTTCTGTCAAATCCAAGGAATTTAGTGGCTGGAGGAAGTTTATGCAGACCTTTCTCCTTGCTCCCCAAAAGACGGGTTACTTTGTTTTAAATGATATTTTTCACTTTCTTAGTGAGGAGGTCATTCACCAGCATCCGGCACCCATGTTATCAGAAAACAGAACTGATTACCAGCATCAAACACCCATATTTTCAGATAACAGAGTTGATTACCAGCATCCAGGATCAACATTACAGGAGGACAGAGTTGATTACCAGCATCCAGCTCCGGCATATTTGGAAAACAGAGTTGATTCCCCGCTAAATAATTCTAGTCCTCTTTCAGAGTCTCCAGGTATTGTGGCATTGTTTTAGTTATGAAGATTGGAATAATTTTCTGGTCAAGGATGAATGTGAAAATTTGTGCAATAATCTATGCATGGTTCTTCTCTTGGGATTATTTCATTTGGTAATGGTTGAATAGTAAAAACAGTGTGCATATACTACGAAATATTAGCTCTTAATTTATATCACGAAAAGTTTTCTTTCAAACGCTTTGAGATAGAGAGGATGCTGCTTAAATATCTGTTTATCAACATGATTTTTATTGTAGATGTGCCCGACTATGAGGTGGAGGTTAGCGACCACTTTAATTCAGTGCATATAGAAGGAGACGAACCAGCTGATGAGTACAGTCTCCATGATCAGCAACAGCAGGAGGAGCCTGTGGTGGAATTCGTGAAAGAAACTCCTGTAGAAGATTCATCTGCTTTAAATAATGTCGTGCGTGAGCAAGAACCTTCGCCTTCTGTGGAGGAATCTATTGGAGAGCCTAAAAAATTTACTTATGCTTCAATAGTATGCATCTCTGCTATTACTGCTACTTCACACCAGTGTGATTTCATTTGCATGTGCCTACCTTCATTCATGACTTGAGTAATTGTGACCATTTATCTAGATGTCCTTGTATTATTATTATTATTATTGTGGCAAAATTTGATCTACACATTCTTGTTGGACTAATTTATGATTTTCCTTTGCTTTTGGGGCATTTAAATGTTATGAACTTGAAGTTGCGAGCTCCAAAGGGGAAAACTGTGCCATCAGTTGTTGCTCATCCATATCCTAAAACGACCTCATCATTTGTTTCTGAATGGGATTCGACACCACAACCTAATAGTCAGCCATCAAACTCTGTGTCATCATTTGTGCCTGGATCTAATGTGGAACTGGTTGAGGAAGATTTCTCTCAAGAAGGTGAGCTGTTACTTCCTACGTTATTTTGTGTTAGTTGCATTTTACTACTGATATAAATTTGATGTGACATGAGATATTTTGCGTTTCGTTTGATTGAATCTGCTACCTATAATTATTGTGGAAAATGTTCAATTGAACTCCTAAATACACACTATACGAGGATTAAGCTAACAGCATATATTACTAACATGCATGGATCCACTCTAAACTAAGAGATCTTAAACACAATTTTAGTTTAGGTCAGGAAGTTGTTGAACTATGCAATTGGTGACATATGCAATTGATCGTATGCGTGTTTTGTGATACTTAAACTGGCTCCCTGTTGTTTAATGACTTGTTTACTAACAGATTTTTGGCTGAATATTTATATTACTTGAGCAAGCTTTCCAATTTCATATATTCTTCTCTTAAGTAGTACAAATATCATTTCAATTTAGGGACATCATCTTTAATCCTTTGTACTTACTATTATTTTTCCTTTCTTTCAGGGGAATCAAAATCTGTCTATGTGAAAAACTTGCCCCCTACTGTTTCTACTCATGATCTTTTGCAAGAGTTTGAAAACTTTGGGAGAGTAAAGCCTGATGGTGTTTTCATAAAGAATCGCAAGGTTAATATCTCCCTCCTGTTCTCTACTTTTCCATTTATGTATCGTTTACATTAATCTAAACTAAAATTTATTTTCAGGAACTTGGTGTTTGCTTTGCCTTTGTTGAATTTGATGATGTTGAGAGTGTTCAGAATGCAATCAAGGTTTGAGTTTTCATCATGTGTAGAGTTAATTGAATATTTTTTAATTTCCAATATTTAAGTGGATAGTGTGTTTTGAACAAAACTAGTTTTTTTAAAAAGAATAAATAAATAAGACTAGTTTATTTATTAATTTTTGCCATGTCCAAGATATGGTGTAATGGTTATTGCGTGTTTTTTTTGCGATGAAACTCAATATTGTAGTCACCTAGAACAAAATCGAGCAGAAAAGATGCATTTTGCATTTCTTGTTGTAACTAATATTTTGTGTGTTCATTTGATAATTTCCTTTAATTATGTATTTAGCCAGTGCAAATTTTGTTGAAATATCAGCTTTTTGTATCCTTGGTTTTCTTTCAGGCGTCTCCAATACAGTTGGTTGGAAGACAAGTTTACATTGAGGAGAGGAGACCAAGCAGCAGCAGCAGTTACAGCAACATATCTCGTGGAGGAAGTATGTGCCTCAATTGTTTACTGCTCTCCATTGATATAAGACTTGTGAAGTTGTCAATTTATTTCTATATGACCTTTCTTTTATCACTCATGTCTTGGTCGTAGCTTTTCTGTCAAATGATTTGGTATGTGTTATAAGGAAAATATAATCTACATGTAGATATGTTTAGATTAGCTGGGTTTGCCACCTTTTTTTGCCATAACTTTTGTTACTGACATGCAATGTTCCAGACTTTTCAAAAACAAAAAAGTTTCAGACAGGCCCATGATGATTAAAAATTCATTTTATTGTCTTAGAACTGTCTCACTTGTTTACACTTTACAGTTATACGAAGGAAAGCAATTAAGCCTATTCAGAATCTTGTCATCATCTATGTTTCTTTGCTGATAACATTTATAGAACATGAATATCAGAATCCAATTAATCTTGCCTAGGCAGATTTGTTAAGTATTAAAAGAATGTTTTTTGGTAATGTTTCTTGTAAAATTTTAAAAAATTACACCCACTATATGCTTTATATAGTATAACAAGTATGTACAATTGAAAAATAAATAAATGAGATCATTTATAGAACATGAATATCTGCCGTGTTCTAACGATTTTTAGAACTGATGAATGTTACATATCAATTTATATAAATGGCCAATTAAAATTACGTTAGTGATACACTCACAATTATCGTATGTTATGAAAAAGGAAGACACGCCATGTTGCAGTTGTCATTTATTTTGTTCTGGATGTAGACAGTGTTTTCATGCTTCGGGGCATATAGTTATAATCCCAGCATTTATGTTTTGAACTAAATGCAACATGTTGGAAGTATGCAAGTTGGATTTACAACTTGCTTAATGATTTTGTGGTGGTATGCGGAATTAGGAAGGGATCATCACACCCATAGCCAAGGTAAAATTTTGTTTTATGATAATTCATTGTTAAAAGAATGAGTTGCAAATGTTGAAAATATAAGCCAGGATGGTCTCTTTTGAGAATGTCAAATGCACCGTGGGTTAAAATTAGGACTATGTACCCTATTTAAATGCATCAAAGATTCCTTTTACACTTGTACCACTCTTCATGAAGTTTATAGAAATAAGAAAATCCCCCACCACCTCCTCCCCGTGTTAGTTTTTGAAATTGATAATTTTGATATATGATGTACTGCCAAGTTTAGAAGTTGGTCAGAAGCCTAATATGCTTTTTGCTTCACAAATTGATAAAGAAAAGTTCTAATAGTATAAACTATGGGGAATGATATTTCCAGAGTTGGAAATACCATTCAAGAGCAGGCATGTTGTAAGCTGTATAATACATGTTGTACCTTGCGTTGAAAATGGTATTTTCAACGTTGGAAATATCATTTCCCTGAATTAGTAGGTTCTTCCTTCTTGCTTGTGCAGTTGTGCCTTTTACTGTTTTTTTTTATCCATGTCTTTAAGCATTGAAATTTTCATATATTACTAGGACAAGAAAGTTCTGTAAAGTTCTTTCATATAAAGGACGTACTAAGATAGCTTACTATGGTAAGAAAAAATTATATTCATGTACTACTAGGACAAGAAAGTTTTGTAAAGTTACTGGCGTATAGAGGAGCTACTAAGATATAGCTTATTGTGGTAAGAGAAAAATTATATTCAGACTTCAGAGTGCATGCATATCAACAGTTACAAGATACACCATGTGAGAACTGATTGCAGAAAAGCTATATAAGGATGGTTTCTTCTATAGAGGACCATGATTAAACTGATAAAAAGATGATGCCTTTTGATTCACAAAATGTGTCGTAATAAAGCCTTTCCGTTAGTTATTTATTAACAAGGGCAGTGTAAACTATTAAGTTGGACAAGTCCATATTTGAGTACATTTTTCACTGTTGAAAATACGTGGCTTCCTAAGCTGACCTTTTATCTCTTGAAAGTAGGAGGCATGGTGTTGTTCTGGTTCAGGGTAGTGGCGGTGTCAAAGATGGTATTTGTATTGCATTAGCTGCAGTATGCATATGCCTGATGAAATTGTTGATTAAGAAAGATACTTTGATGGCAGTATGAATACCGTCTGCAATTGCAATGTGCTGTTGGTACAAGATTTTAGTGGTTCTTACAATATAAGATGACATTGTTTCAAACAAATTAGAAAAGAGATGACAATGCTTTTGTTTAATCAAATTATTTTTACCATCAAGTATATGTTTCCTTCGTTCTCCTTGTGGGGCTCAACTTGGTGCGTGGAGAATGTATGCTTCATGGATTATTAACTCTATCTGTCTAATAATGCTTTCATGTATATGCCATATAAAGTAAAGCTTGTGCTTCGCTGACATATTGCTGCATTTCAATTATCTTGACCAGGAAGAGGAAGAGGCAGAGGAAATTATCAAAATGAGGCCGTGAGAGGGCGATTTGGTGGGCGATCTTTTGGCAGGGGGAACAACCAAGATGGCGGTGACAACTACAGATCGAGAGGCAACAGTACCCGTGGATCATATTGACACCAAGAGTCATGGGAAACTGACAAAAACAAATGGCCATGCCTGCTCAAGCAGGACGCTAGATTTTTATTTTATGATTGAGGCAGAGGAGTGATTTAGGTTTTTATGGTTTTCAAATAGTGACTTTTACCTCATGGTTTCCAGGAAAGAATTTTTGATTTGAGTGCTGTTTCTCAAGTAATATTGTAAGAGACGATTCTTTGTTCCATTTTTACTATTGTGCAGGTATGCTTATTTCCCTCTTGGTTGTTTATTATCCTACACTCGAGAGGAAACATGTCATAAGATGTTTGATGGGTGATTTAGAGCTCTTTTGGGCTGGACGTTCATTTTCACAAGCTAGAGTTTAATATTCAATTTGCTTTGCACCCTGAGGATCTAATTTATTATTAATAATTAATAATAATAACAATTTAGGAGAATCAACTTGCGGTGCATAAAGGCCATATAAATACTCAAATGGAAGTGATTATTACACTATTACTTGTTCTTTGCAAGTGAACAATGTTCCTACATTAATAATATAAATACTAAATTTCTGCTTCTCTAGACCTGCTGTCTCTCAAGATGTGTATCAAGAGTAAATTTGTTGAACATGGTTATACACAAGTTAAAGAATGCACTACTAAAAATGTAGATAGATATACAGCGTTTGCCAGAGTTGTATATATCATTTAATGTCATAATTAAGCAAGTTGCAGCAGAAGCCATGGCTCCCCTATGGAGAAGTGGTGGCAAAACTCCGGCATCATACAGGTTGTCTTCTTCTTCTTCCTCATCTTCTATTTCCCAGAGGAAACTGGCATATGCTGCATGAACATAGCTGAAATAATAACCGAGAATCAAATTTAGATAATTATTGAGAGGATTAAAAATTACACAAAATATATATATATATATATATATATATATATATATGTGTGTGTGTGTGTGTGTGTGTGTGTGTGTGTGTGTGTGTATGTATAGATGTATATGTCTTACTTCAGAAGCAGCTTGAACTGCTCGTTGGAAGTATCCTGTAGCTCTATCTATATCATGATGGAGCTCCCAAACTAGTTTAGCATACTGTGAAAGTATTTCACCATCCTTAGGATCTATTAGAATTGCTCTCGAATAGTATTCCTCTGCTCCTTGAAGATCTTGCTTCGTCTGCCAAATATGAAATACGTCAAAGTATATATTGATACTAACCTGATACAATTTTGAGGATACATGCCAAACCAAAACTAGGAAAAACTCACCTGATACAAAAACTGAGCATAATTCCTCAAAAACAAAGGGTTTCCAGGATTCTCCTGAACCACCCTCTTATAGTGCTCCTCAGGATCCCTTTCTTGGCCATCTCCAGCACCGCTGCAGCCTCCACCACAACCACCATTGCCACTATAATGCCCATCTCCGCCGCCAAAACTAATATCTAGTCCAGAAATTCCAAGCCCTCTAGCAAGAAACATCTGTGTGTTTGCATATACATTCATACAACTCATATCTTGATTGAGCCCCAAACTCCTCTTCTTCTCCATATCACTTCTAATAGAGTTAATGAACAACTGATTTTCATTTCCCACTGTTTCTTCTCCCTCTTCTTCTTCTTCTTCTTCTTCACTTTCTTTGTCTTCACTTTCTTCATCTTCGTACCGATTTTTAGAATTGTTAAATGAGAGAGATGGAATTGTCTCCAAGAAAGAACCACTAGATCTACTTGAGAACTTCTTGATTGGGTTTGAAAGGCTGAACTCGTCGACGTTGCTTGTGGCATTTCCTAAGCCTTCCAAGTTTCCTTCTGATTGAGCTCTTCGAAATCCATTACTGGAACATGGAGTTCCAATGGAGAATTCAGAAACAGAGGGGGAAGAGTTGCATGAAAAAGTGAAGTTTTGAGATCCTGCTCGGTGGAAAGAGAGTTTGTTGAGACTATGAGGAATGGTGGTGGTTGGTGGGTGGTGTAATATTTCCGGCAGGTGGTGGTGGTTGGGGCTCTCTGAGATTAGGGATCCAAGAACAGGGGTTGAGGAGCTTCTCAACAACATTTTCTTGCTAGCTTTTTAGTGGCTGTTCTTTGTTTGTAGTTGTGTTGGATATATTAAATTAAAGGTCAGGTCAGGTCCTGCAGGCTGCAGATAAGAAAAAGAAGAGGTTGAGCATAAAGTCATTTGGCAAAAAGGTTGCAAGCAAAGCATGAAATGTACACCTAATACTATTAACCAACTAGTTTTCTTGAAGAAAAAAGCATTTATTATTTTTTGGTAGAAAAAAGAAGATTTTAATTTATGCATGAGAGAAACCTCTTGATTGATAGTATAGATCTGACTAAGTAGAAAGAACACTTCCAACTAAAGTAGAGGAACTAGCAGAATTGAATAAATAATGAAAAATTAAAGAATGTATGTGGGATTCACAAAACATAAGGAATTAAGGAAATACCCACCGTGTATGCATATGAAATAATAATAATAATAATAATAAAATAAAAATGATACTACTAATTAATTTGTATGGTGAGGAGGAAATGCACCAAACCAATATATGGCCAGCCCAGCTGCAGCTGGTGTTTGAAAAAAATATCTTGATTTTGGTTGTTGGTTTCTTGTAGCTGATGTGATGATGTATGACTGGTTGTCTGTCTGCTGTTGGAATTTTCTTGGATGCATGAACTCATATTTTAATTCTAGAAAAGAAATTTTGGTGATTTTTTTTTTGTTTTTGAAATTTTGAGTTTCATGGTGAGTTTATAATAAATATAAGACATTAAACAACCAACGTAATTATGTCAGATATATTTTAAACCCAAACCATTGAAAATTTATTTAACACTTGCAATAGTATTTATACTTATATTTAATTTATTTAATAAATTTTATATCATGAATAGTTTTTAGGGATGCAAAAGCCAATTTTTTTTTGTTTAAATTTTCGCATGTGCTCACTTGTTCTTGGAAGGATCCAATTAGGGTACTAGAAAGAAAGTAGAATCTAACACGTTTTTTTTTTTTGTTATTCGCACCTACAACTTGTTTGTTTTGCTTGGTGCAGGTTCTACTCTTTTTGGACCCAACACCTGGCGTTGTAGTCGTTGGGCGTCTTTATGGAGCATATACATTTAATTATTCAATAAGTTTTGGCCGACAGGTTTGTCCGACCCTGTAGAAAGACTATTAATTATTTGTCCATGTTTTTATTTGTTATTAATTATTCAGATTCAATTCATAAAATTTATCAAGTATAAAATAAAATTTAATTGAGACTCGTTAAATTACTAAATCAAATACGATCTTGAATTGAATCCAAAGTGTTTAATTCATTTTATACTGCCTTAATTACAAGCAAACACCAAACTAGTTGTGTGTGTGGGGTGCCTCTTAATTAGGTTTCCATACACCGCCGCCCACTTTACGTATACTATTAAATACACTAGCGTTTTGATGGGTTTGAAATGATAATATTTGATGTCTTCTTAAAAGATAATGTTTCGGGCGAATTTAAACAATAACATTAAAAATATAATATTAAACTGATGTTTAATTACATAATTGTAAAAGTAAAAAATTTGACAAATTTATACCACTTTAAAAATATAATATTTTTTTCAAATTCAATCGCATAGATGATGAATATATATATACAGTCAAGATCACATCCGGTCTTCCGAATTTTGTGCAAAATACGAACTTGTGATCTCAAATAGTCCCAAATATCTAACTACCAGAAAAAGTTAAAAAAAACGCGGACCAAAGAATATTTTTACTGTCAAAAATCGGGTCAAAAAAGTCTGGCCTCTTTTTTTCCTCTCTTTCTCCTAAATCGCGATTCTCTTTCACGAAGCTCTGGTAGCTCTGGTATATACATCAATCTTCTCTCGCGAAGCTCTGGTAGTCCGGATGTGATCAAATCTGGTTTCGTGGTCTATTTCCCTGAATCTCGACTCGCTTTCACAAGTTGTCGGAAATAGCTATGAGATAAACGGTCTCCATAAAAACTCATAAAGTCTCCACGAATCTCGTCGTTTACGTCTCCCAAGAACATTCGCGATTTAGGAGTATCCAAGGTATTTTCTATTACTAGAATTTGAACCAAACGAATGAAATATAAGGTTTGCCAGTAAATTTTGATTTTTGGGTTCTGTTTAAGAATTGCCAAATTGTATTGGATCTTTCTGTGATAATATATGGGTGGCCTTTCATGTGTTAAATTGAATTTGCAATTTTTGTAGTGTAATTATGATTATGAATATCATATTAATATAGTATAATTTCGAAGTTTTCACGATAAAGCTTTCTATGTAAATCTAAGTAACTAACATAGTGAAAGGATTTTAAATTTTATAAAATGGTAGGGATTATTTGGCAAGAAATGTATTGCATTTGGTTACATCTTTATCCTTGAAGCTTAGGTTTTAATTTAATACAAAACATGTCTTCTTGTTGATTCTTGAATGCGATGATGGTCTTTTTCTAACTCGCTAGACTAGATCATTCTAAGTTGTATACTTGTTGTGTTTGAAGAATGCGAGATTGTGTAGAAGAGATAGAAATGGTATCATCTGGTAATTCTTCTCAACAACTTTACACTCCATGAGTTAAAAAGCGAGTTGATCACCGAAAATTGGGCAACATTTTCACAACTTAGGTGATGTTCGTGACTTTTATAACAACTATGGTAGAGAAGGTGGATTTGATGCGCGGTTAAATTCTAGTAAGAAGAGTCCTAACGGTGAAATAATTAAAAAGGAATTTGTTTGTTATAAAGAAGGGTTGAGGAGAAATCGCCCACCAACAAAACTCAATGATTGAAGAAAGCGGGGCCCTAACTAGAAATTTGCTTGTGAAGCGAAAAGTGGTAGTTGTGAAAGACCTGACCGATGCAGGGGGTTTGTTATTAGACAATTTGTCGAGGGTCATAACCATCCTCTTACGACCCCCAAGAAAAGTACATTTGTTGCCTTTCTCATCGTGTAGTGACACTTGCGAAAAGAAATTTAACGAACAACTATCAAAAGCTAATGTGCCAACATGGCAACAAATGAGTATTTTAGAGATGGAAGCTAGAGGTCTTGAAAATGTTGAATGTACAACACGAGATCTTTATAATGCTGAAAGAAATAGGAGGAGGGCTTTAAAGGGACATGATCTTAATCTGTTGCTTCGAGTATTTTGAGGATGAGAAAAAAAGATTCCCGCTTTACCTTTATATTCGACGAAGAGAGGAGGGTGTCATGATTCATTATTTTAGGACGGATGCAACATATAGAAAGTCATACAAAAGTTTTGGGGATGTTGTTGTGTTTGATACAACTTACAATACGAACCGCTATAATTTGGTTTCCACACCTATAGTAGGGGTTAATCACCACGGGCAGACAACTCGTTTAGGGTGTGCATTATTAAGTGGTGAAAAGATTGATGCTTTTGATTGGTTTTTCAAGGAATGGTTGAAAGTGATGCTTGGGTAGCCCACCCAAATGATCATAACCGATCAAGATCCGGCCATGAGAATTTGATTCGATCTATGCTTCCAAATACTTTTCATAGGTATTGCATTTGGCACATTTTAAAAAGTTTTCGAAAAATTAGGTCCAATTCCTATAAAGAACATTATGGCGAGTTGAGTTGTTGTATATATGGAAATCCCGAGAGCCAGAATTTAATTTGAAAGAATATGGGCGGAGGTTGTAGGGAAAGCTACATTTGACACGAATGATTGGTTACAGGAGATGTACGAAATCCGCGAGCGTTGGGTTCCGGCATTTTCACGACATATTTTTTCTGCCCACATGACTAGTAGCCAAAGAGTTGAAGAGGCTCATGCCTTTTTCAAGAAGTATGTGTCTCCTCAAAACTCAATGTTGGATTTTGTGACGCGGTTTAATAGGGGACTTACAAAAATGCGACATAATGAACTAGATTTCGATCATAAGGATGTCAATGAAAAGCCACAAACAGTAACTGACAGGGTAATGGAATACCAGATGAGTGAGTTGTACACACGAACTATTTTTTACAAGTTTCAAGAGAAACTGCTTGAAAGTGGCAAGTATGTGGTAACACGTACATTTAAAGATGACAACAACTGTGTGTACAATGTTCATAGTGTAAAGGAGGTTGATTCTAATCACCGTAAGCTTTCGTTTGACAAGTCATCAAACTATTTTAAATGTAGTTGTCAGATGTTTGAGAGTGATGGAATTCCATGTAGGCATATGTTGGTATATTTCACAAAAAAACAGGTTATGGAATTACCTAATCAGTACATCTTGCGAAGGTGGACAAAATCTGCGAAATGTGGCAGAGTTATGGATGACTTGGGTGGGAGTGTGAGTGAAATATGTGATACTTCTGTGTTACTGAGACGTAGTAGTCTCTTCTAAATTGCGTCTAATGTTATTGATGAAGCTGCATTAAGTGAAGAGAACACAAAAGAGTTTAAAGAATTGTTGTTATCAACTCAAATGAGGTTTGCCGTTGTAAGACCCTAACTTATTATTAATGAAATTTAATTTTCTCTATTTATTATTTTGAAATAGTAAGGGTTGATTTGATTAAAGTGGATAGTTATGGGTAAAATACGCAAATATTTCAAAATAAGCAAGTGGTTATAAAATATTCATTGTTGTTTTGAAAATATTCGTTTGGTAGTGGAATATTCTTCTTTGTCGGGGAATATTAAATGCGAATAGCTTGATCTTTTATGGGCCCCATAACGAGCGATTGGATGAAGAAAGCGACAAATATAAGTTATTTAAAAATAACGGCGTAGTTATTCACCAGTTAATCTTTGTTAAAATACTCGGTGGTTAAAACACGAGCAGCACTATTATTGCACCAATTATTGATTCTTACGTGAAGTCACTACTACTCGATAATGGTTACGATAATTACCGCTTCAATATTTTATTGATTTAGTAATTCTTTGCGTTGATATTTTATATTCTTGTTGTTTGATAATTGTCATTACACGGTTATTTTTCATTATCGAAGCAATAATTCATATTATCTGAATAATATTATTAGATAACATTATTGGAAATGTACAGAAAGTTACATACAGGAGAGGTTTGGTCACTTAATCAAGGCGGCAGATGAAGGAGAAATTCTTATTGGAAAACCCCTGCTTTCACAGGAAGCGCGGTTTTTCAATATTGTGATTACGTAATATTATTTGTGAATAATTAATTATTGATTCATATGATGAGGAAAATATTAATTTTATGTGGATATAGATGGAAAAAATTTTTAATGTGACAATTGTTGAAAATTGAAATTTATCTTTTTCGATAAAATAATTCATTTAAATATATTATTATATTTTAATAATATAATAATGATGATATTTTTACGATAAATGTGGGATATATGAGTATATATGGAGGAGGAGTATTTTTGTTACCAAAAATATTTAAAGCATGTTTTATGTGTCGGTGGACCCCATTTCTTGACTGAAATTTGATTATAGCCTGTAAAATCGTCCGTTTGTGGATTTCGGTCAATTTCTGTTTGGAATTTGGAAAAATTTTCTTCTGAAAAGTTGTAGAGAATTGGATTTCCTATAAAAAACACGAGATTCAAATTTTTCTGATAAAAGGGCTATTTATTATGAATTATTGAAGTTCCGAAGCTCCGAAATAATTAATTTCTGGAAGTTTAAAATAATTTAAATTAGAAAAACGTTTTTGATATGTTTGGTGGGCTTGGTTGGTAGTTGAAATGAGCTGATTTCAGTTTATAAGAGTGTACGTAGGAAAAATTTTATATATATTAATATTATATTAAATTTTCTAACTTTTGGTGTTCTAAGCATTTTCCTATAAATAGGGTCTTGGGTTAGAATTGAAAATCACACCGAAACTCAAGTTTTCTCTCTCTATATTATCGGCGTATTCTTGTGAGTATTTTGAGTATATTTTGAGTATTGCTATATCTGGTGCAAGTTCAAGTCATAGCTTTATATTCTGTTTTTCATTAAAATCTTGTCTTTGTGAGGTAAGGGATATTATTTTAAAAATGATATTATTTCTTTCAATATCATTATCATTATGCCAAGTATTGATCTGAACTTTTAATCAAATTTGGAACTTTTTATGTTGGGAGTTCTTATTCACGTATCGACCTTTATTCACGTGTACTGACCTTTATTCACGAATACGGCCTTTATTCACGGAAAAATTAAAATTTTATTTTTTCGTCCAAAATATCTATTGTGGATACTAGCTTTGATTGTATCCATGTTTTGATCATTCTTGAATTTTACTTCAGTATGATTATTTATGAAGTATTTTTGAACTCGGATTGTTTAAAGTACGAATCCTTAACACTTGTTCTTTTGTTTCACTGGATTCGTTTTCTTTAAAATATTTTTATCATCCTCACCTAAATGATGATGTTCTTGAATATCTTTGGCACCGTAGTAGTACAAAGATGGTTGATTTTATTATGAATATCTTTGGCCGTAGTGCGAAGATGAATAGGTGTTTAGATGAACATGACGGTGATGAATATCTTTTGCTGTAGTGCGAAGATGAATATTTGATTCGGATATATATTGATTGATGTTACGGGGATAAAAGATGAGGCGATGAACTTTTAAATTCATACATAGAAGATAGTAGTTTGCATTCTCTACTTAACTCTTACAATGAATTATTATTTCATTGCGAATATTGATTTAAAACATGTTTATCTATTGTATTCTATTAGATTTTTTTCCTGTTGAAGACTAATGATAATTTGTTGTATATTATCTTAGTCATAATATTCTTTCTTGGGCTAGTTGAGCTCACCCTTTTCCTTTTTGTTCCATTTTCTTCTCGGAAGGGAGAATATAAGCGAGTACGAGTCGGGGTATGGAATGAAGGTTCTAGAGAGAGTTGTTTAGTAGTCCTCACTATTTTTGTAAAATAATGTATCAATAAATGTGATGAGGATTTATTTGAGTATAGATATTGTCTAGAAGATAATATTTGTATTCAAACTCACAGTTTTATTGTTGTAATAATAAAGTTGTAGTTGTTTCTGTACCATGTATTGACAACTCAGAATGGGTGATGTATACCTATTTTGGGGGCGTCATAGCCGTCATGAATCATGGTAGCATGGATGTGGAAAGGAGTATCAACATGCCCGTTTCTCTTGAGAGCCAACATGATATAAGTCTCACAGAACCATCTTCGGTAAGGACAAAGGGTTGTGGTAAACGACTTAAGGGAAGAAAAGAGAAGGCTATCAAGAAAGGCTAGGAAATGCAATGGATGTGGGATTATTGGAGTGTCGCATGACAAAAGAAATTGTCCAAAACTTGTTGGACTGTGCGATGAGGATGACGTAGACATTAACGATGATTGTAAGTCTTTGTTTGCACCGTAAGTTTGTCTTCTTATTGCAATTTTGTCTCCATCTTTTAGTTGACATTGATGACATTTTTGGTTTCGGGATGAGAGTTTTTGTGGCGGTAATTTTTTCATTATTGGCCATGGTATGTGTTCAAAGCTTCTGTACTTATATATTAAGGGATATTTCTAGACACCCTTTTACTCTGTTCTTTGTCCCAATTTGCTAGACAACACCACCCGTATCATTATTGTAATTAGTCACTCACACATAAGAGCTGCTGAAAATGTGCCAAATATAGTTTATTGTTCAATGTAATATGCCCCCCATTTGTGCATGTTTTTCTTTGACTGTTGAAGATATTGTAGAAATCTGCATTAATCGAGTAATGAATATTTCTTTTCTTTTCATTTTTTTTACTTTAATAATTATTTCTTTTTTGGGGCGGTTTATTTGTTCATTTTGTTTTAATTGAAGGTAAGAAGGTAAAAATAGTTATTTGTAAATTTTATCTGAGGCATCTGAAAATGTGCCAAATCTAGTTTATTGTTCAATGCTTTCTAATATCAAAATTCGTGCAACTTAGCTGTATTCTGGGTATTTTTTATTTGTTTCAATGATGCATATTTCCTGCAAAGAATATAAGTGGTGTACTTAATCATTTTTTGATTCTCATGTTGTAACTAGGTGTTTTGTTATATGTCCATCTGACTGTCAAAAGGAAGATGGTTTAAAATCTCCATGTGAGATCCTTGATTGCAGTGTAGTTCTTTAAGATAGCATAGGAATTACTATGAAATTTTCATTCCTATCATGTAAAGACCAATGGTTGTGTGGACGGGGAGCAGACCAACAACTACAAAGTATCATTTCTTATTCCCCTCTCATTTAATCTTTTAATTTACCCCTTTAAAATATATTCCTAATAAATGACATATATGAACACATTTTTTTGATATAAAATATGTGGTGGTTACCATTAATAGATAAATAAAGATATATATATTAACTAAGAAAAATTGTTTATATATATTTGTTTCTGAAACTGATATTATCTCAGTGAACAACAGGTTATGGAAATCTATAAGCAACATGGTTTCTGAGAGCATTAAAATCAGTGATGTGTTCAAAACTTCAAAAATGTGTTCAAAGCTTCTGTACTTATAAGGCAGGCTAGGAAATTTGTCCACTTGTTCAACTAAGCTTCTGTACTTATGATGTATCAAAGTATTGTGCAAGTCACTATATTATGGTTGTATTGTTTTCTTATTATATCAAAGTTCTGTAATTCATTTAAGTACATTTCAGTGGTTGTATCACAGGTTCATTTAAGTACATTTAAGTATATTTACCTTTTGTACTTATAATTTTATAAACCTGCTTCAACATGCTTTCAAGCAACATGTCCCAAACTGCATCTTGTAAGTAAAAACTGTGTATTGTTGCAATTTTGTGTGCAGAGAACTGAAAATTGCAGTTTGTAAGTACAAACTGCAATTTTGTGTTTAACATTATATAGTCTTGACATAATGCCCATACTAAAAATTCCATTTCACATTCATATATACCTATGCTAATACAAAAATTCCATTTCACATTCAATAAAAACAAGTGGTTCATTACATATCTTTGAATGTCATTATATAGCTTTGAATGCAACCAAATTCATAAAAACATAACTTAATACAACACACGTCACCATCCATGACAATATCGCATACCATTGATATTTTTTATTTGCCTCTCTTAGTCTAATAGATTCCAACTCTAAGATTATGGCCTCCCTTTTCAAATTCTTTAATTTCTCTTTCAAATTTCTTGTTTTGTTTCTCAGGGTATTGACTTCATCTTCATTCTTTGAAACAGAACTCATATCACTGCAACCATGAACTTCATTTTGAGTACTCATGTCCAACCATTGAAAAAATCCACAATATTTATTAACGTCCTGTAAAAGAAACCAACACCCAAACCAAATTCAATCCAAAATATATTATAATAACATACAAATCTATACAAAAAAAATTTCTCACTGGGTAAAAACGACATCCATAGAACCTTCTTCCCTTTGATTTATTCTTTGTGGATACACAAATGGATGTCGATAGACCACAGAAACAATCTACCCTCTTTCTAGCAACAACGGGCGAGGATATATTTATTTGAAGAAGCCATTAAGAACCTTTTACAAGTTCAATTGGTCAAACATTATTGTTAAAATAACTATGTAATATGATACAAACATGATTAATTACTGGTACTTATAATCCAAAATAAAATATGAATCTCTAGTTTTAGAACTGGCAGAAAGGCACATATATGTGACGCCCCCAAAATAGGTCCATTCCATCCAACCCATTCTGAGTCGCCAAATACATGGTACAGAAATAACTACAACTTTATTATTACAACATATAAACTATGAGTTAAATACAGATATTGCCATCTAGACAATATCCACACGCAAATAAATCCCCATCATAATTATTGATACATTATTTTACAAAAATGGTGAGGACTACTAAACAACTATCTCTAGAACCTTCATTCCATACCCCCCTTAAGTAGTACTCGCTACATTCTCGCCTCCCGAGAAGAAAAATGGAACAAAAGGAAAAGGGTGAGCTCAACTAGCCCAAAAAAGAATATTATGACTAAGATAATATACAACAAATTATCGTTAGTCTTCAACAGGAAAAATCTAATAGAATACAATAGACAACAAATTTTAAATCAATATTCGCAATGAAATAATAATTCATTAGAAGAGTTAAGTAGAGAATGCAAACTACTATCTTACATATATGAATTTAAAAGTTCATCGTCGATATTTTATCCTGTAAACATCAATCAATATATATCTCGAATCAAATATTCATCTTTGCACTACGGGCCAAAGATATTCATCGATTAATCATGTTCATCTAAACACTGCTCATCTTTTTGCACTACGGGCCAAAGATATAATCGATCGATCGTATTCATCTCAACACTGCTTCATCTTTTGCACTACGGGCAAAGATATTCATCAAGAAATCATTCATCTTTGCACTACAAAGCCAAAGATATTCAATAATAAAATCATTTAGGAATCTGGGATGATGAAAAATATTTTAAAGGAAACAAATCCAATTGAAACAAAAGAATAAATATTAAGGATTAAATATTTTAAACAATCTAAGTTCAAAAATACTTCATAAGTAATCGAGTGGAGTAAAATTCAAGAATGATCAAAACATGGATACAATCAAAGCTAGTATCCGAATAGATATTTTGACGAAAAAGAAGAAATTTCATTTTTCTTGAATAGTCTTAGTATTCGTGAATAATGTCGTATCACGTGAATAATCTTAGTATCGTGAATAAGTAACTCAAACACCAAAAGATAGAAATTTCACAAAAAACATCATCACGCTTAAATGAATAGTACTCGTGAATAAGAACTTCGTGAATAAGAATCTCTCATGAATAGTAACTTTCGTGAATAGTAACTCATGAATAGTAACCCATACATGAAAAAGTTCCAAATTTGATAAAAAATTCTAACCAATATTTCAAAGATAATGATATTGAAGAAATAATATCATTTGAGAAGAAAATAACACCCTTACCTCGAAAGACAAGATTTCTAATAAACAAACAGGATATAAAGCATGACTTGAACTTGCAGCCAGATAGCAATACTCAAAGTATACTCAAAATACTCACAAGAATACGCTTCGATAATACAGAGAGAGAAAACTTGAGTTTACGGTGTGATTTTCAATTCTAACCTAAGCACCTATTTATAGAAAATTGCTTAGAACACCAAAAGTAGAAAATTTAATAAATTAATATTATAATTTTTCTCTACAACTTCCTACGCATCCAAGAATCTGAACTCAGCCGCTCTAACACATGTTAAATGAGTTTCAAAAATGGAAAAAACGTTTTTGTAATTAAAAATATTTTAAACTTCCAAAAATCAATTATTTGAACTTGAACTTGATAATTCACAATAAATAGCTCTTTTATCGGAAAATTCAAATCTCGCGATTTTTTATAGGAAATTCAATTCTCTACAACTTTGCAAAAGAAAGTTTTCCAAATTCCAAACAAAATTGACCAAATCCTCAAACGAAGCGATTTTTATAAAGCTATAATCAAATTTCATCAAGAAATGGGGTCCACCGACACACAAAAAAAATGTGTTAATCATTTAATACCACAAAAATACTCTTCTTCCTCATATACTCACATATCGTACATTCATTATAAAAATATCACCGTTAATATATTATTAAAATAATATATTTAAATGAATTATTTTATCGAGAAAAAGATAAAATATTAATTTTCAACAATTGTCACATTAAAAATTTTCTCCATCTATATCCACATAAAATCAATATTTTCCTCATCATATAAATCAATAATTAATTATTCACAAATAATATTACAGAATCACGAAGATCGGCGACCAGTAGTTCAGGAAAGAGGGCTTTCGATAAGGATCTCTCTTATGCGCACATTGATTAGGTGACCAAACCTCTCCTTAGATATGAACTTTCTAGACATTGCCAATAATATTATCTAATAATATTATTCAGATAATATGAATTATTGCTTCGATAATGGAAAATACTTGTGTAATGACAATTATTGAAACAATGATAATATAAAATATCAACGCAACAATTATTGAATCAATAAAATAAAATCTTTGAATAAGAATTCTTCGTAACAATTATTGAGTAAAGCCTTCTTACGTAAGAATCAATAATTGGTGCAATACTGCAGTGCCTTGCTCAATAACGCGTATTAGTGTGTTTTAACCACCGGATATTCCAACGATGATAATTGCAGTAACAACTTCTGCCAGTTATTTATAAACAACTTATATTTGTCGTTTTCTTCATCCAATCGCTTTTCAGTTATGGGGCCCACAAAAGATCTGCTACCGTCGTCATTTAATATTCCCCGACATCGAAGAATATTTTATAACCACTTGCTTATTCAAAATATTTATGCGTATTTTACCCATAACTATCCACATTAATCAAATCAACCCTTACTATTTCAAAATAATAAATAGAGGAAAATAAATTTCATTTATTAATAATTTGGGGTCTTACAACCTCCTCCCTATGAAATTTCGTCCTCGAAATTGGCGTGACGATACAGTGTTTGAAAAGATGAGAATACCTCGCTTTCATTTCCGCTTTCAACTCCCGTGTCATTTCCTCGATAGCATGGTTTCTCCACAAAACTTTAACTTGTGGTATAACCTCGAGTACATGGGACATGTTCTTTCTATCCAAGATCTTGACAGTACCTCTTCGTATGTTAAGTCTTGGTTTATCTCGTCCGGGTTCTAACTTAATGACGTGGTTCGAGTCGTCCACATATTTACGTAACATCGATATTGAAAAGCGTTATGAACACGCCGTCGTACTTGGCGGTAAAAACGAGTCTATAGGCCACAATTCCTATTCGATCGAGAATTTCAAATGGATTAATAAATCAAAGGTTTGAGCTTTCCTCACCTCACCGATTCTCGCTTTTGAAATAACAACTTCTTGCGCCTCCTTCTTCAAATTCATCACTCGGTGTGTGTATCTTGAATGACTTTAACTTTATCGATTAAAGTCGATTATACTTGTATATCATCACGTGGATACCTAGAGTTTTCATCTCCATCCCTATTATTTGTAAATTATACGAAATGAGTCTTTGACAATATCGTTTTCGTGCTTTGTATACGATCTTCTACTCAACACGTCGGCTACCACGTTCGCTTTTCCATGATGGCGTGGTGAAACATGTCTTTGAAATGAGTCTCCTCTTGAGTTCTTGAAGCTCTTCCCACATTCCTTGCTCCATTCGAATTTTGTATCTCTACGAGTTAGGCTGCGTTAATGGAATAGCGATTCGAGAATATCCTTGAACGAATCTCCGATAATAACCAACTAAGCTTCAGAAAGCTACGTATTTCGATTCTGACTTTAGGTTGTTCTCAATCGTGACTTATATCCCAACCTTGGATAAAGACGTCACAATGACACTATCGATTTCTTATCGCATCGAATATGACGTCCCTACGGAGAGTTCGCTTAGGTGAATTCCACAAAGGAAGTCACAAGATAAAGGCTCAGTACCAAATTCTATAGTTGAATTTTTAACTCCTGAGTTCAATAGGAGCCATTCGATATGAGATTTTAGAAATGAGTTTTGTGAAAGTAGTATGCACACAAGCCAATCATGTTTGATGATAAAGCATATACTTTGTAACAATCTTATTCATTTATTAATAAAAGTATTAATTTATTAAAGGCTTTTAATTATCTACATGATCTTTGTTTTATAATATGTGATAAACCCATAGTTTTAAGCAATGCTTTTAGAACAATGATGATGATCATTCTTATGAGATCTAAATTCTTAGAAAGCTTAAAACTAAAATAGTTCCCAATCGTTGGATTACTAAATTGGGGATTAGTGAATCTGGATAGATTGGTACATCGTTGCTTGCTTCATTGGATGAGGATGATTGATCTCATGATCATTTGTGTGGAGACACTAAAAGCAAGTATGTAGGTCTTTATTAGAGAATAAGTTCAATTTGAGCGTGGCTCGCTAAGGAATACCTAATGGAGTTTTACTTTTTGTCGATAGGAATTCTGTAGTGATAGTAGTACAAGTAATCCTTGGACTTGAGATCATCATAGTATCTTGTGTATGATGAGTTATACTTTGACTTATTCCTTAAGACCCTTAGGGTATATCAAAGGGTATGCTTGGGTATAATAAGTTGTATACGTGGAGATAATGTATGATCGATAAAGAATCTACCACTTCTAATAAAAGAAGAGAATGTCTATGTGATTCGATAAATGACAACCCAAGTAGTCCTTGGCAAGGCGAGAATGAAATTAGAAAGGAGTTTCTAATTTGCATTATTTGGTGTTGTGCGTTTAAGGATCGAAATACATATAATTAAATAAAATAAGACTTGACAAGAATTCCATGTCTTATATTTAATTGGGACATTGTATGGTGGAAGGATTGAATTATCTTTCTGTAACTATTTACTCAAAGGTTCTTTTATGATTAATGTTGAAATCTATATTATCTGGAAAGTCGTTGATCGCTAGGGAGGCTTATCCTATTGTAGAATATAATATTATTTAAATAAATTAATTGTTTAATTTATTTATTTAAATAAGATTAGAATTGTTCTAATTGATTTATTCACAACCGGTTTAATATGGAGAACCTAAAGGATCACACTTATAAAAGGAAGAATAATTATTTAAGAAGTTAATGGCATAATCGTAATAATATATTATGTATATTTAATTTAATCTATGGTGATAGAATAAATTAAATAGCTTAATATTATTATTTAATATTTTAGAAATATTAAATATAAATTAATAAGAGGAGTCTTATTAATATTATTACAATTATTATTATTTTAATTTCTAAAAGAGTTTAGGAATTAATTTAATATAAGTACTCTCATTTATTCCTAATAAGATTAGGAGGATAAATTAATTAAAAGAGTTTAATTAATTATCCCTAATAAGATTAGGGAGCTTAATTAATTAAAAGAATTTAATTAATTAAATAAAACCCAATTCCTTAATTGTTAAGGTGGGTTGCCCACATCTATAAATAAGAGGAGTCTTATTATGGGTGATGGGGGTTGTTGACTTTTACAACGTAATAATTCCAATTTGTTGGAGAGTACCCTTTTTCTATAGAGATAGAAAAACTAGGGTTTAGCCAACCACCCATCTTCTTGAATTTTTATTCTTCCTTGGTGGATCACCTCTAGAGGCCAAACACTTGGGTGGCTAACGTTGATCAAAGGAAGGAACCAAACCCGGTGGATTCAAGTTGAACGCGAAAGGATTTGGAGGTGAACTTGTACCTGAGGAAGCTCGATCTTCAAGGGTATGATTTTATTCTTTATCTTTTCGTTTAATTAATAATTGTGCATAAAGGGTGATCCGGGTATATGGTTTGTAAATTTTTAAACTCGATTTTACACGTTTAGCACTTTTATGCAATTTGATTGCGTTCTTGAATATTACAAACCTAACGGTGGCATCGAGCCAAACCTTTTATGCGAATTATTAATTGTTCAGATTTGATATGTATGTTGATATGTGTTTAGAACAATTTTATTGGGCATAATTTTATTGTATAAAATTTATGATTTTAAATAAATAAATAAATAAATAAAAAACGCGGAATCATGCGATCTAACAGAATTCACTATCTTGCTTCGGTAGTATTTTTTTTTACCATTCCGTCACGTGGCCATGATAAAGAAAGCTAGATTATATATATATATTTATATATTTATATATATATTTATAATCTATATTACATTGCAGGATTCTTTTTCAGTTTTTTAAAAGTGATTCCTGTTAAAAGGAAACTTAGGAGATTCATGGTCACGGATTTGCTTATATATATATATATATATATATAATTTTGGTTATTATATATATATATATATATTAATTTTAATTATTTTATTATTAAAATAAAAATTTATTTTAATTTTAAAATAAATGGTTTATTTTAAACTTAAAATAAAAATTTTATTTTAATTTTAAAATTGAATTTCATGCTAACTAATTAGAGTTAGAATTGGATTCCATGATAACTAATTGGAGTTGAAATTGATTTTATTTTCCTAAAATAAAGGAGTTTATTTGTGAATAGGGAGTAAATCCATCTTTCCTTAAATAAAGGAGTTTGTTTAGATATGAAATAAAATTTCATATTATTCAAAATAAAAGAGTTTATTTGTGAATAGGAAAGAGAATCCTAATTTCCTTAAATAAAAGAGTTTATTTAAATATGGAATAAGATTTCATATTATTCAAAATAAAGGAGTTTATTTGTGAATAGGAAAGAATATCCGTGTTTCCTTTAATAAAAGATTTTTTTTACATGGAATTGGATTTCATAATTAATTAAAATAAAAGAGTTTATTTTAATTAAAGATTTTTTTTATGGAATTGGATTCCATAATTAATTAAAATAAAGGAGTTTATTTTGATTAAAGATTTTGATTAAAATAAAATAGTTTATTTTATTCAAAATTGGATAAATTAAAATAAAATAGTTTTATTTTGATTTAAATTTGGATTAAAATAAAGAAGTTTATTTTAATTCAAAATTAGATTTTACACTAACTAAATTTGCCCATTAAATGATATCAATATATATATATATATATTAAATGTTTATTATTCATAAGATGAATGTTATTTATTGATGTATATGATGATGTGTATGATAATAAATGGGATTGATTATGGACTATTGACCAATGTGATTGGATTTTATTTTAGTTGGATGCATGAATGTATGGATTTTATTAAATGGGGTCTGCGTACCTGCCTTCTCTAATTTTTTACTGAATGTAAATTCTATCTCCTCCTATGTACTTCCCTCGATATTTGATCAAGGTTTCTATTTATTTTAAATAGTTTTGTAATAGGAATAGTTAGAATTAATTTTGAAAAATTGGAGATTAAGGAAGCAAGGAGCTTGAAGACCCGTTTGTAATGGAGCCCGGTTTAAATGTAATAGTTATATTTAAATATTATTTCTTGCACCCCTAGGGTTTGACCTTTTGGTTCACTTGGTGGCTCTAGTGAACCAAACTAGAATAAAAGTCCATAATCAATTCGGGTAGAATATAGTATTCTATATGTGCATGCTTATACTATATATATATAATATATTATGCGAACATGCTTCGCATGTTCATTAATATGACGCGTATTTTATATATATATATATATATATGTGCATGCGCGCTAAACAAGATGAGACAAATTAATAACAAACCCCTCAATTTTTATATTAAGTCTTAAGCGTTCAAAGATATTTGAAATATTCAACGTCGCCTTCTAGCATGATAAAATTAATAGAGTATTAAATATTTAATATGAGTTTGTTGTGTCACCACAAGGCAAGTATTAAGTATTTAAGATGTTAATTTATCACATTTGATGCTTATAAAGAAAATTGAACAATATTGTTTTGTTGTGTCACCACAAGGATGATATTTTTCTTTTATGAATATATGGAGTGCTAGGTTGGACTTAACTTGGATAATTTTGATTCGGATGTGCCACCACTTGATCAAAATAATCTAAGAGGCAAAAGAAAAGGAGTTGCATAGTTGATGTAATTGACAAAAGTTGTCTACCTATTTATTTATATATAGTTTGTTGTGTATGTCACCACAAGGCTATATACATTTGAAATGGGATCCTTATTCTCACTTTAGCAAATCTTTAATTAGATTTTGCTTAACTATATAAGTGAGGCTAATATAGTTTGAAGAAAATAGTGGGAGATACCAATTTAAAACAAGACCTAAATTATTTTGGTAATTAATAAAAAATGTATGTTAAAATGTTGTTAATTACAAATTCATTTACTGAGAATTTTACAATGTCTAAATTACTATCATCACAGTAGCATATTAGATGCTATTTAATCTGAATCAATTAAACGGATTGATTAAGGAAATTGAGAATAGTTCTCACTACTAAAAAAAGCTATCTTATATCCTTAATATGCCTATCTACGCGATGGTTGCGCATAATGCCTCTGAGGAAGACATTGATACTTTTAGAAAGTGGCAAGATGATGCACAGTTGGCTCAATGCATCATGCTCACATCCATGAGTAACGAGCTTCAGCGTCAGCTTGAAACTATGGATGCTTTTACTATATTCCTGCAAATCAAGTAGTTGATGGTGAGAAAAGTATGACTGATAGATATCAGATATCTAAGGAGCTCTTCCGATCTAGAATGGCCGATGACACTACAGTACAGATAAAAGTTGTAAGACCCCGAAATTTTTTTAAATAAAAAGGAATTTCTTTTATTTATTATTTAGTAAGGGTTGATTTGATTAATGTGGATAGTTAAGGGTTAAATACGCAAATATTTCAAAATAAGCAAGTGGTTATAAAATATTCATTTTTGTTCGTGGGAATATTAGTTTGGTCGTGGAATATTCGTGCTTGTCGAGGAATATTAAATGCTACCAAGTAGCGACCATGTGTGGGCCCCATAACTGAAAGCGATTGGATGAGAAAAACGACAAATATAAGTTGTTTAAAAATAACTGGCGTAATTATTACCAATTAATCTTTGTTGGAATACCCGGTGGTTAAAACATACTAATACGCGTTGTTGAGCAGAAGCGCACGGTATTGCATCAATTATTGATCCATACGTGAAGCCACTACTCGATAATTGTTCACATAATTCTTTGCTCAATAGTTTATTTTATTGATTCAATAATTGTTTGCGTTGGTATTTTATATTATTGTTTGTTTCAATAATTGTCATTTGCACAAGATTTCCCATTATCGGATCAATAATTCATATTATTTGAATAATAATATTAGATAACATTATTGGCAATGTCTAGAAAGTTACATCTAAGGAGAGGTTTGGTCCACTAATTGCGCGCCAGATGAGAGAGATCCTTATTGAAAGCCCTCTTTCTCTGGGAGCATGACTGGTTGTCATAAATGTGATTCTGTAATATTATTTGTGAATAATTAATTATTGATTCATATGATAAGGAAATATTTATTTTATATGAATATAAATGATGGATTTATTTATGTGGTTATTAATGAATGAATTAATCTTTGAGATGTTTTATTTGTATTTTGTCGGATTGGAGGTATTAAAAGATCAAATTGGTGTTATTACGACTTTATTGTGTGAGTTATAATATTTAATCCGAAATAGTTGGATCGTTGTAATTTTGGATATGTTATACATATATAAGTTGAGTATATGTCCATAAATTTTGAACCGATTAAAAATAAGCGTATAATTTATTATGAATTTTAAGAGGTGGTGATTCGGAAATTAGGTTATAAATGATTTTGGTGGAAAATTCTAGAATTGGTGGGCCCCACTTGTGGTTGGTGAAAAATGTGCTGAATTTTATTTCAAATGTGGTGGGTGGCAATAGTAGCGAGTAAAAGCCATCAGTGTAAAGAGGTCAAGTCTGCTTGGCGGGGCTAACATTTTCCTATAAATAGAGGGCTAAGTTAGAATTGAAAATCACACCGCATACAAAAGTTTTCTCTTTTCTCTATATTATTGAGGCGTATTTTGTGAGTATTTAGATACTTTGAGAGTTCTTTGTTCAAGACAAGTTTCATTCAAGATCACTTGACCTTTCCTTCCGGCAATTGATTCTTTGAGGTAAGGGATATTATTTTTTTTTTCGTAATGATATTATTTCTTCAATATCATTATCTTTGAAATATTAGTTGGAACTTTTTATCAAATTTGGAACTTTTTCATGCTCGGGGTTACTATTCATGAGTTACTATTCACGAGTTACTATTCACGAGTACTATTCATGAAAGCGTGAAGATGTTTTTGTGGAATTTCTATCTTTTGGTGTCTGAGATTCTTATTCACGTATCGTCACTATTCACGATATCTGACTATTCAATAGAAAAATAAAATTTCTTCTTTTCGTCAAAATATTTATTCGGATACTAGCTTTGATTGTATCCATGTTTTGATTATTCTTGAATTTTACACCACTATGATTATTTTTGAGGTATTGTTGGACATGGATAAAACAAAGTACGAATCCTTAATCCTTAATCCTTGTCATTTTGTTTCAATTGGATTCGTTCTTTAAAATATTTTTCATCATCCTCGGTCTTAAATGATGATATTATTGAATATATTTGGCACCAGTAGTGCAAAGATGAATGATTTCGAAGAATATCTTTGGCCTTTAGTGCAAAGATGAACAGTGTTGAGATGAACATGATCGATTGATGAATATCTTTGGCTTTTGTAGTGCAAAGATGAATATTTGATTTGAGATGAATATTGATTGATGTTACAGGGATAAAATATTGATGATGGATATTAAATTCATAGATTATAGTAGATTTCATTCTCTACGTAACTCTTCTATGAATTATTATTTCACTGCGAATATTGATCTCGAAACTTGTTGTCATCAGATTCTATCGATTTTTCCTGTTGGAGACTAACGATAATTTGTTGTATATTATCTTAGTCATAGTATTCTTTTTCTTGGGCTAGGTTAGGTTTGTAATATTCATGAAAGCAATCAAATTGCATAAAAAGTGCTAAGCGTGTAAAAATCGAGTTTAAAAATTTTACAAACCATATACGGATCACCCTTTATGCACAATTATTAATTAAACGAAAAGATAAAGAATAAAATCATACCCTTGAAGATCGAGCTTCCCTCGTACAAGTTCACCTCCAAATCCTTTCGCTCAACTTGAATCCACCGGGTTTGGTTCCTTCCTTTGATCAACGTTAGCCACCCAAGTGTTTGGCCTCTGGGGTGATCCACCAAGGAAGAATAAAAATTCAAGAAGATGGGTGGTTGGCTAAACCCTAGTTTTTCTATCTCTATAGAAAAAGGTACTCTCCAACAAATTGGAATTATTACGTTGTAAAAGTCAACAACCCCCATCACCCATAATAAGACTCCTCTTATTTATAGATGTGGGCAACCCACCTTAACAATTAAGGAATTGGGTTTTATTTAATTAATTAAATTCTTTTAATTAATTAAGCTCCTAATCTTATTAGGGATAATTAATTAAACTCTTTTAATTAATTTATCCTCCTAATCTTATTAGGAATAAATGAGAGTACTTATATTAAATTAATTCCTAAACTCTTTTAGAAATTAAAATAATAATAATTGTAATAATATTAATAAGACTCCTCTTATTAATTTATATTTAATATTTCTAAAATATTAAATAATAAATATTAAGCTATTTAATTTATTCTATCACCATAGATTAAATTAAATATACACAATATATTATTACGATTATGCCATTAACTTCTTAAATAATTATTCTTCCTTTTATGGTGTGACCCTTTAGGTTCTCCATATTAAACCTATTGTGAATAAATCAATTAGAACAATTCTAATCTTATTTAAATAAATAAATTAAACAATTAATTTATTTAAATAATATTTATTCTACAATAGGATAAGCCTCCCAAATGATCAACGACTTTCCGGATAATATAGATTTCAACATTAATCATAAAAGAACCTTTGAGTAAATAGTTACTTAAATGCAATTCAATCCTTCCACCATACAATGTCCCAATTAAATATAAGACATGGAATTACCGCTCGAGTCTTATTTTATTTAATTATATGTATTTCGACTCTTAAATGCACAACTCAAATAATGCAAATTAGAAACTCCTTTCTAATTTCATTCTCGCCGCCAAGGACTACCGGGTTGTCATTTATCGAATCACATAGGACATTTCTCTTTTTTATTAGAAGTGGTAGATTCTTTATCGATCATACATTATCTCCATATACAACTTATTATACCCAAGCATACCCTTTGATATACCCTAAGGGTCTTAAGGAATAAGTCAAAGTATAACTCATCATCATACACAAGATACTATGATGATCTCAAGTCCAAGGATTACTTGTACTACTATCACTACAAGAATTCCTATTGACAGCAAATAAAACTCCATTAGGTATTCCTTAGCGAGCCAATGTTCGGTGAACTTATTCTCTAATAAGCACCTACATACTTGCTTTAGTGTCTCCACACAAATGATCATGAGATCAATCATCCTCATCCAATGAAGCAAGCAACGTATGTACCAATCTATCCTGGATTCACTAATCCCCAATTTAGTAATCCAATGATTGGGAACTATTTTAGTTTTAAGCTTTCTAAGAATTTAGATCTCATTAGAATGATCATCATCATTATTCTAAAAGCATTGCTTAAAACTATGGGTTTATCACATATTATAAAAACAAAGATCATGTAGATAATTAAAAGCCTTTAATAAATTAATACTTTTTATTAATAAATGAATATGATTGTTACAAAGTATATGCTTTATCATCAAACATGATTGAAGCTTGTGTGCATATTACTTTCAATCTCCCACTTGCACTAAAGCCAATCACCATGGTATCTTATACTCTTCTTCTCTAAGTGACGATTATCCTGTTTGTTGGATAAGCTTTAGTTAATGGATATGTAATGTTGTTCTTGAGAGTCCACTATCTCTATAGTGATTTCCCATCTTTCAATGATTCTAATAATCAAATGAAAGTGCCACAACACATGTTTAGATCCAAGATGAGACTTAGAACTATTCCTAGTTCCAGTAATGAACTTTTAATCCAAACAATCAACTTGCGACTTCATTTATAGCTATATACTTTGTCTTTATTACTAAACCAACAACTCTTTCTTTGTTTGGAACCTTTCCAATTCAACTGCACCACCGCTTCGGTAACACTTTACCTTAAAGTGGATTTTCTCGTCGTCTTGATGCATGTGAAAAACTTGAGTCTCATAAGCCCTCTAGTTTTAATTCGGACCCACCATGTATGCTCACATCTTTAGTTTGGTTAAGAACTTTAAGATGTTTTTCAACGACTTCATAGTGAACTTCTCCGAATTATGACCGATCAACATCGGTCTCGTATATTTCATTGCATATATGATAGTCACTCATGCGACCTCTCTTTTTCGAGAGTCTGGGGACTATTAAGAGATACACTCCATAGCTCATCGACATGAGACATCTCTTGGAGTTTGCCATGCTAAACGACTTTAGCATCAAATGAATATACATTCTTGGGTTAAGTTGATCATCCTTTTAAATCTATCTATATAGATTTGCATCCCCAATAATGATACTCTTCCCAAATCATTCATGGAGGAATGTTTAGACAACTTTATCTTTACTGATTGTAGCATTAGTATGTTATTCCTCATCCGTAGTATATCAACATATAATACTAGAAATTTCACGACGCCCCAATCGACCTTTTTGTACACACTAGGTTCATTCTTATTTTGATAAAATCAAACTCTTTTGATTTGTTTCATCAAAACGAATGTTCCATTTTTG
The DNA here is from genome assembly GCA_020205615.1 of Panax quinquefolius. Classification (NCBI taxonomy): domain Eukaryota; kingdom Viridiplantae; phylum Streptophyta; class Magnoliopsida; order Apiales; family Araliaceae; genus Panax; species Panax quinquefolius. Next base: position 2,957,143 of record CM035160.1, on the reverse strand, counting down.
AGAATATTGCTTCAATCAATTTCTCCGAGTGTCTCATAACTCTTAACTCATCGTATGTAATCGGATCATCATCTTCTATGATCGCGCCTCATCATCATCATCTATGATGAATCCATACCTCCTAGGTATCTTCTGTGACTATTCCGATTTACGATTGATCTTGTGTGTACAATAGGTCTATCTACAGGTTCCTCTTATTTGACTTATAGTGTTTTGTGGTTCTTGAACTTTTCAAGATCTATTATCCTCTCACTAGCCCCTTCAATGATAAACGCTTTTATCTTAGAAGGTAACGTGTTTCGTAACAAACACCTTTTGCTAAGTAGAATTATAGAACATATACCCTAAACTTACTTTAGGATGTCCCACAAATCGACACTTGTCAAATATTGTCCCAAGCTTATCCTTTTGAAACCTTTTCACATAAGTTGGAACCCCTTATCTTAACATATTTAAGATTAGGAATCCTCCCTGTCCATAACTTTTATGGAGTCTTGGGGCCGAATTTAGAGATTACCTTTTCGTAGATATGCAGTCATTTCTAGGACATGACCCTAGAAGGATACTGGAATGTCGGTAAAATCATTTTGGACCGCACCATGTCCAACAAGGTACGATTTTTCATTTAGATACATCAATCAATTATTGTGTATCAGGATGTGTCCATTATGAGAAAACCATTTGAGATGATCTAGAAACTTATTGCACAAGCATTTATTCCTTGATCTAATCAAAGAATTTTAATACTTTGTCAATTTGTTTCACTTCTGAATTCTTTGAACCTTTCAAATAATTCACACTTGTATTTCAACAAATACATACATTCAACTCTTTGAATGATCATCTCCTTTTCTTATACTAATTTGTTCGATATGCAAAATTATTTTCATGTAAGTCAAGTATACAAAATTTATTAAGTAATATTCGATTCTATACAAAACATTATTATTATAAATAGAACAACAATTGTTCTTAATTATAATACCAAAAATTTTTATTGTCCAACAATAAAATAGAAATAATATTTTTTTAACAAGAACTGAATCTACAATAACAACTTATCGACTTAATAGATTTGCTTCGTAGGCATTGCTAAACTATAAGTTTCTATGGCTAATGTGGCAACCTTTGCTTCATTTTTAACACATAGGATTACTTATATTTGTTTAGCTTTCTACTTCGCTTGGTCCTTCATAAATCTATATTTATGATAACCAAAGTCGGTATCCAATACCCAAGTAGAACCTTGACTTAAAGAAAAATTTATTTCAATCATGAACAAAAATCGTATTATGGCAAAACTTCACTAAGCTTCTTTGGTTAGGCTCTGCAAGATGCTTTTTGCGCTTTTTTTCGATGTCGAAGCTTATTGCGGTGGAAGCAAACTCCTTTGCTATCCATATCAGTTTTGTTCTTATTATCCTTTGTTTATGCCTTTCTATTTACCTTCTTTGAATCGTTCTTTATTTCAGACGATCCTTTGGCCCCTACCAGTAAGACTTGATCTTTCTTGGTTGGAAAGTGACTCTCAACATTTTTCAACATGTTAAGCAAATCAATGGCGATATCTAGCTTGTTCATATGAAAATTCACAACAATTGTGAAAGGAGTCCGGGAGTGAGTGCAAGATCAAATCTTGGCTCAACTCTCCATCCATGACAAAACCAGTTGTCCTAATTGATCAATCAAATTGATTATATTAAGAACTTTTTCTGCATCTTATAAAGTCATTGGCTATTCTAGATCGGAAGAGCTCCTTAGATATCTCGATATCTATCAGTCCTACTTTCCTCACCATCAACTACTTGATGTGCGGGAATATAGTAGAGAGCATCCATAGTTTCATCTTGTGTCAAGCTCGTTACTCGTGGATGCGAGCATGATGCATCGAGCCAATCATGCATCATCTCTTGCCACTTTCTAAAAGTAGCAATGTCTTCCTCGGAGGCATTGTGCGCAACCATTGCAGGATATAGGCGATTAAGGACATAAGATAGCTATGAGAACTATTCTCAAATTCCTTAACCAATCCGCTTAATTGATTACGTTAATTTAGCATCTAATATGCTTCGCAGTTGATAGTAATTTTAGACATTGTAAAATTTCAGTAAATGAATTTGTAATTAACAACATTTTAACATACATTATTTTATTAATTACCAAAATAATTTAGGTCTTGTTTTAAATTGGTATCTCCCACTATTTTCTTCAAACTATATTACCTCACTTATATAGTTCAAATAAAATCTAATTAAAGATTTGCTAGTGAGAATAAGGATCCCATTTCAAATGTATATAGCCTTGTGGTGACACAACAAACTACATATAAATAAATAGGTAGACAACTTTTTGTCAATTACATCAACTATGCAACTCCTTGTATTTTCCTCTTAGATTATTTTGATCAAGTGGTGGCACATCCGAATCAAAATTATCCAAGTTAAGTCCAACCTAGCACTCCATATATTCAAAAAGAAAAATATCATCCTTGTGGTGACACAACAAAACAATATTGTTCAATTTTCTTTATAAGCATCAAATGTGATAAATTAACATCTTAAATACTTAATACTTGCCTTGTGGTGACACAACAAACTCATATTAAATATTTAATACTCTATTAATTTTATCATGCTAGAAAGCGACGTTCGATATTCCAAATATCTTTGAACGCTTAGGACTTAATATAAAAAAAATTGAGGGTTTTGTTATTAATTTGTCTCATCTTGTTTAGCGCATGCATTTATATATATATATAAAATACGTCGTATTATATAAATAAACACGAAGCATGTTTGCATATATATATAATATATATAATATAAGCATGCACATATGAATACTATATTCTACCCGATTGATTATGGACTTTTATTCTAGTTTGGTTCACTAGAGCCACCAAGTGAACCATAAGGTCAAACCCTGAGGGTGCAAGAAATAATATTTAAATATAACTATTACATTTAAACCAGCTCCATTACAAACGTCTCTTCACGCCTCCTTGCTCCTTGATCTTTGATCTCTAATTCTTCAAAATTAATTCTAACTTTTCCTATTACAAAACTATTTAAAATAAATAGAAACCTTGATCGCTGATCGAGGGAAGTACATAGGAGGAAGATAGATTTTACATTAAGAAAAATTAGAGAAGACGAGTCACGCAGAATTCCATTTAATAAAACCCATACATTCACGCATCCAACTAAAATAAAATCCAATCAGATTGGTCAATAGTCCATAATCAATCTCATTTATTATCATACACATCACCATATGCATCAATAAATAACATTATCTCATGAATAATAAACATTTAATATATATATTGATATCATTTAATGGGCAAATTTAGTTAGTATAAAATCTAATTTTTGAATCAAAATAAACTCCTTTTATTTTAATCCAAATTTAAATCAAAATAAAACTATTTTATTTTAATTTATCCTATTTTGAATAAAATAAACTATTTTATTTTAATCAAAATTTTTAATCAAAATAAACTCCTTTATTTTAATTAATTATGGAATCCAATTCCATATATATATATAAAAAAAAATCTTTAATTAAAATAAACTCTTTTATTTTAATTAATTATGGAATCCAATTCCATGTAAAAAAAAATAATTATTAAAGGAAACACGAATTCTTTTCCTATTCACAAATAAACTCCTTTATTTTGAATAATATGAAATCTTATTTCATATTTAAATAAACTCCTTTATTTAAGGAAAGATCAATTTCAACTCCAATTAGTTATCATGGAATCCAATTCCAACTCTAATTAGTTAAGATGAAATTCTAATTTTAAAATTAAAATAAATCTTTTATTTTAATATTAAAATAAACCTTTTATTTTAAGATTAAAATAAACCTTTTATTTTTATTATAAAATTATTTAAAATTAAATAAAACTTTTATATTTTAATATTAAAATAAACCTTTTATTTTAAAATTAAAATAAACTTTTATTTTAATTATATAATAATTAAGAATATATATGTATATATATATTCATAATATATATATATATATATATATAACCATAATATATATATATATATATATATATATATATATATATATCCGCTCTTTTTGATTTGCTTATAACACTTTCTCATAAAAAAAAAAATTCACCAAAGACTTTGTTTTTCCGTATGTGACCCATTCACCCATATCTTGCATTATGCACGGAAATCAAACTGCAAGGCATCCTGGTATTTTTATTTTTATTTTTTAATTCAAAAGGTAGCATTTGTATGATTTCGTGATTAAAGAAGAATTTCTCATTAATCTCGTTAACTTAAAAAAAATTAAAGCTTCTGCCGGTTTGATTCTTGATTTCCGTCTTTTTTTTATTTTTATTTTTTTTTTTTAATTTTATAAAATAAAATTATGCCCAATTAAATTGTTCTAAACACATATCAATATACATATCAAATTAAAACAATTAATAATTCGCATAAAGGTTTGGCTCTGATGCCACTGTTAGGTTTGTAATATTCATGAAAGCAATCAAATTGCATAAAAAGTACGGAAGCGTGTAAAATCAGAGTTTAAAAATTTTACAAACCATATACCCGGATCACCCTTTATGCACAATTATTAATTAAACGAAAAGATAAAGAATAAAATCATACCCTTGAAGATCGAGCTTCCTCAGGTACAAGTTCACCTCCAAATCCTTTCGCGTTCAACTTGAATCCACCGGGTTTGGTTCCTTCCTTTGATCAACGTTAGCCACCCAAGTGTTTGGCCTCTAGAGGTGATCCACCAAGGAAGAATAAAAATTCAAGAAGATGGGTGGTTGGCTAAACCCTAGTTTTTCTATCTCTATAGAAAAAGGGTACTCTCCAACAAATTGGAATTATTACGTTGTAAAAAGTCAACAACCCCATCACCCATAATAAGACTCCTCTTATTTATAGATGTGGGCAACCCACCTTAACAATTAAGAATTGGGTTTTATTTAATTAATTAAATTCTTTTAATTAATTAAGCTCCTAATCTTATTAGGGATAATTAATTAAACTCTTTTAATTAATTTATCCTCCTAATCTTATTAGGAATAAATGAGAGTACTTATATTAAATTAATTCCTAAACTCTTTTAGAAATTAAAATAATAATAATTGTAATAATATTAATAAGACTCCTCTTATTAATTTATATTTAATATTTCTAAAATATTAAATAATAAATATTAAGCTATTTAATTTATTCTATCACCATAGATTAAATTAAATATACATAATATATTATTACGATTATGCCATTAACTTCTTAAATAATTATTCTTCCTTTTATAAAGGTGACCCTTTAGGTTCTCCATATTAAACCTATTGTGAATAAATCAATTAGAACAATTCTAATCTTATTTAAATAAATAAATTAAATAATTAATTTATTTAAATAATATTTATTCTACAATAGGGATAAGCCTCCTAAATGATCAACGACTTTCCGGATAATATAGATTTCAACATTAATCATAAAAGAACCTTTGAGTAAATAGTTACTTAATCTGATTCAATCCTTCCACCATACAATGTCCCAATTAAATATAAGACATGGAATTACTTGTCAAGTCTTATTTTATTTAATTATATGTATTTCGACTCTTAAATGCACAACTCAAATAATGCAAATTAGAAACTCCTTTCTAATTTCATTACGCAACCACCAAGACTACTTGGGTTGTCATTTATCGAATCACATATGCGACATTTCTCTTCTTTTATTAGAAGTGGTAGATTCTTTATCGATCATACATTATCTCCATGTACAACTTATTATACCCAAGCATACCCTTTGATATACCCTAAGGGTCTTAAGGAATAAGTCAAAGTATAACTCATCATACACAAGATCTTATGATGATCTCAAGTCCAAGGATTACTTGTCTACTATCACTCACAGAATTTCTATTGACAGCAAATAAAACTCCATTAGGTATTCCTTAGCGAGCCACGCGTTCGTTGAACTTATTCTCTAATAAGCACCTACATACTGCTTTTTTAGTACACAAATGATCATTGAGATCAATCATCCTCATCCAATGAGCAAGCAACGTATGTCTTAATCTATCCGGATTCACTAATCCCCGATTTAGTAATCCAATGATTGGAAACTATTTTAGTTTTAAGCTTTCTAGAATTTAGATCTCATTAGAATGATCATCATCATTATTCTAAAAGCATTGCTTAAAACTATGGGTTTATCACATAATATATGTAAGACCCACTTTTATAAATAAAGATGAATTTTCTATAAATATTATTTTTGAATATTATGGAATAAATTTGATATAATGTTATAGTTGTGGGTAATATTTATAAATTTTGCAAAGTATGCAAGTTGTTATAAAATATTATTTGGTTCAGAATATTCTTTTTGTTAGGGAATATTAAATACTGATGGCTCAATCATTGGTGGACCCCACAAATGTAATTATTATCGGATTGAAAATGACAAAAATATTTTATAAAAATAACTTGGCGGAGGTGTTACTGTTTAAAAGCTGTTGAACTACCCGGTGGTAAAAGTAAAAGCGATGTCTGGCGTAGTTGCGTAGTAGCACCAGTATTGATTATTGATGCTTACGTGAGAAGTCACTCATTATATACTCAATTATTACTACGATAATTCTTTTGCATCATATCTCTTATATTATTGATTCAATTATTGTCACAAAGATTATCATCGTATAATATGTTATAGTATTAAATCAATAATTGAGACGACAAGTTATAAATGATTAATAATTGTTGAAAGATTAAATATGTGTTGATGAAAAAAAAAATGATTTGTGGTAAGTTTGATTATTTTATGGGGGCTCATATGTCATCATCTAAGAGTCTCTTCGTCGATAGTATTTACCTTCGTCGATAGTAATTACCTTCGTCGATAGTAATTACCCTTACCCTTTGTGAATAGTATTTACCTTCGTCGATAGTAATTACCTTGTCGATAGTAATTACCTTGTGAATAGTATTTACCTTCAAATCGATAGTAATTACCTTCGTCGATAGTAATTACCCTTGTGAATAGTATTTACCTTCGTCGATAGTATTTACCTTCGTTAATAGTAATTACCTTTACCGGACGTCGAACCACTTGTCGTTTCATATTACGAGCGTCGAACCACTTGTCGTTTCACATTACAGCGTCAAACCCGATTAAATCGAGCCACTTGCCTTTTCACACGGCGGTCTTTAAGCTAGAAAAATCTTCTATAAATAGAGGCTGGGGCTTCATTATTTTTCACGAATTCATTCAAGCTATAGAGAGAAAGTATAGAAAGAATAAGAGAAAGAAGAAGAAGAGTATTTTATACTACTACTGCTTCTTAAAGATATTCAATCTCCTACCAAATGTAAGGGGTGTTATTCTTTCTTATTCATGAAAGAAAGCATTTGTTATTCCATTGCTTATTATTACATTGGAATAACTTTGTATAAGTGGTTTACCCTATACTTGGTGACATTCTTCTATTATTACATTGGAACATCACATGCGTGTGTTTTTACAGGACTGGTTCCGTCTTTTATTATTATTACATTTGGAACATCCTCATGCATGTGTTTTACACCGACTGGTTAAAATCTTTATTATTACATTGGAACATCACATGCATGTGTTTTACACGGACTGGTTCCGTCTTTATTATTACGTTGGAATATCCTATCATGTGTTTTTACATCGGATCTGGTTCCATCTTTATTATTACATTGGAACATCCGCTTGGGTGTGAATTTCACGACTTCTGGTTCCGTTATTTATTATTCTGTTGGAATAACCTGCATGTGCGGTCTATCGCATGCATGGTGATTTCTTTTGTTATTCCATTCTTTATTATACCCAATTGGTTAAAACTTTGATTTCTATACTCCATGAAATTAGTAGAATATCCTTGATATTTGCGTTTCATCCAGTATCTTTTCATGGAAATATTCTTACGATCATTCTTGAATTTTACTCTACAAAACAAGATATCGTATTGACAATTTGGGCGTTAATAATTCTGGATAAAATAATTCTTGAACTTGTTTTATTGAATTCTTATATCATTGTCATCATCCTCATGTTTATATTTTTTTGAAAGTCATCATGGCTGTAGTGCATAGATGGACTTGGTATGATTATGACCGAGAGACTATTCGGTGTAATCATGGCCGTAATGTTACAAATGATGTGATAAAAATCCTCGATTAGTAGTAGTGCATTGATGGGCGATTGTTGGCATGATCATGACCATTAATGAATACACAAATATTCTTGGCCGTGAAGGCATGAATAATTGTGGTCGTGATACTAAAAGAATATCCTTGGCGTAGTGCGGGGGTGATTCGATGATGTGAAATATTTATTAAAAGTGAGTCTCATTTATAAACGATGATGAAAAACCTTTTAAAACCTAAAAGATAGTAGACTTTATTTTCTACTTGACTCTTTTAATGGATTGCGTATTCATTGCAGATTAAAGCGTTTATCTATTGTATTTTATCGGTTTAACATTATTGAAGACTATTGATAATTTATTTTGCATTATCTTAGTCATAATATTTCTTCTTTGGGCTAGTTGAGCTCACCCTTTCTTTCACTTTTTTCTCTTGAAAAATGATAATATAGGCGGGGGCGAGTCGGAAGCACGAGTGATGGTCCTCAAGATAGCATTAGTAGTCCTCACTATTACGTAAAATAGTGTGATAATAATTGTAATGAGGACTTTTTATTTTGAGTTTGTATAATATCTAGTAGATTTATATTTGTATTTAAACTCACGATTTTATGTCGTATTGTATACGGCGATTATGTTAATAAGTTGTTTTAAATTACATACCATGTAAGTGTCGACCCAAGATGGGTGATGTATACCTAATTTTGGGGCGTCACGGTTGGTATCGTCGAGCTTAGGGATATGATCCTGGCTAAGATGTGAGAATAGTACTAGGAGGGAGAGCAGGGGAATACCTTCATTAGTATGACCTACCTAAGTTTATGTGATATTTTATTGGTTGGTCGGAAGATAAGGATAATTTGTTACATGTCAATTAACCTTTTGTTTTGTGGCGATGTCTCTGAAAATGACATCCGAGAATGTTGATAATAGCAATGGAGCGCAGACGATTGTTGATTCACCACATATCAATAATCGAGGATAATGTGCATCGAGAAGGCGACAATCCTCATACAAACAAACAACAACGACCAAATGACGAAATGATCAAATGTTGAGGCTTTATGCGATTTATCTGACAAAGAAAGAGAGCGACTCTGTCCAAAAACGTGGGTGGAAACACGGAAAACTCTCGGCGGTCACCGCTAAACAATTTAAGGAGCTGGGACCACCGGAGTTTAAGGGAGAGCAAAACCACTTACGGCGGAAGCATGGATAAAGCAGATTACCAAGATATTTGATGTCTTGGGATGCTCAGAGGCAAAAGGTTCCCTTCCGCCTTTATGTTGTTCTTATGGAGGCGGATTCTTGGTGGGAATCGGTAAAAAACGTACTCAACCAATTTGTCTTGAAGATATCTTGGGAGAAGTTCGGGAGGTAGTCATTCAACGACAAATACTTTCCCGAAAGTATTACGCCACATGAAGGAGGTGGAGTTTATCAAGTTGGAACAAAACAATATGGCCGTGTCGCATGATACGAGGCAAAATTTGCGGAGTTATCACGGTTTCGTCCCCACTTGTGGATAATGAAGAGAGAATGGCGCGAATGTTTTAAGAGGTTTGAAGCGGAGATACGTCAACATCTTATTTCTCATAAACCGTGTTTGTATTGAGATGTTGTAAATAGGGCTCGATTAGTGGAAGCGCGATAATGAGTCAATGAACTAAAAGAAAGCGTGGCAAAATTATAATACCAAATGAGAATAGTCGTCGAGGCGGTGACAACAAGCGTGGAGAGGAATCAACGGGCGCGGATATGGTAACCACTTGGTGGTAATCGAGGCCAAAAACAATAAGAATGGACATTTCAAGAAAAGGAGATTCAACAATGATGGAAAGACGTCGGCACCAAAGACCCATTGTTAAGGAAGGAGAAAGACCACCTATCATATGCTTCAAATGCGGAGGAGAGGGACACATCGATCAAACTGCGTCGTGCCGTCAAAAGCGTGTTATAATTATGGAAGAGAAGGTCACTTAGCTCGATTTTGTGCGTTTCATCAAGACAAATTCAACTAGGATGGAGGCACCAAAGGCCATCCCGAAAATTCAAAGCCGGTAGTCTGAGGAGAGCATTTGTTGTGACCTCCCAAAGAGCAAGGAATCCGAATGAGGTCATCACGGGTAAGCTTATCATAAACTCTAATGAAGTCTATACTTTATTTGATCTGGGTTCTACCCATTCTTTTATTTCTCCTACTTGCGCTCATCGATTAAATTTGACTCAGGAGAAATTAGACTTTGACTTATCTGTGGAAACTCCGTTGGGAGAAACCTTCATTACATCCATTTGTTTATAAGTCTTGTTTGGTTCAAATCGGTACCCTCACATTACACTCGTCGATCTTATTTCATTAAAAATACTTGCATTTGGCGTGATTACAGGGATTGATTGGTTAACTACTTATCATGCAAAAATTGATTGTTTTAAATAAGGTTGTTAGCTTTCATATTCCTAATCAACCTATTATCGCGAATTCAAACGACCAAACCATTAAAATCAATCACGGTCATCTCAAGCCATAAAGCTATTCGTTTATTGAAAAGCGGATGTCGAGCTTTCTTAGCTCATATCACGATTTAAATAAAAATACGCCGGTTTTAAACGATATTCCTATTGTTAATAAATTTCTGACGTATTCCCAAGAAGAACTTCTGGCCTACCCAGGGCGTGAAATTGAATTTTGTATCGACCTTGAACCCGTCTAAAACCTATTTCCAAAGCCCCATATCGAATAGCTCTATTGAACTTGAGGAGTTAAAGACCCAACCGCAGGAATTGTTAGACATTGGCTTTATTAGGTCCTAGTACTTCTCCTTGGGGTGCTCTGTTACATTAAGTGAAGAAGAAAGATGGGAGTATCGACTTTGTATTGATTATCGGGAGTTGAATCACGTCACCATCAAAAATAGGTATCCATTGCCACGTATTGATGACTGTTTGACCCGATTGCAAGGAGCCAAATTCTTTTCAAAGATTGATCTTCGTTAGGATATCACCAATTGAAGATTAGAACCATGACATTCCAAAGACTTCGGCTTTCGAACTCGATGCGGGCATTATGAATTCTAGTCATGTCCTTTGGATTGACTAATGCTCCTGCTTTGCCTTCATGGATATGATGAGCCAGAGTATTCAAGGAATATTTAGATCACTTTGTGGTCGTCTTTATTGATGACATCCTTATTTATTCCAAAAGCCGTGAAGATCATGAAAGCAACACTTGAGGTGACACTCCAAAAAGCTTCGTGAATATAAGCTTTATGCGAGTTGAAGAAATCAGTTACGGCTCAAGAAGTAGCATTCCTTGGGCACGTGGTATCAAGTCATGGAATATCTGTTGACCCAAAGCAAAGATTGAAGCTATTCAAAGTTTGGAACAACCTAAATCGATGGCCAAAATCGTAGCTTTCTCGGTTTAATTTGGTTATTATCGGAGATTAAGTGGAAGGATTTTCTCGAATCGCTATTCCATCGACTCGGTGACTCGGAAAGATACAAAGTTCGGTTGGAGCGAAGAATGTGAGAAGAGTTTTCAAGAACTCAAGAGGAGACTTATTTCAAAGACTGTTACGACAATACCATCGGCTCGGAGGATTTGTCATCTCAAAGTGATGCTTGAGCAAAGGGTTGGGATGTGTTCTTATGCAACATGGAAAAGTTATAGCTTTGCCTCCTCGCGACAACTCAAAGAATATGAGAGGAATTATCCTACTTTCATGATCTAGAGTTGGCATTTGTTATCTTCTGCACTTAAAATTTGGAGGCATTACTTGTATGGGGAGAAAGTGGAGATCTTTACGGATCATAAAAAGCCTCAAATATTTCTTCACTCAAAAGGAACTCAACATGCGACAACGACGTTGGCTTGAACTGCTGAAAGATTATGATCATACCATCCAATACCATCCCGGAAAAGCAAACGTGGTAGGTGACGCGTGAGTAGAAAATCATATGCAAGTCTGAGTGCGATATTGTCAATGAAAGCCCATTTTGTGTGACTTGCAAAGGATGGAGATAGAATTAAAGACTCGAGGGACGCGTGTGATGATGGCGAGTATCTGAGTAGAACAGACTTTAATTGATAAAGTTAAAAATTTGCTCGAAACTCTGGACACACGAGGTGATCGTATGAGGAAGAAAGTGCAAGAAGGTGCTTATCTTGGGAAGCAAGAATCGATGAAGAAGGAATACTTGAGTCGACTCCGGACTTTGTGTTCTAACGACCACGATTTAAAGTATAATATCATGATGGAGGCACACAACACACCATTTGCAATCCATCACAGGAGTACCAAAATGTATCATGATATTAAATCATACATTTTGGTGGAGCAATATGAAGAGAGAGATAGCGCCTTTGTTTATCTCGAGGTGTCTAACTTGTCAACGAGTTAAAGCGGAGCATCAAGTACCAAAAGGTCCATTACAACCACTTGAAATTCCGAGAATGGAAGTGGGAGCACATTACCATGGATTTAGTTCTGGGGTCTTCCTAAGGTTTCTCGAGGCATTGATGCGATTTGGGTCATTGTTGATAGGTTGACCAAGTCTGCTCATTTCTTATCGATCGTCGAGAAACTTATACACTTGAACGTCTTGCTCAGTATGTATATAAACGAGATTGTAAGATACGTGGTATCTTGGGTATCCATAGTTTCGATCGAGACCCAAGATTCACTTCACGATTTTGGGTTAGTTTGCAAAAAGCTATGAGCACGGACTTTACGATTTAGCTTCGGCATATCATCCTCGAGACAGACGGACGATCGGAGAGGACTATTCAAACTCTTGAAGATCTATTAAGACTCTGTGTCCTTGATTTCAAGGGGAGTTGGGACAAGTTCTTACCATTGGTGGAGTTTTCCTACAACAACGATTATCAAGCAAGTATTGGCATGGCTCCATTCGAGCGTTGTATGGAAGAAAGTGTCGTTCTCGGTTATCTTTGGGATGAGGTGGGTGAAACAACGTTGTTGGGGCCGGGAGTTGATGCGTGTGACTACGGAAAAGATTCAAACGATCCACAACGTATAAAAACCTCACAAAATCGACAAAAAGAGTTATCTTGATCTTCATCGAAAGGGCGTGGAATTCGATATAGGAGATCATGTGTTGTTAAGAGTTGCTCCATGGAAAGGAGTTACAAGATTTGGAAAGAGAGGAAACTTAACCCTCGATTCATCGATCCATTTTAATCCTCGATCGAGTAGGAATCGTAGCCTATAGACTCGCTTTTCTGCTGAATATGTCTCGTGTTCATAACGTTTTTCACATATCTATGTTACGTAAATATGTGAAAGACCCGAACCATATTATTGAGTTAGAACCCATTTAAATAGCGGAAGATTTGACGTATGAAGAGGTTCTGTTCAAATTTTGGATAAGAAGGAACATATTCTACGCTCGAGGTTATACCTCAAGTCGAAGTTTTGTGGAGGAACCACGATGTTGAGGAAATGACTTGGGAGTTAGAATGCTGAAATGAAATCAAGGTATCCTTACCTCTTGACATACCGTGTCGTACCCTAATTTCGAGGAAAATTTCATAAGAAGGGGAGGTTGTAAGACCCGACTTTTATAAATAAAGATGAATTTTTCTATAAATATTATTTTGAATATTATGGAATAAATTTGATATAATGTTATAGTTGTGGGTAATATTTATAAATTTTGCAAAGTATGCAAGTTGTTATAAAATATTAGTTTGGTCGAGGAATATTCTTTTTGTTAGGAATATTATTAATACATAATGGCTCAATCATTGGTGGACCCCACAATGTAATTATTATTATCGGATTGAAAAATGACAAAATATTTTATAAAAATAACGGCGGAGGTGTTACCGTAAAAGCTGTTGAACTACCCGGTGGTAAAAATGCGATGTCTGGCGTGGTTGCGTAGTAGCACACGGTATTGATTATTGATGCTTACGTGAAAGTCACTTTCATATGCTTTCGATTATTACTTTCTGATGAATTCTTTGCATCATATCTCTTATATTATTGATTCAATTATTGTCACGATTATCATCTCGTATAATATGTTATAGTATTAAATCAATAATTGAGGCGACAAGTTATAAATGATTAATAATTGTTGAAAGATTAAATATGTGTTGATGAAAAAAAAATGATTTGTGGTAAGTTTGATTATTTTATGGGGGCTCGTATGTCATCATCTAAGAGTCTCTTCGTCGATAGTATTTACCTTCACAATAGTAATTACCTTCAATCGATAGTAATTACCCTTGTGAATAGTATTTGCCTTTCGTCTTAAATGATAGTAATTACCACTTGTGAATAGTATTTACCTTAAATCGATAATAATTACCTTCGTCGATAGTAATTACCCTTGTGAATAGTATTTAACTTCGTCGATAGTATTTACCTTCGTTAATAGTAATTACCTTTACCAGACGTCGAACCACTTGTCGTTTCACATTACGAGACGTCGAACCACTTGTCGTTTCACATTACGGCGTCAAACCGATTCGTCGAGCCACTTGCCTTTTCACACGGCGGTCTTAAGCTAGAAATCTTCTATAAATAGAGGCCTAGGGCTTCATTATTTTCACGAATTCATTCAAGCTATAGAGAGAAAGTATAGAGAGAATAAGAGAGAAAGAAGAAGATATTTTGTTCTTACTACACTGCTTGCGATATTCAATCTCCTACCAAATGTAAGGGTGTTATTCTTTCTTATTCATGAAGAGAATCATTGTTATTCCATTGCTTATTATTACATTGGAATAACTTTTGTATAAGTGGTTTACCCTATACTTGGTGACATTCTTCTATTATTACATTGGAACATCACATGCGTGTGTTTTACACCCACCGTTCCGCTCTTTATCATTCATTGGAACATCACATGCATGTGTTTTACACTGGTTCCGTCTTTATTATTACTTGTTGGAACATCTTGTATGCATGTGTTTACACCGGACTGGTTCCGCTCTTTATTATTCATTGGAATATCCTATCTGTGTGTTTTACACCGGATCCAGTTCCATCTTTATTATTCTGTTGGAACATCCTGCTTGTGTGAATTTCACGACACAGTTCCGTTATTTATTATTACATTGGAATAACTTTTATGCATGCGATATCTATCGCATGCATGGTGATTTCTTTTGTTATTCCATTCTTTATTATACCCAGTTGGTTAAAACTTTGACTTCTATACTCCATGAAATTAGTAGAATATCCTTGATATTTGCGTTTCATCGATATCTTTTCATGGAAATATTCTTACGATCATTCTTGAATTTTACTCTACAAAACGATATCGTGTTGACAATTTGGGCGTTAATAATTCTGGATAAAATAATTCTTGAACTTGTTTTATTGAATTCTTATATCATTGTCATCATCCTCATGTTTATATTTTTTGAAAGTCATACATGGCACATGGTGCATAGATGGACTTGGTATGATTATGACCGGAGACTATTCGGTGTAATCATGGCCGTAATGTTACAAATGATGTGATAAAAATCCTCGATGGTAGTAGTGCATTGATGGACGATTGTTGGCATGATCATGACCATTAATGAATACACAAATATTCTTGGCCCGTAGTGCGTGAATAATTGTGGTCGTGATACTAAAGAATATCCTTGGCCGTAGTAGTGCGGGGGTGATTCGATGATGTGAATATTTATTAAAAGTGAGTCTCGATTATAAGCGATGATGAAAAACCTTTTAAAACCTAAAAGATAGTAGACTTTATTTTCTACTTGACTCTTTTTAATGGATTGCGTATTCACCGCAGATTAAACCGGTTTTATACATTGTATTTTATCGGTTTAACATTATTGAAGACTATTGATAATTTATTACGCATTATCTTAGTCATAATATTTCTTCTTGGGCTAGTTGAGCTCACCCTTTCTTTCACCGTCTCTTGAGAAATGATAATATAAATTTGGACGACGAGTCGGAAGCAGTGATGGTCACGAAGATAGCATTAGTAGTCCTCACTATTACAGTAAAATAGTGTGATAATAATCATAATGAGGACTTTTTATTTGAGTTTGTATAATATCTAGTAGGCGATATTTGTATTTAAACTCACAATTTATGTCGTATTATTATACCACGCTTATGTTAATAAGTTGTTTTTAAATTCTGTACTATGTAAGTGTCGACCCAAGATGGGTGATGTATACCTAATTTTGGGGGCGTCACATTATAAAACAGCATCATGTAGATAATTAAAAGCCTTTAATAAATTAATACTTTTTATTAATAAATGAATAAGATTGTTACAAAGTATATGCTTTATCATCAAACATGATTGGCTTGTGTGTGTATTACTTTCACAAGCTAGATATCAGCCTCGCTGATTTGCTTAACATGTTGAAAAATGTTGAGAGTCACTTTCCAACCAAGAAAAACCAAGTCTTACTGGTAGGGGCCAAAGGATCTTCTGAAAAGAAGAAAGATTCAAAGAAGGTAAATAGAAAGGCAAAAACAAAGGATAATAAGAACAAAACTGATACGGATAGAAAAGGAGTTTGCTTCCACTGCAATAAGCATGGACATTGGAAAGAAACTGCGAGAAGCATCTTGCAGAGGCTAACCAAAGAAGCTTAGTGAAGTTTCGGTTCATAATACGCTTTTTGTTCATGATTGAAATAGATTTTCTTTAAGTCGAGGTTCTACTTGGGTATTGGATACCGACTTTGGTTATCATAAATATAGATTTATGAAGGGACCAAATGTAGAAAAGTTAAACAAAGATAAGTAATCCTATATGTGGAAAATGAAGCAAAGGTTGTTGCATTAGCTATAGAAACTTATAGTTTAGCAATGCCTACACGGCAAATCTATTAAGTCGATAAGTTGTTATTGTATTCCGATTCTTGTTAAAAATATTATTTCCATTTTATTGTTGGAGAATGAAATCTTTGGTATTATAATTAAGAACAATTGTTGTTCTATTTATAATAATAATGTTTTGTATAGAATGGAATATTACTTAATAAATTTTGTATACTTGACTTACATGAAAATAATTTTGCATATTGAACAAATTAGTATAAGAAAAGGAGATGATCATTCAAAGAGTTGAATGTGTGTATTTGCTTGAAATACAATTGTGAATTATTTGAAAGGTTCAAAGAATTGAAAGTGAAACAAATTGGCAATGTATTAAGATTCTTTGATTAGATCAAGGAATAAATACTTGTCTTGATAAGTTTACGGATCATCTCAAATGGTTTTCTCATAATGGACACATCCTCGATCTGTGATAATTGATTGATGTATCTGAATGAAAAATCATACCTTGTTGGACATGGTGCGGTCCATAATGATTTTACTGACATTCCAAATCCTTACATGATCATGTCCTAGAAATGGTGCATATCTACGAAAAGGTAACCTCAAATCCATTTCAAGACTCCATAAAAGTTATAGACAGGGAGGATTCCTAATCTTAAGTATGTTAAGATAAGGGGTTGTCCAACTTATGTGAAAAGGTTTCAAAGGATAAGTTTGGGACAGATTTGTGGGACATCCTAAAGTAAGTTTAGGGTATATGTTCTATAATTCTACTTAGCAAAAGGTGTTTGTTACTGAAACACGCTTTAAGATAAATGTGTTTATTATTGAAGGGCTAGTGGGAGGATAATAGATCTTGAAAAGTTCAAGAACCACAAAATAGTATAAGTCAAATAAGAGGAACCAATGAGATAGACCTATTATACCACAACCGAATCAGAAATCGGAATAGTACCAAAGATACCTAGGAGGTATGGATTCATCATGGATGATGATGATGAGGTACACATCATAGAAGATGATGATCCGAGTTACATTCGATGAGGTAAGACTTCTGAGTGTGTACAAAAGGGTCGATTAGAGACATCGTGACATTTCTAGTATTATATGTTGATATACTACGGATGAGGAATAACATACTAATGCTACAATCAGTAAATATAAAGTTGTCTAAACATTCCTCCATGAATAGTTTGGGAAGAGTATCTTAATTGGGGATAAAATCAATATAGATAGATCTGAGAGATGCTCGACTTAACCCAAGGAACGTATATTCATTTGATGCTAAAGTCGTTTAGCATGGCAAACTCCAAGAGATGTCTCATGTCGATGAGCTATGGAGTGTATCTCTCTTAATAGTCCCCACAGACTCCTGAAAAGAGAGGTTGCATGAGTGACAATCATGTATGCAATGAAATGTACGAGACACGATGTTGATCGATCCGTATTATGGAGAAGTTCACTATGAGTCGGTGAAAAACATCTTAAAGTGCTTAACCACTAACTAAGGATGTGATCATATTCATGGTGGGTCTAAATTAAAACTAGAGGACTTAATGGACTCAAGTTTTTCAGACGGACCAAAATGACGTAAAATCCACTTTAAGGTAAAGCGTTATCTTGAACAATGGTGCGATTGAATTGGAAAGGTTCCAAACAAAGAAAGAGTTCTTTGGTTTAGTGATAAAGACAAAGTATATAGCTATAAATGAAGCTTTGAAGTTGATTATTTGGATTAAAAGTTCATTACGAGAACTAGGAATAGTTCCCAAGTCTCATCTTGGATCTAAACATGTGTTGTGGCACTTTCATTTGATTATTAGAATCATTGAAAGATGGGAAATCACTATAGAGATAGTGGACTCTCAAGAACAACATTACATATCCATTAACTAAAGCTTATCCAATAGCGGGATAATCGTCACTTAGAGAATAAGAGTATAAGATACCATGACGATTGGCTTTAGTGCAAGTGGGAGATTGAAAGTAGTATGCACACAAGCCAATCATGTTTGATGATAAAGCATATACTTTGTAACAATCTTATTCATTTATTAATAAAAGTATTAATTTATTAAAGGCTTTTAATTATCTACATGATCTTTGTTTTATAATATGTGATAAACCCATAGTTTTAAGCAATGCTTTTAGAATAATGATGATGATCATTCTAATGAGATCTAAATTCTTAGAAAGCTTAAAACTAAAATAGTTCCCAATCGTTGGATTACTAAATTGGGGATTAGTGAATCCGGATAGATTGATACATCGTTGCTTCTTGCTTCATTGGATGAGGATGATTGATCTCATGATCATTTGTGTGGAGACACTAAAGCAAGTATGTAGGTGCTTATTAGAGAATAAGTTCATTTGAGCGTTGGCTCATTAAGGAATACCTAATGGAGTTTTACTTGCTGTCAATAGGAATTCACATGTAGTGATAGTAGTCTGAGTAATCCTTGGACTTGAGATCATCATAGTATCTTGTGTATGATGAGTTATACTTTGACTTATTCCTTAAGACCCTTAGGGTATATCAAAGGGTATGCTTGGGTATAATAAGTTGTATATGGAGATAATGTATGATCGATAAAGAATCTACCACTTACAATAAAAGAAGAAATGTCCTATGTGATTCGATAAATGACAACCCAAAGAGTCCTTGGCGGCGAATGAAATTAGAAAGGAGTTTCTAATTTGCATTATTTGGTGTTGTGCGTTTAAGGATCGAAATACATATAATTAAATAAAATAAGACTTGAAAGAATTCCATGTCTTATATTTAATTGAGACATTGTATGGTGGAAGGATTGAATTATGCGGTAACTATTTACTCAAAGGTTCTTTTATGATTAATGTTGAAATCTATATTATCCGGAAAGTCGTTGATCATCGCTGGGAGGCTTATCCCTATTGTAGAATAAATATTATTTATTTAAATAAATTAATTGTTTAATTTATTTATTTAAATAAGATTAGAATTGTTCCAATTGATTTATTCACAACCTAGGTTTAATATGGAGAACCTAAAGGGTCACACCATAAAAGGAAGAATAATTATTTAAGAAGATAATGGCATAATCGTAATAATATGTTATGTATATTTAATTTAATCTTTGGTGATAGAATAAATTAAATAGCTTAATATTTATTATTTAATATTTTAGAAATATTAAATATAAATTAATAAGAGGAGTCTTATTAATATTATTACAATTATTATTATTTTAATTTCTAAAAGAGTTTAGGAATTAATTTAATATAAGTATTTCATTTATTCCTAATTGGATTAGGAAGGAAAATTAGTTAAAGGAGTTTAATTAATTATCCCTAATAAGATTAGGGGAGCTTAATTAATTAAAAGAATTTAATTAATTAAATAAATCTCAATTCCTTAATTGTTAAGGGGGTTGCCCGTATCTATAAATAAGAGAGTCTTATTATGGGTGAGGTTGTTGTTGACTTTTACAACATACGACATAATTCCAATTTGTTGAGAGAAGACGCCTTTCTATAGAGATAGAAAACTAGGGTTGAGCCAATATCACTTCTTCTTGAATCATTATTATTCCTTGGTGGATCACTCTGAGAGGCCAAACATATGGGTGGCTAACGTTGATCGAAAGGAAGGAACAAAACCGGGTGGATTCAAGTTGAGCGAAAAGGATTTGGAGGTGAACTTGTACGAGGAAGCTCGATCTTCAAGGTATGATTTTATTCTTTATCTTTTCGTTTAATTAATAATTGTGTATAAAGGGTGATCCGGGTATATGGTTTGTAAATTTTTAAACTCTGATTTTTACATCGTTTAGCACTTTTTTGCAATTTGATTCAAGTTCTTGAATATTACAAACCTAACATTTTGTCTTAGGGTTCAAAGTCGATACAAAATTTAATATCGATCTTTAGGAGTAAACCAAGAAATTCTTTAGGAAATACGTCGAAAAAAATCAATAACAACAGAATATTATTCAAATCGACGTGTCTTTATTCAAATCCATAACATGGACTAAGAAAACTTGACATCCGTAATAAACGAATGACTTCATGGCTTGATATGAAAATGTTTGACTACAATAGTTTGATTGCTTGAATTGAATAACGAGTTGCTTAGGAATATGAAAACTAACAACCTTACAAAGTAATCAATTTCGGCATGATGAGTAGTTAACCTTGAAATCACATCAAAAGCAAATATCTCTATAGAAATAAGGTTAACAGTAATGTGATAGTGCCAACCTGAATCAAGCAAGATTTTTAAACAACGGATGTAATGAAAGTTTTTCCTAATGGAGTCTCCACGAGATAGGTCAAAGTTTAATTTCTCTCAGAGTCAAGTTCAAACGTTGGCCAAAGCAAGAAGAGAGTTAAAAGAATGGGTAGAACAGGGTATCTAGTAAGGTATAAACTTCAAGAATTTATAATTAACTAACTTGCGTGCTAACTTCGTTCGGGTTCCTCGCATTTTGACCGGTCACAACAAACGCTCTTCCGAGAATCATTGTCTTTGACTTTTCTCGGGACATCCTTTTGAGTCACCATTCCATTTGGATCGGTTTCGATATCGTCTGATCTCGGCGATATGTCCTTCTTTCCATAATTATAGCATACCTTAAACTGTTGTGGGGCGGTTTGGTGATATGTCCTCTTTCCGCATTTGTAACATACAACCGATGGTCTTTCTCCTCCTCGGAACTAGTTCTTCTTGGCTGCCGTCGCCTTCAAATGGTCGTTGTTGAATCTCCTCTTTTAAATCTCCTCCCACTCGCTTCTTTTATTTTCATGGCCATGATTACCACGGAGTGGTTACCGCTTTTTGTCCGTATTCTTCTTTCTCCGTTTGGTTATCGTTATTCGATGACCGCTATCTTGATATGATCCTCGGTTATGGTCCCTCGGTTGAACGTACTTTCGTTATCTCGCTTCTAACAACCGAGCCTGTTATTGACAACATCCGGAATAGAGAAAATTTATGAGAAATGAGATCTCGACGTATCTTGGGTTTCAAACCTCTCGAAACATCCGCGTCATCGTTCCTCATTCTCCACCAAATGAGGTGCAAATCTGGATAACTCCGCGAACTTAGCCTCGTCTTTGGGACACCGCCATGTTATTCTGCTCGATCCTAATAAACTCCACTTCCTTCATATAGACGAATACTTTCGGGGAAGTACTTGTCATTGAACTGCTTCTGAAATGTCTCCCATGACATCTTTGAGTCAGCAAATTGGATGGGTACGCTTCACGATTCCCACCAAGAATCGCCTCGTTACGGAACATAAAAAGTAGCGAATGGAACTTTCGTTCTCCGTGCATCCCAAGACATCGAATATCTTGGTAATTTGTTTGACCCACGTCTCCGCCTTTAATCGGATCCGCTTCCCCGATTCGGTGGTCCCAACTCTTTGAATCTGCTTGTTTGTGACCACCCATGAATTACTATCATTTCCTCTCAGATTTTGAACACGAGTCTCCTCGTGCGATTTTGCATGAATCGCAAAAAACTTCTAAACATCCCTCATTCATCATCTCGCTTTCGATTGGTGTTGTTCACAGGAGGTACATTGCCCGACTGTTGCACGTTCTCCTCGTTGGTAAAACTGAGCATCTCCACGGTCTCATTTACTCCATCATTAATATTCTCGATCGACATTCTCAAATCTTGTCATAAAACAAGGGTTAATTAAGGAAATCAATATATCACATAATATCCCTATATAACGACCAACTAACAAATAAGCTTAGGTAGGACACCTTTGGCGAAGGATTTACTCGCTCTCCCTCCTAGTTTTATTCCCCGATCTCCGCCAGGAGATCATATCCCTAAGCTCGATACCAAATGTAACGCCCCCAAAATAGGTCCATTCCATCCAACCCATTCTCGAGTGCCAAATACATGGTACGTAAATAACTACAACTTTATTATTACAACATATAAACCGTGAGTTTAAATACGAGATATTGCCATCTGATAATATCCACACGCAAATAAATCCCCATCATAATTATTGATACATTATTTTACAAAAATGGTGAGGACTACTAAACAACTCTCTCTAGAACCTTCATTCCATACCTCGACTAAGTACTACATTCATTCTCGCCTCTGAGAAGAAAAATGGAACAAAAAGGAAAAGGGTGAGCTCAACTAGCCCGAAAAAAGAATATTATGACTAAGATAATATACAACAAATTATCGTT
Source organism: Panax quinquefolius (assembly GCA_020205615.1). Taxonomy (NCBI): domain Eukaryota; kingdom Viridiplantae; phylum Streptophyta; class Magnoliopsida; order Apiales; family Araliaceae; genus Panax; species Panax quinquefolius. Next base: position 2,933,975 of record CM035160.1, on the reverse strand, counting down.
AGTCTTCAACAGGGAAAAATCTAATAGAATACAATAGACAACAAATTTTAAATCAATATTCGCGAATGAAATAATAATTCATTAGAAGAGTTAAGTAGAGAATGCAAACTACTATCTTCTATATATGAATTTAAAAGTTCATCGTCGATATTTTATCCTGTAACATCAATCAATATATATCCGGAATCAAATATTCATCTTTTACACTACGAGCCAAAGATATTCATCATTAATCATGTTCATCTAAACACTGCTCATCTTTGCACTACGGGCCAAAGATATAATCGATCAGTCATGTTCATCTCAACACTGCTCATCTTTTGCACTACGGGCCAAAGATATTCATCAAGAAATCATTCATCTTTCTTGCACTACAGGCCAAAGATATTCAATGTAAAAATCATTTAGGACCCATGGATGATGAAAAATATTTTAAAGGAAACAAATCCAATTGAAACAAAAGAACAAATATTAAGGATTCGTATTTTAAACAATCCAAGTTCAAAAATACTTCATAAGTAATCGAGTGGAGTAAAATTCAAGAATGATCAAAACATGGATACAATCAAAGCTAGTATCCGAATAGATATTTTGACGAAAAGAAGAAATTTCATTTTTAGAATGAATAGTCTGATTAAGTGAATAATGGTCGATCACGTGAATAATCTGCAGTATCGTGAATAAGAACTCCGACACCAAAAGATAGAAATTTCACAAAAAACATCATCACGCTTAAGTGAATAGTACTTTATGAATAATAACTCATGAATAAGAACTCGTGAATAAGAACTCATGAATAAGTAACTCCCACATGAAAAAGTTCCAAATTTGATAAAAAGTTCTAACCAATATTTCAAAGATAATGATATTGAAGAAATAATATCATTTGAGAAGAAAATAACACCCTTACCTCGAAAAGACAATGATTTCTTAAATGAAACAGGGATATAAAGCTATGACTTGAACTTGCAGATATAGCAATACTCAAAGTATACTCAAAATACTCACAAGAATACGCTCGATAATATAGAGAGAAAACTTGATTTACGGTGTGATTTTCAATTCTAACCTAAGCACCCTATTTATAGAAATTGCTTAGAACACCAAAGTAGAAAATTTAATAAATTAATATTATAATTTTTCTACAACTTCCTACGCATCCAAGAATCTGAACTCACCACCCTAACACATGTTAAATGAGTTTCATAAATGGAAAAAACGTTTACGTAATTAAAATATTTTAAACTTCCAAAAATCAATTATTTGAACTTGAACTTCAATAATTCACAATAAATAGCTCTTTTATCAGAAAATTCGAATCTCGCGACTTTTTATAGGAAATTCAATTCTCTACAACTTTGCAAAAGAAAGTTTTCCCAAATTCCAAACAAAAATTGACCGAAATCCTCAAACGGGCGATTTTATAGGCTATAATCAAATTTCAGTCAAGAAATGGGGTCCACCGACACACAAAACATGTGTTAATCATTTAATGCCACCAAAATACTCTTCCTCCTCATATACTCACATATCGTACATTCATTATAAAAATATCACCGTTAATATATTATTAAAATAATATATTTAAATGAATTATTTTATCGTAAAAAGATAAAATATTAATTTTCAACAATTGTCACATTAAAATTTTCTCCATCTATATCCACATAAAATCAATATTTTCCTCATCATATAAATCAATAATTAATTATTCACAAATAATATTACAGAATCACAAATCTTGTGACGGCCGTTCCTGGAAAGAGGGGCTTTCGAATAAGGATCTCTCTTACTTGGTAGCAATTAATTAGGTGACCAAACCTCTCCTTAGACGTAACTTTCTAGACATTGCCAATAATGTTATCTAATAATATTATTCAGATAATATGAATTATTGCTTCGATAATGGAAAATACCGTGTAATGACAATTATTGAAACAACAATGATATAAAATATCAACGCAACAATTATTGAATCAATAAAATAAAATCTTTGAGCGATAATTATCGTAACAATTATTGAGTAGTGCCTTCTTCACGTAAGAATCAATAATTGGTGCAATACTGGTGTCTTCTTGCTCAACAACGCGTATTAGTGTGTTTTAAACCAATGGATATTCCAACAAGATTAATCTTGAATAACTACGCCTAGTTATTTATAAATAACTTATATTTGTCGTTTTTCTTCATCCAATCGCTTTTAGTTATGGGGCCCACAAAAGACCGCACGTCAGTGCATTTAATATTCCCCGACATCAAGAATATTTTATAACCACTTGCTTATTCAAAATATTTGCGTATTTTACCCATAACTATCCACATTAATCAAATCAACCCTTACTATTTCAAAATAATAAATAGAGGAAAATAAATTTCATTTATTAATAATTTGGGGTCTTACAATATATCTCTAACTTGGAATAAAGGTAGTATTATATAAGGTGCCAAGTAGAACCTTATATAACCCATCTCAGCAATCTTGTACTCAACAACAACAGGAAGCTCAGATGATAAGCTGATTAATAGGTAGGTAGAATTTCGCAAATAATAACCCCATAAAATCAGTTACTAGTATAGATTAACATTCAAAACAACTTTCAAATGACCAAATCAAACCATAAACCAGAATTTTCCATTGCAGATGTATAATTTCTGAGGGGAACACATGAATTTATCCGTACATTGTAAACATCAAGAAATGTAAAGGAGTAAAGGCAACAAAAAAGACGGACAGAGAGAGACAGAGCAATCTTGCTTATCATCAACGGCATCAATATAACCTTAGTCAAAATCCCTAATTCAATAAGAGAAGTAATTCGTGAGCAGTAGGAACCCATCTGGGTGGAGGCGATTTCGTACAAACCCTAGATTTCAAAATTAGTTACAAAATTAGGAAATACCTTGGCTTTCGGTGAAGTTGAAGTTTCTTTGAATCAAATCCGATACGGCTTTCCAACCTTGCTTTCTAGCCGAAACCGAATGGTAGTGAAGCTGCTTGTGGTCTGGATCGTGAATCTCAGGAGAGAGATGGTCTGGATCGTGAATCTTAGGAGAGAGAATGGTATTCTGTATATTGATGTTTGACCCGCCTACGGGAGTCCGACTTTTTTTAATTGCCCGGTATGTGTCCTTGCTTAACCGTTGGATATATCTCACGGTCCAAAAATGATGTTCAGATTTTTGCATATAAAATCCTAAGAAGGGAGGATGTGATCTTGATTTATATATATATATATATATATATATATATATATATATATATATATATATAAAGCTTTTCAAGAACTTTTATAATTGTCTCCTCTTATATAAAATCAAGAAAAGTAGTAAATTATACTAAAATTTTGGTATATAGGTCAAGAGGATTCACTATATAGAATTACATGAAAATTGATATACCCTCTGTAACGCCCCCAAAATAGGTCCATTCCATCCAACCCATTCTGAGTCGCCAAATACATACTGCATGTAAATAACTACAACTTTATTATTACAACATATAAACTGTGAGTTTAAATACGAGATATTGCCATCTGCACAATATCCACACGCAAATAAATTCCCATCATAATTATTGATTCATTATTTTACAAAATGGTGAGGACTACTAAACAACTCTCTCTGAACCTTCATTCCATACCCCGACTAAGTACTCGCTACATTCTCGCCTCCCGAGAAGAAAAATGGAACAAAAAGGAAAAGGGTGAGCTCAACTAGCCCAAGAAAGAATATTATGACTAAGATAATATACAACAAATTATCATTAGTCTTCAACGGGAAAAAAAACTAATAGAATACAATAGACAACAAGTTTTTAAACCAATATTCGCAAAGAGAATAATAATTCATTAGAAGAGTTAAGTAGAGAATGCAACTACTATCTTCATGTATGAATTTAAAAGTTCGTCGCCTATCTTTTATCCCCGTAACATCAATCAACATACATCCGAATCAAATATTCATCTTTGCACTTCTGTGCCAAAAGATATTCATCATTAATCATGTTCATCTAAACACCTGTTCATCTTTGCACTACGGGCCAAAGATATTCATCAGTCGGTCATGTTCATCTCAACACCTGTTCATCTTTGCACTATGGACCAAAGATATTCATCAAGAAATCATTCATCTTTGCACTACAGGCCAAAGATATTCAGTAATATCAATATTTAAGACTGAGGATGATGAAAAATATTTTTAAAGAAACGAATCCAGTGAAACAAAATGACAAGGATTAAAGATTAAGGATTCGTACTTTGTTTTATCCATGTCCAACAATACCTCAAAAATAATCATAGTGGTGTAAAATTCAAGAATGATCAAAACATGGATACAATCAAAGCTAGTATCCGTAATAGATATTTTGACGAAAAGAAGAAATTTCATTTTCTGAATAAGAATCAGATTTGTGAATAGTCAGATATCGTGAATAGTAACTCTGACACCAAAAGATAGAAATTCCACAAAAACATCTTCACGCTTACATTAATAGTACTTTTAATAGAAACTCGTAAATAAGAACTCATGAATAGTAACTCGTGAATAAGAACTCCGCTTAATAAGTAACCCCAAACATGAAAAAGTTCCAAATTTGATAAAAAGTTCCAACCAATATTTCAAAGATAATGATATTGAAGAAATAATATCATTTGAGAAGAAAATAACATCCCTTACCTCGAAAGACAAGATTTTAAAGTTGAACACCTAAAATAAAGCATGACTTGAACTCAGACCAGATAGCAATACTCAAAGTATACTCAAAATACTCACAAGAATACGCTCGATAATATAGAGAGAAAACTTCGATTTTTACATGTGATTTTCAATTCTAACCCAAGCACCTTATTTATAGAAATTCTTTAACACCAAAAAAGCGAAAAAATCAATATAATAATATTATATATAAACAAAATTCATACGCCCACATCTTGAATCTGAATTCAGCCACCATGCACATGTTAAATATGTCCACAACATATAAAAAAACGTTTTTATTAATAAAATAAATAAAACTTCCAAAAATTAATTATTTTAACTTCGTAACTTCAATAATTCATAATAAATAGCCATTTTATCAGAAAATTCGAATCTCGCGACTTTTTATAGGAAATTCAATTCTCTACAACTTTGCGGAAGAAAGTTTTTCCAAATTCCAAACAGAAATTGACCAAAATCCATATACTGACAATTTTACTGAGTTATAATCAAATTTCGGTCAAGAAATGGGGTCCAATTTACATGTTTAACATGTTTTAAACATTTATCAAACAAAAATACTCTTCCTCCTCGTATACTCATATATCCCACATTCGTTGTAAAAATATCACCAATATATTATTATTAAAATAATATATTTAAATGAATTATTTTATCGTAAAAAGATAAAATATTAATTTTCAACAATTGTCATTTTAAAAATTTTCTCCATCTATATCCACATAAAATCAATATTTTCCTCATCATATAAATCAATAATTAATTATTCACAAATAATATTACTGAATCACATTATCGACAACCACGCAGCTTCTGGGAAAGAGGGGCTTTCCAATAAGGATCTCCTTACTTCTTGCAGCATTAGGTGACCAAACCTCTCCTTGTATGCGAACTTTCTAGACATTGCCAATAATGTTATCTAATAATATTATTCGGATAATATGAATTATTGCTTCGATAATAAAAAATCTTTGTAAATGACAATTATCAAACAACAACAATATAAAATATCAACGCAACAATTATTGAATCAATAAAATAAAATATCGAATAAGAATTATCAGTAATAATTATCGAGTAGTGCCTTCTGCACGTAAGAATCAATAATTGGTGCAATCTGGTATCTTCTTGTTATCGCTCAACAACGCGTATTAGTGTGTTTTAACCACCGGGTATTCCAACAAGATTAATGGTAATAACTACGCCAGTTATTTATAAACAACTTATATTTATCGCTTTCTTCATCCAATCGCTTTTTCCAAGCATGGGGCCCATAAAAGATCACTACTGTCAGCATTTAATATTCCCCGACAAAGATCTAATATTCCACGACCAAACGAATATTCCCCACGATAATGAATATTTTATAACCACTGCTTATTCAAATATTTAAGTATTTTTACCCATAACTATCCACATTAATCAAATCGAATTCTTACTATTTCAAAATAATAAATAGAAAAATAAATTTTATTTATTAATAATTTGAGGTCTTACACCCTCCTATTCTTTCATGTTTTCAATATATATATATATATATATATATATATATATATATATATATATATATATGTGTGTGTGTGTGTGTGTGTGTGTGTGTGTGGTTGGATATGAAAGAAAATTATAAATATCCCTTTTCCCAAATTTTGTATTTTTTTTTATATGTTTCTATTTTTATACAACTATATACACTTAAATTACAAGACTGTAATTCCCAAAATAAATAAATAAATTCCTAAACCTATTTTTTTTTTTCCTCTAATAGTAATAGGTGTTATATCTTTGTTTTTGAGAGAAGAAATCAAGATAAATATATATTGAGAAGTGCACTTTCAATTTTAACAACTTGAAGGAGTATCAAAATCATACCAACATAAATAAAGTGCTATTGAAAATAATTATTCCATACAAATCTCCAACTTGAAACTCAATAAAGAAGGAAAAATAAAGAAGGAAGAAAAAGGGGGAATGGAATTATTTTGTCGGGGCCAAATTATCCGACCGAATTTCCCTTAATTTTTTTTTTGTTTGAGTAATTCGCCCATTTTCAATTATTATCAACAAACCCCAGATATAATTTGTTGGAATAAGCTCATGCATTCAACCGATTTGATTTCAGAATCGTTCCGGTTTCGATTGATAATCTCTTGGGCCGAAGATGTTTGGGTGCGAGTGTTTGTATTGGAGCAGAGTGCTCCATTTCATACATTCTGAGCCTGAAACTTTCTCTCTGCCGGCGCCTATTCCTCGATGGCCTGAAGGTACAAGTTCAAATTTGTTATCTTTTTGTATAAATTTATTGGGTTTGATCAATTATTCTTTTTGGGTATGTTTTGCTGCTTCTTTTTTTCTTTCTATATAGTATGGTTGATTTACAGTGGAGCTTATACTTGAGACTTGACATCTGTCTGGGGTAAAAAAAATTAAAATAAGGATCTATTGAGTCATGTAGTTTCATCTTCTTCGTTTGTGTTGGAGATTGAGTTTAAATATTCTGTCTTTTTATTCTTTTTGTCTGCATAAGTATTAGAATACAAATGCATATGTATCTTATCCCCAAAACTCTATACCCATTGGCTTGCAATGACCATTTAATGGATGGTCCAGTTCCTCAGTGGCTCTTTCCCAACTAACGTCGTTGTTAGGTAACCAACTCATATGACAACTTAAGTTCTTAGAGAGAGGCCCAAACAATGTTTATCAAGCTAACACCCTGTCACGTGCATATGTGAAGAGGCAAATTAAATGCATATGAATTATCAAATATCAATATAAATGGCAATGTGCAGCAGATAGATTAAACATAAAACACCCAGAGCTCTGATATCAGATTAAGTATCTGATATGATATTAAGTAAGCAACTCGTCTAAATGCTTAAGCTTTTGCAAAGAGGTCGTAACATTGTATATCAAGCTTACAATCGCCAAATTCTAGAATGGAATCAATGTTTGTAGTCCTTGAACATGGTGTTGGTTGGTAGCTTTGATTGCTAAAGTGGCCTAGCTTATTGTTGGTTTATAGTCAGCTGAAGTAAAGGCACTAGAAGAAAATTTATGAATCTCGTATCTTTCAATTTATGCTACTGTAACTGTTGTCTAAATGTAACTTTTTAGGGATGAAATATGTGTTTTTTTTCCTTCTATGTCCATAATGTTGCGAAACCCAAACTGCATAGTTCAATACACACAGAATAATCTGATTTTGGATTTATTGTTCTTCTCCTTTCCTTTTCCTTGATAGCTTCATTTATGAATTTTTTTTTTGAGAAATTGCATTAGGAAGAGCTCTTGTTAAAGTGTTTCCTAAAATTTAAAGTACTTTGTATCACTCCATATTCGAGTATTCTTATAGGTTCTTGACAACTTTGTAATTTTTGGATTTCTCTAATATGGATTGATATACATATACATAAATGGTAAACCATTTTGGATCCTTTTCTTTTTTGTGTGGATCTTCTCTGTGCGATAGCGTGGGAGATATCTTTGTTTACATGCTCATTATTAGTAGATTTTTTACCTGAGTCGGAAAAGTTAATGTTTGTTTGTACTTTACTGCTTTGTGATAAGTGAGCTTTTTGGTTTCACACATTCTCATATAATGATTAACATTGCTTTTTGTTGCTCGGATTTTCAATGAATAACTTTTGAACCAACCTTAAAAGTCAAGGAGATTGCTCAGGGCACAAAGTATAAACTAAGCTCCATTTCATTTATCCCTCTGGGTGTGATGGTTCTCTTTGATTGATTATTGAATGATCAGGTCAAGGATTTGCAGCCAGAATAATAAATTTGGGAGAAATAGAAGTTCTCCAAATCACCAATTTTGAGTTCATTTGGGGATGCAATTTGTCGCAGGACTGGAAAAAAGGAGTTAACTTTTATAAGCCAAAAGGAGTACCAGATGGATACTTCTCTCTTGGTAACTATTGCCAGTCCAATGAGAAGCCCTTACGAGGGTTCGTTCTTGTGGCTCGGGAAGTAGTGACATCTGATAAAGACAATTCATGTATTAGTAACCCAGACCACACGCCAGCTCTTATCAAGCCCCTCGATTATAGTTTGTTTTGGACTACAGATGACTGGAATGAAGATAGTCTTGATGGATCTGGTTACTTCTGGTTTCCTCAACCACCTGAGGGTTATAAAGCTCTGGGATTTTTGGTCACCACCAAGCCGGGAAAGCCTGAGTTGGAGGAAGTTAGATGTGTTCGAGCCGACCTGACGGATAAATGTGAGGTTTACCGTCTGATACTCAAAACCTATTCTAGATCTTTAGAATTACCATTTGGAGTCTGGAGCACAAGACCCCACCATCGTGGAATGCATGGCAAAGGTGTTGCTGTGGGTACGTTTTTTTGCAGTAGTTATTGGATTTCTGGGGAAGAGCCAAGTATTGCATGCTTGAAGAACTTAAATTCCAAACTGCATGCAATGCCAAATCTTGATCAGATTCATGCACTGATCAGGCATTATGGGCCTACTGTTTTTTTCCATCCCGACGAGGCCTATTTTCCATCATCCGTGTCTTGGTTTTTTAGTAATGGATCACTGTTGTATAGAAGGGGTGCTTCAGATGGTGAGAACATTGATGCCGAAGGCTCTAATTTGCCTGGTGGTGGGACAAATGATGGGGAGTATTGGATCGATTTGCCAAGTGATGATCGGAGAGAGCGTGTCAAGCATGGAAATCTAGAAAGTGCAAAACTTTATATCCATGTGAAGCCAGCTTTTGGCGGTACATTCACTGATATCGTGATGTGGGTTTTCTGTCCTTTCAATGGGCCAGGCACACTGAAGATTGGGTTTATGAATATTTCTCTTGGCAAGATTGGGCAGCATGCGGGTGATTGGGAGCATTTCACTCTTCGAGTAAGTAACTTTACTGGAGAGCTCTGGAGTATATATTTTTCCCAGCACAGTGGTGGCCAATGGGTAGAAGCCACTGATTTGGAGTTCATAGAGGGTAATAAAGCTATTATTTACTCATCAAAAAGTGGGCACGCGAGCTTTTCACATCCTGGGATTTACCTTCAGGGATCCTCAAAGCTCGGGATTGGAGTGAGGAATGATGCTGCTCATAGTAATTATTATGTGGATTCAAGTATCCAGTATGAAATTATTGCAGCAGAGTATCTTGGCGATGGAGTTGTTAGTGAGCCGCGTTGGTTGCAATATATGAGGGAGTGGGGTCCAAAGATTGTATATGATTCGAGAACTGATCTTGATAAAATTATCAATCATTTGCCTGCGATGTTCAGAAATCCAGTGGCAAATGTTTTTGCTAAGTTTCCTATGGAACTCTATGGGGAGCAAGGTCCTACTGGGCCCAAGGAGAAGAATAACTGGTTTGGAGATGAAAGATGGTAAGTTTATCTCTCAAACTTCACCCTCTTTATATATGATGTGTTTTAAATCAGAAAGTGTGTTTTTAACATGGACAGACGATTGCCTAAATTAAAATAGATCTGTTGTAAATTTGTATTCTTGTTTGGACTGGATATTGATGGACGAAGGCTAATTCAAGTCAAGTTACACGGGAAGAGAGGAAGAAATGAATACAGTATTTCGATTTGAACTATAGGCATGACGAATATCATCTCTGCAGATACTTCCATAGAAATTATTGTAAACAGAATTTGATATATCATCTCAATCCCTCATGATTGTAAGATAGCAAAAAATAGCTGAAATTTGTACACATTTAAAGATTGATTTTTTAGCCTTGCCTGTGCAGCAATTGTTTTGCTCTCCGATCATATTACTTGCACCATTTTCCCCTTGCAAGTAAACAACATTGCGATAAGCTATTCCTCAGCTGCCTCAACACAACTGCCTGCAAATTTTTGCACTTGTATTGTGTTTGTCTGCCCTGCCGATGCTTTGCTAGTGCTGAAGATTTATCAAACTGACTAAAAGCATCTTTTAAACTAGTGTTGCTATATTTACACCATGGCTACCAATTTTTTCTTAATAATTTACAGTGTAAGGCTATTTTTCTTTTAAATTTAGTGATAATAAATTAATCGTCTCTAATAATTGTATTGTTAGTTTCATTAACGAAAGCCTTGTCAAACTTACTTTCATGATAAAATTGAGCCTGATAATGTTTTTTTAATTAATTAAATTGGATCAAAGGTTTATGTATGACTAGTTTACATGGTCTGCACTCGTGTGATGTTAAAAGATAGGAGGTAAGACATAATGAGAAAAAGAAAATTAATATATAAAGATTAGAGATCACGGATCTAAAGCATACTCTTTTAAATAACATACTTTTATTAAAATTATGTCGTTTTAAATATTCTTTTAAAAAATAAGTGGGGTCGCGGATAACATTTTTATAAATAAAAAGTAAAGCAAATGGGACTATTCTTTTTTAATATTATTTTATTTTTTAAAAGAATTTTAAAAACGACATAGTTTTAATATAGGTATACTATTTAAGAGATGCATGTTATTTAAGAAGTACGCTTTAGATCCGTTCTCACTAATTTTTATATATTATTTTAACTTATAAACTATTTTAGGCAAACAGTCAAACACCTTCACATTTTATTTTATCAAAATGGTGTCAAACACTTTTATTTATAAATAACCACTTATAATAACTTATAAGACATTTTAAAATAAGTGAGAAAAATGTTGAGAAAAATGGATCTTAGATTTTTATAATTTGTGCTATACTATAAGAATAATGCTACAGACACAAACTATTCTATAAACATTTTATAAACTGTTGATGTGATGTGACATATTCCACCTCAACATATTGATTAACAAAATTCTTGAATGTAGTCTTCGGCTCCACATAATATATTGAGGTGGAATATACCACATCAACTATTTATAAAATAATTGTGGTGTTTGATTACATCTTAATGCATTTTAACAGTATACATCTTAACAACTCATAATTTTATATTAAGAGGTCCTCTTAATAGTTAAGATATAAATATAAGTCTAAATTATTTAGAGAACCATCTTAATACAAAAATGTGAGTAATTAAAATACATTAAAATATGAATTGTTAAGATGTATTAACATACGATCAAACACAACCCGAAAGTCTCTAGCATTATTCATGCTGAATGGAGTTAAATTTATTTTGCAATGAAGGCCTAAATAGAGAAATTAAATATATACAAAAATGTAAGCCCAAAGGATGAAGATGGACGTCACGTGACTGTGAGATTTTGCGAGTTGAAAGTCTAAAACCTCTTTGGGTTTGGGTAGAGAGGCTCGCAAATACAGAGAGCGAAGGAAGTTGAGGAAATTAGGAATGTTTGGGAGAAGATTCATCTCCTTCCTGAAGAAGACTCCAGCATCGCAAGCCTCCTCCAGGTAATCAATCCTCTTTTTTCGTATCCCTAAATTAATTTGAGAGAAATGTATTTGTTGGAAATTGGGCAGATTTAGAAGTTACGATTATTTGAATCTACAATTTCCAGTAATTCGTTTAATGATAGTATTTGGGTAGCTATGCGTTTACCATTTTAGAAGAAGAAGAAGAATCGCCTAATATTTGTGATTTGGTTGTGGAGAAGTAGTAGTTCGGGGGCCAAGTCGGTGGAGGAAAGTAAAACAAAAACATGGGGACGAAGGGTGGTTTCCGCCGCCTTGATTTCTTTAACTGGTGGTGTTGCTCTTAGTGCTCTTGATGACCTTGCTATTTATCATGTCTGCAGCAGGTACCTTCCCCCCTAAAGGGGTTTATGAATAATTAGAATTGAATTTTTCTGGGGCTGATTTTTGTTACTGTTATTCTGTGTATATAGTTTATATAATATTCAATATCAAACTTAGATTAAACAAAAAAGAAAATTTATTGTACTTGACGAAATCAGATTCTAGATATACAAGACTGATAAATCTGAGTCATTTGAATTCACAAAGTTTTCTTAAAGCAAATTTATTCCCTCAATGGTGCTAAATGATCTGTTGAATAATTGCTTCCCAAGATAAAACGGATTCCAACTCTTAATTGGCAGCACTTCGAAATTAAGAATTCGTCAAACACAATTTCTAAGTTCTGCACTCGAACTTTACTGTGATGATATGATAATGATAATGTTATGATTCTGGGAATGAAAGGAAGAACACTGGAAAAATGTATGTAGAAACGGGAAGAAGATATATACTGCAAAACAAAACTGCAGAAACAGAAATGGGAAAAACTTATATCTTAATGCGCTCCCGGATAGAATATTTATAGGAAAATTTGTGACTTAACAGTTAGGATATGACCATTAGCGCGCAGTTCGTAGTATGATGATAAACAGATTTTGTCCAAAAAATTATATATCACCACCCACCCCGATCCCCTGCCCTTTGCCTTTGACGGACGGCGGCGGTAAGGCAGTGAGTTTGAGCCAAGCCTTGGTTAAGTCCTCTCCCTTCCACAAAAGTGGGGTGCCTCTTGGGGTCCTTCCCATTGAGCAAACATCTCATATATAAATTCTTCATTTTTCCTTTTAATGCCATATGTGGGACTTTTGCAATTTACAACATTTCAAGTAGGTGACTTTGGAGTCAATTTTCTCATTCAATTCTTAATGGATTTGAACAAATAAGTATACCACGTTATACTCCTCACGGAGGAGAACGCCTTCATGCATGGACCCGACATTTCCGGAGTGTGGGTACCACATTAAATTAAGCCTCACAATGTTTTAATATTTATTTTGTCAAACCCATTTCCAACAGTTACTTGTTTGGTCTATGTAACTGCTAGGTTCTTTATACCTGTATTTGGGTCTTCTCTCTTCTTTTTGGTGAATATTGGATGTATAATTGACGACTTTGCTTGAAGATATCTTGAAATTTCTTAAGTCTGCTAGGATTGGTGATTCAACCCTAATTATTTGGGCTGTTTTTATTATATTGTACTATAAAATGGCAATTTGCAAGGCTGTTCAGGTTAAGGGTATGTAATACCATTGATCATACATCTATAGTCAACATGATGCTATTTAGACATGACTCTTCATTTTGCGTATGATTGCTAAACATTTTGGCATACCGTTGTGTTTCCTTTAGGGGTGGGCAAATGGTTCGGTTTTTTCGGTTTTTGGACGAACCGGATCGGTCCGAACCGGTCGGTTCGGTATAAATATAAACCGGTCCGGTTCGGTATAAAAAAACCGTTATATATCGGGTTTTTTGTACCGGTTTCGGTCTGGCATTTTTATGGTTCGGTATAAACCGAACCGGATCGGTATATACCGGTTTTCTATTTTTATTATTATTATTAATAATTTAATAATAATAATACTCCCTCCGTCCCATAGTTATAGGCTGATTTCTTTTGGCACATAGTTTAAGAAAATTAGTTAAGTGACAATTTTTAACATAAATTTTTCACATATACCCCTTAATATGGAATTAATAAATAAGTTAATTACTCCTTACTTATCACACTGGAACTCTCAACTTCATTGATTGACGTGTACTGACCATTAAAATCTATAACCATAGAACTTTAACCAAAGAGAATACAACAACATTAAATGTGGTGATAAAAATAATGACATTGAATGTTGTTTCTTCAAAAAAAGAGTAATGGTTGAATATTTATGATAAGGGCAAAAAAGTAAAACAATGAACCAACTAAATGTTATAAATAGTAAGTAGCCTATATATTGGGACATCTCAAAATGGAAAATCAGCCTATAACTATGGGACAGAGGGAGTAATAATAAAATATTGATTATAATAATAAAAATAATAATAATATTAATAAAAATAATAATAATAATAATAAAATAATAATTATATTAATTTCCGGTAAAACCGGTATCACTGGATTCGGTATACCGTCCAATCGGTTCGATGATTTTAGAATCAATCTCCACCGAAATTTGAGTAATTTTTTGCAGGTTCGGTTCGGTCGATACCGGTCCGATTCAATGGCAGTTTTACCGTTGCCACCCCTAGTTTCCTTGCTTTAGAGCACTATTTTGTATTAGTATCACAACTCACAACATTCATAGTTGATCGATCTTTTTCTTTAAGGTGATGCTAGGGGCTCAAAAACTGTCTCAAATGATGTGTCACCATAACATTGGTTGGATAGATCTTATGTGATTGGCTACACTCTAAATTATCATTAAAATATTCAATGTCCTGTCATTTGAGAAGACAAAAAAATTGAGACCCCTAGCATTACTCTTTTCTTTATTCCCCATTACGCTGACATCAATATTTGATACTTCTATCCAGCTACTCCAAATTCATATTTAGAAAGGCAAGCATAAGTCTTGAAGTTGTTGACTATCTAGATTATGCACTGAAGGGACTGTATAAATCTCTCAGATTGAGTGTTAAGATTTCTTATTGTTAGATAATTTTAGATGGGTATATCCTTACTTTCTCTAGTGTACAACTCAGATATAGAAATAAAAGTTCTTATCTTCCAGGATTGGACATTATCATGGTACTTTGTACACATGGAGAATTAATAAAACTGTAATCAACATTTAAACTGCAATAAGAGAAAGAAATGTGTTCAATGCCTAAGAAACATGTGTTTCATTGTAGCTTATTTGCACAGACCCTTATTTATTAATTCTAAAGTTTCAACTTTAAACTATTTTTGAATCACCATGGGTCTCTGTTGGTGTTTTTTACTTTGGGTGGGGGGAGGGGTGTTAGTGACGTGTTACTAGGACTGGTGATTCATATGTCAAGTGGTTAACACTATTGATTAGGTACAGTATTGGAGTAACTGCGCTTACTTGCTTGTTTTTGCCTTTTAAGATCTCAATCCGCTGCTCTACTTCCTCCCTTGGGTAACATAGTTCGAATTTCATTTTTTTCCTGGAGTATTAGCCATGGTGAATACAATATGCTTACATCTCTCATATTTTTGAGTGTGCAAACTGTTGAATATAGAAGTTGTAGTATTTTTTTCCAAGTAATTTTCATGTCTCTCATCTTTTAAGAACAGAAGGTCAGAAACCTTTCTGCAGCACTTCTCCTTCTACCTTTATCTTTTTAAAGATGTTATAACTGTGTTTTATTAATATTAGTTTTGAAAATTGCATTTAGAAATAGTTTGTGTTTGACGATGTCCAACTTTTCTGCCTGTTACTAAAATGCTTATAGCATGGCCATGGAGAAAGCCAGCAAGAACGAATCTGTGATAAATGCAATTGGGGAGCCTATCGTGAGAGGTCCTTGGTACAATGCATCTCTTGCGGTAACTCACAAGAGGCATTCTGTATCTTGCACTTTTCCTGTTTCTGGACCTCGAGGCACTGGAGTCTTTCAGTTGAGGGCTGTTCGTGATGGAGGTTTGATCATGCATCTATAATTCTTCTGTTTGGGCTTCTCTTTTCCTTCTTGGATGTCCATGCATGTGATATCAAAAAATAAGGGACCTTAATTCATAGCTTGCTAGGAAAACTTTCCTTTGTGGGAGCCAATCTGGTGTTTTAATTAGGAAAGAAAGAAAAGAGGTTTTTAAAATATTATGAACACACGGCTTCCTATTAATTTCCTTATCTGTTTTTAACCTGCTTTAATTGTTATGATATCATAAGCAGATGACACGTGGTTTACATTTTTCCGGCCGCGAGACTGGGAAATTCTCATCATGGAAGCTCTACTTCACGTTCCTTCAAATGAAGAGAAGCTGCAAACATTTCGCCTTAGTCTCTCTGACAATCTGACTCCTCCAGCTTGTTCGCCATGTACGGATTGCAAGTCTCAAGGATCAGATACACCAGAAAACAAATGAATCTGAAAATATTTAGTAATTGAGAATGCTTGCTCATTTTGCTTGTTTCTTTAGTAGCTCATACAAGTTTTTGTTGTTCCAAAGCCTTTAGGAACTAAATAGATCATCTGATTTTTCTCTCCGAATAAATTTTGTTGCGAGTTTCATATGAATGCTTGCAGAGTTGAGTTTAGAAGGCCTGTTGGTTTAACCGGTATGAAATGATTCTAAAGTCATAGCGATTAGGATAATAATATTGTTCTTGTAAGTGCAGTGCAAGTTATACCTTGTGTAAGCTTTACTTTCTGATAGTAGGGAGGGGTTGCTTAGACGGTGTATATAAATAAGGATGTAAACGAATTGAATCGAAACGAACATTCATATTCGAATTTGACTGGAATATGAAAAATTCAATCTTGATTCGACTCGACATTAATATTTATTAATCGAATTCGATCCGACTTGAATTGTTAGTGTTTGTTTTTTTAAATAATTTTTTATCATACTATTATTAACGAATTTGAGTCTACTTTGTATTTGTTTTTTTGAGTTGAGCTAAACGACTTTATATATATATATGGATTAATTGTAGTCGAATATAAATTCTTTTATATTAGAGTAAATAGAAAAATGTATCTCTATCTAGCCCGATTGTTGCTCCTCTCTTTCTTGTCTATTCCAGTGTTGCATTACTTTGCACATCTCTATGACACTGAGGCACCAATATAATGATGACAAATACTACTAATGTGCTATAGTTATTAGTTATGCTATTTTTTTATTGAATCCGATTAGTATGAAATTTATTTATTAAAAAATTAGGCAATTAGTTAATAAATATAGAATTTTATCTACGTATCAGCACTCTATTAATCAAGAATTAATTTATCTAAAAATAAATTTCATACTAATCATTTCCTTCTTTATTATTTGTGTAGTATAAATGACAGTTATACTTATGTATGTATGTATATTTGGAAAGTACTGGATAAATAGTGAAACATAGACAAAATGTTGTTTAGCTGGAGGAGAGAGGAGAGAGGATCCCTAATTCCCTATTGAGTTGATTAAATTCATTGATTTGAGTATACATACATACCATGAGTACTTCTAGGGGGGACCGTGATTTTTCGACCGGACGGAAATTTTTTTTTTTTTTGACTTTTGATTATAAAATAATTAATATAATTTATCGGTCATTACCCCGAAAAACCACGGTCCCCCTAAACTTTCTGTACATACATACTTCATTTGATATGATATGATATGATATGATATGATTTTGGGAGTGACCAGCAGTCGCCTGCCTGCCTGTCTCTCTCTCTCTCCCTAAGAACAATCAATGAGTCTCTCTTCTCTCCTACAAGTATTCATTCATTCCGGTATCAATCAATCAATATCTGATCAAACCCATCTCTCTTTTTACTCTTTTTCTTTCTTCTTTTCCCTTTTTTACTGACTCAACTAACAGCCAGCAGCCAGCAGCCAGCAGAGCACAAACAAACAGCAAAGACAAAGCGTGGAATACATATAATGATTCCTGTATATTGGACTAGTAAAATATCCGGTTAGAATAATTTTTTTTTTTTTTTTAATAAGTTAATCAATTAATTAACAGAATGCTGGTACACATAGAGTCTCGTCTACGTGTCAATATTTTATTAACTAATTGATCAACTTACCTAAAAATAAATTCCATTTTAACCATTTTCATAAAATACTACTACTATATATTTCTCCGTATTTGTTTGTATATTATATTAATCTCCTCCGGCCCTAATTTAGATAATCAATTTGTAGCTAGCAGTGGAGTTTTGTAATTTAATAATGTGCTTTTACAAATCTTGTTTATTTCATTAATTATATGATATGATTAACTAGTAGTATAAATAAATATGATAGTACTAATTTGAAGTTGAAACGTCACATCAAAGTTATTATAATGAAATTTTGACAATTTTATGTAATTTAATGCAAACAAAATTCTAATGATAACTGTGTACTAATTAAGGGAAATGTCATATCAACTAACGTGTTGATGAGTCATTATTTTATACAATAAATTATTATTATATAAAAATCGTTTACATACTACTTAGATATATATTGGTATGGGCTTCGTATGCATGTACAGAACAAATTATGTGGATCATACCAATATATATGTAATGTATGTAAAGCGATTTTACGCGATAATAGTTACTTCTATTATATACGAGTATGAAACATCTGTAATTAATTTATTGATTTAAAAGTAATTCATTTCTATATATATATATATATATATATATATATATATATATATATATATATAAAGTTGTGACGCCCCCAAAATTGGTGATACATCACCCATCTTTGAGTCATGCCTTTCATACTACATGTAATTTAAATACAACTTATTAACATAACTCGTAGTATGCAATACGACATAAAATCATGAGTTTAAATACAAATATCGCCTACTAGATATTATACAAACTCAAACAAAAAGTCCTCATTATGATTATTATCACACTATTTTACGTATAGTGAGGACTACTAATCTTATCTTCGTGACCATCACTGCGTTTTAAAATACTCGTCCCAAATTTATATTATCATTTCAAGAGAAAACGGTGAAAGAAAGGGTGAAATCAACTAAATTTAAAAGAAGAAATATTATGACTAAGATAATGCAGAATAAATTATCAATAGTCTTCAATAATGTTAAACCGATAAAATACAATAGACAAATGGGTTTTAATCACGGTATGAATATCGCAATCCATCGAAAAAGTCAAGTAGAAAATAAAGTCTACTATCTTTAGGTTTTAAAGGTTTTTCATCATTTGTTATAAATTTGAGACTCGAATTTTAATAAATATTCCACATCATCGAATCACCCACGACTACTGGCCAGGATATTCTTTAAGATATCACGACCACAATTATTCAATGCACTACGCCAAGAATATTTGTGTATTCATTAATTAAATGATCACGCCAACAATCATCCCATCAATGACTACTACTAATCGAGGATTTTTATCACATCATTTAGAACATTACTGATTAAATGACATAATCGAATAGTCTCTGCATTCATAATCATACCAAAGTCCATCTACGCACTACATTCTGCCATGTATTTACTTTCAAAAAAATATATAACGTGAGGATGATGTGAACGATATAAGAATTCAATAAAACAAGTTCAAGAATTATTTTATCCGGGAATTATTAACGTCCAAATTGTCAACACGATCTTCTTTTTGTAGAGTAAAATTCAAGAATGATCGGAAGAATATTTCCATGAAAAGATCTTTGGATGAAAACGCAAATATCGAGGATATTCTACTAATTTCATGGAGTATAAGTCAAAGTTTTAACCAACCCAGGTATAATAAAGAATGGAATAACAAAAGAAATCACCATGCATGCGATAAATCGCATGCATAAACGTTATTCCAATGTAATAATAAATAATCTTAAACCGGTGTCGTGAAATTACACCGACGGGATGTTCCAACAGAATAATAAAGATGGAACCAGGATCCGTTTGTAAAACACACGATAGGATATTCCAACGAGAATAATAAAGATTTTAACCAGTCCCGTAAAAACACATGATGATGGATGTTCCAACGAGAATAATAAAGATTTAATCCGAATCCGGGTGTAAAACACATGCATGACAGGATGTTCCAATGCGGAATAATAATAAAGACGGAACCAGAGTCCGGGTGTAAAACATGCATGCGGGATGTTCCAATGTAATAATAGAAGAATGTCACCAAGTATAGGGTAAAATGTGAAGACCAAATTTTTTTAAATAAAAAGGAATTTCTTTTATTTATTATTTTGAAATAAGTAAGGGTTGATTTGATTAATGTGGATAGTTAAGGGTTAAATACGCAAATATTTTAAAATAAGCAGTGGTTATAAAATATTCATTTTTGTTTGGGGAATATTCGTTTGGTCGTGGAATATTCGTCTTTGTCGGGAATATTCGTACGATGCAACAGTGACCATGTGTGGGCCCCATAACGAAAGCGATTGGATGAAGAAAACGATAAATATAAGTTGGTTAAAAATAACTGTAATTGTTACAAATTAAGATCGCTGGAATACCCGGTGGTTAAAATACGAATATGTCTGGCATTAGTTGCTTGTGATGGCCAGACATTGCATGATGATTGTTGAATTATTGATCCTTACGTAAAGGCACTACTCAATAATTTTCACAATGAGCATCGCTCAATATTTTATTTTATTGATTCAATAATTCTTTGTGTTGATATTTTATATTATTGTTGTTCAATAATTGTCAACGCACATTATCTCCATTATCGGATCAATAATTCATATTATTTGAATAATATTATTAGATAGCATTATTGGCAATGTCTGAAAGTTACATCGAGGAGAGGTTTGGTCACCTAATCATACGCCAAGAAGAGAAATCCTTATCTGAAAGCCCTCTTTCCAGGAACTACCGGTTGTCGTAAATGTGATTACAGTATTATTTGTGAATAATTAATTATTGATTCATATGATAAGAAAATATTTATTTGATGTGGATATAAATGATGGATTTATTTATGTGGTTATAAATGAAGGAATTAATGTTGAGGTGTTTTATCAAAGATTTTATCGATTAGGAGGTATTAAAATTAAATCGGGGTTTTGAGATATATTGCGGGGTTATAATTTTTAATCCGAATCGTTGGATTGTGGTAATTTTTGGGTATGTTATACATACATAAGTTGATATATGTCCACAAATTTTGAACCGTTAAAAATGCACGAATGATTTGTTATGAATTTTAAGAGGTGTCCGATTCTAAATTAGGGGTTATAATTGATTTTGGTGGAAAATTCTAGAATTGAGTGGGCCCCACTTGTGGTTGGTGAAGAAATGTGCTGAATTTTATTTCAAATATGGTGGGTGGCAATAGTAGCGGTGTAAAAGCCATCGGTGTTGGTCAAGTCTCGCTTGGTAATTTAACATTTTCCTATAAATAGAGGGCTAAGTTAGAATTGAAAATCACACCGTAAACAAAGTTTTCTCTTTCTCTCTATATTATTGAGCGTATTTTGTGAGTATTTAGAAACTTTGAGAGTTCTTTGTTGATCTGAGTTTCATTCAAAGATCACTTGACCTTTTCTTTCCAAGAAATCGATTCTTTGAGGTAAGGGATGTTATTTTCTTCTCAAATGATATTATTTCTTCAATATCATTATCTTTGAAATATTGGTTGGAACTTTTATCAAATTTGGAACTTTTTTATGCTCTGGGTTTACTATTCATGAGAGTTACTATTCACGAGTTACTATTCATGAGTTACTTATTCATGAGTTCTTATTCACGAGTACTATTATTCATGTAAGCGTGAAAATGTTTTTTTTTTGTGGAATTTCTATCTTTTGGTGTCGAGTTACTATTCACGATATCGGACTATTCACGATATCGACACTATTCACGTGATATCTGACTATTCAATCGAAAAATGAAAATTTTTCTTTTGTCCAAAATATCTATTCGGATACTAGCTTTGATTGTATCCATGTTTTTGATCATTCTTGAATTTTACATCACTATGATTATTTTTGAGGTATTTTTGGACGTGGATAAAACCAAGTATGAATCCTTAATCCTTAATCCTTGTCATTTTGTTTCACTGGATTCGTTCTTTATTTCATCATCCTTAGTCTTAAATGATGATATTATTGAATATCTTTGGCCCAGAAGTGCAAAGATGAATGATTTCTGAAGAATATCTTTGGCCCGTAGTGTGAAGATGAACAGTGTTTAAATGAACATGACCGACCGATGAATATCTTTGGCCTTTAGTGCAAAAGATGAGCAGTGTTGAGATGAACATGATGGATTGATGAATATCTTTGGCTCAGAGTGCAAAGATGAATATTTGATTTGAGATGAATATTGATTGATGTTACAGGATAAAATATTGATGATGGATTTATTAAATTCATAGATTATAGTAGATTTCATTCTCTACGTAACTCTTCTAATGAATTATTATTTCATTGCGAATATTGATTTAAAATTTGTTGTCTATCAGTATTCTATTAAATTTTTCCCTGTTGAAGACTAACGATAATTTGTTGTATATTATCTTAGTCATAATATTCTTTACTGAGCTAGTTGAGCTCACCCTTTTCCTTTTTGTTCCATTCTTCTCAGGAGGCGAGAATATAAGCGAAGTACAGTCGGGTATGGAATGAAGGTTTTAGAAAAGGATTGTTTAGTAGTCCTCACCATTTTGTAAAATAATGTATCAATAAATGTGATGAGGATTTATTTGAGTATAAATATTGTCTGAAGATAATATTTGTATTTAAACTCACGATTTCTTGTTGTAATAATAAAGTTGTAGTTGTTTACATACCATCATGTATTTGGCGACTCGTAATGGGTGTGGTGTATACCTATTTTGGGGTCGCCACAGTTGGTATCGAGCTTAGGGATATTATCTCTGGCGGAGATCGGGAATAGAACTAGGAGGGAGAGACGAGTAAATCCTTCATTAGTGTGTCCTACCTAAGCTTATTTGTTAGTTGGTCAAGATATATAGGGATATTATGTGATATATTGATTTCCTTAATTAACCCTTGTTTTATGGCGATGTTTGAGAATGTCGATTGAGAATATTAACGATGGAGTAAATGAGACCGTGGAGATGCTGTCTTTACCAACGAGGAGAACGTCGCAACAGTCAGGCAATGTTCCTCCCATGAACAACACCAATGAAAGCGAGATGATGAACGAGGGATGTTTAGAAGCTTTTTGCGATTCATGCAAAATCGAGACGAGGAGACTCGTGTTCAAAATACAGAGGAGAAATGATAGCAATTCACGGGTTGTCACAAAGCCGATTCAAAGAGTTGGGACCACCGAATTTAAGGAAAGCCGGATCCGATCATGCCGGAAACATGGGTCAAACAAATTACCAAGATATTCGATGTCTTGGGATGCACGGAGAACGAAGGTTCCATTCGCCACCTTTATGTTCCGCGGCGAAAGGCATTTCTTGGTGGGAGTCTCAGTGAAGCGTACCATCCAAAATGCACTCAACATGTCTTGGGAGACGTTTGAGAGATTATTTAATGACAAATACTTTCACGAAAGTGTTCGTCGTATGAAGGAAGTGGAGTTCATCGATTAGAGCAAAACAACAACGACGGTGTCTCAATGACGAGGCAAAGTTTGCGAGTTATCCGTGTTTGCACCTCATTTGGTGGAGAATGAGGAACGATGACGCGATGTTTCTTAGAGGTTTGAAACCCAGATACGTCGAAGATCTCATTTCTCATAAACTTTCTCTTTATTCAGATATGTTGTAATGAGGCTCAATTATTAGAAATGAGATAACGAGTACGGGTCAACCGAGAGGACCATAACCGAGGATCGTACGAGATGGCGGTCAATGTAATAATGATAACTCATGAGAAAAAAAAGAAGACGACGAAATGGTAACCACTCGGTGGTAATCATGGTCATGAAAAGCGTAAGAAGCGAGTCGAGGAGAGATTTTAAAAGAGGAGATTTAACAACGACTATGTGAAGACGACAAGTCTAGCGTGAATCGGGTTCTAAGGGAGGAGAACGACCACCGGTTATATCTACAAATGCGGAAAGAGGGACATATCGGTCAAAACCGCCACAACAGATTCAAGGTATGCTATAGTTGTGGAAAGGAAGGACATATCGCTCGATTATGCGATGGCAGAAAAACCTAGTTCAATGGGGACGGTGACTCAAAAGATCGTCCCTAAAAAAGTCAAAGTCAACGATTCCGGAAGAAAGCGTTTGTTGTGGATGGTCATAATGGGAGGAACCCAAACGAGGTGATCACGGGTAAAGCTATTTATAAATTCTTGCGAAGTTTATACCTTACTTGATACTGGTCTTACCCATTCATTTATCTCTCTGCATGCTGCTCAACGCTTAAACTTGACTCGGAGAAATTAGACTTTGACCTATCTGTGGAAACTCCGTTAGAGAAACTTTCATCACATCCACTCGCTTATAAATCTTGTTTGATTCAAGTTGGCACCATTACCTTACCCGTTGACCTTATCTCTTTAAAGATACTTGCTTTTGATGTGATTTTAGGGATTGATTGGTTAACTACTCATCATGCCAAAATTGATTGTTTTCGTAAGGTTGTTAGTTTTCATATTCCTAACCAACCTGTTATGCAATTCAAGCAACTAAACCATTAAAATCAATCAACATCATATCTAATCATAAAGCTATTCGTTTATTGAAAAACGGATGTCAAGCTTTCTTAGCCCATGTTATGGATTTGAATAAAGACACGCCAAATTTGAATAATATTCCTGTTGTTATTGACTTTCCCGACGATTTCAAGAAGAACTTCCGGCCTACCCCGAGCGTGAAGTTGAATTCTTATTGATCTTGAACTGGTACAAAGCCCATTTCTAAAACCCATATCGAATGGCTCTATTGAACTTCAGAGTTAAAGGTCCAACTACGAGAATTGTTGGACATTGGTTTCATTCGTCCTAAGTACATCTCCTCGGGGTGCTCTCTGCTTTATTTGTAAAAAGAAGAAAGACGGAGGAGTATGCGACTTTGTATTGACTATCTGAATTGAACCATGTCACCATCAAGAATAGGTATCCTCTCTACCTCGTATTGATGACTTGTTTGACCGATTGCAAGGGGCACAATTCTTTTCAAAAATCGATCTTCGCTCGGATATAATCACCAAGATTAGAATCGAGGATATTCCAAAGACGCGCCTCGAACTTCGGTATGGGCATTATGAATTCTTAGTCATGTCTTTCGGACTAACTAATGCTCCTACGGCTTTCATGGATATGATGAACCGAGTATTCAAGGAATATTTGGATCGGCCATTGTTGTCTTTATTGATGACATCCTTATATATTCCAAAAGCCGTGAAGATCATGAGCACCATTTGAAGTTTGGTACTCCAAAGGCTTCGTGAAAACCAACTATATGCCAAATTGAAGAAATGCGAGTTACGGCTTGAGGAAGTAGCATTTCTTGGGCATGTGGTGTCAAAACATGGAGTATCTGTTGATCCGTGAAGATTGAAGCAATACAAAGTTAGGGAGCAACCAAAGTCATGAATCAAGAAGTCGTAGCTTTTTGGGCTTAAATTTGGTTATTATCGGAGATTCGTGGAAGGGTTTTCTCGAATCGTTACTCCATTAACTCAAATAACTTCGGAAGGATACAAAATTCGTTTGGAGCGAAGAATGCGAGAAAAGTTTCCAAGAGCTTAAGAGAGACTTATTTCTAACTGTTTCTAACAATACCATCTGGTTCGGATGGATTTGTTATCTCTGGCGATGCTTGAGTGCAAAGGGTTAGGATGTGTTCTCATGCAACGTGGGAAAGTCATAGCCTATGCCTCATGACAACTTAAAGAGTATGAGAGGAATTATCCTACTCATGATCTAGAGTTAGCGTGATCGTTTTCTATTTTAAAGATATGGAGGCACTATCTATATGGGGAGAAAGTGGAGATATATTCAGACCATAAAAGCCTTAAATATTTCTTCACTCAAAAAGAACTCAACATGCGGCAGCGACGTTGGCTCGAGCTATTGAAAGACTACGACCACACTATTCAATACCATCCTGGTAAAGCGAACGTGGTAGGTGGACGCATTGAGTGAAGAGATCATATCTTGCGGAACGAGTGCGATGATGTCAAGTATACGACAGAGCCAACTTTAATAGAAAAAGTTAAGGTTGCTCAAGCCACCGACCCGGAGCTGATACGTATGAAGAAGAAAGTACAAGAAGGAGCTATTCCGGAAGCGAGAATTGATGAAGAAGGAATACTTCGAGTCCACTCTAGACTTTGTGTTCCTAACGACTCTGATTTGAAGTACAAGATTATGATGGAGGCACACAATACACCATTTGCAATCCATCCTGGAAGTACTAAAATGTATCGTGATCTTCGACATACATTTTGGTGGAATAATATGAAGAGAGAGATTGCAAAGTTTATCTCGATGTGTTTAACTTGCCAACGTGTAAAGGCGAAGCATCTAGTACCTAAGGGTCCGTTGCAACCACTTGAGATTCCGGAATGGAAGTGGGAACACATTACCATGGATTTCGTTACGGGTCTTCCTACGGTTTCTCGGGCATCAATGCTATTTGGGTTATTGTTGATAGATTAACCAAGTCTGCTCATTTCTTGCCGATCTGGAGACTTATTCCTTGAACGTCTTGCTAGTATGTGCGTAAAAATGAGATCGTGAGGTTGCATGGCATGCTGTATCCATAGTTTTGATCGTGACCCAAGATTCACTTCAAGATTTTGGGTTAGCTTGCAAAAAGCTATGGGCGCAGATTTGCGATTTAGTTAAACATACCATCCCCAAACCAGACGGACAATCGAGAGGACTATTCAAACTCTCAAGATCTATTAAGACTCGTGTCCTAGACTTCAAGGTAGTTGGGATAAGTATTTACCATTGGTGTAATTCTCCTACAACAACAACAGCTTATCGAGCAAGTATAGGTGTGGCTCCATTCAAGCATTATATGGACGAAAATGTCGCTTCCAATATGTTGGGATGAGGTGGGTGAAGCAACATTGTTGGGACCCGAGAGTTAAGACGTATGACTCACCGAAAAAAGATCCAAATAATTCGACAACGTATACAAACGGCTCAAGATCGACAAAAGAGTTATGCGGATCTTCATCGAAAGGACGTGGAATTTAATGTAGGGGATCATGTATTGTTGCGAGTTGCTCCATGGAAGGGGAGTTACAAGATTTGGGAAGAGAGGAAAGCTCAATCCACGATTTATTGGTCCATTTCAAATTCTTGACCGAGTAGGAAATGTAGCTTTATAGACTCGCGTTACTCTCCGGTATGTCTCGTGTTCATAATGTGTTTCACATATCGATTTTCCGTAAATATGTGAAAGACCCGAACCACGTTATAGAGTTAGAACCCAGGACGAGATAATAGAAGACTTAACGTATGAGGAGGTACCACCATCAAGATTTTGGATAGGAAGGAGCATGTCCTACGCTGCAGAAAGGTCATACCACAAGTTAAAGTTTTGTGGAGGAATCATGCTATAGAGGAAATGACACAGGAATTGGAAAGCGGAAATGAAAGCGAGGTATCCTCACCTTTTGAAACACCAGTGTATCGCACGCCAATTTCGAGGACGAAATTTCATAAGGAGGGAGGTTGTAAAGACCCCAAAATTTTTTAAATAAAAAGGAATTTCTTTTATTTATTATTTTGAAATAAGTAGGGTTGATTTGATTAATGTGGATAATTAAGGGTTAAATACGCAAATATTTCAAAATAAGCAAGTGGTTATAAAATATTCATTTTGTTGGGGAATATTCGTTTGGTCGTGGAATATTCGTCTTTATCGGGAATATTCGTATTTACTAGCAAACCATGTAGGGCCCCATAACTGAAAGCGATTGGATGAAGAAAACGACAAATATAAGTTGGTTAAAAATAACGGGCGTAATTGTTACTGAATTAAGATCATTGGAATACGGTGGTTTAAAATACGATGTCTGGCGTGGTTGCACAAAGAAGAAGACACCTGTATTGCACAAAGATTGTTGAATTATTGATCCTTACGTAAGAAGGCACTTTACTCAATAATTTTCACAAAGAATACTTGCTCAATATTTTATTTTATTGATTCAATAATTGCTGCGTTGATATTTTATATTATTGTTGTTCAATAATTGTCACTTGCATTTATCTCCATTATCGGATCAATAATTCATATTATTTGAATAATATTATTAGATAACATTATTGGCAATGTCTAGAAAGTTCATCAAGGAGAGGTTTGGTCACCTAATTGCGGCGCCAAGAAGAGAAATCCTTATCTGAAAGCCCCCTCTTCCTGAGGGAACGGCTTTGGTTGTCATAAATGTGATTACAGAATATTATTTGTGAATAATTAATTATTGATTCATATGATAAGAAAATATTTATTTGATGTGGATATAAATGATGGATTTATTTATGTGGTTATAAATGAAGGAATTAATGTTGAGGTGTTTTATCGATTTTATCGATTGGAGGTATTAAAAATTAAATCGGGGTTTTTGAGATATATTGCATGGGGTTATAATTTTAATCCGACCGCTGGATTGTGGTAATTTTTGGGTATGTTATACATACATAAGTTGAGTATATGTCCACAAATTTTGAACCGTTAAAATGCACGAATGATTTGTTATGAATTTTAAGAGGTGTCTCGATTCGTAAATTAGGGTTATAATTGATTTTGGTGGAAAATTCTAGAATTGAGTGGGCCCCACTTGTGGTTGGTGAAGAAATGTGCTGAATTTTATTTCAAATGTGGTGGGTGGCAATAGTAGCGGGTAAAGCCATCGGTGGCGTGTCAAGTCTGCTTTGGGCTAACATTTTCCTATAAATAGAGGCTAAGTTAGAATTGAAAATCACACCGTAAACAAAGTTTTCTCTCTTTCTCTCTATATTATTGAGCGTATTTTGTGAGTATTTAGAAACTTTGAGAGTCTTTGCTCAAGACAAGTTTCATTCAAAGATCACTTTCGACCTTTCTTTCCAAGATCTTGATTCTTTGAGGTAAGGATGTTATTTTCTTCTCAAATGATATTATTTCTTCAATATCATTATCTTTGAAATATTGGTTGGAACTTTTATCAAATTTGGAACTTTTTCATGTCGGGGTTACTTATTCATGAGTTCTTATTCACGAAGTTACTATTCATGAGTTACTATTCACGATTCTTATTCACGAGTACTATTAATGAAAGCGTGAAAATGTTTTTTTTGGAATTTCTATCTTTTGGTGTCTGAGTTACTATTCACGATATCGGACTATTCACGATATCTACACTTATTCACGATATCGGACTATTCAATAGAAAAATGAAAATTTTTCTTTTTGTCCAAAATATCTATTACGGATACTAGCTTTGATTGTATCCATGTTTTGATCATTCTTGAATTTTACACCACTATGATTATTTTTGAGGTATTTTGGGCGTGGATAAAACCAAGTATGAATCCTTAATCCTTAATCCTTGTCATTTTGTTTCACTGGATTCGTTCTTTATTTCATCATCCTTAGTCTTAAATGATGATATTATTGAATATCTTTGGCCTGTAGTGCAAAGATGAATGATTTCTGAAGAATATCTTTGGCCTGTAGTGCAAAGGATGAACAGTGTTTAAATGAACATGACCGACTGATGAATATCTTTGGCCTTTAGTGCAAAGATGAACAGGTGTTGAGATGAACATGACCGATTGATGAATATCTTTGGCTTGTAGTGCAAAGATGAATATTTGATTTGAGATGAATATTGATTGATGTTACAGGGATAAAATATTGATGATGGATTGTTAAATTCATAGATTATAGTAGATTTCATTCTCACGTAACTCTTCTATGAATTATTATTTCCGCTGCGAATATTGATTTAAAATTTGTTGTCTATTGTATTCTATTAAATTTTTCCCTGTTGAAGACTAACGATAATTTGTTGTATATTATCTTAGTCATAATATTCTTTACTGAGCTAGTTGAGCACACCCTTTTCCTTTTTGTTCCATTCTTCTCAGGAGGCGAGAATATAGCGAGTTTGAGTCTGGGTATGGAATGAAGGTTTTAGAAAGGATTGTTTAGTAGTCCTCACCATTTTGTAAAATAATGTATCAATAAATGTGATGAGGATTTATTTGAGTATAAATATTGTCTGAAGATAATATTTGTATTTAAACTCACAGTTTCTTCAAGGTAATAATAAAGTTGTAGTTGTTTACGTACCATGTATTTGGCGACTCGAATGGGTGTGGTGTATACCTATTTTGGGGTCGTCACATAAACAACTTATACAGTTATTCCAATGTAATAATAAGCAATGGAATAACAACAGCTTCTCTTCATGAATAAGAAAGAATAACACCCCTTACTTTTGGTAGGAGATTGAATCTGCAGCAGTGTAGTAAACAAAATACTCTTCTTCTTTCTCTCTTTATTCTTTCTATACTTTCTCTCTCTATAGCTTGAATGAATTAAGTGAAAAATAATGAAGCCCTAGGCCTCTATTTATAGAAGATTTCTAGCTTAAGACCGCCGTGAAAAGCGCAAGTGGCTTGATTTATTTGGTTTGGCGCTTTTGTAATGTGAAACGACAAGTGGTTCGGCGCTTTGTAATGTGAAATGACAAGTGGTTCGACGTCTGGTAAAGGTAATTACTATTGACGAAGGTAAATACTATTGACGAAGGTAAATACTATTCACAAGGGTAATTACTATCGACGAAGGTAAATACTATTCACAAGGGTAATTACTATTGACGGGTAAATACTATTCACAAGGGTAATTACTATCGACGAAGGTAAATACTATTCACAAGGGTAATTACTATCGACGAAGGTAAATACTATTCACAAGGGTAATTACTATCGACGGTTGTAAATACTATTCACAAGGGTAATTACTATCGACGAAGGTAAATACTATTCACAAGGGTAATTACTATTGATGAAGAGACTCTTAGATGATGACATACGAGCCCCCCATAAAATAATCAAACTTACCACAAATCATAACACATATTTAATCTTTCAATAATTATTAATCATTTATAACTTGTCGTCTCAATTATTGATTTAATACTATAACATATTATACGGATGATCTTGTGACAATAATTGAATCAATAATATAAGAGATATGATCAAAGAATTCTCAGAGTAATAATTGAGCATAACCGAGTGACTTCTCACGTAAGCATCAATAATCAATACCGTGTGCTACTACGCAACCACGCCAGACATCGTATTTTTACCACCATTAGGGTAGTTCAACAGCTTTTAACGGTAAAACCTCCGTACGTTATTTTTATAAAAAATATTTTTGTCGCTTTCTCAATCCGACATATAATGTTGTGGGGTCCACCAATGATTGAGCCATTGTATTTAATATTCCCTAACAAAAGAATATTTCCCACCAAACGAATATTTTATAACAACTTGCATACTTTGTAAAATTTATAAATATTACCCACAACTATAACATTATATCAAATTTATTCCATAATATTCAAAAATAATATTTATAGAAAAATTCATCTTTATTTATAAAAGTGGGGTCTTACAACCTCCCCTTCTTATGAAATTTCGCCCTCGAAATTAGGGTACGATACTGGTATGTCAAGAGGTAAGGATACCTTGATTTCATTTCGGATTCTAACTCCCAAGTCATTTCCTCAACATCGTGGTTCCTCCATAAAACTTTGACTTGAGGTATAACCTTGGAGCGTAGAATATGTTCTTTCTTATCCAAAATTTGAACAGAACCTCTTCATATACGCCAAATCTTCCGCTATTTCGTCCCTGGTTCTAATTCAATAATATGGTTCGGTCTTTCACATATTTACGTAACATAGATATGTGAAAAACGTTATGAACACGAGACATATTTGGCGGTAAAAGCGAGTCTATAGGCCACGCCCTACTCGATCGAGGATTAAAATGGACCGATGAATCGAGGATTAAGTTTTCTCTCCTTCCAAATCTTGTAACTCCTTTCCATGGAGCAATTCTTAACAACACATGATCTCCTATATCGAATTCCACGTCCTTTCGATGAAGATCGGCATAACTCTTTTGTCGATTTTGTGAGGTTTTTATACGTTGTTTGGATCATTTGAATCTTTTCCGTAGTCATACGCACTAACTCCTCGGTCCAACAACGTTGCTTCACCCACCTCATTCCAAAGATCTTTGAGAACGACACTTTCTTCCATACAATGCTTGAATGGAGCCATGCCAATACTTGCTTGATAACTCATTGTTGTAGGAAAACTCCACCAATGGTAAGAACTTGTCCCAACTCCTTGAAATCAAGGACACGTAGTCTTAATAGATCTTCAAGAGTTTGAATAGTCCTCTCCGATTGTCCGTCCGGCTCTGAGGATGATATCTTAGAGCTAAATCGTAAAGTCTGTGCCCATAGCTTTTTTCAAACTAACCCAAAATCGCGTGAAGTGAATCTTGGGTCTCGATCGAAACTATGGATACTGGCATACCATGCGCCTTTATAATCTCGCTTATGTATATACGAGCAAGAGCGTTCAAGTGTATAAGTTTCTCGACGGTAAAAATGAAATGAGACTTGGTCAATCTATCAACAATGACCCAAATCGCATCAATGCCTTGAGAAACCTTAGGAAGACCGTGCGAAATCCATGGTAATGTGCTCCCCACTTCCATTCGGAATTTCAAGTGGTTGCAATGGACCTTTTGGTACTTGATGCTCCGCTTTAACTCGTTGACAAGTTAGACACCTTGAGATAAACAAATACTCTCTCTCTTCATATTGCTCCACCAAAATGTATGGCGAATATCATGATACATTTGGTACTCCTGAGATGGATTGCAAATGGTGTGTTGTGCGCCTCCATCATGATATTATACTTTAAATCGTGGTCGTTAGAACACAAAGTCCGGAGTTGACTCAAGTATTCCTTCTTCATCAATTCTTGCTTCCTAAGATAAAGACCTTCTTTGACTTTCTTCCTCATACGCATCGCCTCCGTGTCCGTAGCTTGAAAGCGACTTTAACTTTATCAATTAAAGTCGGTTCTACTCAGATATACTTTGTCATCACATCGTCCCTCGAGTCTTTAATTCTATCTCCATCCTTTGTAAGTCACACAAAATGGGCCTTTGCGTTGACAATATCGCACTTGTACTTGCATATGATTTCCTACTCAATGCGCCATTACCACGTTTCTTTTCGGGATGGTATTGGATGGTATGATCATAATCTTTCAATGAGCTCAAGCCAACGTCGTTGTCGTCGCATGTTGAGTTCCTTTTGAGTGAAGAAATATTTGAGGCTTTTATGATCCGTAAAGATCTCCACTTTCTCCCCATACAAGTAATGCCTCCACATTTTAAGTCTGAAGACAACAAATGCTAACTCTAGATCATGGTAGGATAATTCCTCTCATATTTTTTTGAGTTAATCATGAGGCATAAAGCTATAACTTTTCCATGTTGCATAAGAACACATCCCAACCCTTTTCCGAAGCATCACCAGAGATGACAAATCCTCCGGCGGATGGTATTGTCGTAACAAAATCTTTGAAATAAGTCTCCTCTTGAGTTCTTGAAAACTCTTCTCACATTCTTCGCTCCAACCGAACTTTGTATCTTTCCGAGTCACCGAGTCAATGGAATAGCGATTCGAGAAAATCCTTCCACGAATCTCCGATAATAACCAAATAAACCGAGAAAGCTACGACTTGCTCGGCCATCGATTTAGGTTGTTCCCGACTTTGAATAGCTTCAATCTTTCTTTGGGTCAACAGATATTCCATGACTTGATACCACGTGCCCAAGGAATGCTACTTCTTCAAGCCTTAACTCGCATTTCTTCAACTTGGCATAAAGCTTATATTCACGAAGCTTTTGGAGTGTAAGCCTCAAGTGTTATTTTCATGATCTTCACGACTTTTGGAATAAATAAGGATGTCATCAATAAAGACGACCACAAAGTGATCTAAATATTCCTTGAATACTCGGTTCATCATATCCACGAAGGCGGCGGGAGCATTAGTCAATCCAAAGGACATGACTAGGAATTCATAATGCCCGTCTCGGGAGTTCCGAAAGCCGTCTTTGGAATGTCGGTTGATTCTAATCTTCAATTGGTGATATCCGAACGAAGATCAATCTTTGAAAAGAATTTGGCTCCTTAGAATCGAAGTCAAACATGTGACGCCCCAAAATTAGGTATACATCACCCATCTTGAGTCGCCACTTACATAGTATGCGAATTTAAATACAACTTATTAACATAAGCGCCGTGGTACAATACGACATAAACCGTGAGTTTAAATACAAATATCGCTCTACTAGATATTATACAAACTCAAACAAAAAGTCCTCATTATGATTATTATCACACTATTTTACGAATAGTGAGGACTACTAATGCTATCTTCAGGACCATCACTCGCTTCCCCGACTAAGTCCCAAATATATTATCATTTCACGAAGAGCAAAGAAAGAAAGGGGTGAGCTCAACTAGCCCAAGAAGAAATATTATGACTAAGATAATACGAATAAATTATCAATAGTCTTCAATAATGTTAAACCGATAAAATACAATAGACAACCGCTTTAACTGCAATGAAATATCTTAATCCATTAAAAGAGTCAAGTAGAAAATAAAGTCTACTATCTTTTAGGTTTTAAAAGGTTTTTCATCATTTATTATATATGAGACTCGACTTTAATAAATATTCCACATCATCGAATCACCCCCGCACTACTACTGCCAAGGATATTCTTTAGTATCACGACCACAATTATTCATGCACTCTACGGGCGAGAATATTTGTGTATTCATTAATGGTCATGATCATGCCAACAATCATCCATCAATGCACTACTACTACTGAGGATTTTTATCACATCATTTGTAACATTACTGGTTATGATTACAATCAATAGTCTCTCATCATAATCATACCAAGTCCATTTATGCACTTCTGAATACGTATTGACTTTCAAAAAAATATAAACATGAGGATGATGACAATGATATAAGAATTCAATAAAACAAGTTCAAGAATTATTTTATCCGAGAATTATTAACGTCCAAATTGTCAACACGATAATCTTTTTTTGTAGAGTAAAATTCAAGAATGATCGGAAGAATATTTTCATGAAAAGATCTTTGGATGAAACGCAAATATCGAGGATATTCTACTAATTTCATGGAGTATAGAAGTCAAAGTTTTAACCAACCGGGGTATAATAAAGAATGGAATAACAAAAGAAATCACCATGCATGCGATAGATCGCATGCAGACGTGTTATTCCAATGAATAATAAATAACGGAACCGTGTCGTGAAATTCACACCGGCAGTGAGGATGTTCCAATGAGAATAATAAAGATGGAACCCGGATCCGGTGTAAAACACACGATAGGATATTCCAACGTAATAATAAAGATTTTAAACCGGTCCCTGTAAAACACACGAGCAGTGATGTTCCAATGAATAATAAAGATTTTAACCAGTCCGTAAAACACACGACATGGATGTTCCAACGAATAATAATAAAAAACCGGAACCAGTCCGGGTGAAATTCACACCGAAGTGGATGTTCCAACAGAATAATAAAGATGTCACCAAGTATAGGGTAAACCACTTATACAAAGTTATTCCAATGTAATAATAAGCAATGGAATAACAACAGTTCTCTTCATGAATAAGAAAGAATAACACCCTTACATTTTGGTAGGAGATTGAATACTTTGCGGTGATTAGTAGTAACAAAATACTCTTCTTCTTTCTCTCTTATTCTCTCTATACTTTCTCTCTCTACTATAGCTTGAATGAATTAAGTGAAAATAATGAAGCCCTAGGCCTCTATTTATAGAAGATTTCTAGCTTAAAGACCGCCGTGTGAAAAGGCAAGTGGCTCATCTTAATCGGTTTGGACGCTTTTAATGTGAAACGACAAGTGGTTCGACGCCTGTAATGTGAAACGATAAGTGGTTCGACGTCTGGTAAAGGTAATTACTATTAACGAAGGTAAATACTATTCACAAGGGTAATTACTATTGACGAAGGTAAATACTATTCACAAGGGTAATTACTATTGACGAAGGTAAATACTATTCACAAGGGTAATTACTATTGACGAAGGTAAATACTATTCACAAGGGTAATTACTATTGACGAAGGTAAATACTATTCACAAGGGTAATTACTATTGACGAAGGTAAATACTATTCACAAGGGTAATTACTATTGATGAAGAGACTTTTAGATGATGACATATGAGCCCCCCATAAAATAATCAAACTTACCACAAATCATTTTTTTTTTCATCAACACATATTTAATCTTTCAACAATTATTAATCATTTATAACTTGTCGTCTCAATTATTGATTTAATACTATAACATATTATACGATGATCTTGTGACAATAATTGAATCAATAATATAAGAGATATGATCGCAAAGAATTCTCAGTAGCAATAATTGAGCATAGTGAGTGACTTCTCACGTAAGCATCAATAATCAATACTGTGTGTCTACTACGCAACTACGCCAGACATTCATTTCTTTTACCACCGGGTAGTTCAACAGGTTTTAACGGTAACACCTCCGTAGTTATTTTTATAAAAATATTTTTGTCGTTTTCTCAATCCGACAATAATGTTGTGGGGTCCACCAATGATTGAGCCATTGTATCGAATATTCCCTAACAAAAGAATATTCCCAGGCAAACGAATATTTTATAACAACTCTTGCATACTTTGCAAAATTTATAAATATTACCTACAACTATAACATTATATTAAATTTATTCCATAATATTCAAAAATAATATTTATAGAAAAATTCATCTTTTATTTATAAAAGTCGGGTCTTACAACCTCCCCTTCTTATGAAATTTAAGCCCTCGAAATTAGGTGCGATACTGGTATGTCGAAGAGGTAAGGATACCTTGATTTCATTTCGATTCTAACTCCCAAGTCATTTCCTCAACATCGTGGTTCCTCCACAAAACTTTGACTTGAGGTATAACCTTGGGCGTAGAATATGTTCCTTCTTATCCAAAATTTGAACAGAACCTCTTCATACGTCAAATCTTCCGCTATTTCGTCCGGTTCTAACTCAATAATATGGTTCGGGTCTTTCACATATTTACGTAACATAGATATGTGAAAACGTTATGAACACGAGACATATTTGGCGGTAAAAGCGAGTCTATAGGCCACGCCCTACTCGATCGAGGATTAAAATGGACCGATGAATCGAGGTTAAGTTTTCTCTCCTTCCAAATCTTGTAACTCCTTTCCATGGAGCAACTCTTAACAACACATGATCTCCTATATTGAATTCCACGTCCTTTCGATGAAGATCGGATAACTCTTTTTGTCGATTTTGTGAGGTTTTTATACGTTGTCGGATCGTTTGAATCTTTTCCGTAGTCATACGTACCAACTCCGGTCCCAACAACGTTGCTTCACCCACCTCATCCCAAAGATTTGAGAACGACACTTTCTTCCATACAACGCTTGAATGGAGCCATGCCAATATACTTGCGATAACTTTGTTGTTGAAAACTCCACCAATGGTAAGAACTTGTCCCAACTCCTTGAAATCAAGGACACAAAGTCTTAATAGATCTTCAAGTTTGAATAGTCCTCTCCGATTGTCCGTCCGTCTGCGAGGATGATATGCCGAAATAAATCGTAAGTCTGTGCTTATAGCTTTTTGCAAACTAACCCAAAATCGTGAAGTGAATCTTGGGTCTCGATCGTAAACTATGGATCTGGCGATACCATGCAGATCTTACAATCTCGTTTATGTACATATCTGAGCAAGACGTTCAAGTGTATAAGTTTCTCGTATTGGTAAGAAATGAGCGGACTTGGTCAACCTATCAACAATGACCCAAATCGCATCAATGCCTTGAGAAACCTTAGGAAGACCGTGAACGAATCCATGGTAATGTGCTCCCACTTCCATTCTGGAATTTCAAGTGGTTGCAATGGACCTTTTGGTACTTGATGCTCCGCTTTTAACTCGTTGACAAGTTAGACACCTTGAGATAAACAAATATTATCTCTCTCTTCATATTGCTCCACCAAAATGTATGACGAATATCACGATACATTTTGGTACTCCTGAGATGGATTGCAAATGGTGTGTTGTGCGCCTCCATCATGATATTATACTTTAAATCGTGGTCGTTAGGAACACAAAAGTCCGAGTTGACTCAAGTATTCCTTCTTCATCGATTGTTGCTTCCGCGTAGCAGACCTTCTCAGACTTTCTTCCTCATACGCATCGCATCGACTCCGTGTCGTAGCTTGAGCGACTTTAACTTTATCAATTAAAGTCGGTTCTACTCTTTCATTATACCGTCATCACATGCGTCCCAGAGTCTTTAATTCTATCTCCATCCTTTGCAAGTCACACAAAATGGGCCTTTCGTTGACAATATCGTACTTGTACTTGCATATGATTTCTACTCAATGATCGTCACCACCACGTTTGCTTTTCGGGATGGTATTGGATGGTATGATCATAATCTTTCAGCAGCTCAAGCCAACGTCGTTGTCGCATGTTGAGTTCCTTTTGAGTGAAGAAATATTTGAGGCTTTTATGATCCGTAAAGATCTCCACTTTCTCCCCATACAAGTAATGCCTCCAAATTTTAAGTCACAAAGACAACAACCGCCAACTCTAGATCATGAGTAGGATAATTCCTCTCATATTCTTTGAGTTGTCATGCGAGGCATAAACTATAACTTTTCCATGTTGCATAAGAACACATCCCAACCCTTTGCTGAAGCATCATTTGTAGATGACAAATCCCTCAAGGCAGGATGGTATTGTCCGAGCAGTCTTTGAAATAAGTCTCTCTTGAGTTCTTGAAAACTCTTCTCACATTCTTCGCTCCAACCGAACTTTGTATCTTTTCCGAGTCAATTTGAAATCAATGGAATAGCGATTCGAGAAAATCCTTCCACGAATCTCCGATAATAACCAATAAACCGAGAAAGCTACGTGCTTCGGTCCATCGATTTAGGTTGTTCCCGGCTTTGAATAGCTTGAATCTTTCTTTGGGTCAACAGATATTCCATGACTTGATACCACGTGCCCAAGGAATGCTACTTCTTGACGAAACTCGCATTTCTTCAACTTGGCATAAAGCTTATATTCACGAAGCTTTTTGGAGTGTCACCTCAAGTGTTGCTCATGATCTTCACGGCTTTTAGAATAAATAAGGATGTCATCAATAAAGGCGACCACAAAGTGATCTAAATATTCCTTGAATACTCGGTTCATCATATCCATGAAGGCGGCGGAGCATTAGTCAATCCAAAGGACATGACTAGAATTCATAATGCCCGTCTGGGAGTTAAAGCCGTCTTTGGAATGTCGGTGGTTTCTAATCTTCAATTGGTGATATCCTAACGAAGATCAATCTTTGAAAAGAATTTGGCTCCTTACAACCGGTCAAACAGGTCATCAATACGTGGCAATGGATACCTATTTTTGATGGTGGCGTGATTCAACTCCAGATAATCAATACAAAGTCTCATACTCCCATCTTTCTTCTTCACGAATAGAACAAGAGCACCCGACGGAGAAGTACTAGGACGAATAAAGCCAATGTCTAACAATTCCTGCGGTTGGGTCTTTAACTCACGAAGTTCAATAGAGCCATTCGATATGGGGCTTTGGAAATAGGTTTTGTCTGCGGGTTCAAGGTCGATACAAAATTCAATTTCACGCTCTGGGGTAGGCGGAAGTTCTTCGAGAATACGTCAGAAATTTATTAACAATAGGAATATCGTTTAAAAGCGGCGTATTTTTATTTAAATCATGACATGAGCTAAGAAAGCTTGACATCCGTTTTTCAATAAGCGAATAGCTTTATGGCTTGAGATGACCGTGATTGATTTTAATGGTTTGGTCGTTTGAATTCGCATAATAGGTTGATTAGGAATATGAAAGCTAACAACCTTACGAAAACAATCAATTTTGCATGATAAGTAGTTAACCAATCAATCCCTAGAATCACGTCAAATGCAAGTATTTTTAATGAAATAAGATCGACGGGTAATGTGAGGGTGCCGATTTGAACCAAACAAGACTTATAAACGATGGGATGTAATGAAGGTTTCTCCAAACGGAGTTTCCACAGATAAGTCAAAGTCTAATTTCTCCTGAGTCAAATTTAATCGATGAGCGCAAGTTAGAGAAATAAAAGAATGGGTAGAACCCAGTATCAAATAAAGTATAGACTTCATTAGAATTTATGATAAGCTTACCCGTGATGACCTCATTCGGTTCCTTGCTCTTTGGGAGGTCACAACAAATGCTCTCCTTACTTACTACTGGGTTTTGAATTTTCCGGGATGGCCTTTGGTGCTTCCATCCTAGCTGAATTTGTCTTCTGATGGCGACAAAAATCGAGCTAAGTGACCTTCTCTTCCACAATTATAACATGCTTTGGACGGCATGATGCGCTTTGGATGATGTGTCCCTCTCCTCCGCATTTGAAGCATATGGTAGGTGGTCTTTCTCCTTCCTTAACAATGGGTCTTTGGTCTTGACGTCTTTCCATCATTGTTGAATCTCCTTTTCTTGAAATGTCCATTCTTATTGTTTTGGCCTACGATTACCACCGAAGTGGTTACCATATCCGGCCGTTGATTCCTCCACGCTTGTTGTCCACCGCCGATGACTATTCTCATTGGTATTATAATTTTCTTACCGCTTCTCTTTTTTAGTTCGTTGACTCATTATCGCTCCCACTAATCGAGCCCTATTTACAACATCCGAATACAAACACGGTTTATGAGAAATAAGATGTTGACGTATCTCCGCTTCAAACCTCTTAAAAACATTCGCGCCATTCTCTCTTCATTATCCACCAAGTGGGGACGAAACCGTGATAACTCCGCAAATTTTGCCTCGTGTTGCGACACGGTCATATTGTTTTGTTCCAACTTGATAAACTCCACCTCCTTCATGTGGCGAATACTTTCGGAAAGTATTTGTCGTTGAACAGACTCTGGAACTTCTCCCAAGATATCTTGATGCAATTTGGTTGAGTACGTTTCTGGATTCCCACCAAGAATCCGCTTCTCTCGCCTTGAACATAAAGGCGTGAAAGGAACCTTTTGCTCCTCGGAGCATCCCAAGATATCAAATATCTTGGTAATCTGCTTTATCCATGCTTCCGCCAAGTGGTTTTGGCTCTCCCTTAAACTCCGGTGGTCCCAGCTCCTTAAATTGTTTAGCGGTGACCGCCGAGAGTTTCCCGTGTTTCCACCTACGTTTTGGACGAGAGTCGCTCTCTTTCTTTGTTGCATAAATTACATAAAGCCTCTGAACATTTGATCATTTGTCATTTGGTCGGTGTTGTTGTTTGCATGAGGATTGTCGCCTTCCACGATGCATTATCCTCGATTATTGATATGTGGTGAATCAACGATCGCTGCGCTCTCCATTCTATTCTCAACATTCTCGGATGTCATTTTCAGATCTCGCCATAAAACAAAAGGTTAATTGACGTGTAACAAATTATCCTTATCTTCCTCGACCAACCAATAAAATAGCACATAAACTTAGGTAGGTCATACTAAATGAAGGTATTCCCGCTCTCCCTCCTAGTACTATTCTCACATTTTAGCCAGGATCACATCCTAAGCTACGATACTGTTCGTGGCGCCCCCAAAATTAGGTATACATCACCCATCTTGAGTCGCCACTTACATGGTGATGTAAATTTAAATACAACTTATTAACATAACTGTAGGTATACAATACGACATAAATCGTGAGTTTAAATACAAATATCGCTCTACTAGATATTATACAAACTCAAACAAA
This sequence comes from Panax quinquefolius, assembly GCA_020205615.1. Lineage (NCBI taxonomy): Eukaryota > Viridiplantae > Streptophyta > Magnoliopsida > Apiales > Araliaceae > Panax > Panax quinquefolius. Next base: position 2,892,090 of record CM035160.1, on the reverse strand, counting down.
AAGTCCTCATTACAGATTATTATCACACTATTTTACTGAATAGTGAGGACTACTAATCTTATCTTCGGGACCATCACTCTTCGTTTCCCAGGCTCGTCCCCGGCTATATTATCATTTCACGAAGAAACATTGAAAGAAAGGGTGAGCTCAACTAGCCCGAAGAAATATTATGACTAAGATAATGCGAATAAATTATCAATAGTCTTCAATAATGTTAAACCGATAAAATACAATGAAACAACCAGGTTTAAGCTGCGGCGGAATATCTGATCCATTGAAAGAGTCAAGTAGAAAATAAAGTCTACTATCTTTTAGGTTTTAAAGGTTTTCATCATTTATAAAGGCGAGACTCGACTTTAATAAATATTCCACATCATCGAATCACCCCTCGCACTACTGCCAAGGATATTCTTTAGTATCACGACCACAATTATTCATGCACTTCACGGGCCAAGAATATTTGTGTATTCATTAATAGTCATGATCATGCCAACAAGCATCCATCAATACACTACTGACCAATCGAGGATTTTTATCACATCATTTGTAACATTACGGTCATGATTACACCGAATAGTCTCTCGGTCATAATCATACCAAGTCCATCTATGCACTTCACAGCCACGGATGACTTTCAAAAAATATAAACATGAGGATGATGACAATGATATAAGAATTCAATAAAACAAGTTCAAGAATTAATTTATCCGGAATTATTAACGTCCAAATTGTCGACACGAATCTTTGTTTTGTAGAGTAAAATTCAAGAATGATCGGAAGAATATTTCCATGAAAAGATCTTTGGATGAAACGCAAATATCAAGGATATTCTACTAATTTCATGGAGTATAAAGTCAAAGTTTTAACCAACCGGGTATAATAAAGAATGGAATAACAAAAGAAATCACCATGCATGCGATAGATCGCATGCAGACGAGTTATTCCAATGAATAATAATAAAAACGGAACCAGTGTCGGTGAAATTCACACGCAAGCGGGATGTTCCAACGAGAATAATAAAGATGGAACCCGGATCCGTGTAAAACACACGAGATAGGATATTCCAACGAGAATAATAAAGAAGGCGGAACCAGGTCCTGTAAAACACCTTGATGTGATGTTCCAACGAGAATAATAAAGAGCGGAACCGTGTCCGTGTAAAACACACGCATGTGATGTTCCAACAATGTAATAATAATAAAGACGAAACCAAATCCTATAAAAACACACGCATGGATGTTCCAACGAATAATAGAAGAATGTCACCAAGTATAGGGTAAACCACTTATACAAAGTTATTCCAATGTAGAATAATAAGCGATGGAATAACAACAGTTCTCTTCATGAATAAGAAAGAATAACACCCCTTACTTTTGGTAGGAGATTGAATCTTTGCGGCAGAAGTGTAGTAACAAAATACTCTTCTTCTTTCTCTTTATTCTTTTCTATACTTTCTCTCTACTCTATAGCTTGAATGAATTAAGTGAAAAATAATGAAGCCCTAGGCCTCTATTTAAGAAAGATTTCTAGCTTAGCACCGCCGTAGTGAAAAAGGCGAAGTGGCTTGACGAATTGGTTTGGCGCCAGTAATGTGAAACGACAAGTGGTTCGGCCAGTGTAATGTGAAATGACAAGTGGTTCGACGTCTGGTAAAGGTAATTACTATTGACGAAGGTAAATACTATTGACGAAGGTAAATACTATTCACAAGGGTAATTACTATTGACGAAGGTAAATACTATTCACAAGGGTAATTACTATTGACGAAGGTAAATACTATTCACAAGGGTAATTACTATTGACGAAGGTAAATACTATTCACAAGGGTAATTACTATTGACGAAGGTAAATACTATTCACAAGGTAATTACTATTGATGAAGAGACTCTTAGATGATGACATATAGGCCCCCCATAAAATAATCAAACTTACCACAAATCATAACACATATTTAATCTTTCAATAATTATTAATCATTTATAACTTAAATCTCAATTATTGATTTAATACTATAACATATTATACGATGATACTTGTGACAATAATTGAATCAATAATATAAGAGATATGATCGCGAAGAATTCTTTAGCAATAATTGAGCATAACCGGTGACTTCTCACGTAAGCATCGAATAATCAATCTGGTGTCTTCTTATGCAACTACGCCAGATTCTTGCATTTTTTACCAATAGGGTAGTTCAACAGCTTTTAACGGTAAAACCTCCGTAGTTATTTTTATAAAAATATTTTTGTCGTTTTCTCAATCCGACAATAATGTTGTGGGGTCCACCAAAGATTGAGCCATTTAGCGAATATTCCTAACAAAAAGAATATTCCCAGACCAAACGAATATTTTATAACAACTTGCATACTTTGCAAAATTTATAAATATTACCCACAACTATAACATTATATCAAATTTATTCCATAATATTCAAAAATAATATTTATAGAAAAATTCATCTTTATTTATAAAAGCTGGGGTCTTACAAAAGTGATGAAATATTTTTATAGATTTGATTGCATCTCTCTACGTGTATATATAAATATAAATGACACAGAAAATTTTAAGTGGTTCAAAGTATAAAACCTCATAATCTATTTTTTTACTATACAAGTATAAAATTCACTAAAGATGCTGAGGGTCACTAAGACCAGATCATTAAGATCTATTACAATGAATCACTCGAATCACAATTGTTGAGTTTGTTGTTTGAGGTGTTGCTTGAGTTGCGTTGAGTTTAACTTCTTAAGATCTTAACAACATAAACAGTTGTTCTCTTTCTTAGAGTGAGTTTATTTTGACTTTGATAGAAGTTTAATTTTTTTACTATAATTGATTTGTACTTAGATTTGAATTCTCGTACTCTTTTATAGAGGACTTTTAGATGTTTTTGTTGGAAAGTTGTTGTTACCTTCATTAAATACTCAGATCCTAAAAGGTCTCTACTGATGACTTTCAGGGAGGTTAAGACAGCTTACTTTCGGCTCTAATACGATCATATCAAATTGAGGTTTTACCCACCGCGTGAGTGTTGTCACATCGCTAAGTTAGATGTTGAACACAACTAAATCTGATCTTCCGTTTGAACTTAGGATGTGAGACCCCAGATTTTATCAATAAAGATTTAAATTTTGTCGAAATAATTTTTAATATTATGGTGTGAATTTGAGATAATATTATAGTTGTGGGTAGTATTTATAAATTTTGCAAAGTATGCAAGTGGTTATATTATATTCGATTGGTTCGGGAATATTAGGTTTAGCGAGGGAATATTAGCGACAACTACTCAATCATTGGTGGACCTCATAGCGAATTATTGTCGGATTGAGAAAACGACAAAAATATTTTATTGAAATAACTATGGAAGTTTTACTGGTTGATCTTTGTTGAACTACTTCGGTAGTAAAAAGTACGATGTCGTACGTGTGGTTGCATTGTAGCAGACACTGGTATTGATTATTGATGCTTATGTGAGAAGTCACTCAGGTTTGATTCCATTATTATTTTATTAATAATATGAATTATTATAAGCGATCTTGGACGTTTTGTTTTTATTCGTATTATTAACGTAATAAAATGAAACATCTTTTATATAAAATGAATACTTTATTAAAGTTATTCTATAAATAGAATATATTATATTATGCGTAGTGTTGCATAGTAGTTTTTTGCGTAGTGTTTTTGCATAGTGTTTGCATAGTAAAAATATTTTTATATAAATAGAATATATTATATTTTCTTTAAAAGATTTTGCTTTAAATATGGACCGTCAGATTAAAAGTAAATCAATCTGAATAGTTCATGGATTAATTACTATGCATTCTATTTTCCTATAAATAAAGCTCATTCCTTCATTATTTTCTTTACGAATTCATTGAAACTCTAGAGAGAGAAATTATAGAGAGAAGCTATAGAGAGAAAATTATAGAAAGAAGAAGAGTATTCTGCTACTTCACTACTTCTATATTCAGTTCTTTTACGGTAGAGGGTGTTATTCTTTCTTCTTGAAGAGAACTTCAGTTATTCCATTCATTATTATTACATTGGAATAACTTTTGTAAAAGTGGCATACCCTATACATAACTCAGATACGCTTGGATACCTATACTTGGTGAAATCCTTATGTTATTCCATTACTTATTATTACATTGAATAACTTTTGTATACGATTTACCTATACTTGGTGACATTCTTCTATTATTACATTGGAACATCCTATGCATGTGTTTTACACCGGACACAGTTCCGCTTTTATTATTCTGTTGGAACATCCTGCTCATGTGTTTTACACCGGACTGGTTCCGCCTTTATCATTCTGTTGGAATATCCTATCTCGTGTTTTACAGGATCCGGGTTCCATCTTTATTATTACATTGGAACATCCCGCTCGCGTGTGAATTTCACCCGACCGTTCCGTTATTATTATTACATTGGAATAACTTTTATACATCAAAGTCTGCATGCGTGGTGATTTCTTTTGTTATTCCATTCTTTATTATACCCAGGTTGGTTAAAACTTTGACTTATATACTCCATGAAATTAGTAGAATATCCTTGATATTTGCGTTTCATCCAAAGATATCTTTCATGGAAATATTCTTGATCATTATTGAATTTTACTCTACTGAAAAAGATTATCGTTGACAATTTGGGCGTTAATAATTCATGGATTAAATAATTCTTGAACTTGTTTTATTGAATTACTATGTTATTGTCATCATCCTCATGTTATATTATGTTATCTTTGGCTTACGTGCATAGATGAACTTAGTATGATTATGACCGGGATCATTCGGTATAATCACGACTTGATATAAATGATGTGACAAAAGTCCTCGATGGCACTGTAATGCGATGATGGATAGTTTTTGGTATGATTATGACCGAGGTGATTCTCGGTATAGTCATGACCATTGATAATTTGATGAAAATCCTTGACCATGGTACAGGGGATGATTAGATATTGTGGTTTATTCATTAAAAGTCGAGTCTCAAATATATAACGATGATGAAAAACCTTTTAAAACCTAAAGATAGTAGACTTTATTTTCTACTTGACTCTTTTAATGGATTGCGTATTCAGCTGCGCAGCTTAAACGGTTGTCTATTGTATTTTATCGGTTTAACATTGTTGAAGCTAATAATGATAATTTATTCTCGCATTATCTTAGTCATAATATTTCTTCTTTGGGCTAGTTGAGCTCACCCTTCTTTCTTTCATTCTTCTCTGTGAAATGAGAATATAGTTGGGACGAGTCTGGGAACGGAGTAATGGTCCGGAGGATAGCATTAGTAGTCCTCACTATTCCGTGAAATAGTGTGATAATAGTTGTAATGAGGACTCCTTTTGAGTTTGTATAATATCTAGTAGACAATATTTGTGTGAGACCCCAGATTTTATCAATAAAGATTTAAATTTTGGTGAAATAATTTTTTAATATTATGGTGTGAATTTAAGATAATATTATAGTTGTGGGTAGTATTTATAAATTTTGCAAAGTATGCAAGTGGTTATATTATATTCGATTGGTGGGGAATATTCGGTTTAGCGAGGGAATATTCGTACATAACTACCAATCATTGGTGGACCCTACAAATGTAATTATTGTCGGATTGAAAAACGACAAAAATATTTTATTAAAATAACGGCGGAAGTTTTACTGGTTGAATCTTGTTGAACTACTCGGTAGTAAAAAGTACGATGTCGTGTGGTTGCATAGTAAGCACACTCAGATTGATTATTGATGCTTATGTGAGAAGTCACCAACTTTTGATTCCATTATTGTCGATTAATAATATGAATTATTATAATGCGATAATGACGTTTTGTTTTATTAAGTATTATTAACGTAATAAAAAAAAACATCTTTATATAAAATATAATACTTTATTAAAGTTATTCTATAAATAGAATATATTATATTTTATTATGCGTAGTGTTCGTAGTGTTTTTTTAATAGTGTTTTGCATAGTATTGCATAGTGTTTGCATAGTAAAATATTTTTATATAAATAGAATATATTATATTTTATTTAAAAGATTTTTCTTTAAATATGGACCGTCGATTAAAGTAAATCAATCGGACCGCTTCATGGATTAGTTCTTATGCATTCCATTTTCCTATAAATAGAAGCTCATTCCTTCATTATTTTCTTACGAATTCATTGAAACTCTAGAGAGAAAATTATAGAAAGAAGCTATAGAGAAAAATTATAGAAAGAAGAAGAGTATTACTCGCTACTTCACTACTTCTATATTCAGGTTCTTTTACGGTAGGGGTGTTATTCTTTTTCTTCTTGAAGAAACTTCATTATTCCATTCATTATTATTCTCATTGGAATAACTTTGTAAAAGTGGCATACCCTATACATAACTTTGTACGCTGTGGCATACCCTATACTTGGTGAAATCCTTATGTTATTCCATTCTTATTTGTTACATTGGAATAACTCATGTACTGTGATTTACCTATACTTGGTGACATTCTTCTATTGTTACATTGGAATATCACATGCATGTGTTTTACACCGACACAGTTCCGTATTTATCATTCATTTGGAATATCCTATCTGTGTGTTTTACATCGATCCGGTTCCATCTTTATTATTCTGTTGGAACATCCCATCGGTGTGAATTTCACGACGACCGGTTCCGTTATTATTATTCTACGCTGAATAACTCATACATCTGAAGCACTGCATGCATGGTGATTTCTTTTGTTATTCCATTCTTTATTATACCCAATTAGTTAAAACTTTGACTTCTATACTCCATGAAATTAGTAGAATATCCTTGATATTTGCGTTTCATCGAAAGATCTTTTCATGAAAATATTCTTACGATCATTCTTGAATTTTACTCTCTGAAACAATGATCATGTTGACAATTTGGGCGTTAATAATTCATGGATTAAATAATTCTTGAACTTGTTTTATTGAATTATTATGTCATTGTCATCATCCTCATGTTATATTATGTTATCTTTGGCTTACGTGCATAGATGAACTTATTATGATTATGACCAGGGATCATTCGGTATAATCATGACTTGATATAAATGATGTGACAAAAGTCCTCGATGGCTTTGTAATGCGATGATGGATAGTTTTGGTATGATTATGACCGGGGTGATTCGGTATAGTCGTGACCATTGATAATTTGATGAAAATCCTTGACCGTGGTACAGGGATGATTAGATGTGGTGGTTTATTTATTAAGCTGGAGTCTCGGCGATAAAAATTGATGAAAACCTTTTAAAACCTAAAAGATAGTAGACTTTATTCTCTACTTGACTCTTTAAATGGATTGCTAATTCACTTGCAGTTAAACTGGTTTTGTCTATTGTATTTTATCGGTTTAATCTCATTGTTGAAAGCTAATGATAATTTATTCGCATTATCTTAGTCATAATATTTCTTCTTTGGCTAGTTGAGCTCACCCTTTCTTTCATTGTTCTCTTGGAAATGAGAACATATTTGGGACGAGTCGGGAACAAGTAATGGTCCGAGAGGATAGCATTAGTAGTCCTCACTATTACGTGAAATAGTGTGATAATAGTTTTAATGAGGACTCCTTTTGAGTTTGTATAATATCTAGTAGACAAAATTTGTATTCAAACTCACGGTTTATGTAAGTATTATACACTACGCTTATATTAGTAAGTTGTATTTGAATTTATGTACCATGAAAGTGGCGACCCAAGATGGGTGGCGTATACCTAATTTTAGGGGGCGTCACGGTTGGTATCGAGCTTAGGATATGATCCACAGCTAAGACGTGAGAATAATACTAGGAGGAGGCAGGGGAATACCTTAGCTAGTATGACCTACCTAAGTTTATTTGGTATTTGATTGGTCGGTCAGAGTATAGTGATAATATGTTGCATGTCAATTAACCCTTGTTTTGTGACAGTGTTTGAGAATGGCATCTGAAAATGCTGAAATAAGCAATGAAGCACATGAGAGTGTTGATTAAGCTCAAACAAAAGGTAACGACCAACAACACGATAATAATCATACTGGTGGCAACGGCTATCAGAACAATGATAACCATCGTGGGGGAAATTATCATGCTAAGAATGGTAACCACTTCGGTGGTAATCATGGCAAAGATAATAGAAGTGGAAATTTCAAGAAGAGAAGGTCATTTAGCTCGATTTTGTCGATAGTGAAGTCAAGTCCAAATTGGGATAGTGGCACCAAAGGCGGATCTGAGATAAAACAAAGTCGGTGGTTTCGGGAAGAGCGTTTTTAAACTGACTTCTCAAAAAGTGGGTAACCCGAACGAAGTTAAGCACGGGTTAGTTAATTATAAATTCTTCTTGAAGTCTATACCTTATTAGATCTGGGTTCTACCCATTATTTTATATCTCTTGCTTATGTTCAACGTTTAAATTTAACTCAAGAAGAAGTTAAACTTTGACTTATTAGTTGAAACTTAGTTAGTAGGAGCCTTCGTTACCGCTACTATTTTTAAATCTTGTTTTATTCAAATAAACACTTTCACGATCTTATCTCTTTGAAAATACTTGCCTTTGAGGTAATTTTTGAAAAACGATTGATTAACTACTCATTATTCTTTTTGTAAGGTTGTTAGCTTTCATATTCCTAACCAACTTTGTTATACTGAATTCAAAGTAACCAAATCCTAAAGTTAATCAACGTTATATCAAGTCATAAGTAAAGAGCCCGAACCTTTCGTTGTTGACTTCCTTGTGTGGAATGCCGGAAGCGGACTTTACAGAGGCGACATCGTGAATGAAGATGGCAAGTTGATAGGTATCATTGTGAGGTGCCATCCGGTTAAGGGATAGAAGTCACGATTGGTATTAATGTGACGTACTATCCAAGTCTTGGACGAGAGTAATGAGTTTTGAATGATATTTCTATCATTAATAAATTTCTTGGCGTATTCTTGAAGACTTCCTAGCCTACCCTAGGCGTGAAATCAAATTTTGTATTGACCCCAAAGATAAAACCTATTTCTTAAACCCTCAAATATTTCTTCAACTAAAAGGATCTGTTTACGTGGATTATGATGAAAGTCATAATAAAAGTATAGAACTAATAAAAATCACGGGTATATGAAGTATTAGTAAGTTTTATGATGAGTTATGTTGGTTAGTATGTGAAAACATGAAAGTTTCTTAGAAATCACAAAGAGTTGAAAATCAGATTTTAGTGAAAAACGTAACATGAAATTCAATTGACCATATCTCCTATTATATTTTGAATTTTTGAATGTGGTCAAGTCCTAGAGTTAGATCTATGAGTTACCTAACTAATCCAAGTGGAATTACTGGAAAAGGTGTTGTAGATTTTTGTGTGGACTAATTTTAGCAAAGGAGGCCAAAGCTGTAAATTTCGAAAATGCTACTGCCCAGAAACTTTAAGGGACTGTTTCGGCCACTTAAATTATGAGAAAAATTCTGGCCTTTTGGAACATGAAGGTATATGGTATAAAGTACCTCCTGTCCAAAAATGAGCTCATTCTGACTTAAAATGAGCAAGTTATGACTATTTCAATATTTAGGTTTTTCCGACGAAAAACGCTATAACCAGAGTTCTATAACTCCGATGACCATGAAATTTAAACTAGAAGCTCACGTTAACATGTGTAAGGTCCTGCCAAGATTTGGGAATTTTTGGAGTTAAACTTGAGGTAGCTAATTTCTTAAGGAATTAAGTGGAAATTGATTTTTGAAAAATAGTAAATGAATTTTAAAATTCGGAAAAAATATATTTTCATTATGGGATTATATTATGCTAAATCCCAGAAAAGAAATATTTTTGGGACTGATGTGGTATTTTTCATGAAAATAGTTTAATTACGAACATATGAATTAAATATGTTATGTGAAATATGAAAGTTGAAAATAGGATTTTATGGCTTAGAGAATCCTATATAGAATATATGCATATTTTTGATGAGGATTTGATAATTGGTGATGATATTTTATGAGTATGGCATTTTGAATGATTAAATGCATTATATGGTAAAAGCGTAAACAATTGAGATAAATTGTTTATAAATTTAAGAGTGATTAAAATATTATTATAATATTAATGTTATTAGATTATGAGATTATTAAGTGATTGATAACATGGGGATATTCTTGAATCTGGATAAATTATATTATAAATGTTTAATATTTATCCTTTATCTCATTTGATTGATTCTTTATATCATTATCCTCACGCTTATATTATGTTGAAAGTCATCTCATGGCTTTGTAGTGCATAGATGGACTTGGTATGATTATGACCGAGGATTGTTCGGTATAATCATAACCAGTAATTGAAAACCACAATTATCTTTGGTAGTAGTGCATGGATAATTTGTGGTCGTGATCTTAATGAATACACAATTATCTTTGGTAGTAGTGCATGGATAATTTGTGGTCGTGATATTAATGAATACACAATTATCTTTGGTAGTAGTGCATGGATAATTTGTGGTCGTGATACTAATGAATACACAATTATCTTTGGTAGTAGTGCATGGATAATTTGTGGTCGTGATACTTAATGAATACACGATTATCTTTGGTAGTAGTGCATGGATAATTTGTGGTCGTGATCTTAATGAATACACGATTATCTTTGGTAGTAGTGCATGGATAATTCGTGGTCGTGATACTAATGAATACACAATTATCTTTGGTAGTAGTGCATGGATAATTTGTGGTCGTGATACTTAATGAATACACGATTATCTTTGGTAGTAGTGCATGGATAATTTATGGTCGCGATAATCTTAATGAATACACGATTATCTTTGGTAGTAGTACATGGATAATTCGTGGTCGTGATACTAATGAATATCCTTGGCACGTAGTGCGGGGATGATTCGATGATATGGATTAATTATTGAAATGAGTCTCAAAGAATGAAATATTAATTCATGGATGTGGTAAAAGTCATCTTTTTGGTAGTAGTGCATTGATAGACTTGGTATGATTATGACCAAGGATTATTCTTGGTATAATCATGGCCGTAATTGAAAACACGAATATCCTTGGCGATGGTGCATGGATAATTCGTGGTCGTGATACTTATTAAGTCTGCGTCTCGGCATTTATTGGTTTTACAACAGTATATCTTTAGCTTTGTGGTGCAAAGATGAATTGTTAATGAATATCTTTGGTAGGATTGCAAAAAATGAATTTAATGTTTTCAACGATAAGGTTATTCAAGGTATCCTCACCTCTTTATCATATCAGTCGTCGTACCCTAATTTCGAGGGCGAAATTCCATAAGGAGGGAGATTGTGAGACCCCAGATTTTATCAATAAAGATTTAAATTTTGGTGAAATAATTTTTTAATATTATGGTGTGAATTTAAGATAATATTATAGTTGTGGGTAGTATTTATAAATTTTGCAAAAGTATGCAAGTGGTTATATTATATTCGATTGGTGAGAATATTCATTTAGCGAGGGAATATTCGTATAACAATGACTCAATCATTGGTGGACCCTATGAAATGTAATTATTATTTCGGATTGAGAAAACGACAAAATATTTTATTAAAATAACGGCGGAAGTTTTACTGGTTGATCTTTGTTGAACTACTTTCTAAGGTAGTAAAAGTGCGATGTCGCGTGTGGTTGCATAAGAAGACGGTATTGATTATTGATGCCTATGTGAGAAGTCACTCGGTTTGATTCCATTATTGTCGATTAATAATATGAATTATTATAGCGATAATGACGTTTTGTTTTATTCAGTATTATTAACGTAATAAAAGCGAAACATCTTTTATATAAAATATAATACTTTATTAAAGTTATTCTATAAATAGAATATATTATATTTTATTATGCGTAGTGTTGCGTAGTGTTTTGCGTAGTGTTTTGCATAGTATTTGCATAAAATGTTTTGCATAGTAAAATGTTTTTATATAAATAGAATATATTATATTTTATTTAAAAGATTTTTCTTTAAATATGGACCGTCAGTTAAAGTAAATCAATCTGGACCGTTCATGGATTAGTTCTTATGCATTCCATTTTCCTATAAATAAAGCTCATTCCTTCATTATTTTCTTACTTAAATTCATTGAAACTCAGAGAGAAAATTATAGAAAGAAGCTATAGAGAAAATTATAGAAAGAAAGAAGAGTATTCTTACTACTTCACTACTTCTATATTCAGGTTCTTTTTACTAGTAAGGGGTGTTATTCTTTCTTCTTGAAGAGAACTTACATTATTCCATTCATTATTATTACATTGGAATAACTTTTGTAAAAGTGGCATACCCTATACATAACTCAGATATATCATGATACCCTATACTTGGTGAAATCCTTATGTTATTCCATTCTTATTTGTTACATTGGAATAACTTTTATATACGCTGCTTTACCCTATACTTGGTGACATTCTTCATTGTTACATTGGAATATCACATGCATGTGTTTTACACCCACACCGGTTCCGTGATTATCATTACATTGGAATATCCTATCTCATGTGTTTTACAGGATCCGTTCCATCTTTATTATTCTGTGGAACATCCTCATTTGCGTGAATTTCACGACTGGTTCGTTATTATTATTACATTGGAATAACTCGTCTATCTGCAATCTGCCGCATGCATGGTGATTTCTTTTGTTATTCCATTCTTTATTATACCCAATTGGTTAAAACTTTGACTTCTATACTCCATGAAATTAGTAGAATATCCTTGATATTTGCGTTTCATCCAAAGATCTTTTCATGAAAATATTCTTCCGATCATTCTTGAATTTTACTCTCTGAAAAACAAAGATCATGTTGACAATTTGGGCGTTAATAATTCATGGATTAAATAATTCTTGAACTTGTTTTATTGAATTACTATGTTATTGTCATCATCCTCATGTTATATTATGTTATCTTTGGCTTACGTGCATAGATGAACTTAGTATGATTATGACCAGGGATCATTCTAAGATAATCATGACTTGATATAAATGATGTGACAAAAGTCCTCGGTGGCTGTAATGCAGGTGATGGATAGTTTTTGGTATGATTATGACCGGAGGTGATTCGGTATAGTCATGACCATTGATAATTTGATGAAAATCCTTGACCATGAATGCGAGGATGATTAGATATTGTGGTTTATTCATTAAAGTGAGTCTCAAATATATAACAATGATGAAAACCTTTAAAACCTAAAAGATAGTAGACTTTATTTTCTACTTGACTCTTTTAATGGATTAGATATTCATTGCGCAGCTTAAACCGGTTGTCTATTGTATTTTATCGCTTTAACATTGTTGAAGGCTAATGATAATTTATTCGCATTATCTTAGTCATAATATTTCTTCTTCGGGCTAGTTGAGCTCACCCTTTTTTCACATTTTTTCTTGTGAAATGAGAATATAGTTGGGACGAGTCGGGGAGCGGAGTAATGGTCCGAGAGGATAGCATTAGTAGTCCTCACTATTCTGTGAAATAGTGTGATAATAGTTGTAATGAGGACTCCTTTTGAGTTTGTATAATATCTAGTAGACAATATTTGTATTCAAACTCACAGTTTATGTCGTATTGTACACGACAGTTATATTAGTAAGTTTGTATTTGAATTTATGTACCATGTAAGTGGCGACCCAAGATGGGTGACGTATACCTAATTTTGGGGGCGTCACATAGGATGCGTGATAAATATCTCGATATCTTTACTCCGCAAGACTCCTCAATGTCAGATTTATGACAGATCTGACAAGTGCTACGACTTTGACTGATCGTAAAGTTTCATGTAGAAAGTAGAGTATGAGCTAGATCTACTCAACGTTCAGTACTATACGTTTTACTCTATGATAGTTTGCTCTATGATTTGAGAGACACTCTACGATGTATTCTTTACGATCTGCTATATGAATGACTCTATATGACCTTGATCAGACTCTGCGATCTTTCTTCACTACAAGATCTTAGAACGAACTCTACGATTTTAAGATAACTCTGCAAACTTTTGAAAGACTGTGATCTTCCACTTGATGCTTTACGATAAGAAGGTTAACTGAGAATTTCAATATACTTTGCGAATTGCCAGAGTTGTTTTACGATCAATCATCTTGACTAAACAATCAATTTAAATATCCTATCATCTATACATCAATTCAATCCATTAGATCAATATAACAAATTTGATTTTTCTTCTCGAATTCCTTGTAGATCATATGCTTATATATTAAAGACTTTACAAAACCTATTGAACTAATTACACATTACTAATGTCTTATCATCAAATTAAACATGCAATTTCTAACAAACTCTACTAAGAAAAGAGTTCACTGAAAATGAAAATATTTGGCAAAAGTTTTTTCATTATATTTTTTTTCTATAATTTTGTTTATAAAAATAAAAAGAAAAATATGATAGACTGTGATGATGAAATTGTTAGATATTTAACAATGTAAACAAATTTGTGAAGTCTTTTGGACATTCAAAATGAACTTTAACTTGAATGATAATTTTATTTTGTATTAATTTTTGTATAGTCTTAAAATTTATATACTGTATAATTTACACATATAAAACGTGAGACTGAATAAATATATCTCTTAATCATAAAATAAACGGGATAAGGTTCAAAAATATCTCTGATATTTTTTTAAAATGTCTACCGAGCACCCTATATTTTTTTGTCCAAAAATACCCCTAACGTTATATTTTTTGGGTCATTCGTGTCCCTGCCGTTGACATGCATGCCACATAGACTAACATCTGTCCAAATTGCTTACGTGGCTGTCACATGAAAATAATTAAAATACTAATTAAAAAATACTAAATAATTGATTAAAAAATATTAAAATACAAAATAACTTTTTTAACAATTTTTTTTTAAACTGTTTTTTAACAAAAAAAATTTAAACTGTTATAAATTTTTTTTTAAACTGTTATAAATTTGTTTTAAAACAAAATAAATTTTTTAACTATTTTAACAAATTTTTTTTAACTGTTACATTTTTTTTAAAACAAAATAACTTTTTTAACTGTTTTAACAAAAAAATTTAAAACTGTTAATTTTTTTTTAAACAAAATAAATTTTTAAACTGTTTTTAACAAAAAAAAATTTAAACTGTTTTTAACAATTTTTTTAAACTGTTATAATTTTTTTTTTTAACTGTTATAAAATTTTTTTTAAACAAAATAAAAATTTTAACTGTTTTTAGCAATTTTTTTAAACTGCTTCTAAGAAAAAAAAATTTAGACTGTTTTAATTTTTTTTTTTAAACTGTTATACATTTTTTAACTGTTTTTAGCACATTTTTTTTAAAACTGTTATAAAATTTTTTTAAACTGTTATATTATTTTATAAATTTTTTAAAACAAAATAAAAAATTTTAACAAAATTTTAAAAAAATTTATAACAGTTTTTAACAAAAATTTTTTAAACAGTTTAAACAGAATAAATTTTTTTGTTAAAAACAGTTTAAATTTTTGTTAAAAACTGTTTAAAATTTTTATTTTGTATTAATTAATTTAAGAGGACGAATTTTTGTTATTTGTGTTAATAAATTAAATATAAATATAAATATTTATTTTGTTTATTAAATATAAATATTAATTTTGTTTATTAATTATTTATTTTATTTTTCTTTAAAACAAAATAAATAATTAATAGACAAAATAAATATCAACAAATATTGCCATGTCAGTAAATATTTACACGTGTCAGTCACGTCATAGAGGATTTAACACCTGTTTATCTAGTTGGCAGAGTAGTTTACGGCAGGGGCACGAATGAACCCAAAATTATAACGTTAGGGATATTTTTGGATAAAAAAAAAAAAATAAGATGCTCGGTAGATATTAAAAAAAATACCAAAGACATTTTTGAACCTTATCCCTAAAACAAACAAAGCATAGTTAAAACCGGACTTGAAAAGGTCTGATTAAATCAGCGGATCTCAAAACAATGTGTATAGAAGAATGGAATACTAGGGAGTAGGGAGGAGTAAGTTTGTACGGGACAGAAGGGACTTCCACGAGGGCCTAGTTTTAGTTTCAACGGGTTGAGCTTGAGCCGAGTGAAGTAGTGGGACCCACAGCTTGTCGGGTTGTCGTTTGGAAGATAGTAAAGTGTTGTCCCCACTCCACTCATCTCCTGTCTGTCTATTAAACTTTCATTTTCTCTCCCCCCGCGATATTCTCCATTTTACCTTTACATCCTGGCTCGTGACTCCTGAATAATAATACTCCTACTGTACTATTCATTCCAGACGGCCAGTATAGATACATACATACATATATATATATATATAGCTGCCTTCTAGGCTTCTACTACTACTATTTTGACTTTTAATACAGGAACAAAGCTCGGTGGGTTAACCCATGAGTCATGACTGTCCCCTCTTTAAGTTTCTGTGCTTCTCTCTGTAAAAAAATTGATACTTTTATAAATAAAATTTAATATTTGTAAAAAAATTTATATGAATGTACAACTACTCATTTACTCCTATTTAAGTTTTTATTTAAAAAAAATATAAACTCTCTATATTTATTACTATTATATGGAGTATAATATAATAGAAGGGGAGGGAGGAGTGTCTTTATTATTTTACTTTTAATCGAACGGAAGAAGTAACTATATATATATATATATATATATATATATATATTTTATAGAAATGTATATCAGAATTATATATCACAAAGTAAAACAACAAAAAATAAATGAAAGATATCATAAAGAAAGAAAAGCAGTGACATCAAAGAGGTGAAATTTGACTGTTTGTACACCATGGGTAACAGAATTTCAGCAGCAGCAGCAGCAGCAGGAGAAGGAGCAGTGGGGACAATGGTAGGAGAAATCGATGATGGGATTGTGGCGCACAAAGCCGACATGTGGGTCCCCTCCCTCCACCACCATCACCCCCCTCACCAAGCTTTCTGCTTTTTTCTTTCCCTTCTTCCCCCTACTCTTATTATTACCCAACAAATACAATTCTCTTTCCTCTTCCCTTTTAATTCTCCTTCTTCTACCATTCTACTCTCTCAATTTTCTTCTTAATTTTGCAACAAAAAAAAAAACTCGGTCTTGATGGAAAAAACTCTGGGTTTATTAGGAACTGCTGGTGGTGGCAGAGGAGTTCCCTCTGGGGTTTCAACAACCGGGTCCATGTCAACTGTATCTAAAGAAGATAATAATATGGGTTTATTCTCCCCCGAGGTTTCTTCTTCATACCCAGATGAATCTGGGCTTGAGTTGGGTCTTGGCTTGAGTCTTGGGGGAGGTGCCTCTTTCAAGTCTAAGCCAGCTCCTTGGGGTCAATATGCTAGAATCTTGACTGCTAAAGATTTCCCGACTTTGGTTTCCAAGTCTTCTTCATCATCTTCTGATGTCACTAAAGCTGCTAATAATAATAACAATAATATCTCCTCAGCTGGTTCCAAGAGAATTGCTGCTGAGTCTGTGTCACCCCCCAACGGCACCACAAGGTATATTAATTATTTTTCTTGGAACCCCTTGAACCCTCTTTTTTTATTTTGTTTGTTTGCTTTAAAATTTCTTATATGCAGTATTTGTTTCAATATTTTGTTGTTCATTTCAGCTGATTTCTTATCCTGCTACATATTTGTGCTTGTGTGGGTATTTGTGTTCAAGTGATTATGTGTGTTTAGTTTGTAGATTTTGATGACCTTATATTTTTTTTCTTTCTAACATTTTAATCTTTCCGTCTTTACAACCTATCGTAGTTTTTCAATTCTCTATAGTTGGTTTTCCCGGAATCTGATTCCTAAGGTAAAATGTTATGTTACCTTCTCTGGTTTGCTTTTTTTTTTTCTTTCATTATGTCCTAACTGATCTCTATTGCCTAGCTATCAAATGAATAACCATATACTCCCTCCGTACGAGGATAAAAGTCCTTATTCCTATTTTGGATTGTCCCATGTTAAATATACTTTTACACATTTTTTTTCCTATGGCCGTAGTATTAAATATCTAATACTTTTCTTATTCTAATATGCGTGGGCAATTTTATCATTTTATTCCTCTTCTTAATATGCGTGGACTTTTATTCTGGGACGGAGGGAGTAATAAACATGAAAAAATCTTTACAAAGGAGGTTTTAACTGTACATGTTGGGTCAAATTTAGGAGACGATCAGTTATTCCTGCTTATCTTTTGTTATTTTTGATATATAAACCAGTACTAAACCCCAAAGATAAGTTCTATCCATCATTATTGTACTGTACATTACAAGAGAAGTTGATTTCTTATATAGAGGCTTTTGGGAATTAGATGAGTCAGAAGTACTCATGAGTTGAACTAGTTACGTTGTTCAGTATGGCGAACTTGAGCAGCATGCTACATAACGTAACCCAAAGAAGTTGGAGGATAATTCCATTGTACATACGCCCGTATTTTTGAATCTCTTGGTATTCTTTCTGGGGATGACATCCCAACACCCCCTCAATAAAAAATAGAAAAATAAATTAAAGATGATATTAATGAGGATACCTACAGTGGGAAATTGGTATGAGGGATTGTAAATGTGGTGCCATGAAAAACTGTGTAGATTTGTTAGGTCTCGATCCAACTGTATAACTTACATTTACTTGAATCTTATTTTTTGGGTAAATGGAGGTTTCACTTTTGTCTTTAATAACCGAGGGAGGCATCACAATTGTTTCATTTCAGCAGTTGTATGCCATTCTGTTGTTGCACAATGATGGATCACAGTTTGGCATGACCGTGCCAAGTCTTTCCTTGTGTCTGACTTGCACTGGCTTGCAGTTCATGTTAAATGTTGTCAAGTAAAGTAGCTCCATGCATAATTTGGTCTGGCTAGATTGCAGATCAATAGCATATGCTGTGGTGTGATACCATAAGCCGAGTTGTTTTAACAAGTAATTTTCACTAAAAAACTGGGGCATAATCCCAATTGTTTGCTTGTTAATTTTCGACTTGTAGCGTATGACTGACCAAAGATTTGGAAAGATTTCTCCGTTACTGAAGATAAACATACCAAATGATGTGGCAAAAGTACCAACGAGACTATAAATGCACTTCTGATTCTATATGATAAATATACATGTCAAACATTAGTTTCTGCATACATGGTACTGCTCCAAACAGTTTGACATTTCGTGTAGTTATGATGCATTGAATCCTAAATTTTTCTCAAGTGCCAGTGGCCAACTCATTCTTATCAATAGATGACCTTTCACTGGGACTTTAAATACTTGTTTGTATGCAGATGGTGGTGCTTTTGTTGCATTATTTTTTTCCTGTGAGATGATGTTTCATCCACTTAAAGTGATGGATAGAATCTTATTTCTCGATGTGATCAATTTTGTTTGACTTGTCCTTCTTTAATTATTCAAGCAGCCAGGTAGTGGGATGGCCTCCGATAAGAGCTTATCGAATGAACAGCCTGGTTAATCAAGCTAAATTGTCACTAACTGAAGAATTTAACTCAATAGTTGAGGACCAGAAAAGCAAGAATGTTGTCGCAAACAAGGCTAACAATAGCTGCAACAAGCACAACAATGCTGCAAAGGACAAAGGGCCCGTCAAGACTTCTCTATTTGTAAAGGTGAATATGGACGGAATTCCAATTGGAAGGAAGGTGGATCTGAACTCCCATAGCTGCTATGTGACCTTAGCACAAACATTGGAAGAGATGTTCTGTACGCCTACCACAACCATCAGTACAGGACGTGAGTTGATCTTTTCTTTTCTACTTTGATTTGAATATGAATTCTATTCACTTGCCTTTTTGAAACATCTATCATTTTGTTGATACCAACTTTACCTAGGAGAAAAATACTGTCTTTGCATATCTTTTATCATGTTCATCTATATATTTTTTTATTATTAGACTTGCTATAATTTTTGTCTTATTTTTTTTCCTCGTTGCCTTGTAATTTTATTCTTACAAATACGGGATTCATTTTCAGACTACACCAACTAGGTTGGGATAGAAGGTATAGTTGAGTTGAGTCAAATTGATACCTAATGCAGCTATTATGCTGTGTATGCCTTGTGCCACTATGAGCCTTGCTAAATGGAAATAGTTTGGTTTGAATGTTTATTATGAAAAGGTCAAGTTCTTCAGAGTCTAGAAATATAGGTGAAATGACCAAAATTATCATCCCCCAAGATTACCATAGTTCACTATGTGCCGTGTTCGTCTCTGGTCTATGCTGAATGGCATGGTCAGTGTGGTTGGATTTCCCCCCTTTTGAATTCTGGCAGTAAACAGACTGATTCCAGCAATGCTTCTCTTTAAGTCTCTCCCTCACTCCCTCCCTCGCTCTCCATGCACACACTCTTATACGTACAGCACACAAATGCTGCAAAACTGCAATGTTGTACCCTTCAACACGATTCCCAACTTTAAAGATAATGTTAGGGGTCTCAAAAAGTTTCTTAAATGATGCATCATAATTACATTGGTTAGGTACATCCTTTGTGATTGACTATGCCTTGTAGTATCATTAAATGGGGACCAAGAAACATTTTACTTGTAGCATAAAAGCTCCCTTGTGAAGATATCTACACAAAAATTAATTGAGCTGGAAATAACATAGCTGTGTTTGCATGTGTTTTTGGAGAATGAGGATGACATTATCTTTTTTTCAGGATCAAGCATGGAGGAGCACAATGTAATGGCAGAAGGAGCGGGACCCTCAAAATTGCTAGATGGGTCATCAGAATTTGTGCTTACCTATGAAGACAAAGAAGGCGACTGGATGCTTGTTGGAGATGTTCCTTGGAGGTACACCCGTCCCTCGCAAAATAAAGTATTCATCTACAAGCCCCAAGTTTAATGTTGGTTTGGCAGTCACATGTTCATGTTTATATTTCAGGATGTTTCCCAGCTCTGTGAAGAGACTTAGAATAATGAGGACATCCGAGGCTAATGGACTTGGTATACAATACATATGATAAAGAAAATATGATTCGGTAAACTTGCATGGGATGTGTAAAGTTCATATTTAACCTATTATATATTTCTTTTATCACAGCTCCAAAGTCTCAAGAAAGGAGTGGGAGACAAAGAACTAGAGCCATCTAGATTGTATTTCTCCCTTAATTTTCTCTAAGATATTGAAATCAAGTCCCGGCTTGGAGAGTGAGTTACAGAAGGCTTCAAAACAGAGTAAATGCTCATAAAAGGATTTTGTGAAACGGATGGGATGAACCCCGTCGTTTTTGGTTTTTGTTATATTTTTCACATGTTATTTGCTGCTGCTAGCTCTTGGGGAAGGGCTCCTTTGTCTGGAAGCCATAAGCATCCTAGTTACTGTGTCAAATACATGTGCACACGTTGAAAGTTAATTATACTCCTATATAGTATTGTAATTATCGCAGTGTTAGAAGAACAGGGTTTTGTGTTTGCTGCACTCTAAATTGGATTCATTCAATCCTACTTCTTAATGCAAAAGAACAGAAAAAAGTATGCCTGGTTTCTGTATTTTGAAACTGAATTTGGTGTTTTTAATTGTGATGTTTCTTGGTTCCTCTTTTCCATGTTTTTTGGGCTCATTATATTATATGTATACTAATATCGATTAAAAGAAATCTCTTTTTGTGGAATGAAAAAGAAACTGTCAAATGGAATTCTTATTGTAAATCACAGGAATGATAATGTTCCCCAAAAAAATAAAGTAAGAGAGTTTAACTTGTGGTTCTTTGGCATAGGATATGGATGATTCTTGGCTATGGCTAGTGTTGGGATATACCAGGTTTAGAAGGTATAACAGCTAGCATGTAAGATGAGGGTACAAGTATTAGTTTACTAGGGTCTGGGAGTGACAATGTATTATGTATTCCCAACACTTGTCCTTCCTGATCCTTGCTTAATACGGATCTAAATTTATTTTTTGGTAAGTTGGTTAATTGACCAATAGAATACTGACACACATAGAGTTTCGCATGCGTGTCAATACTTTATTGGCCAATTGACCAACTTATCTAAAAATAAATTTTATGCTAATATTATGGGGGTAAAGGTTCAAAAATGTCCTTAAAATTTTCCGAAGTCCCACTTTGTTAAAAAAAGTGACAGCTAGACAAAAAATGTTAGAACCGACTGACGTGACAAAAATAAATTTTAATATTTTTTTTTTATCTTTCCTCTCCGTCTTCTCTCTCTTTCGTCTTCCTTATTAGAGGTCATTTGTATAGTTAAAGATATAAATATGAGTCTAAACTATTCAGATGACCTCTTAATATAAAATGTGAGTTGTTAAGATGCATTAAGAGGTGAGTTGTTACTTGTTAAGATGAATTAAGATTTTATATTAATATGTTTTATCTTTTTATTTAATCTTTTAAATTTTATAAATTTTTTATTTTTTTACACATAATTTACACACTGATCGAGTGTGCTACCAAATGCCAGTACTTCTAATTTATAAACTATACTTGAATAAACATTCAAATAAGGATCAAAATTTGTTTAATAAACTACTCTTACTATTTCACAAAGAGAGTTTCATTCATTTCAACTTTGATTCTAATTAATTTGAGAATTTTTAAAATTTATGATATGTTGTAAATTTATTTTAATATTTAAAATAACAATTTTATAGTCACTAATAACTTATCAAGTATTTTATAATGTTAACTATTGTATTAATTAAAATAAAATAAAATTTAAAAACTGATAAAAAAATTCATGTAAGACTTTTTTTTTTTGAAGAGACCAAATACTTATAATTAAATTGCAACATTATACTTATCAAACAAATAAAAAAATATTGTATTACAATATGTAGGAGAAAAAACGAAGACGTGCTACGTGAAAAATGAGTGAGTAAATAAATTTGAATGTAGGTGGTGGCGCCTAGCGTAAAACAATCACGGCGGTGGGCCGGTGGCCTGGTCCTTGTAGTAGCATGCTCCTCCTCTCCTCACCAACGCCATTACAACACCTTCAACCAAAAACACTAGTAAGAACATTAAAACTAATACTCAATAAGACACAAACACTACTTATCTCCACCAGTACTAGCAATAATCATACCAACCAATTATGCAACAGTTCTTTAGCCGATGCCGAGCGCACCCACCAGCAACTCATAGTCACAGGCCTTGCAGCTGCAGACCCCATCAGTATCATAGCCATGTACACGGCCTGCGACGCCCATTCCCACGCCCTTGTCGCTCTCGAGCGCCTCCCTCCCTTTCCCGCCGCCGTCTACTGGTGGAACGCCCTAATTCGGATGCGCCTTCCCTTTTTCCCTCGAGAAGCATTAGACCTTTTTCTGCGTATGCATAAACTTGGGTGGAAGCCTGATGGCTACACTTTTCCTTATGTTCTCAAGGCTTGCGGTGATCTTCGATCTTTTCGGGTAGTTGGTTCTGGGGTTCATGGTGTTGTAACCAAATATGGGTTTGATGAATGTAATGTGTTTGTTTGTAATGCTGTTGTTTCAATGTACTTTCGTTGTGGTTCTCTGGATTATGCACGGAAGTTGTTTGATGAATTGTCTCAAAGAGGGATAGGGGATGTTTGTTCGTGGAATTCGATTGTTGCTGCGTATGTTCAGAGTGGTGATCCCAGGACTGCGTTATACTTGTTTGATAGAATGACTAAAAAGATGGACTTTACTCTTCGTCCAGATGCGGTTAGCCTTGTTAACATTCTTCCTGCTTGTGCTTCTGTTGGGACGTGGCTGCGGGGTAAGCAGGTTCATGGTTATGCGGTTAGGACTGGACTCGTTGAGGATGTATTTGTAGGTAATGCTATAGTGGACATGTATGCCAAGTGTGAGTTGATGGATGATGCGAACAAGGTCTTTGCACGCATGGAAGTTAAGGATGTTGTTTCTTGGAATGCGATGGTTACCGGGTATTCGCAGGTTGGTAGATTTGAAGATGCTCTAAGCTTGTTTGAGCAAATGCGAGTTGAGAAGGTTGATTTGAATGTGGTAACGTGGAGTGCTGTGATAGCTGGCTATGCTCAGAAGGGGATTGGCTACGAAGCTCTTAACGTGTTTAGGCAAATGCAACTTTCTGGGTCAGAACCAAATGTTGTTACCCTTGTTTCACTTCTGTCAGGTTGTGCGTCGGTGGGAGCATTACATCAAGGGAAGGAGACTCATTGTTATGCTGTTAAATACATTTTGAATTTATGTAACAACTATCCTGGGGGTGATCTAATGGTTATCAATGGTCTTATTGACATGTATGCTAAGTGCAAAAGCACCAGCACTGCTCGTACAATGTTTGATTCTATAGCCCTAGAGGATAGGGAAGTGGTCACGTGGACTGTCATGATTGGCGGATATGCACAGCATGGGGAAGCCAATGATGCTTTACAACTTTTCTCTGACATGCTAACGCAACAAGAATATATAATGCCAAATGCGTTTACTATATCTTGTGCCCTGATGGCTTGTGCTCGTCTTGCTGCTCTAAGATTTGGTAGACAAATTCACGCTTATGTAATACGTAATCGTTACGAGTCAGCAATGTTGTTTGTCGCCAACTGCCTCATAGACATGTATGTTAAATCAGGAGATGTTGATACTGCTAGAGTTATTTTTGATAAAATGCAAAATACAAATGCCGTCTCTTGGACATCCCTAATGACTGGTTATGGCATGCATGGTCGTGGTGAAGAGGCTCTTGAAGTTTTTGATGGGATGAGGAGGGCATGTATGCCTATAGATGGTGTAACATTTGTTGTCGTGCTCTACGCTTGTAGCCACTCGGGGATGGTTGACCAGGGAATGAATTACTTCAAAGACATGAGCAGGGACTTTGGTGTTGTTCCTGGGATTGAACATTATGCTTGCATGGTGGACCTTTTGGGTCGTTCTGGTCACCTGAATGATGCAATGAAGCTCATCAAAGAAATGCCTATGGATCCCAGCCCAATTGTTTGGGTGGCATTGCTTAGTGCTTGCAGGCTTCATACAAATGTGGAACTTGGGGAATATGCTGCTGGTCAGTTGTTAGAATTGGAGTCTGAGAATGATGGATCTTATACACTTCTTTCAAACATATATGCAAATGCCAGGCGTTGGAAAGATGTGGCTAGGATCAGATCTTTGATGAAACATTCGGGGATCAAGAAGAGACCTGGCTGCAGTTGGGTCCAAGGAAAGAAGGGCATGGCAACCTTTTTTGTGGGGGACAAAACTCATCCATTATCTCAACAAATATACGATCTCCTTGCAGATCTAATTGATCGCATTAAAGGCATTGGTTATGTTCCTGATACAAGTTTTGCGCTCCATGATGTAGATGATGAGGAGAAAGGTGATCTTCTCTTTGAACACAGTGAGAAGTTGGCTCTTGCTTACGGAATCCTCACATCAGCTCCAGGTGTACCCATTAGGATCACCAAAAACTTGCGTGTCTGCGGTGATTGTCATACTGCCATTACCTACTTTTCTAAGATAATCGAACACAAAATTATTATTCGGGACTCAAGTCGCTTCCATCATTTTAAGAATGGATCTTGCTCCTGCGGAGGGTATTGGTAAAGAAGGATTCAAGCAAAATGGACATAGATATGAGTAATTGGCCATCCTGCAGAAAAGAGAGAAAAATGATATTTGAATCTTCATTAAAGAATTAGAGGCCCTCTCTGGTCTCTTCCTCTACTGAATGCACATGGTCAAATGGGGTTGGATCCATCCTCAACCCCACCAGACCCCAAACAAAGGTGCAATCTTTTACATATGACCTAACTTTGAAAGCCTCAATTATAGTTCTAACAAACTACGGTCACAAAGGGAGAAGAAACTCATCACTCGTCATTTTCTGGAATCTGGGTAGGAAAGACTGCCCCTGAGCAGCTATAGATAGAAGAAGGTTAATTTCTTCATTTGACATACGAGATGGTGAATGGAGATTACAGGAAATTTATGGATGGTATATCAGCTCCCTTATAAAATTCTAACATGTTTGAGCCGGAAATAACAGGACCGTCTCCAATTTCTACATTTAGATATTTGATGTGGAGAACATGATAAGGTGGCCATTTTCCAAGACACTGCTCATGTTTATGGTGAATGATAGTGACACTATCTGTTATAAAGCTCAAGCATAGAGGACCATAACATATGGCAGATGCACAAGACCTCAGAGCTGTTGGATGGATTGTCTGGATTTGTGCTTACTTATGAAGACAAGAAGGCATACTCCGCCAGCATTCCCACAATGTGAGGACCATAACTGATTATTTTGTTTAAAACCATATGTTCTTGTGAGTAATTTTTTCTAAATCTCTAAAGTATGATTTCTCATTAAAGCAAAAGAAAAAAAGGAACTCTAAAGTTGAAAATCGTTATGAGATCTCACCCTTTAACAAATGGGGCATTGTAAAAAAAGTTTCATTGGTCATCTATAATGCCGCCTGAACAATTCTTGTTCTTGCTCTTCACGAAACTTGTTAGTTATTAGGACAAACTATCTGGTAACATATGTGTTTTTATAACATGTCAAACTTGAGAATAAAAATCAGGAAGTACAGTGTGTCCTTATCTATAATGATGTGTACTAGTGTCATAAACAGTTGTATCTACTCAATGATCACTGAATCTGAAGGTTTCATTTGTGACTGAAAATTCCTAATTTGATCCATTTTTGAGCAGATATGATGGGGACTCCAAGTCAAGAACAAAGAAGAGATTTTTTATATTTATTATTTGGAGTTTTTATTATGTTTAATATAAAAGTAGTTGATATGATTTATGTATTTTATTTATTAGTGGGGATTTGGATATTAATTAGTGATTAGAAATTATTAATAAGGGTATTTTAGTCGTTTATTATTTTATTATTCCCCAAGTAATATTAGGGTTTGAGTCTCTTTAAGTAGTGATGTAATCCTTACAAGTTATTAGACTACATATTATTGATATTGAAAAGGATTATTTTATTCATACCGTAGAGGTATCCTACTGTAGAGGTATTTTATTCATCTTGGTGTTGATACGTGGAGTGAATACACTTGAGAGAGATCCTAATGGTTTAAACGTTGAGTTTAAATCCTAGTTTATTTTCCGTCAATTCTTCATCGACCTGTCCTACCAACTGTAGACCTAACTTATTATAATCTGATTCAGAAAGTATTGCTTTTAGTAACTTTTGTATCTGCTGTAGGCAAATCAGATAAAAGTTAATAGTGTTTGGATTGACATCACATGCTCTTGTGATTTGTCTTCCAGGATGTTTTGAAGCTCTTGGAAAAGGCTCAGAGTTATGAGGGCATTTGGCGCTAATGGACTTGGTATGCGTAAACTTGCTAATGTGTTGATACTTGGCATAATATATTTCTTGAGGTCCAAAGTTTCAAGATAGGAATGTGAGTGACAACTAGAGGCACGTAGTTTGTGAATCTCCCGTTATTTTATTATTGAAGTGCTAACTTGGAAAGTGATATACAAACCAATGAGCTCTAGTTCTAATGGCACACTTCTCATTATGTAACATGGAGGTGCAGGGTTCAAACCCCATCAGGTATCAGAGACTTAATGATAGCTTAAGCGCCTTCTTTCATATCCCCCCATAAGGAGTCCAGTTCTGTAGGGTCGAGGTTAGGTTCTATCCTTATCTTGATAACAATATATTTTTATTTTTAAAGAAGAAGTAATATACAAACGGATCATAGCATTAATCGTTAGTGGAAATAAAGTTTACTTGGTTTTTGCATTTGATGATGTCACTGCAGTGCTATTATATGTGTGCTATTCTTTATTTTAAATTTATCTGATATACCTATTGGTTTGAGCTCTCTACAAGATTTTTTGTTTGAAATTCTAGGCTAACTAATCACCAAATAAAATGAAAAAAACTAGGTGCAAGTTTTATCATAGTTCAACTATTTCCTCCAGATAGTTGTCTTCTTAATTATTCTTTCTATTCTGAGAAGAGTCCTCATTTGGAAGTCAATCTTCAGAGGAACATATTACATTTCTAAATTTACCATTCACTAAATTATATATTTAATACTTATTTACTTCTTGAACTGGGTATTGGTGTAATTTTGATAATATATGGTAAACAACAGAAGAAATACAGAACATTTGCTATACCAACAGATAACCTCAGGTCTGTAGTTTCTCTCGAAAGTCTTTAAAAATGATTCATTAATATACAGTGGACTGGAGATTTTGACATCTCTAGATTATCTGTCTAGGGAAGTGAAAATAAGAAACTGCGAGTCAAAGAACTGTTAGAAAATGCAGGGTCAATACACTTGAAAAATATGATTTTGGCTGCAAGCATATTTGTGCCACTAGAAAACTCTAGTGCTGGGGTAAAATTCGGGCCATGTATTCATCAATCGAGATATTTTAATTATGTAAGATAATATGTAACATTATTTGCAAGAAGAATCTATATCCTCCCTAAATCTAGACGCATCCAACTTAACTTGAGCCCCCAAAAGAAAAGAAAAGGGAAGGGAAAAAAGAAGTTCTACATACAAAGGAACAAATGAACATCTGATGGAATAAGTGGAAAACTGTTTTTGTTGTTACAGAAGACCATTTACAGGCGAGGTGCTAAAAATTGGTTTATCTTTGTTAACTGCATTTCCGCTACTGCTTTTTCTTCTAGGCTTCGCCTCTCCAAGCATTGTTATAACGTCTCTCATGGAAGGTCTGTCCTTTGGGAGCTTTGCTGTACAAAGGATAGCTATCCGGAGCACTAAGAGCATCTCTTCTTGAACATGTTGGCAATTTCCTACATTGGGGTCTAGTGCCTCTTCTAAAGCTTTGTTGTCTAGCCTCTTCCTTCGGATCCATTCAACTATGTCGACAGATTCTCCAAATTCTGGATCTAATGGTCGTTTTCCAGTGAGAAGTTCCATGAGAACCACCCCGTAGCTGTAAATATCACTCTTCTCATCAACTTTCAATGTGTATCCATATTCTGCAAAGAATCATCCAAAAAACAAATTATTGTTAGTTCTAGATCAAACAATACTAATCTTATAATCCATCTTGAACTAAACCAAAGTCTATGTAATCAAACTTAAACGATCATAATTCATAGCTGCCTTATATGTTTCATGGTCTGAGTTACTATAGAATTCGTAGACTATGCAGTTGAGTACTGTTCAATGTCATTAAATAACTGTTCAGTTATTCCTCTGTTTACTGACTAATTTCACTAAAACCCTTAGCTATTAGACTTCGAAATGTCTTCCTTTTATAGAACTGTAGCACATAGGTTTCACCTATTCAATAGCTAGCTTAGTTGATCGAGTTATTCGATACTCTAGTAATAAAGAATAACTAATAATATAATGAAGCTATATAGATGAGTACTAGAAAACTCACCAGGGGCTATGTATCCGTAGGATCCTGCAACCATTGATACTGTCTCATTCTTCTTGGGCATCATCTTTGCCAATCCAAAATCAGCAATCCTTGCTTCAAGATTTGCATCCAGCAATATGTTATTTGACTTGACATCACGGTGAATCACCAATGGGTGACAGTCGTGGTGGAGATAAGCAAGTCCTTGTGCAACTCCGAGTGCTATATTATAGCGCAAAACCCAGTCCACAAGCAATCGCCCTGCTTCTTGTCCATGTAAAGCTTCTCCAAGGCTTCCATTCTGCATATACTCGTAAATAATCATGGCATTGGCATCGTTGTGAAGAAACCCTAATAGCTTTACAATGTTTCTATGCCTCAACTTCCCTAGCAGATTCACCTCTCCCACAAGATCATCACTGCTTCCCGTTTCAATGTCTTTTGCAGTTCTCCATAGCTTCTTAACTGCCACAACAGTATTAAGCCTCTGCATTTCGGCCTTATAAACTATCCCCGTTGCCCCCATTCCGACCACATTTGATTCCTTGATGGAAGCTAGAATGTCATTGCTTGTGAAACCAAGCCTCTGGAATGCCATCAACCTCCATGGCCACTCTCCTTTTCCCATTTCATATCTCTCTTCAAAGCAACTTCCATTTGTGTACCACTTATTGTAAAGAGTTCTAATGCCAAAAGCTGCCATTACCAGAGCTAGTAGTGTTGAAATTCCAATGACCCATCCAGCAATGATGTGTTTCGTGTGCAATTTCCTTTGCCTGGATGTGTATGCTATACTGTGTGGGCATGGAGGTAGTATGCCACCACAGAGACCAACATTGCCAGCAAGATCATTTGGATTGATTGTTCGGAGCATTCCATTCGCTGGAACAGGACCCTCTAGCCTATTGTAGGAAACATTTAGCATTTCCAAAGCTGGAGAGTTTCCAAAAATTTCGGGAATTCCACCAGTCAGCGAATTGTTGGACAGATCAAGAATTGCTAATGTGGGCATCAATGCAATTGCCTTTGGGATCGGTCCAGTGAATTGGTTGTTTCCAAGATTCAGATTGACTAATCTCTCACATGAAGCAATACTAGCTGGAATGTTTCCAGTAAAATGATTTGATGAGAGATCAAGTATTGAAAGTGAAGGACAGTCCTGAAACTGATCTGGGATTTCACCTACCAGTTCATTATCTGAGACCAAGAAGTTTTGAAGGTTTGGAATAGAAAGAATGGAGGAAGGAAGAGAAGCTTGAAGATGGTTATGTGAGAAATCAATGGAAGAAAGTGATGTTGAATAAGCGATGTCATTTGGAATCTGGCCAGTGAGTTTATTATTTGCTAATTCCAGCCTTTGAAAATTTGGGAGTTTACCAAATCCTACTGGTATTGTCCCAGAGAGATTATTATTTTGCATCCGAACACGAACTAAGGACATGCACATTGATAAACCAACAGGAATTGGACCAGAGAAAGCATTGTTGAAAAGGATGAGCTTAGTAAGATTACCTTTATTGCACAAATTTGTTGGAACTGGACCAGAAAATGAATTAGACGATATGTCTAACCATTGTAGAAGTGAATTCCAGCCAAGATCACTCGGCAAAGGACCTGACATGGAATTGTTCCATAGCGCAAGAACCTCCAATTGAGACAATCCTCCAAGTCGAGAAGGGACTGAACCAGACAAGTGGTTGCACATTAGATTCAAGAGCTGCAAGTTCTTCAATTCACCTATCTCTGTCGGAATTTCTCCTGATAACGCATTATCAGAAAGATCCAATAAAGACAGCGACGAAATGTTACCAATTTCCAGTGGAATCTTTCCTTGAAGATTGTTCTTGTACAGGAAAACTGTATCGAGTAACTTTAGCCTCCCCAATTCTGGTGGAATTGGACCTCGAAGATTTCCAACAGCCAAGTCAAGGTACCTGAGATTGGTGAGATTCCCAAACTCGGCTGGGATTTCACCTTCGAGTTCATTGTATGCAAGAACAATAGTCTCCAGTGAAGACAATTGACCAAGCTCTGGCGGTATATTGCCAGAGATATTATTCCCTGAAAGACCAAGAAACTTCAACTTTCCCATGTTCTCGAAAGACTTGGGTATGGAACCCTCAAAAAAATTTCCTCTGAGATCAAGGCTCTCAAGGGAGGTTGCATTTCCAAGATCTTCAGGAAGATAACCTGAGAAACTATTGCTTGATGCATTCAATGAGATTAAGCCAGCCGCCATTCCAAAACCCATTGGAAAGCTATAGACGAAGAAATTCTGGCTGAGATCAATGCTCTCAAGTGCACTGAAATTGGACAGAGATTTTGGCAGTGGTGATGAGAACCCATTGCAGCATAAGTTGAGAGAAGTGAGACTCTGCAGCTGTTGAATGTCGTTCGATACAATGCCACTTAGATTCATGTGGGAAAGATCAAGCTTTTCGACAGCACCATTAGAGTTGCAGATCACTCCAGTCCAATTACAGTGAGCTGGATTGTTTAAAATGCTGTTGTTTGGCGATTTCCAATCTCGGAGCTGATCCAATGGATCAATCAGCTTTTCTTTTATTGATAGTAAAATCAATACTTCGTTATTAAACTCAACCTTGTCAACCACCTTGGCAAAACCGGAAGTGTAGAAGAACAAGAAAAAACAGAGGATTTGCAATTTGATATTGCTAATCTTCTTCATTGTTTTAGCTTTATTAGTATCTGTAATTAGTTTTCTACCATATTTTGCTCTCGGAAAAGTGAGAGAGAAAATGGATCAGGTGGGGTAAGGAAAGAGAGTACTGAGAGTTATATAATGAGGAGTTATGGAGAGAAGATCGGTGAGTTAGTTAGTGTTAATATATGTATGACTATATCATGCAAGTAATTATTATGGGGATTAGTTTATTTAGGAAAGCTCTTGAGGTTTTGGGTTCTTCAATAGCCGTTAATGTGCAAATAATGCTGGTAGCTTTGGACTTATTGAAAATGACTCCCGACATTAAACATGGAGAGAATGTGTTCTTACATACTGCTACATTGTTTCTTCTTATACTTCTTCTTCCTCCTCTAATAGTCAACTTAATTGGGTAATAACCATCAAATGCTTGTTTATTATTCTTTATTTTAATATAATATGCTAGTAAACTTTTATTTACTTTCATTTCTGTCAACAATATGTTGTTCACCAGAGGAAATGAAATAACTGTCATAAGTTTAGGGAATTTTTCTTGCACATCGCTTCTTCATGGCCGAGATTATTGTGATAATTTGATTTTGATTTCGATTTGACATGAGTGTATTCCTAGTGATGAAGTTGCTAAACTGGTGAATTTTTTTAGTCTGAAAGTGCTAAATGTGTTTGATGAGATGCCCCAAAAACCACATTTTACCTCATGGTAGATTGAATACTACATTTTTATTGTCAAAAAAGTTGTGGTTAGGGCAAGGACCCAAAAGCTGCATGCATGATCTAAACATTTCATGTTTAAACATTCCCCCTAGGCCCTAATACTTGGGGGTAACTTCCAAGTATGACAAAGATACATGGTTTATGAGTTGAGACTACTCAACGGACATTGCAAGTACAGATCTAGGGGTGGCTAGATCTGTACTTGCAATCTTAGCATCCACATCCAAAACTATTGGCTTATAATTATTTTGGTAACAGGTAAAAGTAAAGATTAGGAGATTAGGGGGGGAGAAAAGTGGTTATAAAAGGGAAGGAAAAAAAAGATGATATAAAGCATCCAACTTTTGACTTTTTGGCCCTAGTATAACTTTATTTTTGTGTGTAAAATGGGAATTTAAAAGAAACTTTCCAAGGGTAAATGGTAAAAGAAAACATTTTATCCGTATAAAATTCGTATTATGATTATTCAAGTCATCATGAGGTGTAGGCTAAAAACCCATAAATCCAAATATTATGATTGAATTGAAACAAGAAGAAAGACAGAGTCTTTACATGTTACAAGTAGAAAGTAGAAACAAAACAAACATATCTCTTTATAAGTTTTTTGTATATGCCTCTGCTGAATTATTATTAACCATGAGGGATAGGGATAGGGATAGGGATGGTAATTATTATTATTATTTTTCTTCGAATTATTGTTATACATGGATTGTTTTTTAACAGAATAATTTGCACTTTCACATGGAAACATGTGGATATGTGGCGTCTATTAAAATAGTTTATGTGTTGTGGTTGTGAGATGGAGACCATGTGAGTCCGCAGCTTCCTAGGGAAGCTCCCATTTCTGATTCTGCCTAGTAGTATTATTATTATTAGAGAGGAGAGATGGAGATTAGTAGTACAAGTTGTTTATAAAAATTATTTGATGTTTTAGATGATTTTATTTTTTTAAAATTATTTGATGTTTTATATAATTTAAGAGAATTAATCATAATTTTTTTAAAATTATCCCTTATCGAACAATATCACGGATGATATAAATATATGATAATAGATATTATAGACGATTAATATTATATTTAATGTTATATAATTATTTTTAAAATTTTTATATGAGGGAGGGAGGGAGTATTATGTTATAATCCAAATTGTAGAATTCATGGGAAGCAAAGGGTAGGAGGCAGGAATTATTACGTGCCCCACATGGATGGGTCAAGATAGATGGGAGTAATCATAGTGGTGGTGATTGCACATGCATCAGTTGTGGGACACATCTTCACTGGACCCCACCTGATTAATATTTTTGAGGATAATAGTAACTGAACTAGTTTGAAGCACCTGGTACATAGTTTTGATTTGGTTTATCTTTGTGTTAGTAAGTTAAACTATATTAGAAATTTCTTACATTATGATTATTATTGTATTGATAATTAAAATACAAAAAGTTTGTTTAATTATTCATAAAAACAATAATTCAAAGCTATTAGTATGATTATATGTTTATGTGGTTTAGTGTTGGGTATAACCAAATAATAACGATAAGTTTTAAAGCATTAAAAAAGTAAATAAATTTAGAAAATAATATATATTGACAAATATCAATTACAATTAACCTAAAAATCTATACAATAAAATAAAATACATTAAAGGAAAATTCGTTTTATTATTTATTTATTTTATATATACATATATCTTAATTATAATTTAATTGATTTTTTTTGTAATATAACCGGACTCATTAAATTTCAATGGCAGATTGGACACTCATATCTGTGGGAGTTCGAGCCCTATTTATTTGGGGCCCATTTAACATCGTGCATTAAAAGGCTTATTCCAGTGGTTGGCACAAGCACTCTGGGCTGCCACGTCTATAGAAAATGTAACTGGCCGTTGTAGTACTAGTATGACATCCCTTAGAAAAATTATTTACATGTCAGATAAATGTATGTATGTTTGATAAAATTAAATTAGGATTAACGTGAAAATATATGTAATAAAAATATAAAATAAAAAAAGTTATAGTGAGATTTTTTTAATTTTTATTTATCTCATATATATATATATATATATATTATATATTGTAATTATAATTGGTGGTAATGCATAGGGGTACTCTATCCAATATCTATTTCTCATTCATCAATCAAATCAATTCATTTGAAAAGCGAAACTAATTGCAATTGTTATTAGACGAGAGTGGTTAGCATGAAGTGAATTTGTTTATTGATGATTAAACATTCTTATTATGTAAGATCATGTTAGATAATGAAGCTTCACTTCATCTGAATCCTTATTAAGACATAGATTGGACAGCATATCTGTGGGACTCTGGGCCCAATTAGCTGGGCCGTCTTCCAACTAAAGTCCTATTATGGTGGGTTGTTGGCCCAAACACTCTGGGCTGCCACGTGGATAACTAAAATGGATTTGGCGGGTAAAAGCAACTTAACTGTTAATATGATATCCATATCCGTCGGTTCATCAAATCCATTTGAAAAGCCAATTCAAGTGAATGGCCGTCGTTATTACACACATTCCCACAATACCCACCTCCCAATTCCTCCATAGGAGTATTTATCCATCACTCTCCTCTTTCTCTGCTGGAGCCTGGAAGATTAGAATGGCAACTCTGCGGTATCAGCTTGCATTTTCCTCTCCACTCTCCCAATGTACACACCAACCTCGCTCTCTTCTTCCAGTACGGGGTACCGCTTTTGTTTTTCTGCAATTATTTTTCTATTATAAGTGAGGGAAATTAATTGGTGGTGAAATGG
The DNA here is from genome assembly GCA_020205615.1 of Panax quinquefolius. NCBI lineage: Eukaryota > Viridiplantae > Streptophyta > Magnoliopsida > Apiales > Araliaceae > Panax > Panax quinquefolius. Next base: position 2,856,683 of record CM035160.1, on the reverse strand, counting down.
GTATCTTTTAATTTCCTTCAAATTCATCATCAATGCGCTTGTTAACAGTAACAAAAACTTTTAGCTAAAATGTCTGAAATTGAGAAGAACTTTGTTAATGAAGACTGATTTCTAAATTAGATTTTGAGATAGGATTTTGGTTAGGGAAATTACTGTTTAAATAGATTCTATTGTTTTTTTTTTGACATAATGTCTTTTTGTTGCACAGCCATGATGGTATCTGGAGCTATTCATCATAGTGCACGCTCCTCATTTATTGGCCAACCTTTGCGCTTATCTTGTTCACAATTGGCCCCGCCGCCAAGGAAAAAATTCCAAAAAGCTAGACTTTGTATACAGATGGTTAAACCAACAATTCAGTTCATACAAGGAACTGATGAACAGACTGTTCCAGATGTGAGGCTGACTAAATCAAGGGATGGAACTAATGGTATGGCTATATTCAAGTTTGATGAACCATCTGTTTTCGACTCATCTGGTGAAGTTGGAGATATCACTGGCCTCTACATGATTGATGTGGAAGGGATTCTTCAGTCCGTTGATGTTAACGCAAGGTTTGTTAACGGAAAGCCTGCAGGGATTGAAGCAAAGTATGTCATGCGAACTCCACGAGACTGGGACAGGTTCATGAGATTCATGGAGCGATATGCTAACTCAAATGGCTTGCAGTTCGTAAAAAGTTAAGGCTACATCCACCCTCTCACATTGGTTTGCCACTATGTTGATCTCTAAAATTAGATCAACTGAAAGTGTAAAATCTTTTTGTTGCCTAGGTAGGCAATGTTCCTTCTCAATTATATAAGACGTTGATGTTTTTTGTGACATTTAATTGTGGAGTCTTATACAACAGATGGGTGCTATTGCTTCTGTTCATCAACTTCTCTTCTTAAATATGTTGACACTATGTAGAGGGAAATGAGTGTGTGTTAACCGACGGTTGACGCCTACTTGTTTTCAGTACTGTACATGAAAGTTTGAGCGAGTATTTATTATTTTTCTTATACAAGTATTTATTGTTGCAATATTTTTTTCTCCAAGTATTTATAACAAAATGCCATGATTGAAGATATTTAATGATAACAGCTTGAGTTATTATTTACACATCCAAATATCTCTCAACATGTTACGATGTGTGGGATTGGGTTGTACTCCGCTCAAAAACTCTCTAGCTATCGTGGAATATCGGATAACTCAACCAGAGCTTTCGAAAGTCGACTCTGATTAAATGAGTCCGAATCAAATCATACCATAATAAGGCCAAATATGATTTTTTTCTTAGATTATTTTAAAGCCAAGACAAAAAGTATTTAATGATAGCATTTTGAGTTCTTATAAAGACATCAACTACATCTAAAAGGTCAAGACTAAAAGTATTTAATGATAGTACTTGGGTTCTTATAAACACATCCAACTACTCACATGTTAAGATGTGGATTAGGGTGTTACAATATTTTTGCAGTTTTTTTTTTTCAAACTGCTTATAGCATTTCCATGCCATCTTAAGAACAAAATAGGATTAGACCTTACAAGGGACAAATGGCAATTCTCTTGATTGTAATAAGCATCTACTTTTTCAGAACAATATGTTCAGTTGGAACATAAGAATGGTTGTGGAATAATATCTATAATCTGTGAATATTTTAGAGCTTATCTGCACGAGAGCTTAATCCTATATAATCTTATAAGAAGGATGTCTAATAGCAAATAATAACTCAAACCTTGGATTATGTGTTTGAATAGCAGCAGTGCTCACACTTTTAATGTCACATGAACAAAAGAAAAAAAAAAGATATGGGTAGATATCTAGATAACACTCTTTTGCAGAACACATGAAAACTTAATTTACTATTCTTTATAAGGAACATTCATAAAATGATCGGTACTATTCATCTGAACCATTTGTATATCAGTAATTCCGAAAATATGTACATAAAAAGTACATATTGTAGAACATGAAAAAACCTATTTATATATCAGAAGCAAATACATATCATTTGTGTTGTGAATAAAAAAACTCTGGCAGATAAGAAAAGATGCCAACTTTTCATCTGATTCTTTAATAAGGCCTCAAATATGCGCATACCTTAGCTGCTTCTTTGATTCCTAACAAGTATTCTCTTAGCTTCGGCAATCCAGTCTGTGGAAGCAATTGGTGCTACTAGAACTTTTATCAATACAAGAGTTGCAGGTCATGAATGTTGCCTTTGCTCATTCTTCCAAGAATTTTTAGCTGCTTCTGCTGATGAAGCATCAGAATTAGCATTACCATCATTCTTTGGCTTTGAGAAGAACGGATCCCATTCATGATACCCCACCTCTTGCCCTTCTTCTAGCAAATCATATTTCCAACTGATCTCCTCAATGAAATTATCATTAGTACGACCTTCGATAATGTCTCTCCTCAACTTGATAACTTTGTTGATAACTGCCTGCACAGCTACATCGAAGGCGTCTTTAACAGTCTCCAATTTAGATCGAGGATCTGCATATATCAGCCTTGGAATAAGACTTATAACCTCCTCTCTCATCATCTTTACCTGCTCAAGGGGAATTTCACTAAGTCTATGCTCTAAGCTGACATTGTTCTTACGAAGATCATCCTCAGGAATAAACACAGAGTATGTTGAGTAATTCTTTGGAAGATGCCAAGTGTACTGTGTGTATGCAGAGCCAGGATGGAAGAATACGGGAATGCAACCTGCCAACATTGCATCAAAAGCAGATCTCCTTGTGTATGAATCACCTTGAGGCTGTAGGCAGAAAACAGAACTTTGAAACATCTGCATTATACTGCTTGGGGAATGACACTTGCTCTCCCCAAAATCGCATTCTAACAACTTCCCCACCTTGGATTTCTTGCACTCGTCAATAATCTTCCCCCTAATTGATTTGGGGTTACCTGGACGAGGTGCACCTGCAAAACAGAACAGCCAATTCCGTTCCAACTTCCTCATCCGGTCCTGCCACATGAACACATCATCATCCTTTGCTGGATGGAAGTAGGTCGGATATGGGATACCAAAATCATTTGCATTCCATGGGCTTGATTCCACCACAAGCATGGACATATTTTTTGCAGCCGGTAAGAACAGAAGCTTGTTACCCCAATCTGTTTCTACTTCACTTAGTCTCCTGAAATCCCATGTTATCCTCCCGGCAACAAGAAAATGATCTTTTCCCCCCATTACGCTCCACTCTGGTCTCTTTGCAAGCCAATCAACCAAATCAAGAGATGCAGCATCTCTCATTGATATGTTGTATCCCCACAGATACCGTGCAATATCAAACCCTGCATAAAAGGGAACGAAAACGGCTGCGGCAAGTGAAGAATCATGAGTCAAGCACTCATACTGCTTCATTCGATTAGTAAAGATCACATCAACAGCAAATTGATTTGTCGCATACCATCCTGTATTTGAGAACACCCCTTCGTCATTCTCAAGTGGAGGACCAAGACCAGCATTAGTAGTGAATTTACACATGTTGGTCCATAGGCTAAGACTCCTACACTCCTTGAGCATATCCTCATTGAACCTCGGAGGAAGGTCATGCACATAAATATACCTCCCACGGCATGAATCGCTCTTGTTCTCTGCAGTCCTCAACGCCTTCATAAACGGGAAATTTTCTGTTTTTCGAATAGCATTAGCTGCTGGATGACTGGCAGGCTTTTGCTGCACATTAGTCGATTGAGAATCATCAGAAATCTTTGGTTCCTGAGGCGTATCGACAATAGGCCGGCTTATAGGCGTGTCTTGAGCAATAACCGAATCCGTATTACTAGAATCTTTTGGGCCACTAGGAATACTAATGGGGAGACGGCCAGTGGTCACCGGCCGACCAATAAGAATTGGTTTGGAATCGCTTGAAAGGGCAGAATCAGGAATCAGTGCTGCAGATTCACCGACTGTACTACCTCCTAGGACAACAAAATGGAAGTACAATAGCACAAACCAGAAAAATGCGGATAATGTAACTAACAAACAAAGACGGGACTTCTGATTCTTTCCAGAACCCTTCTCCATATGATCCAAGGGAGGGGAAACCGGCTGTCGACGTCTCATCAGATATCAACCAAATCAATTCATAATACCCTACTACTACTCAACAAAACACTAACCCAAACAACATTCACAAACCAAGTCATAGATTCAATACCCTTATAACAAATATCAGTAAACAAAAATAAAAATCCCAACTTTATCACTAAATCATCATAAAAAAAACCCTAATCCCAGATTTGAATTCGGATGATTTAACAACAATTCAAAATCAAACTAATAAAGACGGAATAGCAAATAGATATGGAAGAACTGTGCATGTATATGTACGAATTAAATGAATCAAATACAGAGGGGGAAAAGGCTGAACTTTTGATGAGCTGAATGTGTAAAGATTGAGTTTGCACAAATCTCGGGATATTAAGCAGGATTTTGTTTTCTGCTACTGATTTTTAGGGGTAAATTTAACAGATCGAACTCAAAAGATGGGAGTAGAATAATATAAACAGAAAATATCAATTGGGAGAAAGGAGTCAATGGGTAATTACGCGTTTCATGGTAGAGAGAGAAAGATGGAAACAATTACACAGTTAATATTTTACTGTAAAAGTCTTAACACACGCAGGGAGATAGAAAGAGAGAAACAGGGAGCGTATTATAAGGGAGAGGGGAGTGGAGAGAAGGCGCAAGTTAGAATGGTGCACCGGAGGAAGTGTTCTTTGACTTCATATGTCGGTAGCAGCTGATGTTATGCCACGCCACGTAATGGATCTCTCTCCCTATAATTTGATCCTGGGAAGTTTTCTATACGACATTTGGAATGTTCCTCATATTCATATTTATTATACGACATTTACTACCCTTGAGGGAGAGCAGATCCCCTTTTGAAAAAACTCAAAATTGAGGAGATGTTTATTTTACAAAATGCAAATTTAGAATTATATTTTTTTTTCATTTTAAAATTAAAATTATTTTAGATTTTTTTATTTTATGATGGAAGATTTAATGAATTATTTTTTTCTTTTTCAAATTATTTACGAGGAATTATATATTTACAAAATGCAAATGTAGGATTAATAATTTTTAATAATATTTTAAGTTATCAAGTAAGTTTATAGGACTTAGTATCACATTTAAGATTAATAGTTATATAATCTCATCACAAATGTGAAATTAAAAATTAAATAGTTTATCAAGTAAGTTTATAGGACTAATAATTTTAATTAAGAGAAAAGATTAAATTTCAAAATTTTAAGTATATTTTTATAAACAAATATGACCTAATTTAATTTTATTTTATGAATAAACTAATTATTTTATTAATAATTAAGTTTTATACTGATGTTAAAATTGTGGCAAATTATTATTAAAATATTTATAAAAATTAGTTTACAAAATAGTGTAGAGTGTAATTTATGGATGATCCACATAAATTGACCTAATAATAGTAACCAATTAGAACCAGCCACATCATTTTATAAGCAATTTTTTATCGTCAAAATACTAATGATATATTAAAGCCCTCCAAAAGGGTGATTTTTATATCTTGTGTCCTGTCCTTATTTACTAGTACTTCAAATTTAAATTGAGATAAATAAGATATTAAGGATGAAAGTTGAAACGGTTAAGATTTATACTTCAAGGAGGATGGCATCCCACAAAAGATCCCTCAAGACTTGGTTATGGAATCCAAACTACTACTTGACAGCATAATGTGGACAACAAGAGCGTATTTGAGATAGCTTATAAACAGATAAACTAATTATATATAATCAATTTCAGTAATCCAAAAATGTTTGATAATCAGCTTTTAAATCAATTTTTAAGAAAATAATCAGAAATTTTAATTTGGATTTTTTGATTATTAATTTACCAAAGCAAATACTATCAAGTTTGACCAAATATTTTACTACTTTATCCCTATTTATTATAATAACTTCATCTATTACCATCTTTACTTTTCAAAACCTTACTTTTTAGTAATTTTACCCTAAATAAGTGATAAGTAATACTACTATTTTGAGTTAAATGCATTTTGCATCCACAAATTTATCTCATTTTCTTATAATTCAAAACGTGACACTTTACATTATAACACCCTCCAACCCATCTCTAAAATCATCACTTTTCTAAAATAGGATAAAGTTAGGGATGTTCAATATTTTTTACTAAACACTTTTTACTTTTTTTATGACTTTAAGTACCCCTTTTTTTTTACCAAACACAAACTATTTAAAAAAAAAAAACAGAATATCAAAATTATTAATTATATAATTTAAGCAATCCAAACATAGTCTCAGTAATTAAAATAGTTCTTAACAAATTACTTCATGAGGAATTGACCCCTGAGGCTGAGTTTATATAAAAGCAGCTTGTTTAAGTTTATATAAACAGATTATAAGATGCAACAAATGCCGCAAAATATTAAGACAACCGTCTTAAACTTGGGGTTATGTCCGGCTTAGCATTTGTCTTAAAACTTAAAATATATGTTCTACAAACACTTTACACCAAATAGAAGCTTTACTTTTAGTCTTTGACCGATTAACACACAAAGATATATAGAGATGTAGTAGTTGCATGTGGAAATGTCGACAGCCATGTTTGGATTTCTAAAGTTTCCTGTCTGTGGGTTAGGCGTCATCATGTGCTCTCTTTTTATCTATAAATTAATGACCAGAAAAAGAGTGACTAACCACTAACTCCTTCGTGATCGCGACCACATGCCCTTCTCTCTCTATCTCTCTCTCACACACACACACACTAAAAAAACAGTGATAAGGATATAGCAGATGAAGGAGCTAGAGATGCATTCAACTTCAATACAATATATGGCCCCCAAGAAGATGGGAGTTATTGCTGAGCACTACTATGGTGCCGGCCGGATCATGCAGGCAACCAGAATGCATGCCAAGATGGGCATTAATTAAGCTGATGATCATGTATCCGGGCTTGCACCATATATAGCTTTAATTTTCGATCGGTTGTTATATATTAGCAAATGTCAGTCTTTCACTTTCATACCAATTTACTTGACATGAAACAAACCTCATCTGTCAAAGGTAAGGTGACTTCAAGGAAATCTTCTTTTAAGTTGCCCAGCCATGCATCAAGACATTATATATATATATATAATATATATATATATATATATATATATATAACCCTAACCAAATTAAGCCACATATATATCTCAAACAGGCAACATCAACATGCAGCAATTGCAAACTATGGGATTGGAAATACTACATCTGTGTACAGCTTACAGAAAACACACGCAGAAACCTAAGTTTTAAAGTAGTTATGCTACAATTAATTTGTTTAATGAACAGAAAGAAAGGAGTTTTGCTTTACTTTGTGACAAGTATACAGCCTAAATTTCAGGTGCTAGATTAATGATAGAAACAAGAAGAGCATGGCAAAAATAGTTATAACAACCCAATAAAATCCAAAAGCTGAATTGTCTGATCTCTTCAGATGATCAGACCCTCCTCTTCCTCCTCTACCAAATTTCGCATCTTTCAAAGACAACCAAACACCAAGGTCTCCCATATTTACCTTACTACCAACCAATATCGAATTGTTTATCCCCTGAACATTGTTGTTTACATAAATGTTTATGCTACAACAATTACTCGACTCGCCAGAAGAAGTGATCATCGCAGCCCCATTATTCCTTCCTTCCATGTTTATGCCTTCAAACGAGCCATGGCTTCTTTCTGGGGACATAATGCCTTGGGCTGTAGTTTTTCCTTCTAGTACTGGGGCAGGAAAGCACTTCATGTTGAATTTCATAAACTTGAAAAAACAAACTGATTCTTTAGTTATACAGTGAGGAAATACCTTTCTTCAATCACTAGAAAAGCTAATGTTCTCTGGGATAGAAAGAGTACTTATCCAACACTCTATCTCAATAAAAATTTAATTAGTGCCAAAAAAGTCTAGCATGCATATAGAAATATATATATATATATATATATATAGATATAGATATATATATATATACCAGAAGGAATAAAGCTATAGCAACTAACTTAATAATTCACCTCGACAATTACTTCACATGGGGATGCAAAGGAAAGTAATTATTTATGAAGAGAGAATTCTCATAGAAAATAATACAAAAATTAGCTCCTTCACATCACATGTATAAACCCAAGGTCTAATGATCACTTGCATCTTTTCCTGGAAGAAACAGGTCGTCAAAATATTTCTCAAAATTATACACAATCATGCAATCTCGTAAAAGCAATCCTTCATATGTTTATTCTTAGCTAATTTTGTCTCTAGCCTGAGAAAATAACTGTTTACAATATTTCTCATTGTATTCCGACTAAAATGAAAAGAATATATATCAATTTTAAGTTTACTCTGATAAGTGATGTTTTTCAACAAAAAAAAAAATAAATAAACTTTCCTTTTGTCCTATTTTTGAAGCAAAAGAAATTTTGCTTTTGACTATTTAACTGAAAAATCACATTAAAAAATCACATTAAAACAAATGTAATAAAATGCTTTACAAACTATCAATTTTACAAGCAGCTCCACCCAATGAAAAGATGATGCCAATTACACCTAAAAGTAGGGAAACATAAAAACAATTAAATTTCTCCGTTGTTAATAAAACTGTAAAATAAACAAACAGTTCGGATTCGATTCATACGCTCTCGACTCGAAATATTAATGATTCAAATATAAGCAAATTTTAAAGTTCAGTAAAATACTCAAACCTCTTCAAATTATAATTTTGCGAGATCTATTGATATTCTTGGACTTAAACGAATTTCAATCAAACCTTATTTTATACTCGATAATTTTTATAAATCAAATCTGAACAACTCAATACTTGACTCGACACCACCTTAACTGTTAGCCTATAAATAACTTTTGAATGCCAACAATCTTCTCTCCCTTTTTGAGATGATTGATTGATTGTACCAAAAAAATAGGTTATGCTATACATCAAAATTAAAAAAAAAAAACTCAAAAAAATAGTAGATTAAGAAAGAAAGAACTAATAACAATCCCCAGAATTTGAACCAGAACCACCTTTCTATCGGAAACAATATCATAAACATCTGTCTGCCTAAAGCTCAACAAAATTGTACTAAAATCCAAACTAGCCTCAACACAAAGACCTAGTTTATTGCACAATGTCACATACAAATTGCCCCATTTCTTTTCTTTTTTTTATATTTATTACTGACCTCGTATCACCCAACTTATTTATGTTACATAGTATGCAGCACGGCATGAATTCCCCAACTGTGATGCTTAAAATGGGGAAAACTCTCTCACTGTTGTATGAGAATGGAACTACAATCCACCTCTAGGGTTTTGATTTGACAACATGCCATACCTCTTTCCCTCCCATTTGCTTTTCAATTAGCCGAATGAAACAGTATCAAGGGAGCAGCGGTAGCCAGTCTCTTTCCTGGATAGTCCTCGGTCTTCTTGCTTTCACATTGAAGGTTTTCAGGCATGTCATTTAAATCAAAAATCAGGCATTCCACTTGATCTCGTTGAGTATTCCGATACCAACTTTAGAAACATGGAAGACTTGTCCTCTAATAGTCGAGCTGGAGTATCAAGCTCTGCAACCCGGCCTGAAAAGTATTACCAAAAAAACAGTTGGTGAGCCTCCTACTAATCAATCTGGAAAAACTTGTGATAAGAGTAAAATTTCCATTTTCAGGACATGGTCACGACTCAAAGTTCTTCAGCCAATTTTTCGCAAGCACAATATTGTCGCTTGTATTTTTTGCCTACTAAATTGACGGAAAACAGAAGAAATTATAATACGCACCATCACTGAGTACCAGAACCAAATCACTGTCAATAACAGTTGGGATGCGATGAGCAATGGTACACACGGTGCAGTCCTTAAACTCCATCCTAATAATCTTCTGGATAAGATTATCTGTGGCTGAATCAACTGAGGCCGTTGCTTCATCAAGTACCAGGATTCGTGCCTGCTTGAGTAAGGCCCGCCCCAGGGAAACAAGCTGACGCTGCCCTACACTCCAATTATCTCCATTTTCTAGAACTGCCAATTTTTTGATAAAATAGAACATACAAGTTAGCCACACAACCATAAAGAAGCTCCTGGATGAGATATCAATGGTTTTTAAAAGAATATTCTATTATGTAGTTGACTTTTCAAAAAGGAGTATGATTATGCAATATATATACCTGGTGAATCAAGCTTTCGTTCCTTATGCCGAACTATGTCTCCAAGCTGAGACTTATCAAGTGCCTATGCCAAATAAGAATAGAATAAATAACAGGGAGCAATGTTACAACTAGTCTCAAGGTTAGTAATTAATGCCAAAAATTTATGCTACTACATCCCAAATTGATTGTCAATGTCAACATAACACAGTTCAAGACAAATTCAACCAATTTGTTCATCATGGGGTTCACATACTTCCATCTCTACTTTTGAAAGGGACAATCTATACAGTCTATTATTTATCTTAAAGATACCTTGGTGTTATTGAAGTGACAAACATTTTAGGACATCTCAACAACGTACATATGAAATCCATTACGCATGGAGAGTATACATTTGGTAGTGATACCATACTCTCTTCAAATAAGAGAAATTTTACTAGAAGACTGGGAAGCCAAATTTAACACTAGCACAAATTTACAGGTATGACAGAAAAAGCAATTAAGGTATAAAATGTGCACTACCATACTCACTTCAAATAAGAGAAATTTTACTAGAAGACTGGGAAGCCAAATTTAACAGCACAAATTTACAAGTATGACAGGAAAAGCAATTAAGGTATAAAATGTTGCACACGCCAACCAATCTGGTTTTCTTAATAGAAGTTGCAATAATAGCTATATCTATAAATTAGCAAGCCCATATATGCATGGAAACTGTAAATATTTTGTGACGCCCCCAAATCCGGGTTTCTTCCAACTCGACAGATGGTGCTACACGGTACTACCATTCATTCATTCATTCAATTGAATAGTCTCAAAAGGACTAATATAACTTCTATATAACCAAAATAATATTACATTCCCCAGGTTCTTTGTAACCCATTCGTTTGTTCTTATCATAATATCAAATATATTACAATCATTGAACTATACTATTACATAAGTAATCTAAGGGTTTATCTTCGCCTTGCCTTTGTCCTTTTTCGAGCCTTGATCCGCTCGATCTTGGTGTGTTCATATAGTTCAAGCAAGAGTGAGCATGACTAGCTCAGTAAGTACTACAATTCTAATAAACAACATGCTTGAAACATAGAACTTATATATCTTCAGTAACTGAACAATAGTTACGAAGTACTATCGATAATTCAAAATAGCACTTCTTTTTTCATTCAAAACGTTTTCCAACAACAATATTCGAGAGAATATCAACTAAGGCTCGGAACTATGAAAGGCTTCATAATTTCTTTTCATTGAAAAGGACAACTCGGCACTAAGTCCGTAAGTCCCAAGATAGCTTACTTAAGCACTTCGGGTGATCAAATTTACCATAGTACTCTATGTTGATCAACACTACATTCATTAAACGTGTATACGTTTAAGTTGTGGCAACCTCACGTGCACTGCCGTTAAATGACAAAAACATTTTAGCATACTTGGTCTTCGATTGAAAACCATACCAATATAACTCGGTAACATAAATCATGCTTGACAGAATCATAATATAAGTCTAGCCGAAAGAATTGGCTTTAGACTTCATCGTTCAAAACTTCATGCGAAAGAATACATGAATTACAAAACTTGTCCGCATCGAATCGGAACAAGGGTTAGAATACTTGCCTTCAAATATACGCTTCTTGATTAACACACGTACACTTTAAGTCTCTACGTTTCTACAATACATGATCATATAACATACCACATTAGGTTATATATAATCAAGTATGTATACTATTATATCTTACCTTCATCTCGATGTAAATCCTAACTTAGATCTACTATTATGGGTTTCGGCTTTCATTACGTCATTCACATTACGCTCACTTTCAATTGATTATTAACTCTTAATCATCATGCATTGTAGTGTCTTACAAGTACCTTACAATGTTATGTTTATATCTCGGTTATTACTAACAAGTTCCTTTTCATTCTACACTTGTAAACATTTTTGTCCATCAAAATTCTAGAATCAGGCCATGCCATTTCACACTTAACTTCTGCATCTCAGCATGGCCATGAAGTTAGCGATATCTGCAGTTCGACCTACATGGCTGCCACACGGGCTTTATAATATGATGGTCGGCATGTACATGACTTCTCGTGCCTCGAATAATTTCTGATTTGAAAATTTTACGAACTTTCCGGGACGATAACTTCTTCAAGTTATAAGTCCGAATTGGTCCGCTCAAAAGTCTACGGTTCACAAATTTCATACTCTATCGTTCATGCAAGAATTTTATCTATTTGACTTCGCTTGCTAAAATTTCACCTCTACGAGTTCATTTTTAACGAAAAACGATAAACGTCTCGTGAACGCTTCAACGCTTCGTTTCTTCGTTCTAAGTCGAATTCGGTCATTTTCGAGTCCGCAACTCTATAATGCCAAATATGACTTGTCTCTATCGAAAACCAACGCTTCCGACTTCAAACACAAAATCGACTTCCATTCCGAGAATTTCACGAATTAAACGATAATCGTCCAATCGTGTGAATTCCTAAGAAAACTACATTCTTAATTATTCTAAATGGATTTCAACCAACATATGATCATCATAAGTTACTTATTACACCAACTTATAATCAAAGTAGGTTTTGACTTATTCTCATAAGTCAATGACTTAATCAACTTATGAACTACAATTCTTCATTCTACGTACTTTACTATAACTATAACTTAAGTCCAATCAATGTTCTCATACTATATATTCAACATACTAACATCATATGCCAAACATATGCTAGGGTTCTTCATGATTCTAACAACTTATTAGAGTTCAAGTTGCTTATTCAACTTATTAGAACAAGTTCATTCATTAATAACTTATTACATGTTCTTAACAACCAATCTCACTTCTCTATCAATCCTATCATAGAAGAGATAAAGATATAATAGATATGAGTCTTACCCTCAAGACTATGACTTGAATTCACTTTGAAAAATCTAACAAAGGTTGAAGTGGCTTATAAGTTGCTTAAGTGGCTTTATTCTCTCTACCAAATAAGTAGCTTATCTTGAGAGGAGTTGGATGAAATTTGATCAAGCAACAAAATGAAATGAAGCTTGGTATTTATAGGCCACTCAAAGCTAGGGTAAAATGGTCATTACACCATCCCACCGCCTTATTCCACCTCCTCAATCCTCCACCTCCTTACTATTCATAACCTAGCCATTAAGTAATCTTGCTAGCCACTTCTAAAACTTGGTCACCACACTTTTTGTTTGCCCATCAAGCTTACCCATTTCCTACTAGGTTTGACCCATGGATCAAGGCTTTTCATTGGGCTTTGATAATTAATCTAACTACTTTCTTCATGAAGCTTGTCTTACATAGTTTGGACTAATGATATATCAAACACTTGGGCTTGATTGTCACATTATATTGGACTTCATATTAGGCTATTAATCCTACAAGTCCATTTACCTTAATTTACATAACTTAACATTTATACCCCACGTATAATCTTCATACACTAACTTCATTATATTAATTAAGTAATATGTTATTTCATTCTTCATACATAATAGTACAATCGTAACTTACATCCATTTCGTCATCCATTAATCATTATAATCTTAACATTTTTTTATACACTAATAATTCTACACAACTTTTAATATTAATCGTAATAAACTAATTATTGGCATTATATCGGACTTATATTGATATTATACTTACGCCATTACTTACTATAATGTATACACATTATATGATCACAACTTTATTTCCTTAATGCTTAATAAACCTAACGCTCCCAAATTAGGTCCATATGCGAAATATTTTACGCTTTCCATACTTAGATTATTATTACATAATCAATATCACTGATATTATAACGTTCGTATTTCTAATTCAAAATAATTCTCAAACGTAATCAATAGTGTTTTTCAAAAATTTCTGAAAAGCTTTTATTTTCGCTCTTAGAAATTCAAACACCTTAATTCATTCACGTAGTTAAAATACTACGATATTCCAACGTTTTCTTTTTTTATAGAACAATATATCTGATCCTGTGTTTTTGAGACCATTATTAAAAGTAATTACAAAATTTGTTCAATTTTTAAGGAAAATATTTTGAGAGTAACCTGCCAAATTTCTGAATCTGAATGCTGAGACCATAATTAAAACAAAAGGAAAAGATATCGAGGAGTAACCTGCCAAATTTTCTGAATCTGAATGCTCGCCAAGTGGATCGAGGTTGCCTAATGGTCCCTTCAAATAAGGTTGGATCTTGGGGTATTATGCTCAATCGACTCCGAAGATCATGAATACCAATTGTTGAAATATTAATATTGTCTATAATAATTCTGCCTCCTTCTGGTTCAATCATTCGAAATAGTGCCTGGATCAAAGTTGATTTACCACTTCCGGTACGTCCGACAATTCCAATATTCTTCCCACCAGGAAATTTGCAGGTTACACCATGAAGCACCACAGGAAGATTCTCCTTGTAACGAACCTATGAAGAACAGGATATTCATCATAATCTTAGTCCTTTTATATTAACTAGGACTAACTCCTTCCCCTAGAAGAAGATTGAACGCATAATAAGGTAATGCAAGCATGAGCTGAATACTTTTTTTCATTTGTATTTTTTGAATTGGAAAAACAAGATGTGAAGTAAACCTTTAGATCTATCAATTCGATTGTTCCTTCCTCTGGCCACAAGGATGGGGGACGACTATCCTCAATAATTGGTGGAGCTTCACTGGGGATGTGGCAGTACTGATGAATCCTTTCAATGGAAATAATTTTATTTTCAAGCTTGCAAAAGCTAAGTATCCACCGCGATAAGCGTGCATTCAAATTGAGGCCATACGTCACAGCAAGGCCTGCCATACCTTTAGACAAAAAACACTTGTGATCAGATATATCACGGAGAAATATAAGTATTCTATATATTTGCAACTTCTAGTATTTGCAATAATCGTACATAAAATAGATTTCACCACCATTCAGCCTTCTTCCATGATTAGTTAATTCATTCAGAAATTTGGTCCATCATTCGAGTAATGACCCAGTCGTCATAACATTTTCAAGTATGTCATAAAGGATCCAATGGTCTAAAGAAAACTCATGCCATTCATTAAAGGTCAAAAGCTAATTTACATGAGATATCTTGAACTGGATAACTAGTAAAGTATACAAAACCAAGACATGTAGGATCCCAAAGGAAAATAGAAGGTTCAAGTGAGATAAGGAATGATGAACTGATGAACATACTTGGATCAATACTCCCATGTGGGATGCTCACAAGTAAAACCATACAGAATGCAAATACAAAGGTTGATAGTAACTCCATGCGTAGGCAGAGCCACTCAATAGCTGCAAGACTGCAGAAGAATGGGCGGGCGAAACAGTCAAGAAGATATATGTTCCTCTTCATGAACCGCTTTTCTTGCCCAAATCCTCTTATTGTTGCTGCTCCAGCAATCGACTCAGAAAAAAGATGGATGATTGGTGATTTCTGGATGCTAACAATGCGGACCAGTTCCCTTGATGAAGCCATGTAGTATTTCTGCATGCATGCAACATAACATAAAATTTACATGGTCTTCCAAAACAAGAAAACGAAAAATATTGCACCTATCAAAGATAAATTAATGAAAAAAATAGCTCATGTAGAGATGCTTGGAAACAGCTCATTCAATGTAGATAAAGCAAAGTAATGAAGTCTTACTAACTGCAACAACCTCCAATCCAAACTTTTTGTTTCTATACATGTATAAATTGAAAACCATGAGCAGCGGTGGATACAAGTCTATAAACCCCACTGAAATTTCCCTAAAAATATTTTAGTATAGGGTTGCCAATGAAACCCTTCGGAAAAAATAGGAGTCAAAGTGAAGAATTTCTAACTTCTGAGGTTAAATTTCAATTCTTTTCAATTACAGATGTATCCCTATGATTTTAAAAATTATCCTTTAGTCCTTTAATATGATTTTTCATCACAAATTATACTTTTTAGTGCTGCATATAGCTCTAACAAAAATATATGGAATTGAAATTGCTACGACCAAGACAATCTGCAGCTTTGCTTTTGGAATTGAAATTGCTTCCGATTGTACTGAAAGGCTTACTCCAAAGAGTGCCTCAGTGAGGTGTGGCTTCTCAAATTGAGAAATTACATATAGAAGTTTCTAGATGGCCCGTTTAGTGTTTAACAAGTTTTTTTCCATCTCTTGTTTAGCCCCTATTTGGCTAGACTAGTCACTAAATCTAGAGTACACATTTCATCTATACATTAAGCATGATATCAAGAAGCAACTTGTCAGTATGTCAATTTATCTGACTTCTATATATATATATATATATATATATAATACGTTAGCAAGAGGGTCTGTTTCAACTAACGCTCATCCAGCCGTCCAAAAGTAGAGTGAATGGCTGAGATGAGGGCCCACCATTCTAGCGGCCAAAAATTTTTTTGTTGGCAAGAGGAGTAAACAAACAATTTTTTTTTTTGTTAATTACATTATCACGATTATCATCACACATACTACTTATTAATTAGTAAATAAAATAATAAAAAATTATAAGTATAATCATTATCCTTATACTTATTAATAAAATAAGTATGTATAAAGATAATTAATAATTATCGTCTTATGATTTTTAATTATAAATAAGAAATAGTGATTGAATTTATATTATATTCCTCAAATATATAAACTCAATCACTATTTCATATTTATAATTAAAATCATAAGACGATAATCGATAATTATTCTTATACATACTTATTTTGTTAATAAATATAAGGATAAGTATAAAGATAATTATTGATTATCCTTATAATTTATTATTATTTTATTTTACCGATTAATAAGTAATATGTATAAAGATAATCTGTTATAATATATAGGATAAGTATAAAGATAATTACTAATTATCCTTATAATTTTTTATTTTTTTATTTTACTGATTAATAAGTACTCCCTCCGTCCCATAGTTATAGGCTGATTTTTCATTTTGAGATGTCCCAATATATAGGCTACTTACTATTTATAAATTTTAATTGGTTCATTATTTTATTTTTATGTCCTTATAATAAATATTCAACCATTACTTTTTTTTTGAAAAAATAACATTCAATGTCATTATTTTTATCACCACATTTAATGTTGTTGTATTCTCTTTGGTTAAAATTATATGGTTATGGACTTTAATGATCAGTACACGTCGATCAATGAAGTTGAGAGTATAAGTAAGGAATAATTAACTTATTCATTAATTCTATATTAAGGGGTATATGTGGAAAATTATGTTAAAAATTACCACTTAAACTGGTTTTCTTAAACTATGTGCCAAAAGAAATCAGCCTATAACTATGGGACGGAGGGAGTAGTATGTATGAGGATAATCAGGATAATGTAATTAAGCCAAATTTTTGTTGTTGATCACTTCTTTCCCTCTGGCGGCCAAAAAACTCTAGTCGTTTTGATGGTCATTAGAAAAGTAGCGACAACAAAAAATTTGGCTGGCCACTAGAGGTAGTAGCGGCTGGGCACTCATATCAGCCATTCACTCTAATTTTGGACGGCTGGATGAGCATTAGTTGAAACAGTCCATCTGGCTAACGTATTTTATGGATCATTTTCCATATATATATATAGTATACTAAAGACTACATAATATACAAAAGAATTCTTCTGTAAACAAAAACGAGGAGACAAAGCTATGCCAGATAAAAGGGAAACTGACACTTAACCTTCTAAGAACATCTTTTTGAGAAGAAAAAAAAATCATTGCACAGAAAAAACGAATTTTTATTAAGAATAATTGTTGTAGTTTTCCAGTAAAGAATGCATCAGATGTATGTAGTAATAATTGTAATCCTATTAATAAATTACAGTTTGCCAGAATCTAAAGTTTCCTTTTCATTTACTAGAGTTATATAATTTCAAATGGATGAAAACTACCCAGGAGCTAAGCAGAAGTTCGTCAATAGTTGTTAGACATAAAATGCAGACTGTAGAAACTTGGGACATACTTTATGTGCTCAAAGTCGTGACATAGGTAACCTAATAGAATAGATTTTATAAAGATCATAGTTCACCTGCATCCACAAACAAGCAATCGCCATTGGGATAACAAGAAGGACAATTTGCCAAGTAACTTGTGTCATTACACCAACTATACCAATAAGCTGGATTGTTGTTGCCGCAAACCCACCAAGTCTAAAAGGAATATCAAGATCAACTACACTTTGATCAATTGATACCTGACAATTTAAAAACAATCAATTACTTAATAAATTAGTGAGACAAGAAATGTATGTTATTAATAAAGAAAAATAAAAATCAGAGCACAATCATAATGGCAAAAGGATATACAAGGAACTTATTTATTTTATGTTTGAAAGATAAGTTTGGTCCCATGTATGGGAAATGGAACCCGTGAATGAGGTTTTTTTATAGTGATCAAATAACACTTACACGATTCAAAATCCGCCCAGCTGGAGTAGAGTCAAAGAACGACATTGGTGCTCGGAACACATTTATCAGCATTTTCAAGAACAATTTTTGTGCAGCTGCTAGACCAAATGTAGCTACTAGTACGGCCCTAACAAATATAAACCAAGAGCTCCCAAAAGCAAGGGCCATATAAACACCAATAAGAACCATACTACTTGTTTTAGGATGGTCCCCTTTTGTTTGGGGGCTTGCCCAAGCCATCCACCAATTACTAGCTATTTGCAGAAGCTGAAACAATGACTGGGCGAGAATAATCAGAGGAATCAATAAGCCTTTATATGCTGCAGCCATATATGACAAGTACACTTTCATGCTAATTTTTCCTCTCTCTCTTTCCTCTTCTTGAACAAGCTGCTTTTTCCTTGACCGTTTCAGTTTCTTTTTCTCTTTGATTGCTTTTTGATCTGAAGTTGATCCACCTTCTTGAACTTCCTTTGCCAAACTCTCCATATTGCCTCCAATGGATTCACATTTTTTACTCAATACGATAGACCCTTCAAGAGGAAGATGTTCGTCTGAATCTTCAGAGGATTGATTGGGAATATCCATGGCTTCTATTGCTTCATGATGAGCAGAAACCAGAGCATTAAAATCAGTTCCTGCTTGCAAAAGTTCATCATATTTCCCAGCTTGAATGATACAACCTTCCTTAATGACCTGCAACATGGAAGGTGAACATTGACGAATATTTCAATCAAAAGACTCAAAACTGTAGTTCGAGTTCTTTCTCTCCAGTTATCTTATTCTTCTTTTATTATATTATATACCATGAACTTTTCTTTTGTTTCATGATAAAGAAAATTTTATAATGCTATAAGCGCTACTAACAGTGATGTCATGGGGTTTACAAGCACATGTATGAAGAAAACCCAACTGTTATGCGTGAAAATAAAAGACACTTCCTAAATTAAGTCAACTGAATAAACCAATAAATAAATCGAACAAATTTACTGGAAAGGTAGTCACTATCAAATATTAGGAATAATCACTTTCAAAAATTATAATTATTCTGCACTATATATGGTGTGTCTAGTTCAGAGTCTAACAATGACTCCCTCACCATTACCTAAAATTTCTTCTTTGTTTTCATTTCAAGTATTTCTTTAATTTTGATTATTTTTTAAATTTGATTGATATCATAATCGCCAGCAAAATGATATTTTCCTTCTATCCTTTATAGGTCATTATTTCCATCAAAAAGGAAAAAACTTTCAACTTTAATTCAAGACGCTTTCCAGCAAACTAGTATTTTCCTTGGAGAAAAATGTATATATGGTGACTGCCCACCGTTTTTCCATTATCTCACTAAGGGCAGTAATGTCATTTTACCATAATGCAACGCAGTGTTATGGTGAATGACAATACAGCCCTAAATGAAATAACTCAAAAAACAACTGTGTACCTATGTGCAGTCACCACATATACATTAAACCCTTTCCCTTATACACTTTACAGGTCTAAATTTGATTGACATAATAATGTCCAACAAATTAAGACTAATTAAGTTGATTCATATTCTCATGCTTCTAGTACAAGGCCTAAACGCAAAACCAGTGTTAAACTGTATGACATTTTTCCACCATTCTGCTTGCCAAATAAAAAATATATTCTCAAGACAACAAAGGGGAAATAATTGTCAGAATGAAAAATAAAACAAAATCAACAGGTTCAGCTAGCAATAAAAGCAGTTTTGCTTTACGAATTTTTAGGTCATTTATTTAAGAGTTAGCATGAGATAAACACCTTCTATAGACATTCAAACTCAACTTATAGAAAGCCACTGTGCTAATTCAGAAACCATATCACAATATAAAGAATAGATCAATGACGAGATTTCGTACCAGTATCAAATCAGCAGCTGGCAGAAATTCAACTTGATGGGTTACAAAAATTACAGTCTTAGTAGCCAACGCTGTCATTATGTATTCCTGCATTTGTCATATGTTAAGCCAAACAATTCAGAGGAACAGAGAAATTGATGATACGATAACCAAGTCTAACCTTAAATAATTCTGAACCAGTGTGTGCATCAACGGCACTGAAGGGATCATCAAGTAAATAAATGTCTGCATCTTGATAGAGTGCCCTGGCAAGTTGCACACGTTGTTTCTGACCACCACTCAGATTTATGCCTCTATCACCAATAATTGTCTGATCTCCATGTGAGAAAAGCTCCAAATCTTTTTTCAGTGAACAAGCATGTATTA
The DNA here is from genome assembly GCA_020205615.1 of Panax quinquefolius. Lineage (NCBI taxonomy): Eukaryota > Viridiplantae > Streptophyta > Magnoliopsida > Apiales > Araliaceae > Panax > Panax quinquefolius. The sequence goes on along the minus strand of CM035160.1, from coordinate 2,835,828 downwards.
CACTCTTATATTTTGCCTTATCCATTGGGTTACCGAAAAGTATATTTTCTTCTATATTTCCGGATTGTATCCAAGCTGACTGCGAGACATAGGCAGAAGATCCACATATTCTAACCTGAACAAACACAATCACACAGGAAATGAACTTGAGTATAAACCAAATAAAATTTCACAGAAGCAACAGTACAACAAACTAGAGTAATGAAATTATAGTCCAAAGATTTGACTTACTTCGCCAGAGATTTTGGGTATCTCACCAAGAATGCAAGAAAGAAAGCTTGATTTCCCCGAACCAACCGTGCCACAGACAGCCACACGCATCCCCTTCTCCGCCTTCATTTGTATATCTGACAATGTTGGCCTTGAAGAAGAAGGGTCCCAGCAAAACTCGCCATCTTTTATTTCTATTGCCACATTCGTGATACCTCGCGGTATAGCTATGGTTGCATCTTCCTGTAACTCTTCCTCCTGCAGGAACCCAGTAATTCGATCAAGAGACACTTTTGTCTGAGCCATCATAGACACCAAGTCTGGGAAATTCCTTAAAGGTTCCTGTAGGATCCTGAAAGTGGCGAGAGCAGAAAGAACACCCCCTGCTGTAAGCTCACCCCCTAACAATACTGCAGTTCCAAAAGTGACAGCTGAAACAAAAATAGGGGAGCTCCAGAAAATGAATGTAATAAATGCCTGTGAATATAAAGCTTTACGCAGCCATTTGTACTCAACGCCTCGCATCTCTTCCAACTTCAGGCGGTACCTATCCTCCCAAGCTTGCAGCTTGAGAATCCTCATGTTTCTAAGACATTCAGAGGTCTTCCTCATTCTATCATCTTTGGCAGCCATCAATTTATCTTGGTAATCTTCCTGGACCCTTGCCAAGGGAATAGTTACAACAATGGAGATAATGGTGGCAATTAATGTTGCAACAGCAGCAATCCCAACATTTTTATAGAGAATAGCAAGGGCAAGAATGATTTGCATAGGAAGCATCCATATGTCATGGAGATACCAAGAGTAGTCCCCTACTCTTTGAACATCAACTGCCATGTAGTTAACAATCTCTCCACTAGAATGACTTTGCTTAGCGGAGCTAGAGAGCCTGAGTCCCTTTCTGTACACCATTGCCGTGAGTGCTGACCTCACATGCATGCCCAAAATGTCGACCCCAAGATACCACTGACGGGTTGTTAAGGTCTCCATCAGCTTAGCTACGAAAAAAATTCCCGCAAGAATATACCCCTCATGAGGGAAAGTCTCTATCCCCACTAAGTAATCAACAAAGTAGCTAATCATGTACGGACCAACATATGAAACAAGAGTATTCAACCCTGCGAAAACTGCATTACAAGCTGCCTCTTTCCAGAAGGATTTGAGGATAGCCCAAGCTAAAGAAGGCTGCTTTGTAGGATTCTCGGCCTTCAACTTCTCCCAGTTTGAGTTCAAAATCTTATAATTGGTCTTTGAACGGTCCTTTGGTGCAAGAAGCGGAATGTCCCTAAGCTCAAGCGGTCTTTTTGCACCCATGGAAAGAACTGGGTTCAACCAGGAAAGTGTGGCCAAACTAAAGATACTGGCTTCACCATAAGGAGTAACCTTAAGACACCCTGCTTCTTCTTCAAGCAGCAATGGCTCTTGAAGATCAGAGTTTCTACATACTTGTACACCAGTGACACCCCTAATTGCAACAAAACATAGGAAAGCAAGGGCAGGAGTTACTGCAAAATTCGCCAAAACATGAGATTTTAAGTGTTTTGAGCCTTCTGTCAAAATTCCTTTCCCATCAGCATACAAAGTACACAAACAGATGACAAAGGATGCAGCCCACCATACCCTCAACAACAATGGGAATTTCTCAGAGGGCTTGAATTTATAATAAAGTGTTGAAAAACTTAACACAAACCAAGCTAAACCCTGAGCTGCAGGGGAGAGCACCACAGTCCAATGGGTACCCTTCCCTCTTGCAGACTCCCTAATCAACCCAATTCCATCAAAACCTAATAACAATACTTGCACAAACAAAACATAGAAGCAACAAAAGGTTGTAGCTTTGTACCCTTTACCGATTTCAATACTTCGAATCTCAGCATCAACACTGCGCCTAATTGGGACTGAATTCCCGTTAGAACCCTCCTTGTTAACCCGAATTCGACCAATACACAAAAATATTTGTCTGGCGGTCACAATGAACAGAAATACAAGAACCAGTGTCAAGTTGACGCAAATTGACGTTAGCTCCAATATGGGCAAACCTTGAAGAGTCTTAACGAGGTTGTTTTCGGCCGAAAACTGTGTAGTTTTTGAAGATAAACCGGAGATTTTGCTAAGCAAAAGACTGATACCCATTACAGATATCAATCTCAAGGAAGTGAATGAAATGGGTGAGTGGGTTCAGTGAATTTGATCTAATCTTATTAAGGGCATTTCACCGTCTGCAAATGATTATCTGTCGAGAAAACAGATGGGCGCTTGTGGAAATAGAATCTGAAAACCCAAATGCAAATGATGAAAACAAATATCATCAAACTCAACACGGAATACCAAAGACAAATTGAAACAGAACACTTATGTCTCTTTCTCTCTCTCTCTCTCTCTCTCTCTCCCTCTCTTATCTATATACTATATAGAACGGAAGGAGACAAAGATTGGTGCGTAAAATTGAAATCTAAAAGAAACCCATTACAGAAAATCCAAAAATGTGACCTGGGTTTTTATTACTTTTCTGAAAAAAAAATCGTTTAGTGAGCCGGTATAGAATGCCGAGGCAAATTCTGCCACAAAGATAAGAGAGAGTAGTAGTAGTATGGCAAAGAGAGGGAGTGAAAAACCAGCTACACTACTACCATTTCAGCTGGGGTTTGTGAAATTTGAGAGAGAATATACAGTTTGGCTATATATATGTGAATTTGTATATAATGAATGAATTTGGAAAAAATTATTAAAAATGGAAAATAATAATCTAACCACTCTTTAAAGATTGTACCTTTTTTTCAGATCAATTTGTTGGTTTGGTAATGCAGTGCCGTGTGAAAGTAGGACTTTACTAGGTTTCCTCTTCATGTTCGGGATTTAAAATGGTTTATAAGTTAAAATTTAAAATGACTTGTAAGTTATATTAAATAGTAATGTATAATAAAAATATTTTAGACTATTTTAACTTATAATTTATAAATTAAGTTAAAATAAAATATGAAAATGTTTGACTAAAATAATTTATAAGTTAAAATAAGATGTAACACTATTAAAATAAGGACAAAACAAACTTTTATATTTGTTCAAATTTATTTATTTTAAAATAATTTAAAAGTTATTTTTAATAATTAAGTTAGAATTTATCACTTATTAAAGATGACTTATAAGATAAAAATAAATTATTCCAAATATTTTAAGAATAAAAGGAACTTATAAATTGATTTCACTAAATAATAAGTTGTTGTGAAATAGTTTCTAAATCTTGAATAAAAAGGTGGCTATAGACTATGGTGTGTAGTTGAATGCAACTGTTAAAGCATTCAGTCTCCAAATGTAGTATTTTCCAGTTCATGAATCTTTATAGAGTATGTCACCTAGTAAAGATGAGAGAGAAAAAAGAATCAGACAGAGATTATTACTGTTTTTTTACCCTTATCAATTTATAATGTATATAGTCAGAATAAAGGATCTTTTAAATAAAATATGTGATGTCCATATAGTCACAGTAAATATTTAACAATATTTTTATTATTATTTAAATAATATTTAAATAAAATTTATTGTGCTACCTTACCAATATCAATATATTCAGAATTAGAATAAATTTGTATAACATCTGTTATTTTTATGTACTCGACTCGGCTCAACTCGATCCGCACCGCATATTTATTTATCAATAGAAATAGTAATTCATGTGGATTGAGGAATGTCCATAGTGTTGTTGTTGTTTAGTTCTTTATGGAAAGAAGAGATAACTTTTTGGAGAGAGAAAATGAGGGAGTTTGGTTTCAAGGGTGACGGTGGCCGTTGGGGGTGGGTTCTGACGGCATGATGAGTCTGATTGCACGATATGATAGTAAAGCTCATTGGGTCCATATTGGAGATTTTATTACTTAATTGTCACTAGTAGTGGTCCATCCACCCTCACTTTTTTCAGTTTAATTTATTTTTATCTTGGTCACACTTTACACCTCATTTCCTATGAAATGCAAGTCTACTTTTAACATCAAATGTATGTACGGCCTGCTATACGTTACAAAGAATTTCAATCCAATTATAATTGTCACCTATGTTTATATATTAGATAGTCCGGATCTTAAATTTATTTTTTATCTAATATATCTTATTCACTCCTTTTAAAAATGAATCGGATTACGATTCGATCCATCGCTATAGGTTCGATCCGTCGCTAAAAATTAAGACGACGATTCTATATATAGCGACGGACCGAATCGTCGCTCGGTCTGTCGCTAAAGGGGGTGAGCAAGGTATGTTAAATACGAGGTGAGTTTAAGATTCGGACCGATATATTAGATATATAAAAATTAAAAAGAATTTTATTTTATCTTATCACATGTATTTGCACGTTAGTCACAATTTAACTTCGTCAAATACTATTAAACATTCTTGAAATGCAAGTCTACTTTTAACATCAAATATATTTACGTACTTTGTACATTACAAAAATTTCAGTCCTACTATTATTGTTACGTATGTTCATACATTAGATAGGTAAGACTTGAGAAGAATTTTATTTTAATTTATTGTATCTTATCGCATATACTCTCACGTTGATCACAATTTAATTTTGTCAAATATTTATGGACATATACATCATTTTTTCAATATATTTTTCAATTAGTCTCAATCCTTCAAGCCGATGAAGTCTTAGTCTAGTTGTGACGCCCCCAAAATAGGTATACAACACCCATTCTGAGTCGCCAAATACATGGTACAGAAAGCAAACTACAACTTCAATAATACAATTGTCGTGCAAAATACGACAACACATACTGTGAGTTTAAATACAAATATTATCTTCTAGACAATATCCACACTCAAATAAGTCCTCATTACAATTATTCAAACACTATTTTACGTAAATAATGAGGATCGCTAAAACATCTTTCTAGAACCATCACTCCGCACTCTCGACTAGTTCCTCGCTATGTTCACCTCCCGAGAAAATGGAACAAAAAGGAAAGGGTGAGCTCAACTAGCCCAATAAAGAATATTATGACTAAGATAATATACAACAAATTATCGTTAGTCTTCAATGTAAAAATCGATAAAATATAATAGATAACAAGTTTTAGATCAACAACTGCAATGAAACAAAGAATCCATTAGAAGAGTCAAGTAGAGAATGAGTTTTACTATCTTCTAAGATTTAAAAGTCCATCATCAATTTTATCCATGTAACAACAATCAATATACATCTTTAATCAATATTCATCTTTGCACTATAAGCCAAATATATTCATTTGTAGATCACCAAATAATCATGTTCATCTCAACACTTGCTCATCTTCGCACTACTGGGCCAAAGATATTCATCGCTTAATCATTCATCTTTTTCACTACAGTGCCAAAGATATTCAAGAATATCATCATTTAGACCGAGGATGATGAAAATATTTTAAAGAAAAAGAATCCAAAGTGGAGACGGTAAGACAAATAGTAAGAATTGATATAACGCTTTATCCAAGATCAATAATACTCCATAATAACCAATTTTGAAGCAAAATTAAAGAATAAAGATCAAAACATGGATACAATCAAAGATAAGAACTATAATGTACATCTTGGACAAAAAGAAGAAAATTTTATTTTTCTATGAATAAAGGTCGTTTCGTGAATAAGGTCGATATCGTGAATAAGTCTATATATCGTGAATAAGAACTCCCCACACAAAAAGTTCCAAATTTGATAAAATTTCATACCAACATTTCGATTAATAATGATATTGAAGAAAATATCATTTTAAGAAGAATATAACACCCTTTACCTCAAAATATCAAGATTTCGATCGTAATATCGGATAAGGTCAAGGAAACTTGCACCGATGAATGTAAACTCACAAAAAGTATCTAAATACTCACAAAATACACTCAATAATCTAGAGATGTAAAGAGAAAAGCTTATGTTTCTTAGAACGACCCCAAAATAGGTCCATTCCATCCAACCCATTCTCGAAATCGCCTAATATATGGTACGGAAAAATAACTACAACTTTATTACAACAATTGTCGTGCAAAATACAACAACACATATGTTTGTGCGTTTGGATGCAAATATATACCAATCAGATCACGTCACAATGACACCTTACATAAAGGTATAGTCAAAAACCTGCTTTTAGAAATTAGAATCTTTGGGAGTGCTCAAGGAAACCTTCGCATACGGGAGGCCATGCTTTTAGGTTATGGTAGATATCATATGGCCACGTAATTATCCTCGGTCAATCTAATAGACCCCAAAAGAAAAACGAGAAGATTACTATCATATTCTTCCCAATGGCGAGTCTTCTCTTCGACATATCATTATCTCCACTCGCCTCTAATTTGGTATTATACTCCAAACAAACACCAAGATTATATAGTAGTGCTTGTAAATATACTCAAGAAGTGGATGAGCACAACCATGTCTTATGATAACACGAAGTTTGTATGTCATTAGACATCTTGTATGATAGTGACAAAACACCCTTCCAAAGTTGGGTTCGCCACCCTATTTAATTCACCAAAAATAACTATTAAATGATGTATAAAATACAACACACTAAAGCCCTCAATAAAATTATTTTCATACTCTTTAGGAGAACCTCAACAACTATAGACCACCGCTTCTATTCCTTTGTTATCCCCGCCAACCCAAATACACTTTTATTACCCGAAAAGAATTGTGGAAACAAAAGGGTGAGCACAACTAGCTCAAGAAAGAATATTATGACTAAAGATAAATAAATTATCAATAGTCTTCATCAAGAATGAATCGTAGATTTAGAACATACGGTAGATGATAAAACTTTTCAACCATAGTTGCAAATGAACGAGCAATCCATTAAAAGAGTCAAATAGACTATAAAGTCTATTGTCTTCCACGTTAAAAGTCCACCAACAATATTTTATCCTCAGAACATCAATCAACAGCCTTTTCCACAATCATATGAATAACTCATAATCATAATTGTGATTCTAAATTCTCTTCTCATCCAGACGAAGATAATTTTCATCACCGCCTTTACCTCGAAACATCAAATATCATGGTTATACCAAATCACAGCCTCGCTCATAATCATACTAATAAATTCATCTTTGCACTACTGGCCAAAAGATATTCATCAACAGCTCATCTTTACTTTGCACTACAAAGCAAAGATATTCAACAACAGTCATCTTTGCATTACGAGCCAAAGATATTCATCAATAATTCATCTTTTGCACTACAAAGCAAAGATATTCAACAACAAAGTCATCTTTGCATTACGAGCCAAAGATATTCATCAATAATTCATCTTTGCACTACAAAGCAAAGATATTCAACAACAGTCATCTTTGCATTACAAGCCAAAGATATTCATCAATAATTCATCTTTTGCACTACAAAGCAAAGATATTCAACAACAGTCATCTTTGCATTACAAGCCAAAGATATTCATCAATAATTCATCTTTGCACTACAAAGCAAAGATATTCAACAACAGTCATCTTTGCATTACGAGCCAAAGATATTCATATATCAACGAAATACATAATCATTTCGTGGTTATATAACAATAATTATAACCATGTTGATCAATTCACCTTTGCACTTAAGCTAAAAATATTCAATTGTAAATTCAATGGTCATGATCATACCAACAACAATTCAACTTTTGCACCATCGGCCAAAAGAGAACCTATGGTCACGATCATACCAATAATCTACCCATCTTTACACTCAAGTCAAAGAGAAATATCATCATTAGGGTTATAAGAATGTTATATAAAAATAATATAATCAAAACATGGTTTTAATTTCAAGAGTAAGATTCATAAATCAACGATAATTTGGTCGAGAAGAAACCAATTTGTTGTGAATAAGACCGTATTCGTGACATAGTCCCGTATATATGCAGCATAAGAACTCCTCGATACCTAAAAGATAAAGTTTCATAATAAAATTCATATCCATATTTATAACACCTTAATCCAAATGTTATAAATCACTTAGAAATCTCATAATCTAATATTATTAATATTATAATAATATTTTAATCATTTCTCAAACTTATAAATAATTTAATCCAATTATTTACACTTTAATAATTAATGCATTTAATCATCTAAAATGCCAAACTCATAAGATTTCATCATCATTAACCAAAACCCTCATAAAAATCAGATATATCTCATATATGATTCTCAAGCCAATAAATCATATTTTCCAATTTTCTTACTTCACATAACATATTTAATTCATTTACTCATAACTAGAACGCTTTTCATGAAAAATACCAAATCGCTTCTAAAAATATTTCTTTTCCGGGATTTAGCATAAAATAGTCCCATATTGAACATATATTTTTCTCGAAATTTAAAAATTCATTTACTATTTTTCATATGGCCAAAAACCAATTTAATATTTAAACATTTATCATAAATTGTACTTTTATCCAAATATTCAAATTCACAGAGTACACCGATATTATATAGATGTACTCTCAATAAAATTTCATCAATTTTGGAGTTAACCGCAAGGAGTTATAAATAGTTACTTTTAAAATAGTCTTTTCTCATAAAATCCATAACTCCTAATCTATACATCCAAAAATACCTCAAAATAATCACAATGGTGTAAAATTCAAGAATGATCAAAACATGGATACAATCAAAGCTAGTATCCGTAATAGATATTTTGACTTAAAAGAAAAATTTCATTTTTCTAATTGAATAGTGCCGTATTCGTGAATAAAGGTCAGATATCGTGAATAAAGTCTTGATATCGTGAATAAGAATCTCCATTAACCAAAAGATGAAATTCCACAAAAAACATTTTCACGCTTCATGAATAATAGTACTGTGAATAAGAACTCGTGAATAAGAACTCATGAATAGTAACTCGTGAATAATAGAACTCATGAATAAGTAACCCCGACATGAAAAAGTTCCAAATTCGATAAAAAGTACCAACCAATATTTCAAAGATAATGATATCAAGAATTAATATCATTTGAGAAAAAAATAACCTACCTTACCTCAAAGAATCAAGATTTCCTAAGGAAAGGCTCTGGAGTGATGTTGAATGAAACTTGTAGATCGAACAAAGAACTCTCAAAGTATCTAAATACTCACAAAATACGCTCAATAATATAGAGAGAGAAAGAGAGAAACTTTTGTTTCGGTGTGATTTTCAATTCTAACTTAGCCCTCTATTTATAGGAAAATGTTAGCCGTCAAGAAGATTTGACCACTACCGATGGCTTTACCTACTATTCTATTCCACCCACCAAAATCAGCCATCTTCCCCAACAACCAAGAGTGGAGCCCACTCAATTCTAGAATTTTCCACCAAAACCTAATTTCCTAATCAATTATTCTTTAAAATTCATAACAAATCATACGCTCATTTTAATCGGTTCAAAATTTGTGGACATATACTCAACTTATATATGTATAACATATCCAAAAATTACAACGATCCAACTATTTGATCAAAATTTATAACTCACGTAATATATCTCAAAAACACCGGTTTAATTTTTAATACCTTCATTCCGGCAAAAATACCGATAAAATACCTCAACATTAATTCCTTCATTTATAACCACATAAATAAATCCATCATTTATATCCACATCAAATAAATATTTCCTTATCATATAAATCAATAATTAATTATTCACAAATAATATTACGTAATCACAATTATGACAACCGTGCCGCTCCTGTGAAAGAGGGGCTTTCCAATAAGAATTTCTCCTCATCATGCGCGCAATTAGGTGACCAAACCTCTCCTCGATGTAACTTTCTAGACATTGCCAATAATGCTATCTAATAATATTATTCAAATAATATGAATTATTGATCCGATAATGGGAAATATCATGCGCGATAATTATCAACAACAATAATAAAAAATATCAACACAAAGAATTATTGAATCAATAAAATAAAATATTGAATAAGAATTATCGTAATAATTATTGAGTAGTGCCTTCTCACGTAAGAATCAATAATTGAAAAAATACTGCGTCAATACCGTGTCTATCGCAAGCAACAACGCCAGACTTTTTACTTTACCAACCGGTATTCCAACAAAGGTTAATTCGTGAACGATTACGCCGTTATTTATAAAAACTTAATTTTGTCGCTTTTCTTCATCCTACGCTTATTCTTCACATGGGCCCAAAAATGGTCAAGGCTGCTATGTCGCATTTAATATTCCCTACGTAAAGAATATTCCACGACCAAACGAATATTCCCCACAAACAATGAATATTTTATAACCACTGTGTATTTTGAAAAAAATTCATATATCACCCTTAACTTTAACTTTTATCAATTTAACCATTTACCTAATAGTAATTATAAGAAAAATTGAATACTTTTATTTCATAAAATTCGGTCTTACATTTCGTGTGTGATTTTCAATTCTAACTTAGCCTCTATTTATAGAAAAATGTTAGCAGACTTGACCAAGAACCCGATTGCTTTACTCGCCACTATTCCCACCCATCACATTTGAAATAAAATTCAAAGCATTTTTTTCACCAACCACAAGTGGGGCCCACTCAATTCTAGAATTTTCCACCAAAATGCTAAATTCGGATACTTCAATAATTTCGAACCAACCACCTCTTAAAATTCATAACAAATCATACGTTCATTTTAATCTGCTCAAAATTTGTGGACATATACTCAACTTATATATGTATAACATATCCAAAAATTACAACGATCCAACTATTTGATTAAAAATTATAACTCACGCAATATATCTCAAAAACACTAGTTTAATTTTTAATACCTTTATTCCGGCAAAAATAATTGATAAAACACACATCAACATTAACTCTTTCATTTTTAACCACAATAAATATATCCAACATTTATATCCACATAAAATAAATATTTCTTTATCATATGAATCAATAATTAATTATTCACAAATAATATTACGTAATCACATTTATACAACCAAGTAGCTCCTGTGAAAGCAGGGGATTTCCAATAAGAATTTCTCCTCATCAAGGCGCAATTAGGTGACCAAACCTCTCATCGATGTAACTTTCTAGACATTGCCAATAATGCTATCTAATAATATTATTCAAATAATATGAATTATTGATCCGATAATGGGAAATACTCAAGCGGTGACAATTATCAAACAACAATAATATAACATATCAACGCAACAATTATTGAATCAATAAAATAAAATATCGAATAAGAATTCATCGTAATAAATTATTGAATAAAGGCCTTCACGTAAGGATCAATAATTCATTAATACTGCAAGTACCCACGCCAGACATCAGATTTTAACCACCGGGGTATTCCAACAAAGTTGTTAATTGTGATATAACCACGCCTTTATTTATAAAAACTCAAACTTGTCGCTTTCTTCATCCGACAATTATTCTATTATGGGGCCCATAAATGATTGCGCGGCGCAGCATTTATATATTCCCCGACAACAAGAATATTCCACGACCAAATGAATATTCCCCTACAACAATGATTATTTTATAACCACTTGCATATTTTGCAAAATTTGCACATTTCACCCATAACCAGAGAATTATATCAAATTAATACCTTATTATTCACAATAATAATTAGAGGAAATTTGATTTTATTTATAATAAGTTTGGGTCTTACAACCTCCCCTCCTTATGAAATTTTGTCCTCGAAATTGACATACGTACCTGGTGTTTCGAAAAGGTGAGGATACCTCGCTTTCATATTTGATTCCAACTCCCAGGTCATTTCTTCAATAGCATGGTTTCTCCATAAAACCTTAACTTGTGGTATAACCTTGGTGCGTAGGACATGCTCTTTCCTATCCAATTTCCTATCCAAGATCTTAACAGGTACTTCTTCGTACGTTAAATCTTCGGCTATCTCATCTGGTTCTAACGCAATAATATGGTTTGGGTCTTTCAAATATTTACGAAGCATGGATATGTGAAAAACATTATGAACACGAGACATACTTGGAGGTAATGCGAGTCTATAGGCCACATTTCCTATTCTTCAAGAATCTCAAATGGACCAACAAATCGTGGATCGAGCTTTCTCTCTTCCAAATCTTGTAACTCCCTTCTACGGAGCAACACGTAACAATACATGATCTCCAATATTAAACTCCACGCCCTTTCTACGAAGATCAAGATAACTCTTTTGTCGATCTTGTGAGGTTTAAATACGTTGTCAATCATTTGAATCTTTTCTCAGAGTCATGCGTACTAATTCGTCGGTCCCAACAACGCTGCTTCTCCCACCTCGCCTCAATTACACCGGAGAACGACACTTTCGTCCATACAACGCCTCAAATTGAGCCATGCCTATACTTGCTGATAACTCGCTGTTGTAGGAGAATTCCACTAAAGGACAAGTACTTATCCTAACTTCCTTTAAAATCTAAGACACAAAGTCTTAATAGATCTTCAAGGGTTTGAATAGTCCTCTCTCGATTGTCTCGTCCGCTTTGAGGATGGTATGCCGAATCAATCGAGAAACTGCGCTCATAGTCGTTTATAAGCTAACCCAAAATCGTGAAGTGAATCTTGGGTCACGATCCGAAACTATGGATACCGGCATGCCATGCAATCTCACAATCTCATTCACGCATATACTAGCAAGACGCTCAAGGAATAAATGTAAGACCTCAATTTTATGAAATAAAAGTATTCAATTTTTCTTATAATTACAATTTAGTAAATGGTTAAATTGATAAAAGTTAAAGTTAAGGGTGATATATGAAATTTTTTTCAAAATACGCAAGTGGTTATAAAATATTCATTGTTGTTTGAATATTCGTTTGGTCGTGGAATATTCTTCCGTCGGGAATATTCATACGACGGCACGCACCTTTGTGGGCCCCATAACTAAAAAGCGATTGGATGAAGAAAACGACAAGTATAAGTTGTTTACAAATAACGACGTAGTTATTACCAAGTAATACTGCTGAATACCCAAAGGGTTAAAACACAAGAATACGCGTTGTTGCTGCAGAAGACACCGATATCGCACCAATTATTGATTCTTACGTAAGAAGGCACTACTCAATAATTGTTACAAAGAATTATCGCTCAAGATTTTATCGATTCAATAATTATCATGTTGATATTTTATATTATCGTTGTTTTAATAATTGTCACTACACGATTTTCCATTATCGAGCAATAATTCATATTATCCTAATAATATTATTAGATAACATTATTGGCAATGTCTAGAAAGTTCCGCTCTAAGGAGAGGTTTGTCACCTAATCAAGGCTAATAATAAGAGAAATTTTATCGAAAGCCCCCTCTTCCTCGAAACGCTTATTATTGTCATTATCATGTGATTCTCAGTAATATTATTTGTGAATAATTAATTATCGATTTATATGATGAGAAAATATTGATTTTTGTGGATATAGATGAAAAAAATTTAATGTGACAATTGTTGAAAATTAATATCAGATCTTTTTCTAATAAAATAATTATTTTAATATATTATTATATTTTAATAATATAATAATGGTGATATTTTTACAATGAATGTGGGATATATGAAAGACATGAGGAGGAAGAGTATTTTTGTTGCAATAAATACTAAAACATGTTAAACATGTCAGTGGACCCATTTCTCGACCGAAATTTGATTATACCGTTAAAATCATCGCCTGCTTATGGATTTCGGTCAATTTCTGTTTGGAATTTGGAAAAACTTTCTTTTGCAAAATTGTAGAGAATTAAATTTCCTATAAAAACACGCGAGATTCGAATTTTCTGATAAAGGGCTATTTATTATGAATTATTGAAGTTCCGAAGTTCCGAAATAATTGATTTTTGAAAGTTTTAATTGTTTTAAATATAAAAAACATTTTTTTATGGTTTTGGTTGAGGTGTGGCTGATGTTTGGACTAATTGGGTGCGTAGGAAGTTTAAGAAAAAATATATTATATTTTATTAAATTTTCTGCTTTGGTGTTCTAAGCATTTTCCTATAAATAAGGTGCTTAGGTTAGAATTGAAAATCACACCAGAAACTGAAGTTTTCTCTCTATTTCTCTCTCTATAATATCGAGCGTATTTTTGTGAGTATTTTAGTACTTTGAGTATTGCTATACATGGTCAAAAGTTCGCTCAAATATATATCCGATATTCCAAAGATCGTTTTTTTTTTGGTGTAAGGGATGGTAAGTTATTTTAAGGATCAGGTGGAGATTATTTTCTTCATAAATGATATTATTTCTTCAATATCATTCTCACCAAAATATTGGTTTGAATTTTTATCAAATTTAGAACTTTTTCATGTCGGGGTTACTATTCATGAGTTACTATTCACGAGTTACTATTCATGAGTTATTATTCATGAGTTACTATTCACGAGTTACTATTCATGTTTTACTATTCATGAGTTACTATTCACGACGGGTTACTATTCACGAGTTACTATTCACAAGTTACTATTCACGGGTACTATTCACTACAAAATTGGTTTCTTTTTCTAACCAAATTATAGTTGATTTATGAATATTACTCTGGAGATTAAAACTATATATTGATTATATTGATTTTATTATCATATATAACATTTTTATAACCCTGATGTTTAAATTCTCTTTCACCGGAGTGTAAAGATGGATAGATTATTGGTATGATCATGATTAGGGTTCTCTTTGGCCAAGAAGTGAAAATTTGAATCATGACCGTATGATCATTTACCATTGAATTTATAATTGAATATCTTTAGCTTAAGTGCAAAGGTGAATTGATCAACATGGTTATAATTATTATTTATATAAATTCTGAAATAATTATATATTTCTTTGAGATATGAATATCTTTGGCCCATAGTACAAAGATGACTTATTGATGAATATCTTTGGCCCGTAGTGCAAAGATTAATTATTGATGAATATCTTTGGCATGTAGTGCAAAGATGGTCTGTTGATGAATATCTTTGGCCCGTAGTGCAAAGATGAATTTATTAGTATGATTATGAACATGAACTGTGATTTGGTATAACCACGATCTTTGATGTTTCAGGTAAAGACAGGTGATGAAAATTATCTTCGTCCTGGATGCGAAGAGAAATTTAGAATCACAATTATGATTATGAATTATTCATATGATTGTGGACCAGAACTGTTGATTGATGTTACATGGATAAAACATTGTTGGTGGATTTTTAACATGGAGAAGATAATAGATTTTATGGTCTATTTGACTCTTCTAATGGATTGCTCGTTCCGCTGCAACTATGGTTGAAAAGTTTTATCATCTACCATATGTTCTAAATCTCTGATTTATTACTGTTGAAGGCTATTGATAATTTATTTATCTTTAGTCATGATATTCTTTATCGAAGTTAGTTGAGCTCACCCTTTTGCTTCACAATTCCTTTCGTAATAAAAGTGTAGCCGGGTCGAAAGGGGGATAACAGGAATAGAATCGGTGGTCATCATTTAGTAGTTATATTTGGTGAATCAACTAGGGTGAGGCGAACCCAACGTTGGAAGGGTGTTTTGCCACTATCATACAAGATGTCTAATGACATACCACCTCGTCATCATAAGACAGTATGTCTGCTCATCCACTTTGCCGAGTATATTTACGAGCACTACCTATATAATCTTGGTGTTTGTTTGGAGTTTAATTCCCAATTAGAGACAAAGGAGATAATGATATGTCAAGAGAAGACTCACCATTGGGAAGAATATGATAGTAATCTTCTCGCTTTTTCTTTGGGGGTCTATCGGGTCAACCAAGGATAATTCGCGGGCCATATGATATCTATCATAACCTGTAGACGCACGGCCTCCCATGTATACGAAGGTTTCTTGAACACTTCCCAAAGATTCTAATTTCTAAAACAGTTTTTGACTATACCTTTATGTAAGGTGTCATTGTGACGTGTTATCTAAAGGTTGGGATGAGAGTCACAGTTGGTATATATTTGTATCCAAACTCACAGCATATGTGTTGTTGTATTTTGCACCACAATTGTTGTAATAAAGTTGTAGTCATTTTATGTACCATGTATTTGGCGACTCATAATAGGTTGGATGGAATGGACCTGTTTTGGGGTCGTTACAATAAATCTCACGTATCGGGAAGAAATGGGCAGACTTGGTTAATCTATCAACAATAACCCAAATAGCATCTATGCCTTGAGAAACTTTGGGAAACCTGTAACGAAATCCATAGTAATGTGTTCCCACTTCCATTTCGGAATCTCAAGTGGTTGTAATGAACCCTTTGGCACTTGATGCTCCGCCTTTACACGTTGACAAGTTAAACACCTCAAGATAAACTCCGCAATCTCTCTCTTCATATTGTTTGTAACGCCCCCAAAATTAGGTATACATCACCCATCTTGGGTCGCCACTTACATGGTACATAAATTCAAATACAACTTACTAACATAACTGCTGGTACAATACGATACATAAACCGTGAGTTTGAATACAAATATTGTCTACTAGAGATTATACAAACTCAAAAGGAGTCCTCATTACAATTATTATCACACTATTTCACGTAATAGTGAGGACTACTAATGCTATCCTCTCGACCATTACTCCGCTCCCCGACTCGTCCCCCAAATATGTTCTCATTTCTCAAGAGAATAAAGGAAGAAAGAAAGGGTGAGCTCAACTAGCCCAAGAAGAAATATTATGACTAAGATAATGCGTAATAAATTATCAATAGTCTTCAACAATGTTAAACCGATAAAATACAATAGACAACCAGCTTTAATCAAGAATCTTAATATGCAATCCATTAAAAGAGTCAAGTAGAGAATAAAATCTACTATCTTTTAGGTTTTAAAAGGTTTTCATCAATTTTTATCACGAGACTCAACTTAATAAATAAACCACCGCATCTAATCATCCCCTGTACTACTACCAAGGATTTTCATCAAATTATCAATGGTCATGACTATACCGAATCACCCCCGGTCATAATCATACCAAAAACTATCCATCATCGCATTACAGCCACCGAGGACTTTTTGTCACATCATTTATAGCGAAGTCATGATTATACCGAATGATCCTCGGTCATAATTATACTAAGTTCATCTACGCACGTAAGACATAGATAACTTTCAACATAATATAACATGAGGATGATGACAATGACATAATAATTCAATAAAACAAGTTCAAGAATTAATTTATCCAAGAACCAATAACGCCCAAGTTGTCAACATGATACTTCTTTGTAGAGTAAAATTCAAGAATGCTCGTAAGAATATTTCCATGAAAAGATATCGATGAAACGCAAATATCAAGGATATTCTACTAATTTCATGGAGTATAGAAGTCAAAGTTTTAACCAACCGGGTATAATAAAGAATGGAATAACAAAAGAAATCACCACGCATGCGGATTGCAGATGTATGTGTTATTCCAATGTAATAATAATAATCTTAACCGGTCGTGAAATTCACAATCGACAGATGATCCAATGTAATAATAAATGTTGAATAATAAACAATGGAACTAGGTCCTGTTGTAAAACACATGTATGTGATATTCCAAATGTAATAATAAATGCGAATAATAAACAATGGAACCAGTCCTGTAAAACACACGCATGTGATATTCCAAATGTAATAATAAAGAATTGAATAATGTAAGAAAATCACCAAGTATAGGGGATTCCGTAGATACAAAGTTATTCCAATGTAATAAATAAGAATGGAATAATATAAGGATTTCACCAAGTATAGGGTACGCCACAGACAAAGTATGATAGGGTATGCCACTTTTACAAAAGTTATTCCAACGTAATAATAATGAATGGAATAATGTAAGTTCTCTTCATGAATAAGAAAAGAATAACACCCTTTACTTGCACAACAAATAATACCCTTACCGTAAAAAGACACCGGATATCAAAGTAGTGAAGTACCGTAATACCATTCTTCTTCTCTCTCTATATATTTTCTCTCTATAGCTTCTCTCTATAATTTCTCTCTAGTTTTCAAAGAATTCGTAAGAAAATAATGAAGGAATGAGCTTCTATTTATAGAAAAAATAAATGCATAGTAATTAATCCATGAACTATCCGTATTGATTTACTTTAACTGACGGTCCATATTTAAAGCAAAATCTTTTAAATAAAATATCATATATTCTATTTATATAAAACATTTTACTATGCAAACACTATGCAACACTATGCAAAATACTATGCAACAACACTACGCAACACTATGCATAATAAAATATAATATATTCTATTTATGTAATAACTTTAATAAAGTATTCTGCTTTTATATAAAAGATGTTTCGCTTTTATTACGCTAATAATAATGAATAAAACAAAACGCCATTATCGCTATAATAATTCATATTATTAATCGACAATAATGGAATCAAACCGAGTGACTTCACATAAAGATCAATAATCAATACCGCGCTACTACGCAACCACACGACATCGTATTTTTTACTACCGAAAGTAGTTCAACAAGATCAACCAGAAAACTTCCGCCGTTATTTCAATAAAATATTTTTTTCGCTTTTCTCAATCCGACAATAATTTCATTGGGGGTCCACCAATGATTGAGCTGTTGTATTTAATATTCCCTCGCTAAACCGAATATTCCCCACCAATCGAATATAACATAACCACTGCATACTTTGCAAAATTTATAAATACTACCCACAACTATAATATTATCTCAAATTCACACCATAATATTGAAAAATTATTTCACAAAATTTAAATCTTTATCGATAAAATCTGGGTCTCACAATCTCCTCCTTATGGAATTTCTCCTCAAATTAGGGTACGCACTGTATGATAAGAGGTGAGGATACCTTGAATACCTTTATCGTTAAAAACATTAAATTCATCTTTGCAATCCTACCAAAGATATTCATTAACAATTCATCTTTGCACTACAAAGCCAAAGATATTTATTAACAATTCATCTTTGTACTACAAAGCAAAAATATATACAATCAAAACCAATAATGCCGAGACGTAGTTTAATAAGATCACGATCACGAATTATCCATGCACTAACCGCTAAGGATATTCGTGTTTTTCAATTACTACCATGATTATACCGAATAATCCGTGGTCATAATCATACCAAGTCTATCAATGCACTACTACTAAAGATGAATTTTACCACATCCATGAATTAATATTTCATCACGAGACTCATTTCAATAATTAATCCATATCATCGAATCATCCCCGCACTACGTGCCAAGGATATTCATTAAGATCACGACCACGAATTATCCATGCACTACTACCAAAGATAATCGTGTATTCATTAAGATCACGACCACAAATTATCCATGCACTACTACCAAAGATAATCGTGTATTCATTAGTATCACGACCACAAATTATCCATAACTACTACCAAAGATAACCGTATTCATTAAGATCACCACCACAAATTATCCATGCACTACGTACCAAAGATAATCGTATTCATTAAGATCACGACCACAATTATCCATGCACTACGTACCAAAGATAATCGTGTATTCATTAAGATCACGACCACAAATTATCCATGCACTACTACGTACAAAGATAATCGTGTATTCATTAAGATCACGACCACAAATTATCCATGCACTACTACCAAAGATAATCGTGTATTCATTAAGATATCACGACCACAAATTATCCATGCACTACTACCAAA
The DNA here is from genome assembly GCA_020205615.1 of Panax quinquefolius. Classification (NCBI taxonomy): domain Eukaryota; kingdom Viridiplantae; phylum Streptophyta; class Magnoliopsida; order Apiales; family Araliaceae; genus Panax; species Panax quinquefolius. The sequence continues at coordinate 2,815,975 of CM035160.1, read as the reverse complement.
GATAATCGTGTATTCATTAAGATCAATACACCACCACGAATTATCCATGCACTACTACTAAAGATAATCGTGTATTCATTAAGTATCACAACCACAAATTATCCATGCACTACGTACCAAAGATAATCGTGTATTCATTAGTATCACGACCACAAATTATCCACGCACTACGTACCAAAGATAATCGTGTATTCATTAGTATCACGACCACAATTATCCATGCACTACGTACCAAAGATAATCGTGTTTTCAATTACTACCATGATTATACCCAACAATCCCTCGTCATAATCATACCAAGTCCATCTACGCACGTGAGCCACGTATGACTTTCAACATAATATAAGCATGAGGATCATGTTAATGATATAAAGAATCAATCAAATGAGATAAAGGATAAATATTAAACATTTATAATATAATTTATCCAGATTCAAGAATATCCCCATGTTATCAATCACTTAATAATCTTATAATCTAATATCATTAATATTATAACAATTTTTAAATCACTTCTTAAATTTATAAACAATTTATTTCAATTGTTTACGCTTTACCATATAATACATTTAATCATTCAAAATGCCATACTCATAAGATATCATCACCAATTATCAAATCCTCATCAAAAAATATATGCATATACTCTATATAGGATTCTCTAGCCATAAAAATCCTATTTTCAACTTTGTTATACTCACATAACATATTTAACTCATATGTTCAGAATCAAACTATTTTCATGAAAAAATACCAAATCAGTCCCAAATATATTTCTTTTCAGGGATTTAACATAATATAGTCCCATAATGAAAATACATTTTCTCAAATTTTAAAATTCATTTACTATTTTTCAAAAATCAATTTCTAATTAATTCCTTAAGAAATTAGCTACCTCAAGGTTAACTCCAGAAATTCCCAAATCTTGGCAGGACCTTACACATGTTAATGTGAGCCTCCAGTTTAAATTTCATGGTCATCGGAGTTGTAGAACTCCGGTTATATCGTTTTTCGTCGGAAAAACCTCAATATTGAAATGGTCATAACTTGCTCATTTTAAGTCATAATGAGCTCATTTTTGGACAGGAGGTACTTTATAACATATATTTTTATGTCCCAAAAGGCTAGAATTTTTCACATAAATTTAGTGGCTGAAACAGCCCCTCTAAAATCATGGCAGCAGCTTTTTCAGTTTTTGCAGCTTTGCACTCCTTTGCTAAAATCAGTCCACACAAAAATCTACAACACCTTTTCCAGTAATTCCACTTGGATTAGTTAGGTAACTCATAGATCTAACTCTAGGACTTGACCACACTCAAAAATTCAAAATATATTAGGAGATATGGTCAATTGAATTTCATGTTACGTTTTTCACAAAATCTGATTTTCAACTCTTTGTGATTTCTAAGAAACTTTCATGTTTTCTCATAATAACCAACATAACTCATTATAACACTTACTAATACCACGTATACCCATGATTTTCATTAGTCCAATGCTTTTATTATGACTTTCATCATAGTCCACGAAAATGCATCCTTTTAGTTGAAGAAATATTTGAGGGTTTAAGAAATGGGTTTTTGTACTGGGGTCAATACAAAATTCGATCTCACGCTCTAGGGTAGGCTAGAAAGTCTTCAAGAATACGTCAAGAAATTTATTAATGATAGAAATATCATTCAAAACTGTGATTCTCATCCAAAACTTGATATAATACGTCACATCGATACCAACTCGTGACTTCTATCCTTTAACCTAGATAAAGACCTCATAATGATGCCTATCAACTCGCCATCTTCTTTCATGATGTCGCCAGAGAAAGTCCGCCTCGATGCATTCCACACAAGGAAATCAACAACAAAAGGATCGGGCTCTTTACTTACGGCTTGATATAACAAAGATTAACTTTAGGGTTTGGTTACTTTGAATTCAGATAACAAAGTTGGTTAGAAATATGAAAGCTAACAACCTTACAAAAAGAATAATGAGTAGTTAATCAATCGCTTTCAAAAAATTACCTCAAAGGCAAGTATTTTCAAAGAGATAATATCGACAGTAACGTGAAAGTGTTTATTTGAATCAAACAAGATTTAAAAAAAAAGCTGAGGTAACGAAGGGTCTCCTACTAACGAGGTTTCAACCAACAAGTCAAAGTCTAAACTTCTCCTGAGTCAAATTTAAACGCTGAACGCAAGCAAGTGAGATAAAAGAATGGGTAGAACCGATATCTAATAAGGTATAGACTTCAAGAATTTATAATTAACTAACCCGTATAACTTCGCTCGAAGTCTTTTGCTTTTTAAGAAGTCATGAAAAACACTCTTCATTAAAACCACCGACTTTGTTTTTGTCCAGATCCGCTTTGGTGCCACCGTCCCACCGGACTTGACTTTGGTGCACAACAAAATCGAGCTAAATGATCTTCTCTTCTTGTAATTTCCACTTCTATTATCTTTGCCATGATTACCACCGGCGTGGTTACCATTCTTAAGATGATAATTTCCCCACGATGGTTATCATTGTTCGATAAATTGCCACCAAAGATGATTATTATCGTGTTGTTGGTCGTTACCTTTTGTTTGAAATTTGAATCAACACTCTCATGTGCTTCATTGCTTATCTCAAAGATTTTCGGATGTCATTCTCAAACACCGCCACAAAACAAGGGTTAATTAACATATCACATATTATCCCTATACTACTCGACCGACCAATTAAATACCAAATAAATTTAGTAGGTCATACTAAAGAAGGAATTCCCCGCCTCCCTCCTAGTTCTTATCTCACATCTCACCAGTGGATCATATCCCTAAGCTCGATACTAACCGTAACGCCCCCAAAATTAGGTATACGCCACCCATCTTGGGTCGCCACTTACATGGTACATAAATTCAAATACAACTTACTAACATAACTGTCGTGGTACAAATACTACATAAACCGTGAGTTTGAATACAAATATTGTCTACTAGATATTATACAAACTCAAAAGGAGTCCTCATTACAACTATTATCACACTATTTCACGTAATAGTGAGGACTACTAATGTTATCCTCTCGACCATTACTCCGCTCCCCGACTCGTCCAAATATGTTCTCATTTCCTCAAGAGAGAATAAAGGAAAGAAAGGGTGAGCTCAACTAGCCCAAGAAGAAATATTACGACTAAGATAATGCGTAATAAATTATCATTAGTCTTCAACAATGTTAAACCGATAAAATACAATAGACAACCAGTTTAATCAGCAATGGAATATGCAATCCATTAAAAGAGTCAAATAGAGAATAAAATCTACTATCTTTTAGGTTTTAAAAGGTTTTCATCAATTTTTATCACCGAGACTCGACAATAAATAAACCACCACATCTAATCATCCCTCGTACTTACGGCCAAGGATTTTCATCAAATTATCAATGGTCATGACTATACCGAATCACCCCGGTCATAATCATACCAAAACTATCCATCATCGCATTACAAAGCCACCGAGGACTTTTGTCACATCATTTATAAGCAGTCATGATTATACCGAATGATCCTCGGTCATAATCATACTAAGTTCATCTATGCACGTAAGACATAGATAACTTTCAACATAATATAACATGAGGATGATGACAATGACATAATAATTCAATAAAACAAGTTCAAGAATTAATTTATCCAAGAACCAATAACGCCCAAGTTGTCAACACGATACTTCTTTGTAGAGTAAAATTCAAGAATTCTCGTAAGAATATTTCCATGAAAAGATATCGATGAAACGCAAATATCAAGGATATTCTACTAATTTCATGGAGTATAAAGTCAAAGTTTTAACCAACCGGGTATAATAAAGAATGGAATAACAAAAGAAATCACCACGCATGCGGTATTGTGATGTATGTGTTATTCCAATGTAATAATAATAATCTAACCAAATTCGTGAAATTCACACATGCGATGATCCAATGTAATAATAAATGTTGAATAATAAACAATGGAACCAAAATCCGGTGTAAAACACACGAATGTGATATTCCAATGTAATAATAAATGCGAATAATAAACAATGGAACCAGTCCTGTAAAAACACATGCATGTGATATTCCAATGTAATAATAAAGAATTGAATAATAAGAAAATCACCAAGTATAGGGGATTCCACAGACACAAGTTATTCCAACAGTAATAAATAAGAATGGAATAATATAAGATTTCACCAAGTATAGGTATATCCACAGATAAACATGTTATGTATAGGTATGCCACTTTTACAAAGTTATTCCAATGTAATAATAATGAATGGAATAATGTAAGTTCTCTTCATGAATAAGAAAGAATAACACCCTTACGTGTGACGCCCCCAAAATTAGGTATACGCCACCCATCTTGGGTCGCCACTTACATGGTACATAAATTCAAATACAACTTACTAATATAACTGTAGGTATAATAATACGACATAAACCGTGAGTTTGAATACAAATATTATCTACTAGATATTATACAAACTCAAAAGGAGTCCTCATTACAACTATTATCACACTATTTTCACGTAATAAATGAGGACTACTAATGCTATCCTCCTCGACCATTACTCCGCTCCCCGACTCGTCCCACCTATATTCTCTCATTTCCGTAAGAGAACAATGAAAGAAAAAGGGTGAGCTCAACTAGCCCAAGAAGAAATATTATGACTAAGATAATGCGTAATAAATTATCATTAGCCTTCAAATAAAGTTGTTAAACCGATAAAATACAATAGACAACCGCGGTTTAATCAAGCAAATAAATAAGCAACCCATTAAAAGAGTCAAGTAGAGAATAAAGTCTACTATCTTTTAGGTTTTAAAAGGTTTTCATCAATTTTTATCACGAGACTCAAATTTTAATAAATAAACCACCACATCTAATCATCCCGTATTACCACGGCCAAGGATTTTCATCAAATTATCAATGGTCATGACTATACCGAATCACCCCCGGTCATAATCATACCAAAACTATCCATCATCGCATTATGTGCCACCGAGGACTTTTGTCACATCATTTATATCAAGTCATGATTATACCGAATGATCCTCGGTCATAATCATACTAAGTTCATCTATGCACGTTAGCCAAAGATAACATAATATAACATGAGGATGATGACAATGACATAAGAATTCAATAAAACAAGTTCAAGAATTATTTAATCCATGAATTATTAACGTCAAAATTGTCAACACGACATCGCTTTCAGTAGAGTAAAATTCAAGAATGATCGTAAGAATATTTCCATGAAAAGATATTGGATGAAACGCAAATATCAAGGATATTCTACTAATTTCATGGAGTATAAAGTCAAAGTTTTAACCAACCGGGTATAATAAAGAATGGAATAACAAAAGAAATCACCATGCATGCAGATTTGATGATATAAAGTTATTCCAACAGTAATAATAATAATTCTAACCAGTCGTGAAATTCACACCGATGTGATGTTCCAACAGTAATAATAAAGATGGAACCAGATCCGTTGTAAAACACGATAGGATATTCCAATGTAATGATAAAGATTTTAACCAGTCCCCTGTAAAAAACACATGCATGGATGTTCCAATGTAATAATAAAAAACGAGTCCTGTCCTAAAACACACGCATGTGATGTTCCAATGTAATAATAGAAGAATGTCACCAAGTATAGGGTAAATCACAGATATAAAAGTTATTCCAATGTAATAATAAGCAATGGAATAACATAAGGATTTCCCAAGTATAGGTATACCGCGATACAAGTTATTATGTATAGGGTATGCCACTTTTTACAAAGTTATTCCAACAGTAATGATAATGAATGGAATAATGTGTTCTCTTCAAGAAGAAAGAATAACACCCTCTACCGTAAAAAGAACCTAATATAGAAATAAAGGAAGTAGCAGAATACTCTTTCTTCTTTCTATAATTTTCTCTATATAACTTCTCTTTATAATTTCTCTCTTGAGTTTCAATGAATTCGTAAGAAAATAATGAAGGAATGAGCTTCTATTTATAGGAAAATGGAATGCATAAGAATTAATCCATGAAACTATCCAGATTGATTTACTTTAATCTGACGGTCCATATTTAAAGAAAAATCTTTTAAATAAAATATAATATATTCTATTTATATAAAAACATTTTATTATGCAAACACTATGCAATACTATGCAAAACACTACGCAACACTATGCATAATAAAATATAATATATTCTATTTATGTAACAACTTTAATAAAGTATTCTATTTTATATAAAAGATGTTTCGCTTTTATTACGTTAATAATACTGAATAAAACAAAACGTCATTATCGCTATAATAATTCATATTATTAATCGACAATAATGGAATCAAACCGAGTGACTTCTCACATAAGCATCAATAATCAATACCGCGCTACTACTATGCAACCACACGATTCATCGTATTTTTTACTACCGAAGTAGTTCAACAAGAACTACTTGAAAACTTCCGCCGTTATTTCAATAAAATATTTTTGTCGCTTTTCTCTCAATCCGACAATAATTTCGCTGTGGGGTCCACCAATGATTGAGTAGTTGTATTTAATATTCCCTCGCTAAACCGAATATTCCCCACCAATCGAATATATAATATAACCACTGCATACTTTGCAAAATTTATAAATACTACCCACAACTATAATATTATCTCAAATTCACACTATAATATTAAAAATTATTTCGACAAAATTTAAATCTTTATTGATAAAATCTGGGGTCTCACAATCTCCCTCCTTATGGAATTTCACCGAAATTAGGGTACGCACTGTATGATAAAGAGGTGAGGATACCTCAATACCTTTATCGTTGAAAACATTAAATTCATCTTTGCAATCCTACCAAAGATATTCATTAACAATTCATCTTTGCACTACAGCCCAAAGATATATAATCAGAAAACCAATAATACTGAGACTCAAATTAATAAGATCACAACCATGAATTATCCATGCACTACTCGCTAAAAAGATATTCGTGTTTTTCAATTACTGGCCATGATTATACCGAATAATCCGTGGTCATAATCATACCAAGTCTATCAATGCACTACTACCAAAGATGACTTTTACCACATCCATGAATTAATATTTCATTGCTTTGAGACTCAAATTCAATAATTAATCCATATCATCGAATCATCCCCGCACTACGTGCCAAGGATATTCATTAAGATCACGACCACAAATTATCCATGCACTACTACCAAAGATAATTGTGTATTCATTAAGATCACGACCACAAATTATCCATGCACTACTACGGCCAAGATAATCGTAGTATTCATTAAGATCACGACCACAAATTATCCATGCACTACTACCAAAGATAATTGTGTATTCATTAAGATCACGACCACAAATTATCCATGCACTACTACCAAAGATAATCGTGTATTCATTAAGATCACGACCACAAATTATCCATGCACTACTACCAAAGATAATTGTGTATTCAATTACTACATGATTATACCAAGATAATCCGTGGTCATAATCATACCAAGTCCATCTATGCACTACAGTGCCACGATGACTTTCAACATAATATAAACACGAGGATAATGATATAAAGAATTAATCAAATGAGATAAAGGATAAATATTAAACATTTATAATGTAATTTATCCAGATTCAAGAATATCCCCATGTTATCAATCACTTAATAATCTCATAATCTAATAACATTAATATTATAATAATATTTTAATCACTTCTTAAATTTATAAACAATTTATCTCAATTGTTTACGCTTTTACCATATAATGCATTTAATCATTCAAAATGCCATACTCATAAAATATCATCACCAATTATCAAATCCTCATCAAAAAATATGCATATACTACTATATAGGATTCTCTAGCCATAAAATCCTATTTTCAACTTTCATATTTCACATAACATATTTAACTCATATGTTCAGTAATTAAACTATTTTCATGAAAAATACCAAATTAGTCCCAAAAATATTTCTTTTCTGGGATTTAGCATAATATAGTCCCATAATGAAAATATATTTTCTCTAATTTTTAAAATTCATTTACTATTTTTCAAAAATCAATTTCCACTTAATTCCTTAAGAAATTAGCTACCTCAAGTTTAACTCCAAAAATTCCCAAATCTTGGCAGGACCTTACACATGTTAACGTGAGCTTCTAGTTTAAATTTCATGGTCATCGGAGTTATAGAACTCCGGTTATAGCGTTTTTCGTCGAAAAAACCTAAATATTGAAAGAGTCGTAACTTGCTCATTTTAAGTCAGAATGAGCTCATTTTTGGACAGGAGGTACTTTATACCATATACCTTCATGTCCCAAAAACCCAGAATTTTTCTCATAATTTAAGTGGCCGAAACAGTCCCTTAAAGTTTCTAGGCAGTAGCATTTTCGAAATTTACAGCTTTGGCCTCCTTTGCTAAAATCAGTCCACACAAAAATCTACAACACCTTTTCCAGTAATTCCACTTGGATTAGTTAGGTAACTCATAGATCTAACTCTAGGACTTGACCACATTCAAAAATTCAAAATATAATAGGAGATATGGTCAATTGAATTTCATGTTACGCTTTTCACCAAAATCGATTTTCAACTCTTTGTGATTTCTAAGAAACTTTCATGTTTTCACATACTAACCAACATAACTCATCATAAAACTTACTAATACTTCATATACCCATGATTTTCATCAGTCCTATGCTTTTATTATGACTTTCATCATAAACCACGAAAACCTGCTCATTTTAGTTGAGAAATATTTGAAGGTTTAAGAAATGGGTTTTGATCGGGGTCAATACAAAATTCGATTTCACGCTCTAGGGTAGGCTAGAAAGTCTTCAAGAATACGCCAAGAAATTTATTAATGATAGAAATATCATTCAAAATCACATTACTCTCATCCAAGACTTGGATAAGACGTCACATTGATACCAACTGTGACTTCTATCCCTTAACCTAGATAAGACCTCACAATGATACCTATAAACTTGCCATCTTCATTCACGATGTCGCCATGTAAAGTCCGGCTTCTTGCATTCCACAAAAGGAAGTTAACAATGAAAGGATTGGGGCTCTTTACTTATGGCTTGATATAACAAATGATTAACTTTAGGGTTTGGTTACTTTGAATTCAGATAACAAAGTTGGTTATGAATATAAAAGCTAACAACCTTACGAAAAGCATGATGAGTAGTTAACCAATTGATTCCTAAAATCACATCAAAGGCAAGTATTTTCAAAAAGATAAGATCGACAGTAACGGAAAGTGTTTATTTGAATCAAACAAGATTTAAAAATAGTAATGCAGAACGGCGGCTCCTACTAACGGTTTCAACCAATAAGTCAAAGTCTAACTTCTCCGAGTCAAATTTAAACGTTGAACGCAAGCAAGAGAGATAAAATAATGGGTAGAACCGGTATCTTATAAGGTATAGACTTCGCAATTTATAAATAACTAACCCGTGATAATTTTATTCAGGTTCCTCGTCACGAGAAAAAAAAACGCTCTCTCTTAAACTACCGGCTCTGGTTTGTCTGGGACAGCCTTTGGTGCCTCCATCCTAGTTGAATTCGTCTTCAATAAACGACAAAATCGAGCTAAGTGGCCTTCTCTTCCACAATTATAACATGCTTTGGATGGCATGGCGCAGCTTCGACTAATGTGTCCCTCTCCTCCGCATTTGAAGCATATGATAGGTGGTCCTTCTCCTTCCTTAACAACAGTCTTTGGTCGACGCGTTTTCCATCATTGTTGAATCTCCTTTTCTTGAAATGTCCATTCTTATTATTTTGGCCCCGATTACCACCCAAGTGGTTACCATATCTCGCCTGTTGATTCCCTCCACGCTTGTTGTCACCGCTCGATGACTACTTTCGGTATTATAATTTTGCTTACGCTTCTTTTAGTTGAGGCTGACTGACTATCGCTATCGCCACTAATCGAGCCCCTATTTACAACATCCGAATAAAAACACAGCTTTATGAGAAATAAGATGTCGACGTATCTCCGCTTCAAACCTCTTAAAACATTCGCGCCATTCTCTTTCATTATCCACCAAGTGGGGACGAATCGTGATAACTCCGCAAATTTTGCCTCGTATCATGACGACCTGGCCATATTGTTTTGTTCCAACTTGATAAACTCCACCTCCTTCATGTGGCGAATACTTTCGTGAAAGTATTTGTCGTTGAATGTACCTCGAACTTCTCCCAAGATATCTTCAAGACAAAGAGGTTGAGTACGCTTTTACCGATTCCCACCAAGAATCGCCTCTCGCGCAAGAACATAAAGGCGTGAAAAGGAACCTTTTGCTCCTTTCGAGCATCCCAAGACATCAAATATCTTGGTAATCTGCTTTATCCATGCTTCGCCGTAAGTGGTTTTGGCTCTCCTTAAACTCCGGTGGTCCCAGCTCCTTGAATTGTTTAATGGTGACCGCCTCGAGAGTTTTCTCGTGTTTCCACCCCACGCTTTTGGACAGAGTCGCTTTACCGATGTTGCATGAATTCTAAAACCTTTTAAACGTATCGTCATTCATCAATTGATCGGTGTTGTTGTTTACAGAGGATTATCGCCATCCTCCGCAGCATTATTGTCCCGATTATTGATATGTGGAGAATCAACAGCCTCCGTGCTCCATTGCTATTCTTAACATTCTCGGATGCCATTTTCAAACACCGCCACAAAATAAGGGTTAATTAACATATCACATATTATCCCTATACTCCGATCGACCAATTAAATACCAAATAGTTTTAGGTAGGTCATACTAACAAGGAATTCCCCGCCTCCCTCCTAGTACTATTATTCACATCTTAGCTGTGGATCATATCCCTAAGCTCGATACCAACCGCGACGCCCCTAAAATTAGGTATATCGCCACCCATCTTGGGTCGCCACTTACATGGTACATAAATTCAAATACAACTTACTAATATAATCTGCCGTGTACAATACGACATAAACGTGAGTTTGAATACAAATATTATATACTAGATATTATACAAACTCAAAAGGAGTCCTCATTACAACTATTATCACACTATTTCACTGCATTATAGTGAGGACTACTAATGCTATCCTCTGGACCATTACTCCGCTCCCCGACTCGTCTCCAAATTTATGTTCTCATTTCTCAAGAGAATAAAATGAAAGAAAAAGTGGTGAGCTCAACTAGCCCAAGAAGAAATATTATGACTAAGATAATGCGTAATAAATTATCATTAGCCTTCAACAAAGGTTAAACCGATAAAATACAATAGACAACCAGCTTAATCTGCAATGAATAAAGAACCCATTAAAAGAGTCAAGAGAGAATAAAGTCTACTATCTTTTAGGTTTTAAAAGGTTTTCATCAATTTTTATCACCGAGACTCAAATTTTAATAAATAAACCACCACATCTAATCATCCCCGCATCACTGGCCAAGGATTTTCATCAAATTATCAATGGTCATGACTATACCGAATCACCCCCGGTCATAATCATACCAAAAACTATCCATCATCGCATTACGTGCCATCGAGGACTTTTATCACATCATTTATATCAAGTCATGATTATACCGAATGATCCCCAATCATAATCATACTAAGTTCATCTACGCACGTAAGCCAAAGATAACATAATATAATGTGAGACCCCGTGATTTTATCAATAAAGATTTAAATTTTGTCAAAATAATTTTTAATATTATGGTGTGAATTTGAGATAATATTATAGTTGTGGGTAGTATTTATAAATTTTGCAAAAGTATCACAGTGGTTATATTATATTCGATATCGGGAATATTCTTAGGTTTAGGAATAATATTACATAACTACCAATCATCATTGGTGGACCCCATTAATGTAATTATTGCCGGATTGATCGGAAAAACGACAAAAATATTTTATTGAAATAACGGCGGAAGTTTTACCGTGGTTACTTGTTGAACTACTCTTAGTAAAAGTAAGATAATCGTGTGGTTGCATAAGAAACATTACCAGTATTGATTATCGATGCTTATGTGAGAAGTCACCACTTTGATTCCATTATCACGATTAATAATATGAATTATTATAATGATAATGACGCTTTTGTTTTATTCAGTATTATTAACGTAATAAAATGTAAACATCTTTTATATAAAATAGTAATACTTTATTAAAGTTATTCTATAAATAGAATATATTATATTTTATTATGCATAGTGTTGCGTAGTGTTTTTTGCGTAGTGTTTTGCATAGTATTGCGTAGTGTTTGCATAGTATTGCATAGTGTTTGCATAGTAAAAAATGTTTTTATATAAATAGAATATATTATATTTTATTTAAAAGATTTTTCTTTAAATATGGACCGTCGATTAAAGTAAATCAATCTGACCGCTTCACGGATTAATTCTTATATGCATTCCATTTTCCTATAAATAAAGCTCATTCCTTCATTATTTTCTTTAAATTCATTGAAACTCTGTAGAGAGAAATTATAGAGAGAAGCTATAGAGAAAAAATTATAGAAAAGAAGAAGATTCTCGCTACTTCACTACTTCTATATTCAGGTTCTTTTTACTAGTGGGTGTTATTCTTTCTTCTTCAAGAGAACTTCATTATTCCATTCACTATTATTCATTGGAATAACTCCGTAAAAGTGGCATACCCTATACATAACTCAGTATCGCGGATACCCTATACTTGGTGAAATCCTTATGTTATTCCATCGCTTATTATTCTGTTGGAATAACTCAGTATACGCTATTTACTATATACTTGGTGACATTCTTCTATTATTCATGTTGGAACATCCTGCTCATGTGTTTTACACCGGACCGGTTCCGCCTTTATCATTCTCATTAGAACATCCCGTCCGTGTGTTTTACACCGGATCTGGTTCCATCTTTATTATTCTCGTTTAACATCCCGCTTGCAGTGAATTTCACCGACTCGTTCCGTTATTATTATTCTCGTTGGAATAACTCGCTTATGCTGGCACCCGCATGCATGGTGATTTCTTTTGTTATTCCATTCTTTATTATACCCAAATAAGTTAAAACTTTGACTTCTATACTCCATGAAATTAGTAGAATATCCTCGATATTTGCGCTTCATCCAAAGATCTTTTCATGGAAATATTCTTCCGATCATTATTGAATTTTACTCTACGAAATAAGATCATGTTGACAATTTGGACGTTAATAATTCATGGATTAAATAATTCTTGAACTTGTTTTATTGAATTACTATGTCATTGTCATCATCCTCATGTTATATTATGTTATCTTTGCTAACGCAGCATAGATGAACTTAGTATGATTATGACCGGATCATTCTTGTATAATCATGACTTGATACAAATGATGTGACAAAAGTCCTCGCCAACATGTAATGCAAATGATGGATAGTTTTGGTATGATTACCACTGGGGTGATTCTAAGATAGTCACGACCATTGATAATTTGATGAAAATCCTTGACCGTGGTACGTGGATGATTAGATGTGGTGGTTTATTATTGTCGAGTCTCAAATGATAAAAATTGATGAAAACCTTTTAAAACCTAAAAGATAGTAGACTTTATTCTCTACTTGACTCTTTTAATGGATTGCTTATTCCGCCGCAGCTTAAACCGGTTGTCTATTGTATTTTATCGCTTTAACATCGTTGCTGCTAATGATAATTTATTCTCGCATTATCTTAGTCATAATATTTCTTCTTTGGGCTAGTTGAGCTCACCTTTTCTTTCACCGTTTCTTCGTGAAATGAGAACATAATTTGGGACGAGTCTGGGAACGGCAGTAATGGTCCGCAGGATAAGATTAGTAGTCCTCACTATTCTTACGTGAAATAGTGTGATAATAGTTGTAATGAGGACTCCTTTTGAGTTTGTATAATATCTAGTAGACAAAATTTGTATTCAAACTCACGCTTTATGTCGTATTGCACACCTACGCTTATATTAGTAAGTTGTATTTGAATTTATGTACCATGTAAGTGGCGACCCAAGATGGGTGGCGTATACCTAATTTTGGGGCGCCACATATAACACGAGGATGATGACAATGACATAGTAATTCAATAAAACAAGTTCAAGAATTATTTAATCCATGAATTATTAACGCCCAAATTGTCAACATGATCTCGTTTTCAGAGAGTAAAATTCAAGAATGATCGTAAGAATATTTCCATGAAAAGATATTGATGAAACGCAAATATCAAGGATATTCTACTAATTTCATGGAGTATAGAAGTCAAAGTTTTAACCAACCGGGTATAATAAAGAATGGAATAACAAAAGAAATCACCATGCATGCAGATTGTGATGTATAAAAGTTATTCCAACAGTAATAATAATAACGGAACTGTGTCGTGAAATTCACACCGATGTGATGTTCCAATGTAATAATAAAGATGGAACTGATCCGGTGAAAACACACAGATAGATATTCCAATGTAATGATAAAGATTTTAACCAGTCCTGTAAAACACACGCATGTGATGTTCCAATGTAATAATAAAAAAATAGAACTGTGTCCTATAAAAACACACGCATACGATGTTCCAATGTAATAATAGAAGAATGTCACCAAGTATAGGTAAAACATGAGATACAAAGTTATTCTAATGTAATAATAAGCAATGGAATAACATAAGGATTTCACCAAGTATAGGTATACCGCGTGACAAAAGTTATGATAGGTACGCCACTTTTACAAAGTTATTCCAATGTAATGATAATGAATGGAATAATGTAAGTTCTCTTCAAGAAGAAAGAATAACACCCTTTACCGTAAAAGAACCTAATATAGAAGTAGTGAAGTAGCAATCTTCTTCTTTCTATAATTTTCTCTATAGCTTCTCTCTATAATTTCTCTCTGTAGTTTCAATGAATTGTAAGAAAAAAACGGAAGAAGGAATGAGCTTCTATTTATAGGAAAATGGAATGCATAAGAATTAATCCATGAACTATCCAGTATTGATTTACTTTAATCTGACGGTCCATATTTAAAGAAAAATCTTTTAAATAAAATATAATATATTCTATTTATATAAAAACATTTTACTATGCAAACACTATGCAATACTATGCAAAACACTATACAACACTATGCATAATAAAATATAATATATTCTATTTATGTAATAACTTTAATAAAGTATTCTATTTTATATAAAAGATGTTTCGCTTTTATTACGTTAATAATACTTAATAAAACAAAACGTCATTATCGCTATAATAATTCATATTATTAATCGACAATAATGGAATCAAACCGAGTGACTTCTCACATAAGCATCAATAATCAATACCGTAAAGCTACTTATGCAACCACACGTATTATCGTATTTTTACTACCGAGTAGTTCAACAAGAACTACTGAAAACTTCCGCCGTTATTTCAATAAAATATTTTTGTCGCTTTCTCAATCCGATAATAATTACATTGTGGTCCACCAATGATTGAGCTGTTGTCATTTAATATTCCTCGCTAAACCTAATATTCCCCACCAATCGAATATAATATAACCACTTGCATACTTTGCAAAATTTATAAATACTACCCACAACTATAATATTATCTCAAATTCACACTATAATATTAAAAATTATTTTGACAAAATTTAAATCTTTATTGATAAAATCAGGGTCTCACATTACGGGTACAACAAATAATACCTTTACCGTAAAAGACACCGGATATCAAAGTAAGGAAGTACCGTAATACCATTCTTCTTTCTCTCTATAGATTTTCTCTATAACTTCTCTCTATAATTTCCCTCTCTAGAGTTTCAAAGGAATTCGTAAAGAAAATAATGAAGGAATGAACTTCTATTTATAGGAAAATAGAATGCATAGTAATTAATCCATGAAACTATTCAGATTGATTTACTTTAATCTGACTATATTTTTAAGCAAAATCTTTTAAATAAAATATCATATATTCTATTTATATAAAAACATTTTACTATGCAAACACTATGCAACACTATGCAAAACACTATGCAACACTATGCATAATAAAATATAATATATTCTATTTATAGAATAACTTTAATAAAGTATTCGCTTTATATAAAAGATGTTTCGCTTTTATTACGTTAATAATACGAATAAAACAAAACGTCATTATCGCTATAATAATTCATATTATTAATCGATAATAATGGAATCAAACCGGTGACTTCTCACATAAAGATCAATAATCAATACCAGTATGCTACTATGCAACCACACGATTCTTTGTACTTTTACTAATACCGAAGTAGTTCAACAAGATCAACGGTAAAACTTCCGCCGTTATTTCAATAAAATATTTTTGTCGCTTTCTCGATCCGACAATAATTACATTGTGGGGTCCACCAATGATTGAGCTGCCAGTTATTTAATATTCCCCGCTAAACCGAATATTCCCGACCAATCGAATATAACATAACCACTCAGATACTTTGCAAAATTTATAAATACTACCCACAACTATAATATTATCTCAAATTCACACCATAATATTGAAAAATTATTTCACAAAATTTAAATCTTTATTGATAAAATCTGGGTCTCACATTGTTCCACCAAAATGTATGTCGAATATCACGATACATTTTAGTACTCCCGGTGATGGATTGCAAAACCGGTGTGTTGTGTGCCTCCATCATGATTCTATGCTTCAAGTCGTAATCGTTAGAAGCAGAAAAGTCCGAGTTGAATCTAAGTATTCCTTCTTCATCGATTCTTGCTTCGAATAACACCTTCTTGCGCTTTCTTCTTCATACGCATCGCCTATGTCCGTAGCTTGAAGCAGTTTAACTTTATCGATTAAAGTTTGGTTCTACTCAGATATTCGCTCATCATCACGTGGGTCCCTAGAGTCTTTAATTCAACCTCCATCCTTTCAAGTCATACGAAATGGGCCTTTGATTAACAATATCGCACTCGTATCGCGATATGATCTTCTACTCAATGCGTCAACTACTACGCTCGCTTTTTCGTGATGATATCAATAATGTGATCGTAATCTTCAATAGTTCAAGCCAACGTCGTTGCCGCATGTTGAGTTCTTTTGGGTGAAGAAATATTTGAGGCTTTTATGGTCCGTATAAATCTCCACTTTCTCCCCATACAAGTATTGTCTCCAAATTTTCAACGCGAATACATTGCCACAACTCTAGATCATGAGTAGGATAATTTCTCTCATATTCTTTGAGTTGTCGTGAGGCATAAAGGCTATGACTTTTCCATGTTGCATGAGAACGCATCCTAACCCTTTTCGCAAGCATCGCCAGATATAACAAATCCATCCGCATTGGATGGTATTGCGAGCAACAGTCTTAAATGAGTCTCCTCTTGAGCTCTTGAAACCCTTCTCGCATTCCTCGCCCCATACGAATTTTGTATCTTTCCGAGTCAGCAGAGTTAACCGGAGTAGCGATTCGAGAAAATCCTTCCACGAATCTCCGATAATAACCAACTAAGCCCAGAAAGCTACGCACTTCGGTCACCGACTTTGGTTGCTCCTAACTTTGTACTGCTTCAATCTTTGCCGGGTCAACAGATATTCCATGTTTTGACACCACGTGCCTAAGGAATTCTACTTCCTCAAGCCATAACTCACATTTCTTCAGCTTGGCATAAATCTTGTTTTCACGAAGCCTTTCAAGTATCATCTTCAAATGGTGCTCATGATCTTCACGACTTTTGGAATAGATGGGGATGTTATCAATAAAGACAACAACAAACTGATCCATATATTCCTTGAATACACGGTTCATCATATCCATGAAAGCAGCAGGAGCATTAGTCAATCCAAAAGACATGACTAAGAATTCATAATGCCCGTCTTGAAGTTCCGAAGGCGCCTTTGAATATCCTCGCTTTTAATCTTCAATGATGATATCCGTAATCGAAGATCGATCTTTGAAAAGAATTGTGCTCCTTCAGCAATCGGTCGAACAGTCATCAATGCGAGGTAGCGGATACCTATTCTCGATGGTGACATGGTTTAATTCTCGGTAGTTAATACAAAAGTCGCATACTCCTATCTTTCTTCTTTACTAAATAAAACAGAGCACCCCAAGGAGATGTACTAGACGAATGAAACCTATGTCTAACAATTCCTCAGAGTTGGACTTTTAACTCCTCAAGTTCAATAGAGCCATTCGATATGGGTTTTAGAAATGGGTTTTGTACTTCTCCAAGATCAATAAAGAATTCAACATCACGCTCGGGGTAGAATCGAAGTTCTTCGTGAAATACATCGTAATTCTCAACAATAGAAATATTATTCAAATCGACTTGTCTTTGTTCAAATCCATAACATGGGATAAGAAAGCTTGACATCCGCTTTTCAATAAATGAATAGCTTTATGGTTTGATATGATAGTGGATCGATTTTAGTGGTTTAGTTGTTTGAATTAAGTATGACAAAGTTGGTTAGGAATATGAAAACTAACAACTTTACTTTAAAATAATCAATTTTGGCATGATGAGTGGTTAACCAATCAATTCCTAAAATCACATCAAAAGCAAGTATTTTTAAAGAGATAAGATCAACAGAGTAATGTGATAGTGCTAACTTGGATCATGCAAGATTTATAAACTGTGGATGTAACGAAAGTTTCGCCTAACCAGAGTCTCCACCGATAAATCAAAGTCTAATTTCACCGAGTCAAGTTTAAAACGTTGAGCACAAGCAGAGAGATAAAAGAATGGGTAGAACTTATCTAGTAAGGTATAAACTTCGCAAGAGTTCAAGATTATCTTACCCATAATCACCTCGTTCGGGTTCCTCGCGTTTTGGCGACCACGACAAACGCTTCTTCCAGAAACCGCCGATTTCGACTTTTTTCGACAACCTTGAGTCACCATCCCCGTTGAACTTGGTTTTGCTCTGAACAATCCCGAGCTATATGGCCTTCCTTTCCACAAATTGTAACATACCTTGGATTGTTGTAGATGCAATTTGGTGATATGTCTCTTCCGCATTTGTAACATCTAATCAAGGCTTAGTTCTTCCTCCCTAGAATTTGTTATTGGTGCCGGTGCTATCTGGCGATGTAAGACCCCAACTTATTATTAATGAAATTTAATTTTCTATTTATTATTTTGAAATAGTAAGGGTTGATTTGATTAATGTGGATAGTTATGGGTAAAATACGCAAATATTTCAAAATAAGTAAGTGGTTATAAAATATTCATTGTTGTCAGAATATACCAACTCATGACGCCCCAAAAAATAGGTATACATCACCCATCTTGGGTAAATCGACATACATGGTACGTAATTTAAATACAACTTACTAATATAACTGCCGTGGTACAATACGACATAAACCGTGAGTTTGAATACAATATTGTCTACTAGAAATCATACAAACTCAAAAGGAGTCCTCATTACAATTATTATCACACTATTTCACAGAATAGTGAGGACTACTAATGCTATCCTCTGGACCATTACTCCGCTCCCCGACTCGGTCCCAAATTTATATTCTCATTTCACGAAGAGAACAGTGAAAGAAAAGGTGAGCTCAACTAGCTCAGTAAGAAATATTATGACTAAGATAATGCAGAATAAATTATCATTAGCCTACAACATTGTTAAACTGATAAAATATAATGAACATCAAGTTTCACTACAACGGAACCAGCAATCCATTAAAAGAGTCAAGTAGAAAATAAAATCTACTATCTTTTATGATTTAAAAGGTTTTTCATCATCATTATAGTGAGACTCACTTTTAATAAATATTCCACATCATCGAATCACCCCTCGCACTACTAGGCCAAGGATATTTTTAGTATCACGACCACAATTATTCATGCACTACTGCCAAGAATATTTGTGTATTCATTAATGGTCATGATCATGCCAACAATCATCCATCAATGCACTACGGGCCACCGAGGATTTTACCACATCATTTGTAACATTACTACTATGATTACAATCAATAGTCTCTCGTCATAATCATACCAAATCCATCTACGCACTACAGCCCACGTATGACTTTCAACATAATATAAACATGAGGATGATGACAATGATATTCAATAAAACAAGTTCAAGAATTAATTTATCTAGGAACCAATAACATCCAAATCGACAACACGATACGCTTTGTAGAGTAAAATTCAAGAATCTTTGAAAGAATATTTCCATGAAAGGATATCGGATGAAGCGCAAAATATCAAGGATATTCCACTAATTTCATGGAGTATAGAAGTCAAAGTTTTAACCAACTCGGGTATAATAAAGAATGGAATAACAAAAGAAATCACCATGCACGCGATAGATCGCACACAGCAAAAAGTTATTCCAGTAAATAATAAATAACGGAACCGGTCCCAGCCAGAAAACGCATGCAGCATGTGATATTCCAATGTAATAATAAAGAATGGAACCAGTCCTGTAAAAAACACACGCAGCAGATGTTCTAACAAAATAATAATAAAGATTTTAACCAGTCCTGTAAAAACACACAGCATGTGATGTCGGGTTTGAACCTCTCGTAAACATCCGCGTACATGCTTCCTCATTCTCCACCAAATGAGGTGCAAACTCGATAACTCCGCCGAACTTCGCCTCGTCTTCGGGACACCGCCATGTTATTCTCGCTTCTAGTCTAATAAACTCCACTTCCTTCATACGACGAATACTTTCGTGGAAGTACTTGTCATTGAACTGCTTCAAACGCTCCCACGACATACGCCGAAAGCGGTGGATGGGTACGCCACATGATTCCCACCAAAGAATCACCTTCGCCACGGAACATAAAAAAGCGCGAATGGAACTTTCTCGTTCCTCCGCATCCCAAGACATCGAATATCTTGGTAATTTGTTTTGACCCACGCCTCCGCCTTTAATCGGATCCGGCTTTCCCACTTGCGGTGGTCCCAACTCTTTGAACTGCTGGTCAGTGACCACCCGTGAATCGCTATCATTTCTCCTCAGATTTTGAACACGAAGTCTCCTCGTCCGATTTTGCATGAACCGCAAAAAAGCTTCTAAACATCCCCTCGCTCATCATCTGCGCACGGTGGTGTTGTTCACGGGAGAACATTGCCACCGTCAGACGCTTCTCCTCGTTGGTAAAGACAGGGCATCTCCACTGGTCTCATTTACTCCATCATTAATATTCTCGACGACATTCTCAACATCATTATAAAATAAGGGTTAATTAAGGAAATCAATATATCACATAATATCCCTATATACCGACCTAACTAACAAATAAGCTTAGGTAGACACACTAGCGAAGGATTTACTCGCCTCTCCTCCTAGTTCTATTCCCCGATCTCCGCCAGAGATCATATCCCTAAGCTCGATACTTAACTATGATGCCCCCAAAATAGGTATACACAACACCCATTCTGAGTCGCCAAATACATGGTACAAAAAGCAAACTACAACTTCAATAATACAAATGTCGTGTGAAATACGACAATATATACTGTGAGTTTAAATATAATATTGTCTTCTAGATAATATCCACATGCAAATAAATCCCCATCATAATTATTGATTCATTATTTTACAAAAATGGTGAGGACTACTAAACAACTCTCTCTAGAACCTTCATTCCATACCCCGACTAGTACTTGCTACATTCTCGCCTCCCGAGAAGAAAAAAATGGAACAACAAGGAAAAGGGTGAGCTCAACTAGCCCAAAGAAGAATATTATGACTAAGATAATATACAACAAATTATCGTTAGTCTTCAACAGGAAAAATCGATGTAGAATACAATGAGCTGACAAGTTTCAGGATCAATATTCGCAGTGAAATAATAATTCATAGAAGAGTTACGTAGAGAATGAAATCTACTATAATCTATGAATTTAATATCCATCATCAATATTTTATCCTCGTAACATCAATCAATATGCATCCGAATCAAATATTCATCTTTGCACTACTGTGCCAAAGATATTCATCATTAATCAATGTTCATTTAAACACTGCTCATCTTTTGCACTACAAAGCAAAGATATTAATCAATCGGCCATGTTCATCTCTGACACTGCTCATCTTTGCACTACAGGCCAAAGATATTCTTCAGAAATCATTCATCTTTGCACTACAGTGCCAAAGATATTCAATAATATCATCATTTAAGACCGAGGATGATGAAAATATTTTTAAAAGCACGAATCCAAAGAAACAAAATAACAAGGATTAAGGATTAAGGATTAAGGATTCGTACTTGGTTTTATCCACGCCCAAAAATACCTCAAAAATAATCATAGTGGTGTAAAATTCAAGAATGATCAAAACATGGATACAATCGAGTTAGTATCCGAATAGATATTTTGGACAAAAAGAAGAAATTTTATTTTTCTATGAATAGT
The DNA here is from genome assembly GCA_020205615.1 of Panax quinquefolius. Lineage (NCBI taxonomy): Eukaryota > Viridiplantae > Streptophyta > Magnoliopsida > Apiales > Araliaceae > Panax > Panax quinquefolius. The sequence goes on along the minus strand of CM035160.1, from coordinate 2,793,636 downwards.
CACGATATCATCGTGAATAGTGGTCAGATACGTGAATAAAGCCGATATACGTGAATAAGAATCTCCGACACCAAAAGATAGAAATTCTACAAAAAACATCTTCACGCTTATTTAATAGTACTCGTGAATAGAACTCGTGAATAAGAATTCATTAATAAGAACTCGTGAATAAGAACTCATGAATAAGAACCCATGAATAGTAACCCCGACATGAAAAAGTTCCAAATTTGATAAAACTTCAGATCAATATTTCAAAGATAATGATATTGAAGAAATAATATCATTACTTAAAAAATAATATCCCTTTACCTCGAAAGATCAAGATTTAAATTTGAAACACCTGGATATAAAGCTATGACTTGACTTGCACTTAGTATAGCAATACTCAAAGTATACTCAAAATACTCACAAGAATACGCCGATAATATAGAGAGAAAACTTCGATTTACGGTGTGATTTTCAATTCTAACCCAAGACCCTATTTATAGAAATTGCTTAGAACACCAAAAGTTAGAAAATTTAATAAATTAATATATATATATATATCAAATTCATACGCCAACCTTAGAATTCAGATCCTAGCATTTCCCACATGCCACCTTCTAGAAAGAAATGATAAAAACGTTTTTCATAAAATAAATAATTAAAACTTACAAAAATTAATTATTTGAGCTTCGAACTTCAATAATTCATAATAAATAGCCCTTTCATCAGAAAATTCAATCTCAAGCGAATTTTTATAGGAAATTCAATTCTCTACAACTTTGCGTAAGAAAGTTTTTCCAAATTCCAATCGAAATTGATCCAAATCCACAAACGGCAATTTTACACAGTTATAATCAAATTTCACCAATAAATGGGGTCCACCGACATGTTTAACATGTTTTAAACATTTATTGCAACAAAATACTCTTCCTCCTCGATACTCATATATCCCACATTCGTTGTAAAAAATATCACCGTTAATATATTATTAAAATAATATATTTAAATGAATTATTTTATCGTAAAAAGATAAAATATTAATTTTCAACAATTGTCATTTTAAAATTTTCTCCATCTATATCCACATAAAATCAATATTTTCCTCATCATATAAATCAATAATTAATTATTCACAAATAATATTACGTAATCACAATATTGACAACCGTGCGCCTCCCAGAAAGAGGGCTTTCCAATAAGAATTTCTTCTTATCATGCCAATTGATTAGGTGACCAAACCTCTCCTTGATGTAACTTTCTAGACATTGCCAATAATGTTATCTAATAATATTATTCGGATAATATGAATTATTGCTTCGATAATGAAAGATACCGTGTAATGACAATTATCAAACAACAAATAATATAAAATATCAACGCAAAGAATTATTAACTCAATAAAATAATTGAATAAGAATTATCAGTAACCATTATTGAGTAGTGCCTTCTACGTAAGAATCAATAATTGGTGCAATACTGCAGCTTCTTGTTCAACAACGCAGATATTAGTGTGTTTTAACCAATTTGGGTATTCCAACAAAGATAATCTGTGAATAACTACGCTGGTTATTTAAAACAAACTTATATTTGTCGCTTTCTTCATCCAATCACTTTCCAGTTATGGGGCCCATTATGGTCGTCATGCTGCAGTCCGTCACGCATTTAATATTCCCCGACAAAGAATGAATATTTTATAACCACTTGCTTAATTTGAAATATTTGCATATTTAACCCTTAACTATCCACATTAATCAAATCAACCCTTACTATTTCAAAATAATAAATAAAGGAAATTCTTTTTATTTAAAAAATATTTCGGGGTCTTACAGATATGATGCAGCAATTACTGTAGCAATAATTGAGCATAGCTGAGTGACTTCTCACGTAAGCATCAATAATCAATATCGTGTGCTACTATACAACTACTATGCCAGACATCGTATTTTTGTACTACTACGGGTAGTTCAACGCTTTAAATCTAAGAATAACACCTCTGCCGTTATTTTTATAGAAAGATAATTTTGTCATTTTCTAACTATGACAATACTTCCGTTAGGGGTCCACTTAATGATTGAAATATTCGTATTAATATTCCCCGAACAAAGAATATTCCCACCAAACGAATATTTTATAACAACTTGCTTACTTTTGCAAAATTTATAAATATTACCCACAACTATAACATTATATCAAATTTATTCCATAATATTCAAAAATAATATTTATAGAAAATTCATCTTTATTTATAAAAGTTGGGGTCTTACAAAAGTCATAGCCTATGCCTCGTGACAACTTAAAGAGTATGAGAGGAATTATCCTACTCATGATCTAGAGTTAAGTTGATCATTCATTTTAAAGATATGGAGGCACTATCTATATGGGGAGAAAGTGGAGATATATTCGCACCATAAAAAGCCTCAAATATTTCTTCACGCATAAAAGGAACTCAACACGCAAGAACGACGTTGGCTTGAGTTGTTGAAAGATTACGACCACACTATTCAATACCATCCTGAAAAGCGAATACATGTAGTAGTGACGCTGCGTTGAGTAGAAGATCATATCTGGGAATGAGTGCGATGATGTCAAGTATACGCGTAGAGCCAACTTTAATAGAAAAGTTAAGGTAGCTCAAGCCACAAACCTTGAGCGATCGTATGAAGAAGAAAGTACAAGAAGGTGTTATTCCAGAAGCGAGAATTGATGAAGAAAGAATACTTTGAGTCCACTCCAAACTTTGTGTCCCTAACGACTCTGATTTGAAGTACAAGATTATGATGGAGGCACACAATACACCTTTTGCAATCCATCCTGGAAGTACCAAAATGTATCGTGATCTTGACATACATTTTGGTGGAACAATATAAAGAGAGAGATTGCAAAGTTTATCTCAATGTGTTTAACTTGTCAACGTGTAAAGGCGGAGCATCTAGTACCTAAGGGTCCGTTGCAACCACTTGAGATTCGGAAATGGAAGTGGAACACATTACCATGGATTTCGTTCGGGTCTTCCTACGGTTTCTCAAGGCATCAATGCTATTTTGGGTTATTGTTGATAGATTAACCAAGTCGTCGATCATTTCTTGCCGTACGGTGAGACTTATTCCTCGAACGTCTTCTAGTACATATGCGTGAATGAGATTGTGAGGTTGCATGGCATACCAGTATCCATAGTTTCGGATCGTGACCCAAGATTCACTTCAAGATTTTGGGTTAGCTTGCAAAAAAGCTATGGAGCGCGGTTTGCGATTTAGTTCTAAGATACCATCCTCAAAGCGGACGTCTGATCGAAAGGACTATTCAAACTCTTGAAGATCTATTAAGACTACGTGTCCTGAACTTCAAGAGGCGGTTGGGATAAGTATTTACCATTGGTGGAATTCTCCTACAACAACAAGTTATCGAGCAAGTATAGGTGTGGCTCCATTGAAGCATTATATGGATGAAAATGTCGCTCTCCGGTATGTTGGGGCGAGGTGGGTGAAGCAACATTGTTGGGACCCGAGGGTTGATACGATATGACTACCGAAAAGATCCAAATGATTCGACAACGATACAAAAGCAGCACAAGATTGACAAAAAGTTATGCGGATCTTCATCGAAAGGGCGTGGAATTTAGTATAGGGGATCGTGTATTATTATCGAGTTGCTCCATGGAAGGGAGTTATAAGATTTGGGAAGAGAGGAAAGCTCAATCCACGATTTATCGGTCCATTTCAAATTCTTGACCCAGTAAGAAATGTAGCCTATAGACTCGCTTTACCTCCGAGTATGTCTCGTGTTCATAATGTGTTTCATATATCATACTTAAGAAATATGTGAAAGAGACCCGAACCACGCTATAGAGTTAGAACCCAGGACGAAATAGCCAAAAGACTTAACGTATGAGGAGGTACTGTCAAGATCTTGGATAGGAAGGAGCATGTCCTTCGCATGAAAGGTCATACCACAAGTTAAAGTTTTGTGGAGGAATCATGCTTTATAGAGGAAATGACCGGGAATTGGAAAGCGGAAATGAAAGCGAGGTATCCTCACCTTTTCAAACACCGAGCACGTCGTCAATTTCGAGGACGAAATTTCATAAGGAGGGGAGGTTGTAAGACCCCAACTTATTATTAATGAAATTTAATTTTCTCTATTTATTATTTTGAAATAGTAAGGGTTGATTTGATTAATGTGGATAGTTATGGGTAAAATACGCAAAATATTTCAAAATAAGCAAGTGGTTATAAAATATTCATTGTTGTTTGGGAATATTCGTTTACTCGTGGAATATTCTTCTTTGTTGGGGAATATTAAATGCACGACGCACGCGAGCATTTTGTGGGCCCCATAACTGAAAAGCGATTGGATGAAGAAAACGACAAATATAAGTTGTTTAAAAATAACTTGGCAGTAGTTATTCACCAATTAATCTTTGTTAAAATACTTTCGTGGTTAAAACACGAAGATTACCTGTATTGCACCAATTATTGATTCTTACGTGAAGAAGACACTACTCAATAATGGTTACGATAATTCTCGCTCAAGATTTTTTATTGATTTAATAATTCTTTGCGTTGATATTTTATATTCTTTATTGTTTCAATAATTGTCATTACACAATATTTTTCATTATCGAAGCAATAATTCATATTATCCTAATAATATTATTAGATAACATTATTGGCAATGTCTAGAAAGTTACATCTAAAGAGAGGTTTGGTCACCTAATTGTGCTTGAGTGAAGGAGAAATTCTTATTGAAAGCCCCTCTTTCTCAGGAGCGGCCGGTTGTCGATCTTGTGATTATGTAATATTATTTGTGAATAATTAATTATTGATTTATATAATGAGGAAAATATTGATTTTATGTGATATAGATGGAGAATTTTTTTAATGTGACAATTGTTGAAAATTAATATTTTATCTTTTTCGATAAAATAATTCATTTAAATATATTATTTTAATAATATAATAATAGTGATATTTTACAACGAATGTGGGATATATGAGTATACGAGGAGGAAGAGTATTTTGTTTGCAATAAATGTTTAAAACATGTTAAACATGTCGATTGATCTAATTCCATTTATTGATCGAAATTTGATTATAACTTGTAAAATCACCCGTTTGTGAATTTCGGTCAATTTCTGTTTGGAATTTGGAAAAACTTTCTTCTGCAAAGATGTAGAGAATTGGATTTCCTATAAAAACTCGCGAGATTCGAATTTTTCTGATAAAGGGCTATTTATTATGAATTATTGAAGTTCCGAAGCTTCGGATAATTGATTTTTGGAAGTTTAAAATAATTTAAATTAGAAAAACGTTTTTGATATGTTTGGTGGGCTTGGTTGGTTGTTGAAATGAGCTGATTTCAGTTTATAAGAGTGTGCGTAGGAAAATTTTTATATATATTAATATTATATTAAATTTTCTACTTTGTGTTCTAAGCATTTTCCTATAAATAGGTTCTTGGGTTAAATTGAAAATTACACCAAAAAGCAAGTTTTCTCTTTCTATATTATCGAGCGTATTCTTGTGAGTATTTTGAGTATATTTTGAGTATTGCTATACGATGCAAGTTCAAGTCATAGCCTATATCCGATGGTTCAACTAGAAGTACTGTCATTGTGAGGTAAGGGATATTTTTTTTTTCTCCGTAATGATATTATTTCTTCAATATCATTATCTTTGAAATATTGATCTGAAGTTTTTATCAAATTTGGAACTTTTGGTGTCCTGAGTTACTATTCACGTATCTGACCTTTATTCACGTATACTTGTATACTATTTCACGAATCACGACCTTATTCATCGAAAAATGAAAATTTTCCTTTTCGTCCCAAAATATCTATTGTGGATACTAGCTTTTATTGTATCCATGTTTTGATCATTCTTGAATTTTACACCACTATGATTATTTTTGAGGTATTTTGGACATGGATAAAACAAAGTACGAATCCTTAATCCTTAATCCTTGTCATTTTGTTTCACTTTGGATTCGCTTTTTTAAAAATATCTTTCATCATCCTCGCCTTAAATGATGATATTTTTGAATATCTTTGGCCCATGGTGCAAAGATGAATGATTTCGATAAATATCTTTGGCCGTAGTGCAAAGATGAGCAGTGTTTAGATGAATACGACCAACTCGATGAATATCTTTGGCTTTGTAGTGCAAAGATGAACAGTGTTTAGATGAACATGACCAATCGATGAATATCTTTGGCACAGTAGTGCAAAAGATTAATATTTGATTCCGTATATATATTGATTGATATTACGGGGATAAAAGATGAGCGATGAACTTTTAAATTCATACATGTAGAAGATAGTAGTTTGCATTCTCTACTTAACTCTTCTAATGAATTATTATTTTGCCGCAAATATTGATTTAAAACTTGTTGTCTATTGTATTCTATTAGATTTTTCCTGTTGAAGACAAACGATAATTTGTTGTATATTATCTTAGTCATAATATTCTTTCTTTGGGCTAGTTGAGCTCACCCTTTTCCTTGTTGTTCCATTTTTCTTCTCGGGAGGCGAGAATGTAATGAAACTTAGTCGGGTAATGGAATGAAGGTTCTAGAGAGAGTTGTTTAGTAGTCCTCACCATTTTGTAAAATAATGTATTAATAATTATGATGGGGATTTATTTGCGTGTGGATATTGTCTGGATGGCAATATCCGTATTTAAACTCACAGCTTATATGTTGTAATAATAAAGTTGTAGTTGTTTCTCGCATACCATGTATTGACAACTCGGAATGGGTGATGTATACCTATTTTGGGGCGCCACAACCGATGTCTTCCCGTCATTGTTAAATCTCCTCTTTCTCAAATTTTCACTGACTCACCTCTCCTATTATCACGGCCACGATGACCACCCGAGTGGTTACCGCCTTTGTTCAGATTTTTCCTCCTCGTTGGTTAGCATCGCTCGATGACCGCTATCACCGGGTATGACCACCAGTTGTGGTCCCTCGGTTGCACATACTCATTATCTCATTGTAATAATTGAGCCTGCATTTAACATCTCAATATAAAGAAAATTTATGAGATATAAGATATTGCGGAATCTCGACTTTAGACCTCTCGAAACATCCTTGTCATTCGCTCCTCATTTTCGACCAAATGAGGTGCAAACCTGGATAACTCGCAAACTTACGCCTCGTCTTTGGGACACCGCCATGTTGTTTTGTTCAAGTCTCGATAAACTCCACCTCCTTCATATACTGAATACTTTCGTGAAAGTACTTGTCATTGAATAGTTTTTAAAATATTTCCCAAGACACGCCGAAAAGTGCGCCGGGTCGGATACGCTTACGATCCTCCACCACTCCAGGTCCTGCCTCTCACCGCGAACATAAAGGTGGAGAATAGAACCTTCGTTCTCCGTGCATCCCAAGACATCGAATATCTTGGTAATTTGCTTGACCCACGTTTTTGCCATGATCGGATCCGGCTTTTCCTTAAATTCTGGTGGTCCCAACTCTTTGAACTGCTTGGCTGGGACAAGCCGCGCATTGCTAGCATTTCCACCCGTATTCTGTGCACGAGTTTCCCTCGTCTAGTTTTGCATAAAATATAAAAAACTTCTGAACATCCCATCATTCATCATTTGTTCGGTAGTGTTATTTACAGGAGGATTATTTCCTTCTTGTTGCACGTTCTCCTGGTTTGAAACTAAAGGTTGTTCCACAGTCTCATACACTATATTGTTAACGTTCTCAGCAGCCATTCTTAAATACTGTCATAAAACAAGGGTTAATTAAACAAATTAACATATCACATAATATTCTTATATTATGACTGACCAACAAATAAGCTTAGATATGATACACTAGCGAATGATTTACTCATCTCTCCCCTCCTAATTCTATTCCACGATCTCCGCCAGAGACCATATCCCTAAGCTTGATACCAAATATGACGCCCCCAAAATAGGTATATGTGACGCCCCCAAAATAGGTATACATCACCCATTCTAAGTTGTCAATACATGGTACGTAAACAACTACAACTTTATTATTACAACAATAAAATCGTGAGTTTGTATACAAATATTATCTTCAGACAATATCTATACTCGGATAAATCCTCATCATATTTATTGATATATTATTTTACAAAAATGGTGAGGACTACTAAACAACTCTCTCTAGAACTTTCATTCCATACCCCAGACTGCATCTTCTATATATTCTCGCCTCCCCAAGAAGAAAAAAAATGGAACAAAAAGGAAAAGGGTGAGCTCAACTAGCCCAATAAGAAGGATATTATGACTAAGATAATATACAACAAATTATCGTTAGTCTTCAACAGGGAAAAATCTAATAGAATACAATAGACAACAAATTTTAAATCAATATTCGCAATGAAATAATAATTCATTAGAAGAGTTAAAGTAGAGAATGCAAACTACTATCTTCTATGTATGAATTTAAAAGTTCATCGCTCTATCTTTTATCCCCTGTAACATCAATCAATATATATCCGAATCAAATATTCATCTTTACACTACAGCCAAAGATATTCATCACTGTCATGTTCATCTAAATACTGTTCATCTTTGCTACGGGCCAAAGATATTCTTCAGAAATCATTCATCTTTGCACTACAAAGCCAAAGATATTCAATAATATCATCATTTAAGACCGAGGATGATAAAAATATTTTTAAAGAAACGAATCCAAAGAAACAAAATGACAAGGATTAAGGATTAAGGATTAGATACTTTGTTTTATCCATGTCCAAAAATACCTCAAAAATAATTATAGTGGTGTAAAATTCAAGAATGATCAAAACATGGATACAATCAAAGCTAGTATCCGAATAGATATTTTGACGAAAAGAAAATTTTTCATTTTTCGATGAATAGTCACAGATTCGTGAATAAGATCAGATATCGTGAATAGTCCAGATATCGTGAATAGTAACTCAGACACCAAAAGTTCCAAATTTGATAAAAACTTCAAATCAATATTTTAACATAATGATATTGAAGAAATAATATCATTACGAGAAAAAAAATATCCTTTACCTCACAAAGACAAGATTTCTTGGTTGAAACACCTGATATAAAGCTATGACTTGAACTTGCACCAGTATAGCAATACTCAAAGTATACTCAAAATACTCACAAGAATACGCTCGATAATATAGAGAGAAAAAACTTTAGTTTCGTGTAATTTTCAATTCTAACCTAAGACCCTTTTATATAGAAATTGCTTAGAACACCAAAAGCGAAAAATTTAATTTAATATTATTATATATATCAAAATTCCTACGCCACTCTTGAAATCTGATTTCAAATTTCAATAAGCATATGCCACCTTCTAGAAAAAGTAAGAAAAAACATTTTCTAATTTAAAATAATTTAAACTTCCAAAAATCAATTATTTTGAGTTTGAACTTCAATAATTCACAATAAATAGCCCTTTTGTCGGAAAAATTTGAATCTTGCAATTTTTATATGAAATTCAATTCTCTACAACTTTGCGGAAGAAAGTTTTTCCAAATTCCAAATAGAATTGATCAAAAATCCACAAACAGACGATTTTACTGTGCTATAATCAAATTTCGGTCAATAAATGGGGTCCACCGACATGTTTAACATGTTTTAAACATTTATTGCAACAAAAATACTCTTCCTCCTCAGATACTCATATATCCCACATTCGTTGTAAAAATATCACCATTATTATATTATTAAAATATAATAATATATTTAAATGAATTATTTTATCGTAAAAAGATAAAATATTAATTTTCAACAATTGTCACATTAAAAATTTCTCCATCTATATCCACATAAAATCAATATTTTTCTCATCATATGAATCAATAATTAATTATTCACAAATAATATTACGTAATCACAATATTGACAACCGTGCGCTTCCTGGAAAGAGGGGCTTTCAATAAGAATTTCTCCTCATCTTGGCCGCAATTAGGTGACCAAACCTCTCCTTATGCGAACTTTCTAGACATTGCCAATAATGTTATCTAATAATATTATTCGGATAATATGAATTATTAGCTTCGATAATGAAAATATCGTGTAATGACAATTATTGAAGCAACAACAATATAAAATATCAACGCTGGCAATTATTAAATCAATAAAATAAAATATCGATCAAGAATTCATCGATACCATTATTGAGTAGTGCCTTCTTACGTAAGAATCAATAATTGGTGCAATACTGCAAAGCTTCGCGTGTGTTAACCACCGAGTATTTTAATAGTAATAGCTTGTAATAACTACGCCGTTATTTTTAAACAACTAATATTTGCCGTTTTCTTCATCCAATCGCTTTCCGTTATGGGGCCCACACATGGGTTAACGTGTCAAATACGAATATTCCCAAGACAGCATTTAATATTCCACGACCAAACGAATATTCCCCGAATAACAATGAATATTTTATAACCACTTATTATTTTGAAATATTTGCATATTTTACCCATAACTATCCATATTAATCAAATCAACCCTTACTATTTCAAAATAATAAATAGAGAAAATTAAATTTCATTAATAATAAGTTGGGGTCTTACAACCTCCCTCCTTATGAAATTTCGTCCTCGAAATTGACGTCGTACACAGTTTTGAAAAGGTGAGGATACCTCGCTTTCATTTCGCTTCCAATTCCCGGTCATTTCCTCTATAAGCATGATTCCTCCACAAAACTTTAACTTGTGGTATGACCTTTCAACAGTAGGACATGCTCATTCCTATCCAAGATCTTGACAAGTACCTCCTCATACGTTAAGTCTTCTATTATTTCGTCCGGTTCTAACTCTATAACGTGGTTCGGGTCTTTCACATATTTACTGAAGTACGAGATATGTGAAACACATTATGAACACGAGACATACTCGAGGTAACGCAAGTCTATAGGCTACATTTCTACTCGGTCAAGAATTTGAAATGGACCAATAAATCGTGGATCGAGCTTTCCTCTTCCCAAATCTTGTAACTCCCTTCCATGGAAAGACTTCGCAATAATACATGATCCCCTATACTAAATTCCACATCCTTTCGATGAAGATCCGCATAACTCTTTTGTCGATCTTGTGCCGCTTTGTATACGTTGTCGAATCATTTGATCTTTTCGGTGAGTCATACGTATTAACTTCGGGTCCCAACAATGTTGCTTCACCCACCTCATCCCAACATATTGGAGAGCGACACTTTCGTCCATATAATGCTTCAAATGGAGCCACACCTATACTTGCTCGATAACTCATTGTTGTAGGAGAATTCCACCAATGGTAAATACTTATCCCAACCGCCTTTGAAGTCTAGGACAGAGTCTTAATAGATCTTCAAGAGTTTGATTAGTCCTCTCTCGATTGTCCGTCTGCTTGAGGATGATATGCCGAATCAATCAGAAATCTGCGCTCATAGCTTTTTGCAAGCTAACCCAAAATCTTGAAGTGAATCTTGGGTCACGATCCGAAACTATGGATACTTGGCATGCCATGTAACCTCACAATCTCATTTACATATATACTAGCAAGACGTTCAAGGAATAAGTCTCCGTGTCGGCAAGAAATGAAGCGAACTTGGATAATCTATCAACAATAACCCAAATAGCATTGATGCCTTGAGAAACCGTAGGAAGACCCGTAACGTAATCCATGGTAATGTGTTCCCACTTCCATTTCGTAATCTCAAGTGGTTGCAACGGACCCTTAGGTACTAGATGCTCCGCCTTTACCACGCCGACAAGTTAAACACATTGAGATAAACTTTGCAATCTCTCTCTTCATATTGTTCCACCAAAATGTATGTCAAGATCATGATACATTTTAGTACTTCCGTGATGGATTGCAAATGGTGTATTGTGTGCCTCCATCATAATCTTGTACTTTCAAATCGAGTCGTTAGGGACACAAAGTCCAGAGTGGACTCAAGTATTCCTTCTTCATCAATTCTCGCTTAGAATAGCTCATTCTTGTACTTTCTTCTTCATACGCATCATTTCCGGCCTGGGTGGCTTGAAAGCAACCTTAACTTTTTTCTATTAAAGTTGGCTCTACGCGTATACTTGACATCATCGCACTCCTTCCTGCGATATGATCTTCTACTCAACGCGTCGCCACCACGTTCTCTTTTCTAGGATGGTATTGAATAGTGTGGTCGTAATCTTTCAACAACTCAAGCCAACGTCGTTGTTGTATGTTGAGTTCCTTTTAAGTGAAGAAATATTTGAGGCTTTTATGGTCCGAATATATCTCCACTTTCTCCCCATATAGATAGTGCCTCCATATCTTTAAGCAATAAAACGATCGCCGCTAACTCTAGATCATGAGTAGGATAATTCCTCTCATATTCTTTAAGTTGTCATGCGGCATAAAGCTATGACTTTTCCACGTTGCATGAGAACACATCCTAACCCTTTGCCCGAACCATCGCCGTCAGAGATAACAAATCCATCCGAATCGATGGTATTGTTAGAAACAGTCTTAAAATAAGTCTCCTCTTAATCTCTTGGAAACTCTTCTCGCATTCTTCGCCCAAACGAATTTTGTATCCTTCCGAAGTTAGGCGAGTTAATGGAGTAGCGATTCGAGAAAACCTTCCACGAATCTCCGATAATAACCAAATAGAGACCCGAAAAACTACGTACTTCTATTCAACGACTTCTGGTTGCTCCCAACTTTGTATTGCTTCAATCTTCGCGGGTCCACTTGATACTCCATGTTTTGACACTGACGTGCCCAAGAAATGCTACTTCCTCGCCGAAACTCGCATTTCTTCAATTTGGCATATAGTTTGTTTTCACGAAGCCTTTGGAGTACCAAATTCAAATGGTGCTCATAATCTTCATGACTTTTAGAATATATGAGGATGTCATCAATAAAGACAACAAATCGATCCAAATATTCCTTGAATACTTTCGGTTCATCATATCCATGAAAGTCGCGAGGAGCATTAGTCCGTCCGAAAGACATGACTAAGAATTCATAATGCCCATACCGAAGTTCTCAAGGCGGTCTTTGAATATCCTCGCCTTCTAATCTTCACCGATGATATCCGAATCGAAGATCGATTTTTGAAAAGAATTGTGCCCTTAGAATCGGTCAAACAAGTCATCAATACGAGGTAGAGGATACCTATTCTTGATGGTGACATGGTTCAATTCCCGATAGTCAATACTGAAAGTCGCATACTCCCGCTCTTTCTTCTTTACTTAATAAAAACAGAGCACCCCAAGGAGATGTACTTGGACGAATGAAACCGATGTCCAACAATTCACGTAGTTGGACCTTTAACTCCTCAAGTTCAATAGAGCCATTCGATATGGGGTTTTAGAAATGGGCTTTGTACCGTGTTCAAGATCAATAAAGAATTCAACTTCACGCTCGGGGTAGACCGGAAGTTCTTCAGAAATACGCCGGAAAAAGTCAATAACAACAGAATATTATTCAAATTTGGACGTGTCTTTATTCAAATCCATAACATGGGCTAAGAAAGCTTGACATCCGCTTTTCAATAAACGAATAGCTTTATGATTAGATATGACGAAGATTGATTTTAATGGTTTAGTTGCTTGAATTGCATAAAACGGGTTGGTTAGGAATATGAAAAATAACAACCTTACGAAAACAATCAATTTTGGCATGATGAGTAGTTAACCAATCAATCCCTAAAATAACATCAAAAACAAGTATCTTTAAAGAGATAAGGTCAACAAAAGTAATGGTGCCAACTTGAATTAAACAAGATTTATAAACGAGTGGATGTGATGAAAGTTTCTCTAACGGAGTTTCCACAGATAGGTCAAAGTCTAATTTCTCCTGAGTCAAGTTTAAACGTTGAGCACAAGCGGGAGAGATAAATGAATGGGTAAAGACCGGTATCAAGTAAGGTATAAACTTCGCAAGAATTTATAAATAGTTTACCCGTGATCACCTCGTTTGGGTTCCTCGCATTTTGACCATCACAACAAACGCACTTCCGGGCAGATTGACTTTGACTTTTCTCGGGATGTCTTTTGAGTCACCGTCCCAATTGAACTAGGTTTCGCTACTGCATAATCTCGGCGATATATCCTTCCTTTCCACAATTATAGCATACCTTGAATCGTTGTGGGACGGTTTGACCGATATGTCCCTCTTTCCGCATTTATAAATATAATGACCGGTGGTCGTTCTCCTCCCTTAGAACCGATTCTTTAAGACTTTGTCAGATATTCATACGGTCGTTATTAAATCTCCTCTTTTAAAATCTACCCCCGACTCGCTTCTTCTATTTTCATGGCCATGATTACCACCAGAGTGGTTACCATTTTTGTCCGTCTGCTTTCTTTCTCCACCGGTTATCATTATTCATTGACTGCTATCTCCAGTACGATCCTCGGTTATGGTCCCTCGGTTGAACATACTCGTTATCTCGCTTTCTAACAATTGAGCCATGTTAAAAACATCCGAATAGAGAGAAAATTTATGAGAAATGAGATATTGTCATTATGTCGGGTTTCAAACCTCTCGAAACATCCGCGTCATACGCTCCTCATTCTCCACCAAATGAGGTGCAAACCTCGATAACTCGCAAACTTTGCCTCGTCATCGAGACACCGCCATGTTGTTTTGTTCTAATCAATGAACTCCACTTCCTTCATATAACGAACACTTTCGGAAAGTATTTGTCATTAAATAGTTTCTGAAACGTCTCCCAAGACATGCCGAAAAGTTGGGACGATGGAGTCGCGCTTCACAGACTCCCACCAATAGTCCGCCGCCACTTAACATAAAGGTGGCGAATGGAACCTTCGTTTCCTCCGTGCATCCCAAGACATCGAATATCTTGGTAATTTACTTGACCCATGTTTCCGCCATGATCGGATCCGGCTTTCCTTAAATTCGTGGTCCCAACTCTTTGAATCGTTTTTGTTTGTGACAACCCGTGAATTGTTATCATTTCCTCCTCAGATTTTGAACACGAGTCTCCTCGTCGATTTTGCATGAACTATGCAAAAAGCTTCTAAACATCCCTCGCTCATCATCTACTCAAAGGGTGTTGTTCACAGGAGGAACATTGCACACTGCTGTTACGCTCTCCTCGTTGGTGAGTACAGCGCGTCTCCACGGCCTCTCATTTTCATTGTTAATATTCTCGATCGACATTCTCAAATACATCGCCATAAAACAAGGGTTAATTAAGGAAATCAATATATCACATAATATCCTTATATATCAACCAACTAACAAATAAGCTTAGTAGGACACACTAACAAGGATTTACTCGCTCTCCCTCCTAATTCTATTCCCCGATCTCCTTTGAGATCATATCTCTAAGCTCGATACCAACCGCGACGCCCCCAAAATAGGTATACATCACCCATTCTCGAGTTGTCAATACATGGTACGTAAACAACTACAACTTTATTATTATAACAATAAAATCGTGAGTTTGTATACAAATATTATCTTCTGACAATATCTATACTCGGATAAATCCTCATCACATTTATTGATACATTATTTTACAAAATGGTGAGGACTACTAAACAACTCTCTCTAGAACTTTCATTCCATATCCCGACTCGTTGCTTTCGCTAAATTCTCGCTTCTCGAGAAGAAAAATGGAACAAAAAAGGAAAAGGGTGAGCTCAACTAGCCCAAGAAAAGGATATTATGACTAAGATAATATACAACAAATTATCGTTAGTCTTCAACGGGGTAAAATCTAATAGAATACAATAGACAACAAATTTTAAATCAATATTCGCAATGAAAATAATAATTCATTAGAAGAGTTAAGTAGAGAATGCAAACTACTATCTTCTATGTATGAATTTAAAGTTCATCGCCTATCTTTTATCCTCGTAACATCAATCAATATATATCCGAATCAAATATTCATCTTTACACTACAGTGCCAAGATATTCATCACCAATCATGTTCATCTAAACACTTGTTCATCTTTGCACTACGGGCCAAAGATATTCTTCAGAAATCATTCATCTTTTGCTACACAGCCAAAGATATTCAATAATATCATCATTTAAGACCGAGGATGATAAAAAATATTTTAAAGAAACGAATCCATTGAAACAAAATGACAAGGATTAAGGATTAAGGATTCGTACTTTGTTTTATCCATGTCCAAAAATACCTCAAAAATAATTATAATGGTGTAAAATTCAAGAATGATCAAAACATGGATACAATCAAAGCTAGTATCCAGAATAGATATTTTGGATGAAAAGAAAATTTTTCATTTTTCGATGAATAATGTCGTATTCGTGAATAATGAATATCAGATATCGTGAATAAAGTCAGATACGTGAATAAGTAACTCTCAGACACCAAAAGTTCTAAATTTGATAAAAAACTTGAGATCAATATTTCAACATAATGATATTGAAGAAATAATATCATTATGAAAAAAAAAAATATCCCTTACCTCACAAAGATAGTACTTCTAGTTGAAACACCGGATATAGGCTATGACTTGAACTTGCACCGTATAGCAATACTCAAAGTATACTCAAAATACTCACAAGAATACGCTCGATAATATAGAGAGAGAAAACTTTAGTTTCTGATGTAATTTTCAATTCGATATGAAGTCTTAGTCTAGTTGTGACGCCCCCAAAATAGGTATACAATACCCATTCTGAGTTGCCAAATACATGGTACAGAAAGCAAACTACAACTTCAATAATACAATTATTGTGTAAAATACGACAACACATACTGTGAGTTTAAATACAAATATTGTCTTCTAGACAATATCCACACTCAAATAAGTCCTCATTACAATTATTCAAATATTATTTTACGAAATAGTGAGGATCTGCTAAAACATCTTTCTAGAACCATCACTCCAGCACTCTACTTAGTTCCTCGCTATGTTCTCACCTCCCGAGAAAAATGGAACAAAAAAGGAAAAGGGTGAGCTCAACTAGCCCAATAAAGAATATTATGACTAAGATAATATACAACAAATTATCGTTAGTCTTCAACAGTAAAAATCGATAAAATATAATGAATAACAAGTTTTAGATCAACAACTACAATGAAATTGACAATCCATTAGAAAAGTCAAGTAGAGAATGAGTTTTACTATCTTCTAAGATTTAAAAGTCCATCATCAATTTTATCCCCAGTAACAACAATCAATATACATCTTTAATCAATATTCATCTTTGCACTACAAAAGCCAAAGATATTCATTTGTATCATCAACGGTCATGTTCATCTCAACACTTGTTCATCTTCGCACTACGGGCCAAAGATATTCATCAGTTAATCATTCATCTTTGCACTACAGGCCAAAGATATTCAGTAATATCATCATTTAGGACTAAGGATGATGAAAAATATTTTAAAAAAAACCAATCCAATGAGACAGAAGGACAAATAGTAAAGATTCGTATAACAGTTTATCCAAGATCAATAATACTCCATAATAACCAATTTTGAAGCAAAATTCAAGAATAAAGATCAAAACATGGATAAAATCAAAGATAGTGACCATAATAGACATCTTAAACAAAAAGAAGAAAATTTTATTTTTTGGTGAATAGTGTCGTATTCGTGAATAGTGCCGTATACGTGAATAGTAACCCCGACACAAAAAGTTTCAAATTTGATAAAAAGTTCATACCAATATTTCGGTATAATGATATTGAAGAAAATATCATTTTAAGAAGAATATAACACCCCTTACCTCAAAATATCGCATTTCCGATCGTAATATCGGTTATAAAATTTGAAGGAAACTTGCACTGATGAATAGACTCAATAATTTAGAGAGAGAAAGTGTGACGCCCCCAAAATTAGGTATACGTCACCCATCTTGGGTCGCCACTTACATGGTACATAAATTCAAATACAACTTACTAATATAACTGTAGTATACAATCGACATAAAGCGTGAGTTTGAATACAAATATTATCTACTAGATATTATACAAACTCAAAAGGAGTCCTCATTACAACTATTATCACACTATTTCACGTAATAGTGAGGACTACTAATGCTATCCTCTCGACCATTACTCCGCTCCCAGACTAAGTCCCATATGTTCTCATTTCACGAAGAGAATAAAGGAAAGAAAAGGGTGAGCTCAACTAGCCCAAATGAGAAATATTATGACTAAGATAATGCGTAATAAATTATCATTAGCCTTCAAATGTTAAAACCGATAAAATACAATAGACAACCAGGTTTAATCAATGCGGTGGAATAAGCAACCCATTAAAAGAGTCAAGTAGAGAATAAAGTCTACTATCTTTTAGGTTTTAAAAGGTTTTCATCAATTTTTATCGCTGAGACTCAGCTTAATAAATAAACCACCACATCTAATCATCCCCGCATTACCACGGTCAAGGATTTTCATCAAGTTATCAATGGTCATGACTATACCGAATCACCCCGGTCATAATCATACCAAAACTATCCATCATCGCATTACTGTGCCACCGAGGACTTTTGTCACATCATTTATATCAAGTCATGATTATACCGAAATGATCCTGGTCATAATCATACTAAGTTCATCTATGCATCGCGTAAGCCAAAGATAACATAATATAACATGAGGATGATGACAATGACATAGTAATTCAATAAAACAAGTTCAAGAATTATTTAATCCATGAATTATTAACGTCAAATTGTCAACACGATCTTCGCTTTCAGAGAGTAAAATTCAATAATGATCGGAAGAATATTTTCATGAAAAGATATCTTTGGATGAAACGCAAATATCAAGGATATTCTACTAATTTCATGGAGTATAAAGTCAAAGTTTTAACTAACCGGGTATAATAAAGAATGGAATAACAAAAGAAATCACCACGCATGCGGTGCTTGATGTACAAAAGTTATTCCAATGAATAATAATAATCGGAACCGTGTCGTGAAATTACACATCGGAGGTGATGTTCCAACGAGAATAATAAAGATGGAACCCGGATCCGGTCCTGTAAAACACACGATAGATATTCTAACAGAATGATAAAGACGGAACCAGTCCTGTAAAACACACGCATGGATGTTCCAAATGTAATAATAAAAAGCAGAACTAGGTCCTGTGTAAAACACATGCATGTGATGTTCCAACGTAATAATAGAAGAATGTCACCAAGTATAGGTAAACCATGATACAAAAGTTATTCCAATGTAATAATAAGCAATGGAATAACATAAGGATTTCACCAAGTATAGGGTATACCGGCGATATCTGAGTTATGTATAGGGTATGCCACTTTTTACGAAAGTTATTCCAATGTAATGATAATGAATGGAATAACGTGAAGTTCTCTTCAAGAAGAAAGAATAACACACCTTACCGCAAAAAGAACCTAATATAGAAGTAGTAAAGTAGCGAGAATACTCTTCTTCTTTCTATAATTTTCTCTCTATAAACTTCTCTCTATAATTTCTCTCTAGAGTTTCAATGAATTCGTAAGAAAATAATGAAGGAATGAGCTTCATTTATAGGAAAATGGAATGCATAAGAATTAATCCATGAACGGTCCAGTTGATTTACTTTAATCGACGGTCCATATTTAAAGAAAAATCTTTTAAATAAAATATAATATATTCTATTTATATAAAAATATTTTACTATGCAAACACTATGCAAAAACACTATGCAAAACACTATGCAACACTATGCATAATAAAATATAATATATTCTATTTATAGAATAACTTTAATAAAGTATTCTATTTTATATAAAAGATGTTTCGCTTTTATTACGTTAATAATACGAATAAAATAAAAGCGTCATTATCGCTATAATAATTCATATTATTAATGAATAATAATGGAATCAAACCGAGTGAATTCTCACATAAGCATCAATAATCAATACCGCGTCTACTTATGCAACCACACTTATTATCGCATTTTTTTACTACCGAAAGTAGTTCAACAAGAACCACGGTAAAACTTCCGCCGTTATTTCAATAAAATATTTTTGTCGCTTTTCTCAATCCGACAATAATTACATTAGGGGTCCACCAATGATTGAGTAGTTATTTAATATTCCTCGCTAAACCGAATATTCCCCGACCAATCGAATATAATATAACCACTTGCATACTTTGCAAAATTTATAAATACTACCCACAACTATAATATTATCTCAAATTCACACCATAATATTAAAAAATTATTTTGACAAAATTTAAATCTTTATTGATAAAATCTGGGGTCTCACACAAGTCTTGGATGAGAGTCACAGTTTTGAATGATATTTCTATTATTAATAAATTTCCTGGCGTATTCTTGAAGACTTCTTAGCCTACTTAGAGCGTGAAATCGAATTTTGTATTGACCCCAGTATAAAACCCATTTCTTAAACCCTCAAATATTTCTTCAACTAAAATAAACAGTTTACGTGGTTTATGATGAAAGTCATAATAAAAGCATTGGACTAATGAAAATCATGGGTATACGTGGTATTATTAAGTGTTATGATGAGTTATGTTGGTTAGTATGTGAAAACATGAAAGTTTCTTAAAAATCACAAGGAGTTAAAAACCAGATTTTGGTGAAAAACGTAACATCAAATTCAATTGACCAAATCTCCTATTATATTTTGAATTTTTGAGTGTGGTTAAGTCCTAGAGTTAGATCTATGAGTTACCTAACTAATCCAAGTGGAATAAATGAAAAAGGTGTTGTAGATTTTCGTGTGGACTGATTTTAGCAAAGGAGTCAAAACTTCAAAATGTCCAAAAAGCTGCTACCATGTTTTTGTAAGGGCTATTTTGGCCACTTAATTAGTGAGAAAAATTCAAGCCTTTTGGGACATAAAAGTATATGGTATAAAGAACATCGTGTCCAAAAATGAGCTCATTCCGACTTAAAATGAGCATGTTATGACCATTTCAATATTTAGGTTTTTTGACAAAAAAATGCTATAACCGGAGTTCTATAACTCAGATGACCATGAAATTTAAATCGAGGCTCACATTAACATGTGTAAGGTCCTGCCAAGATTTGAGAATTTTTGGAGTTAAACTTGAGGTAGCTAATTTCTTAAGAATTAATTAGAAATTGATTTTTGAAAAATAGTAAATGAATTTTAAAATCTTCCGAGAAAATATATTTTCATTATGGGACTATATTATGCTAAATCCCAGAAAAGAAATATTTTTGGGACTGATTTGGTATTTTTCATGAAAATAGTTTAGTTACTGAAT
This sequence comes from Panax quinquefolius, assembly GCA_020205615.1. Lineage (NCBI taxonomy): Eukaryota > Viridiplantae > Streptophyta > Magnoliopsida > Apiales > Araliaceae > Panax > Panax quinquefolius. The sequence continues at coordinate 2,772,486 of CM035160.1, read as the reverse complement.
ATATGAGTTAAATATGTTATGTGAAGTAACAAAAAGTTGAAAATAGGATTTTATGGCTGAGAGAATCCTATATAGAGTATATGCATATTTTTTGAGGGATTTGATAATTGGTGATGATATCTTATGAGTATGGCATTTTGAATGATTAAATGCATTATATGGTAAAAGCGTAAACAATTGAGATAAATTGTTTATAAATTTAAGAAGTGATTAAAATATTGTTATAATATTAATGATATTAGATTATGAGATTATTAAGTGATTGATAACATGGGGATATTCTTGAATCTGGATAAATTATATTATAAATGTTTAATATTTATCCTTTATCTCATTTGATTGATTCTTTATATCATTATCCTCACGCTTATATTATGTTGAAAGTCATCTCGTGGCTCAGAGTGCGTAGATGGACTTGGTATGATTATGACCAGGGATTGTTCGGTATAATCATAACCGTAATTGAAAACACGATTATCTTTGGTAGTAGTGCACGGATAATTTGTGGTCGTGATATCTTAATGAATACACGATTATCTTTGGTAGTAGTCATGGATAATTTGTGGTCGTGATACTAATGAATACACGATTATCTTTGGTAGTAGTGCATGTGGATAATTTGTGGTCGTGATACTAATTAATACACGATTATCTTTGGTAGTAGTGCATGGATAATTCGTGGTGCGTGATACTTAATGAATATCCTTGGCACAGAGTGCGGGGATGATTCGATGATATGGATTAATTATTGAAATGACTCTCGTGAATGAAATATTAATTCATGGATGTGGTAAAAGTCATCTTTGGTAGTAGTGCATTGATAGACTTGGTATGATTATGACCAAGGATTATTCGGTATAATCATGGCCTGTAATTGAAAACACGAATATCCTCGCCGGTGAAGTGCATGGATAATTTATGGTCGTGATACTATTAAGTGCGTCAAAGATTATTGGTTTTACTGATTTGTATATCTTTAGCTTTGTAGTGCAAAGATGAATTGTTAATGAATATCTTTGGCGGATTACGAAGATGAATTTAATATTTTTAACGATAAAGGTATTCAAGGTATCCTCGACTCTTTATCATATCGTGCGATACGCACTAATTTCGAGGGCGAAATTTCATAAGAAGGGGAGGTTGTAAGACCCCACTTTTATAAATAAAGATGAATTTTCTATTAATATTATTTTTTGAATATTATGGAATAAATTTGATATAATGTTATAGTTGTGGGTAATATTTATAAATTTTGCAAAGTAAGCAAGTTGTTATAAAATATTAGTTTGGTGGGGAATATTCTTTTATCGGAGAATATTCGTATGACGACTACTCAATCGATGGTGGACCCCATTAACGGAAGTATTGTCGTAGTTAAAAAAAGCGACAAAATTATCTTTCTATAAAAATAACGGCAGAGGTGTTACTGTTAAAGCCGTTGAACTACCCTAAGAGTAAAAGTAAAGAATACGCTGGCGTGGTTGCAAGAGTACACTCAGATTGATTATTGATCTTACGTGAGAAGTCACTTACTATACTCAATTATTACTACAAGAATTGTTGCATCATATCTCTTATATTATTGATTCAATTATTGTCACAATATCATCTCGTATAATATGTTATATTATTAATTGAGACGACAAGTTATAAATGATTAATAATTGTTGAAAGATTAAATATGTGTTGATTAAAAATAAAATGATTTGTGGTAATATTTATTCAATCCTTGATGTATATAAAGAGTCATTATGAGACGTTTGTAGTAAGTTTGATTATTTTATGGGGGCCCATATGTCATCATCTAAGAGTCTCTTCGTCAATAAGATTTACCTTTGTGAATAGTAATTACCTTTGTGAATAAGTAATTACCTTCGTCGATAAGTATTTACCTTCAATCGATAGTATTTACTTTTTCGTCGATAGTAATTACCTTCTTCAATAGTAATTACCTTCGTCAATAGTAATTACCTTCGTCGATAGTAATTACCCTTCGCAAATAGTAGTTGTCCCTTGATATTACCAAGAGTTAATCGCTTTCTTGATTGTTCCAAGGGTTAATTACCCTCCATGAAATAAGTAGTTGTCTCTTCATATTACCAAGAGTCATTTTGACCCTTCGTTAAGACCAAAGAGCCACCCTCGGTTTTTCTATAAATAGAAAGCTCATTCCTTCATTATTTCTTACGAATTCATTGAAACTCTGTAGAGAGAAACTATAGAGAGAAAAAAAAAGTATTACTATACTTCACTTTTCCAATATTCATTCTTTTTAAGGTAAGAGATATTATTTGTTGTACTTGTAAAGGGTGTTATTCTTCTTATTCATGAAGAGAACTTTTGTTATTCCATTCTTTATTATTACATTGGAATAACTTTATACGCTGTGACACCCTATACTTGGTGAAATCCTCTCGTTATTCTATTCTTTATTATTACATTGGAATAACTTTGTATACGCTGGCATACCCCATACATACATAATTTGTATCGTGGTTTACCCTATACTTGGTGACATTCTTTCTATTATTCTGTTGGAACATCCATGCGTGTGTTTTACAACCCGGACTGGTTCCCGCTCTTTATTATTCTGTTGGAACATCCTGCATGTGTTTTACACCGGACTGGGTTCCGTCTTTATCATTCTCATTTGGAATATCCTATCTGTGTGTTTTACACCTGATCCGGTTCCATCTTTATTATTCTCGTTGGAACATCTGCTTGTCGGTGTGAATTTCACCCGACTGGTTCCGTTATTATTATTCTGTTGGAATAACTTTGCTCATCTGAAGTCACCGCATGCGTGGTGATTTCCTTTGTTATTCCATTCTTTATTATACCCAGGTTGGTTAAAACTTTGACTTCATACTCCATGAAATTAGTAGAATATTCTTGATATTTGCGTTTCATCCAAAGATCTTTTCATGGAAATATTCTTCCGATCATTCTTGAATTTTACTCTACAAAACAAAGATCATGTTGACAATTTGGACGTTATTAGTTCCCTAATAAATTAATTCGTGAACTTGTTTTAGTGAATTATTATGTCATTGTCATCATCCTCATGTTATATTATGTTATCTTTGGCTTACGTGCATAGATGAACTTAGTATGATTATGACCGAGAGGTCATTCGGTATAATCATGGCTTGATATAAATGATGTGACAAAAGTCCTCGATGGTCTGCATAATGCGTTGATGGATAGTTTTTGTATGATTATGACCGAGGGTGATTCGGTATATAGTCATGACCATTGATAATTTGATGAAAATCCTTGGCCAAGTGAGTACGAGGGATGATTAGATATTGTGGTTTATTCATTAAACCGAGTCTTAGTGATAAAAATTGATGAAAACCTTTTAAAACCTAAAAGATAGTAGACTTTATTTTCTACTGACTCTTTTAATGGATTGCGTATTCCATGCAGATTAAACCGGGTTGTCTATTGTATTTTATCGGTTTAACATTGTTGAAGACTATTGATAATTTATTCTCGCATTATCTTAGTTATAATATTTCTTCTTCGGGCTAGTTGAGCTCACCCTTTCTTTCACTTTATTCTCTTCGAAATGAGAATATAGTTTGGACGAGCCGGGGAACGGAATAATGGTCCAGAGGATAGCATTAGTAGTCCTCACTATTCTCGTGAAATAGTGTGATAATAATTGTAATGAGGACTCCTATTGAGTTTGTATAATATCTAGTAGAGATTATTTTATTCAAACTCACGCTTTATGTCGTATTATTGCATACAGACGCTTATATTAGTAAGTTGTATTTAAATTATGTACCATGTAAGTGGCGACCTAAGATGGGTGACGTATACCTAATTTTGGGGGCGTCACAGATTTTTTATAACTTTTTCAATTTCATATTACTTCTATTTCTTTATGTATGTATCTTCATCTAATATTTTTAAAATAAATAATAATCTAATTTATATTATTTTTATAACATAAGAAATTTAAATATTTATTAACAAATTTGTGATTAGAAAGGCGTGTTAGGGGTAAATAAGAAGTGTGTGTGTGTGTGTGTGTGTGTGTATATATATATATGTTATTACTTGTTATATTAATAATATTGTAATAAAATACATGTTTTACATATGCAACTGTCCAAAAAATATAATATTATCCAAAAAAATTGGCTCAGAGACCCCTGAATCCCGCTAAATTATTTATAACATCACAAAATTTTGATTCCACTGAATTAAAATATTGACTTCAGCACTGGACATGAGTTTGTGTGTTAAAAGTATATACTCCTTTCATTCCTATATATAGGTCGTTTTAGACTCTCTTTTTTATTCATAATTATTTGTCGTTTGTGGTTATTTAGGAGAATTGATTACTATTTTTTCCAAATTGCCCCTTATTACTCCACCTAATTTTTTAATCCATATTTGTCATTTTTTTTTTTAAAACGACAATCTTTTAGGAACGGAGAGAGTACTAGAGAACTAATTTGGGTCCATACTTTATTCGACAAAAATACAACTATGTTATAAAAATTACTAAAATTAAAAATAAAATGATTAGAAAAAAAAAGTATTCTCATAATATTTTTTATATATCCTACATTATCTTTTACAATGCTCTTATTTATAGATATATGGACTTGATGTAAGACCAGAAATTTTTTAAATAAAAAGGAATTTCCTTTATTTATTATTTTAAAATAGTAAGGGTTGATTTGATTAATGTGGATAGTTAGGGGTAAAATACGCAAATATTTCAAAATAAGCAAGTGGTTATAAAATATTCATTGTTGTCGGGAATATTCGTTTGGTCGTGGAATATTAAAATCGCTTGTGAATAATATTAAATGCGGCAAGCCAGCGACCATGTGGGGGCCCATAACTGAAAGATTGGATGAGGAAAACGATAAATATAAGTTGTTTAAAAATAACTACGTAATTATTCACAAGTTATCTTTGTTGGAATACCCGTTGGTTAAAACACACTAATACGCCGTTGTTGAACAAGAAGACATTTGCGGTATTGCATCAATTATTGATCCTTACGTGAAAGGCACTACTCAATAATTGTTACGATAATTATTGCTCAAGATTTTATTTTATTGATTCAATAATTGTCATTTGCGTTGGTATTTTATATTATTCATTGCTTCAATAATTGTCAACGCACAATATTTCCCATTATCGGATCAATAATTCATATTATTTGAATAATATTATTAGATAACATTATTGGCAATGTCTAGAAAGTTACATCTGGAGGAGAGGTTTGGTCACCTAATTGCATGGCGCCAAAGATGGAGAGATCCTTATTGGAAAGCCCCTTCTTTCTGAACCGCCTCATTTGTCATAATCAGTGATTACGTAATATTATTTAGAATAATTAATTATTGATTTATATGATAAGAAAATATTTATTTGATATGGATATAAATGATGGATTTATTTATTATATGTGGTTATAATTGAAGGATTTAATGTTGAGGTGTTTTATCGATTATTTTTTGTCCGAATGGAGGTATTAAAAATCAAATCGAAGATTTTTACGATATATTGCGTGAGTTATAATTTTAATCGTAGTTGGATCGTTATGATTTTTGGATACGTTATACATATATAAGTTGAGTATATGTCTTCAAATTTTAAACCGTTAAAAATGAAATCGAATGATTTGTTATAAATTTTAAGAGGTGTTTGATTGGAAAAGTAGGGTTATAATTGATTTTGATGGAAAATTCTAGAATTGAGTGGGCCCCACTTGTGGTTGGTGAAAAATGTCTTTGAATTTTATTTCAAATGTGGTGGGTGGCAATAGTAGCGGTAAAAAACCATCGGTGCTGGGTCAAGTCCGCTTGGTAATTTAACATTTTCCTATAAATAGAAGGCTAAGTTAGAATTGAAAATCACACCGTAAACAAAGTTTTCTCTTTCTCCCTCTATATTATTGAGCGTATTTTGTGAGTATTTAGATACTTGAGAGTTCTTTGTTCAATCTGAGTTTCATTCAAAGATCACTTAGATCTTTCCTTAGAAATCTTCGATTCTTTGAGGTAAGGATGTTATTTTCTTCTCAAATGATATTATTTCTTCAATATCATTATCTTTGAAATATTGGTTGGAATTTTTATCAAATTTAGAACTTTTTCATGCTCGGGGTTACTATTTATGAGTTACTATTCACGAGTTACTATTCATGAGTTACTATTCACGAGTTCTTATTCACGAAGTACTATTCATGTAGGCGTGAAAATGTTTTTTTGTAGAATTTCTATCTTTTGGTGTCTGAGTTTCTATTCATTCTGGACTATTCACGATATCTGACTTTATTCACGATATCTACACTATTCACGATATCTGGCTATTCATCGAAAAATAAAATTTCTTCTTTTCGTCCAAAATATCTATTCGGACTACTACTAGCTTTGATTGTATCCATGTTTTGATCATTCTTGAATTTTACACCACTATGATTATTTTGAGGTATTTTGAACATGGATAAAACAGCAATCTAAATCCTTAATCCTTAATCCTCATCATTTTGTTTCACCGGATTCGTTTCTTTAAAAATATTTTTCATCATCCTCGATCTTAAAATGATGATATTATTGAATATCTTTGGCACCAGAAGTCAGCAAAAGATGAATGATTTCTGAAGAATATCTTTGGCACTGTAGTGCAAGATGAACAGTGTTTAAATGAACACTGAATAATCATTGAATATCTTTGGGCACAGAAGTGCAAAGATGAATATTTGATTCCGATGTTTATGGATTGTTGTTACGGGGATAAAAGATAGACGATGAATTTTTAAATTCATACATGAAAGATAGTAGTTTGCATTCTCTACTTAACTCTTCTAATGAATTATTATTTCCATTGCGAATATTGATTTAAAATTTGTTGTCTATCAGATTCTATTAAATTTTTCCTCGTTGAAGACTAACGATAATTTGTTGTATATTATCTTAGTCATAATATTCTTTCTTGAGCTAGTTGAAATTTCACCTTTTTCCTTTTTGTTCCATTCTTCTCGGGGAGGCGAGAATATAAGCGAGATGCAGTGAAAAATGGAATGAAGGTTTTAGAAAGGATTGTTTAGTAGTCCTCACCATTTTGTAAAATAATGTATCAATAAATGTGATGAGGATTTATTTGAGTATAGATATTATACAGAAGATAATATTTGTATTTAAACTCACAGCTTTCTTGTTGTAATAATAAAGTTGTAGTTGTTTACATCTACGTATATTAACAACTTAGAATGGGTGATGTATACCTATTTTTTTAAGTCACACTTGAAGTTTCAAAACTCAAAAATCATGAACATGGGGGTTCCAAAATTCCAAAGATCATTACAATTAAATCTAAACATCCATAAATATATATGTTATAATTTTATAACAAACAAAAAATTATTTCCTACGACTACACATAAATTAGAGTAAAATATATTATGTGATTTCTAATTTTATTGCACGTCACTATCTGTAATTTAAAAACGGATCAAATTACTTTGATCAGTTTGAACTTTTGGAGCGAATATAATTGAGTATGAATAAAAAATTAAAATTTGAAGAGATTCGAGTACTTTATCGAATTTTAAAATTTGTTCATATTGAATCATTTATTTTCAAGTCAAGTTCTAATCGAGCTTTTAGTCAAGCAGAATATAAATTGAACTCAAACTGTTTGATTCATTTTTACAAACAAAGACTACCTAGTAGGTAGGAGTATAAATGAAACAAGTCGAGCTCAGTATTAATTTTTTTAGATTTGGTTCGCAAAATTTATCGAGTATGAAATAAGATTTGATCAAGAGTCGTTTAACTATTGAGTCGATCACAATCTTGAATCGAGCCTGAAGATTTTTAACTTTTTGAAAGAATATAATCTGAGCATCGATATAAATTATAATTTAAAAAAATTCAAATAATTTATCAATTTTAAATTTTATTTATATTTTAAATCCAACTCAAATCAAACTTTTATTCATTTTTCGGTCTTACTTACGAGCAAATACATACAAATTATAGGTGTGACATTTCTTTGTCTTTGTAAACCAAAAGTGATTGATTGCCTGCATGCATGGTCCTACTCAACTCAATGAGTTGAATACACGGTGCCAGGTGGTCCAAAACAAATTTTAATGTACTACCAGTGTTTAGTACTAGTATTTTTCTTATAATTAAACCAACGTGACTGGACTGAAACACAGTGGTCCAAATTTATCTTTTCTTTTTAAAATGATTTATCAAATAATATTCCTTTCACTAATATATAAAACAAAAACAAAATAGTAAACAAGGGTCCAGTCAGCACTCCCCAAAAACAAAAACATTATCCACCACATTTAAATTTTTATTTATTATTTTTGGAGCAAAAGGGATGATGATTTAGGTGTGGGTAAATACAAGACCTGTCTAGGCTAGATTTCTAAATAGTATTCCTTCTATTTTTATATATAGGTCGTTTTAGACTTTTTTTTATTTTTAATTATTTATCGTTTGTGGTTATCTAAGAGAATTGATTACTATTTTTTTCAAATTGCCCCTTATTACTCCATCTAATTTTTTAATCTATTTTTATGAGAAAAGTGAGGTGAATGGTATTATAGACAATTGATAATATAGTTAATGATTTTCAATTATTTTCTTAATTTACATGACCTTAACGGATAGAATATTTCCTGCATACATACATACATACTTGTACAAACATTAAGCTATTAGCCACCTAGTATGAAAGCACGTCAAATAAGAATGCCGTATCTTGTCGGAGTAAGGTTGTTAAACAGGAATAGTTTTGTACGGAAGTAGTTAATATGAAGTTTATTTTGGAAAAAGTTAGTCGATTGACCAATAAAATATTGACATACAAGTGAGATTGTATGTGTGTTAGTATTTTATTTGCCAATTAAACAACTTACCAAAAGAATAATTTTATACTAATCGGATCCGTCTTTTACACATAATTAATATATATCTATAAATATATATGTTTTCTAGCATTACTTTTTCTTTAGCCTACTAAAATAATAATTATTAGCCACGAGGTCCCAAATTATTTCTCTAGGTTGCCATGATTTAAATATTAATAGTCGCAACGTAATGTGTTGTGTGGGTAAACTATATGAAGTTTTTTATATAATTTAAAATAATAAATATAAAACATAAAAAAGTAATATTAAAAAAATAAAATAATAATATATTTAAAATTATAGAGGCGAAAAAGTTTTTAAAATACAAAATTAAACTTTATAATATAGATATAGATATAGATAGATAGATATAGAATGGCCCACGACGTGCACGTACATAACAAATTATGTGAGCCATAATAATATATATATGAGTGTATACGAACGATTTTATGTGATAGTAAAATTAGTCTTATATTTTTACATCAATTCATTGCCGACCATGCCCCGATGGTACCAGCGTCCCAGTCTACTGACGTGACAGACAACACAGTTGTCCAACTTTTTAAAACGACTTATCAGGTAGTCATTGTATTATTTAACTTTTTTTAAAACGTACTCTCTCCATTTCACGCAATTAATTATTTGTTAAAAATATTGTAAAGGCTCTCCGTTATATATTTATAATTTAACAAAAATTATTTATCAATATATTGTTTTGTGCATATATACATATTTTAGCCATTCTAAATATATATAATCAAAGTAAAAAATACGCTGATCGAGGTAGAATGTAAAAAACACGCGGGTTATACCACAGATTTTTTTTTTGCTTCGATCCGCTTTTATATATACATATATATATATATAACTGCTTATTTAAAAAAATTTATATATATATATATAAAATTTATGCAAAAATCAAAAATAAAAATTTATATATAATATATATATATATATATATATATATATATATATATATATCTGGTCTGGCTCCTCCAATAACTATAGGCCAATGATTAAGCGAATAATTTATAACGACGGTTTTTTTCGCTTCTTTCTATGCTATAGCAGGAGAAAAAAGCGTTGTTATAGCGGTTCGCTTTTTAGCTAATAAATTCGCCAGAGAGAGTCGGACTATATATATATCAAGGACTCACTTAGTCTCATATACGAGTAGATCCTCTCGTCGTTTTTTCTTTTGTTCATTTTTCAATTTTAAATTTTCGACACCTTTTATTAATACTTTTAACTCTAAAATTAAATAAGATTGGTTGTGATATATATTGAAGAAAAGGACCGACCCACTTAGGATCTCTTCTGGTCACACCTGAATTTCCCATGACTGGGCCGGGACATGCTGGAATTGTTGACATAGTACCTTGATACCCATTTCTCCCTTCAAAAACCACACAAACATATAAGTTGGGCCGATCACAAAAGGACGAAGAACGGTCCAAAGTTGATTCTAATCGGGCTACTCCCAGTCAAGAGCCATTTTGGTATAGTCGATTTTAATCGGGCTACTCCTAGGCAAGCGCCTTTGCGGTATGGGTCTTTTTAACAATGTAGTTTCTTAACTTCTTTTTATTTTTATTTTCAGTTGATTGATATGAATTTATTTAATTTTAACTAATGCTATTGTTAATATTATAAGCCACTTAAAAAGTATTAACAAATATAAAAATTAAAATAAATTCACATAATAATTTGAATTTTAAGAATAGTTTTGTTATACATGACGATAAAATTATGTCGAGCGACACACATAAATTAAGAATCTCCCCATTCTAATTTATAACTCCTTCTGTTCTTAAAAGATTATCGTATAAGGTTAATCCACACATATTAAGGAATGTAATAAATAATATATACTACCCTTATTAATTGTTTAACCAATTATTTACTTCATTTCTTTTACTAAAATCTTTTACTTTATTCAATATAAATACTTAAATTATAAAGATTGAATAAATTTATATAATTATAATAAGAAAGTTTAAATAGGAGAAAGCTTTTAAATAAGGGTTAAAGTAGGAAACAATAAATTAATGTGTATTGATAATAAAATTTATACAATCTTTTTGGAACAAAAAATAGACGATAATTTTTTGATTTATATAACTTATCGTAGATTTTTATGAGAAAATTTTGTTAGATTTATCTATATATAAATAATATATCTTTTAAAAATCATTTAATTTATCAATATATAACTCCATTAAAATGATATATAGATGGAAGAATCAAGGAAGGAGTAAGAAAAGTGCAAATCCATCAAACAAAACTAAGAACATTCTAAAGGACTGTTTTTTAAATCATGAATATGTATTGGCTTATGAAGATTGATTGTTATTTTTACATAGATTTTTTAAGACTTCATTGGAGTCCCCAAGAAATTAATAATAAATAAATAAATAAAAGCACAATTTCCAATTTTGTCGTACAGTTTTCTTTGGACTTACGTCATTTGTCGTGCAACTTGGGCCTATTCTAAAATGTTTGTTTAGTATTTGGGCCGTACATTAGAAAAGTAAAAGTCAGTCCTAAAAGTAAAAGTAAACTCCCACAAAATAATAATAATAATAATAATATTCGCTACGTGTCAGTTTTAACTCACTGCCGAGTCACGACTCACCTAACCGTACGCCATTTTCTCCCCTGTCAGCGGCAACAGCAGCAGCAAAAGCAAATACCTAATTTCCGTATCTTAAAAAACCTTACACTCAGTTGAGTGAAACAACCATAGAAAAATTAGGGTTTATTTCTCCTGAATCAAACATCGACCATCAACAATTCCGCCCTTTTTTCTTACACTGAACGTTTAAACTATGGTTTTTCATTTTCAGTCTCTCCTTCACTCAATCCATTGTTTCCAAACATAACATGCAAAATCACAGTTTTAACCGTGGGAAAATTTTCTTTTGTGTGTATTTGGAAAGCCCATTACTTGTTGTGTCCAGGGGATTGCTACAGAATTCCTAAACCCAATTTATAATTAGAGAATTGGGCGTGTAATGTAGGTATTACGCGCTGACTTTTTTATATTTGGGAAATCTTTGTTTGGATAGCCCAATTTATGATTTTTGATGGATCCAAACGGTGTGGTTTTCGATTTAAGTTCGGATGAAGAGGTGGGTTGGGGTGGGGATATAGGGGTTGGGTTTGGTGGAGATGATTTTGGTTGGATACAGAAGCTTCTTGACGAGGTTGATAAAGATTCCGATGATTCTGATGATGTGGTGGTGGTGGGTGAGGTTGTGGGGAACCCTAAGCCTAAATCAAAGAATTGCAATACTGTTGTGAAATCTTTAGATGATGATGATGATGATTGTGTGATTTTGGATGGTGACCGGGATAAGTCAGTTGCTATTCAGAATAATCAGGTGGTGGACGAGTCTGATGAGTTGCTAGTTGTTGGGGAGACTGGACAGGTAATGGAAATTCATCAGCTTTTTTGAAGTGCATCTTTTAATATTGTTAGAAACTCAAAAAGTATTTTTTTTTCTATATGTGTGCTGATTTTACTTGATATATTGATCGCATTCAAATAAGTTGAGGTCCACGTAGTACCAATTTGTGTAATTTGTTATCCAGGCTTGATTAAATGTAGGGAGAGAGATTGTACACAATGAAGCTGATAGAGTACAACTCCGTTGAGAAAGTGGAAAATGGTTTCTGGTCTGTGGTGTAGTTAATGTATACCTGTAATAACTTAGTGTGAACACCAAAGGTTCTCTATTGAACTGCAAGTGGAGAATGACTTTTTGTTCATGAAGAATTAGTGTAGCAAAACTATTTAGATGAGCAACGACAATGACGATATGGTTGGTAGAGCAGAACAAAAGTAAATTCCGAAATGATTTGGTGAGAATGTACGACATCAAAAGTGAAAATATCGAGTTTCTCAACTGTGATAATATAGTATGATGATGGTTGTTATAGCAACTGTTATAGAAAGGATGACATGAACACAGAAATTTGTTAAACTGGCATCATGATAACAGTTTGTGCATTTTATTTATCCTGATGAGTGAGGACCTTGAGGTCTAGCTACCTGTGGAGTTTACAACTCAATTTATATGACTTGTAGATAGATGCATCTCAAATTGTCATAATCATCCATTTAGGTAGGTTTGTTGTTGTTGCTTGTTTTCCTGAAATTAAATAATAATATCTTATGTGAGACTAAATATCTTGAATATTGGAGATGCATATGTCCTTGTTCTATCGCATGCTACATCCAAATGTCAATGATGAGATCTATAAGATTAAAAGCTATTTGGTATGCTGAGCTCTAATGGATCTGTATTTTGGTTATTACATGAGTTGGGTTCATTAGTATAACTTGCGCTGTTGGCAGTGATGCACAAAGCACCATTGTGGCTGCTGCTTAAGAAACCTTCTTTTCTCAAGGAACAACTTCTTATAGATGCGAGCTTGGACTATTTGAGAGCAAAAAGGTTGCTCAAGCAGTCACAATGCTGAAGTGGGTATGGACAGAATCATTTCTTTGCAGTATAATTTACCATGTTGTTAAAGACAACTATGGAATTTTTATTTGTTGTAAATAGAATTCCCATGTGTATTGTCTCATTTCCTCATCACTTTATCAAAGCCTTGTTTATTTAATTTTTGCTCTTAATTACGTGTTCTCTTTCCATTTTCCTTCTGACTTATTCCAACAAATAGCGTAGAAAGATGTGCGGATGATAGTGTAAAATAAATATTAAATCTACCTTTTTCAGGAACATAAATGATTGCTTGCATCTGAGTGCGGAGTGCGATCCCTTTTTATCAAAAAATTGTTGGGGCTTGTGTCAGGAGAAGGGATTAATAATTTCTGCAACCACATTTTTTTTAACAAACTTCTAATATTAGCAAAGACTAAACTACCCCCCTCTAACTAATTCACATGGTGTGCATGATTTCTACTACCTAGATAACTACTAATACCACTAAAAAGCAACTATTATTTACTGTTATGACCAACTGAATTACTAATCTTGACATGATGTAATTTCGGTGTGTTAATTTGTTGTTGATTGCAGGTTGCATGTAGAGATTACCCCCATCCGCGACATCTCTGTGCTAAATTTCCCTTTACATCCACTCCACATGAAAGGCACTGTAACCAGGTAAGATAACCCTTTTTGTTTTTACCCTTTTTGTTATTGGCCTTTGTAATGCTTAAGCACTTGAATTTTTTCATACAAAACATTCTGCTTCATTAATACTACGTTTTTCTATTTCAGTGCCATTGTTATGTTTGTGACTCACTGGCTCCATGTCTCCACTGGGGAACGGGCATTTCCAGTAGCGACCATTGTCATGCCACTGAGAAAGAGGAATCCTGGAAACATCAGAGGAAGTGTTTAAAGAATAGTAATCAAGCTACCATATCAGTTCCTAAACCTTATTATGCTTCTATTTCAACAGGGCTGACCCAAATCAACCAAGTTCCAGTATCAACTCCACTTGAACCCTACTACGTGGCCCAGGGTGAGGTCCCAGCATCAATCCGTTCATGTACAAGGGCAACTAATTTTGGCATCCCAAATATCGCAAATCAAAGCAGAAGCCAACGGTCTGGATGTGTTATGCCCAGAAACAATTTTCAACCTAATTTGGTATCGCAGCAGTTGCAACATACAGGCAACAATGTTATCTCAAGGGACAGAAGACGTGTCGTTGGTAACCTAGGCCCTCAACTTAACACTCCTCCTGCAGTGTTCAAAAGGGCAGGGTCACATGGGGTTGCTTTGATGTCAAATCCAAAGTATATTTCATCTGACAAGAGGTATGGAAACATGAGATATCCTCATTCAGTGTCAACACTAGGTGACAACAATTCCATGAGGTGGCAACACTTTCATAACCAAATGAGTTTAGAATCAATCACTAGCCGACTCTCCTCCCAACCAAACATGCACGCAAACCCTTCAAATTTTGTTCCTTCTCAACCTCAGGTATCCTCCCAACTAAACATGCACACAAACCCTTTAAATTCTGTGCCTTCCCATCCTCAGCTATCCTCCCAGCCAAATGTGGCCAGCATCCTTTTGAATTCAGTGCCTACTCATCAACCTATGGTGTCTCCCCAGCAAAATATAGGCAATTTCTTTGTGAATTCAGTCGCTTCTCAACCCCAAGTACCCTCTCAGGCATATGTGGGCGGCATGTTTTTGAGGTCAATGTCCTCCCAACCCCAAGTGTCTTCCCATCCCACTATTGGCAACAGCTTTGCAAATACAGTGCCTTCTGAATATCAAGTAGATAGTCAGCTTAATTATGCTTCAAGTGATTATCAGAAATTTTTCGCCGAAGAAAATCAATCTCACAATTTTCTGGATACAAGTCTTACAGATATAGACTCGAGTTGGGTTACCCCAACCAGCCAGAGCAGCCAACAACCTACAGCAGAAAATTCCCAACTCCAAGATGTAGATTCTATAAAAGAGTCCTCTTCTCTGGCTGGAATTGATACCCTTTTCAGTGGAAGCACAGATCCTGTTTCATTAGACTTCGAGTATGATAATTGGACTTTGGATCATCATGATGTTCCAATACCTTCTCCAGGACCAACTCTTACAGATTCAGGAATTTTCTTCGGGTTGTAATCTTTTTGAATGGTAAATGATCTTTTGAAGTTCATTAGGAGGGATAAGTTGTTAGTGTAGTTAACAAACAAGCTTTTGTCTTGAAAGAATTTGTACAGAGGCCTAGTGAAGACTTTATGCAGCCCGATCATAACCTTTGAAATTAACAAATATAAGTTAAATTCAGAGGATCCAATCTCTTCCATTTGTTAACCATCATTTGTAATAACATAGATTATCACTGTTGTTCAGAGTTTTGATTATTTTTTTTCCCACTATCTATTTGGAATTAAGTTTAGTTATAAATATCATGTCAAATCATTCCAAACTATGGTTTTGTTTTTGGTGGCTATCGATTTTGCTATATGATTACATATATAAGCTCAACCTTCTAATGATATTTCGAGAGATGAGAGATTTAACTGGAATGGATATGGAGATGACCATTCATATAATGATGATTAGTTCCAGAAAAATGAGCATAATGACAATGATGGAACAAAACTGCCCCATCTCACTCTTCTTAGTAACTTCTTGTCTAGTTTTGACAATGGGTTCATTCACATTCAACAATGACTTCTAATGACATTGGTCTGTTCATAATGTTTTTTTTTTTTTTTGTAGTCTTTTAATTCATTGTCAATTGTATAATTAATAATAGCACAGGTCCCCTAAACAATTAATAATAGCACAGGAAACATCTCAGCCAATGACTAGGAAAAAGATATTCTGCAAACCTCTGTTTATATAAAAAGCATCACTCGGACAATTCCGTCCAGTCACATAATGAAAGGCAGTTTATTATTTACATGACGCTGGCCAAATTATTTCACTCCTGCACCTTAAGCACGCAACGGAGACGACCCCTTTCATGCATCAGATCAAAAGCTTTGTTGATCTCAGAAAGAGTCAAATTGTGGGTGATGTATTCGTCAACCTTTATCTCCTGTAGTATATGGGATAAGGGGGTTCAGTGATTATCCAAAATCAGCTAGCTAATAAAGGAACTTAGGTAATTCTTATGGAGTTTGGTTACCTTCTTCATATACTTTTCCACAAGTAGCCAAGGTACTTGTGAACGGCTCTACCAGTCACCAACTGAAATGGACGAGTGGAGATCTCCTGACCAGATGCGGCTACGCCCACAATAACTGATGTTCCCCAGCCCTTCAAGTTTCCCAAAGAAATCAGATATCTATCTATATATCTCATTCCTGGTCATGTTGATACAATCTCAGATGCAACTTATTACCTTGTGACAGCACTCCAAAGCAGCTCTCATTACGTACAGAGACATTTCCAATGTGCTCAAAACTATAATCAACTCCACCATCGGTAAGATCAACAAGAACCTGCTGTATTGGTTTTTCATGGTCTTTTGGATTCACAAACTCAGTGACACCAAAGTTCTTTGCTGCAGATCACAATTTGCATGGAAAAATAAAAATATTATGAGCCTTATTATGTAACAAGCATTATTAACGAAATGATTACTTATATACTAGCAAACCAACCACTGCTTATTAGTATAAGGTAATAGAATTATTTAACGCTGGTTAGGATATGTAGACTGTACTCTCTTAATTGGGAAGTACGTGGCTTTAATAGTTACTATGAGTTCTCATTACATATAGGTATTATTATGGCATTTACTGAGCCTGACTGACAAGAACACTAAAATATTTGCATAATGAAGTCGTTCAGACTTTTAGGAACTTCTATTGAGGCACCAACATACTATATATACACACAAAACGCGCGCACACACATATCCATATAAATAAAGAAAAGTAAAATAAAACTACCCTTGGCTGGGACGTTGATTTTAACCCAATTTAGTAAATATAAAAATTAAATATTTTGATCATTTGTTTTTTCAATAGAACCATTGGATATGTAAGGAATGGAATCCATTTCATCAAGTTTTGCAATCTCTCGAAGGTCCTCCTTTTGATTAGCTATTGAACTGCCAACACCCAATACTGGATGAAGGGTTGAAGACTGAAAAAATGAAATGAAAGAAGATGATGCAGAACATAAAATGGTAGAGCTTCTAGCTCTGTCGTCGCGGGGCCGCCTTAAGGTCTCAACATAAATATATACCCATTACTCAGTATATATTCATATATAGTAAAATGATTATGAACAATGTGGTATATATATGCAGAAAAAGCAAATGTCGGAAAGGTAGGAATTAAAACTACAATGGTGATTGGTGCAGTTCAGGACATTAATTAACAGTTAAGTACAGCATGCCATCAGAAACCTTGAGGAGGGAATGGAATATAGAAGCTGACCACCACCTATCTCATACTTTTTGCTGTCAATGTCTATGCCAATTAATTATTCGTACGTGAAGCACCAGCTGCTGCTTTTGCACCCTCAGCCACCCACCTGTCAAGTGATACTTGGATAATTATCATCATAAGAGTCTTATGATATGATAGACATCACAAAATCGAGAAATATATATATATATATATATATATATATATATATATATATATATATATATATATATATATATGGGCATATGATTCTTCTTAATACAACATCTTAACCTTTTTTTGAATAGTTGATAAAACTTATTGGAAGGTTTGAGATTGAAACATAAATATACTTAAACCGTAAGAAACTTACCTAGAACTTTTATTTTAATATAAGAAAATACATGGCAATCGACGTGTTGTCGGTTTGTTTAACTAAAAGCAATTTTTAATATTAAATAATACGATAAATTAATGTATGCAAAACTTTGTATAAAAAAAAAAAAAATTAAACCGGATGAAGCTCTTACGACATAAAAAAAAAAACCAAAGTTGTTATTGTTATATAAAAACAAATATATGCTATTGTTTTATAAAATAGGATATAAAATATCATAAAGAATTAATATTTTAAATTAAAGTGGGAAGAAATTAATATATTTGTTATATAAAGAATTATAAAAATATTTTTATATTCTATTTTATATCCTATTATAAAATAACAAATATTTTTATAATTCTTTATTTGCTATTTTTATAAAAATATTTTATATTCTTTATTTGTTATTATAAAATATTTGTTTTTATAAAATATTTTATATTCTTTATTTGTTATTATAAAAATATTTGTTTTATAAAATATTTATTTTATAAAATATTTTATATTCTTTATTTGTTATTATAAAAAACAAATATTTTATAAAACAAATATTTTTATAATAACAAATAAAGAATATAAAATATTTTATAAAACAAATATTTAATAAAAAAAATATTTTTATAATAACAAATAAAGAATATAAAATATTTTATAAAATAGCAAATAAAGAATTATAAAAATATTTGTTATTTTATAATAGGATATAAAATAGAATATAAAAATATTTTTATAATTCTTTATATAACAAATATATTAATTTCTTCCCACTTTAATTTAAAATATTAATTCTTTATGATATTTTATATCCTATTTTATATAACAATAGCATATATTTGTTTTTATATAACAATAATAACTTTGGTTTTTTTTTTACAAGTCGTAAGAGCTTGTTACTATGCTTAGTATTTTTTTTTTTTTTTTTTTTTAACAAGTTTAGTAGACAAATTCGCACTTATGGTATATTATTTAATATTAAAAATTCATTTTAGTTAAACAAACCGACAACACGTTGACTATGGTGTGGCCCTCATATTAAAATAAAAGCGGGTAGAAGGTTTTACTACTTTGGTAGATATTTATGTTTCAATCTCACCTTCCAATAAATTTATCAACTATTCAAAAGCGGTTGTTGACAAGATCTATAAGAACCTATTAAGCATGGAAGAAATTACTATATATATATATATATATATATATATATATATATATATATTCTTCTCTATGAAATATATTCTTCCAAGACCAGTGTAATTCCAAACCGCCCCGAGACCTAAAGTGACAATAAATGTTTAGCAGAATTTATACGGTGCAAACAAATACGGAGTAATATTTTTTACAAATATCGTCCTGCATTTTCTACTGTACCGAATATATTAGAAAAGCTATTTAATATTCATCCAGAACACCTAGATATCATAAGCTCCACGCCTCCACGCAATCTTCAATTCACAAGCAATACACTGATTTTAAAAATTTCACTAAAAAACTTGAAGAAACAAAACTGAAACAAGTATAAACTTCAAAGGAGCTAGATCACATAATAATATAAATCTAATAAAAGAAGTATAAAAAGATCGATACCAAAGTGTAAGACCCTAAATGTCATAAAAGACCGTATCTAGTGCACAAGACTCTGGAAATAGCAGGATATATATACAAACCTTAATTCTATTTACAGAGAGATTGTTTCCAGAACTTGAACCATGACTAAGCATGACCTTCAATGTCATAGGGGAGAAAAACAAATCAGCTTACCAGTTGGAACACCACAACCAAGAAGGCACACTTTATCCAAAGACCGGAGCTTTTGGATCAATCTTCGCTACACTAACATCATGGACAACAGTGTACTGACCGACTAAATGTTGAAGTTCCCATCAAATGAAAAACGACTCTTGCGATCACTCAACATGACTCCAACTCCAGTAGCTGCCCTAACTTTTCCACAGAGGTTGGTTTTCCCTGCATTCTGCTCGGTAACAAGGTATAACATGCATGGTCTCCAGGCTGTACTTAATTCAGTCACTAGCTCCTTCACCAACATGCACTTTCGACTACTATCACTACAACAAAAAGGGTAATTTCCGACGAAATATTCGATCGGTAGGTCTTAAGTATATTCCGTAGGGGTTAACCTTATTTCCGACCGAATATTCTGTCAGAAATTCGGTCGTATATAAGCAGTTCAAAATTAAGTCAGTCGATCTTTCGGTCGGAGATACTTAGACTCGAAAGATTTATTGTCGACCGAACAGTCGGTCGGATTTAATATATCCCCGACGGAAACGTGTCTGTCGAGGATATTCGGTCGGGATAAGCATGCCACGTGGCTGCTTGACAAAATGGGAAAAGACCTTAAGCGCGACGGAATTCCGTCGACCCTATATTCGGTCGAGGATAAAAGATACCACGTGGCAGTATGCTGAAAATGGGACACACCTTAACCTCGACGGAAGTCCGTCGAAAATAACCTTATTCCATCGAGGTTAATGTTTTTTTTTAAAATATTTTATTTATTTTTGCAATATCCAGGGATTTAACCCACATCTTGTACCTATACCTGTTTTCCCAACATCACATACACAAGCTAAATTAAGCTAAATGTCAAAACAACCCATTACTACTAGCATAACCATGAATAAACCAAAGTAATGAGTTAAAGAACCGCATTAATCAAAATAAATTAAACTAAGGTAAATTACAAAAGATCCCATTAATCTAAACTAAGTATAACAAACATCCCATTATGCTTTAAGTGTCAAACCATGAAAAAACCAAAGTAACTAATGATAAAGTTTAAACCTACAATATATATCGTCAAAAGTTATGTAAAATTAATACAAAAGAATGTAAACTAAGTCAAGCTAAGTAGAGCCCCCATTGTGAGGAGGATCATCGGTAAGGCCGACACCTGATCTGAGTATGAACATCGTCATCCCGCCATCATCCATTCGTCACCCCGTTGATACACAACTCATTAGTCCATATATACGATTCAGCTTAAAGATAACTAAATGAAAATTAAATTACATGCAAAATATATATTTGAATTTAAAGCGAATAGTATACTGAAGCGAAATGAGGGTGACTCAACATCGACCCAAACGCTGCCCCTCGACTAAGGTAACCACCATCCGAACAATCTCGTCAGATCATGCTACTCGCTCCGGAGGAATACCCGCATTTCTCGGTGATGGAGCGCGAGAATTTACCGGGAAGGTCCTGACATGGAACAAAATGGATCGGCCTCAAACCTCTCCGACACCATGCAAACCATAACACGCCGTTTCCCACAACATCTTAAGTTCTTCGACTAACGATTACAAGGTACACGTTGATGTCTTTTGTAGAACTCTTATCCCTATTAGTAAAGTCAAGAAAAGATACGAATCCCTCACGCACATTGACGATGGAAGATTGTAGCTACCATAATCACCGCCAAACAGAGTATGGTGACTAAAATTATTAAACGGACAAAATCCATCGGTAGCCATGCCAAACCCCGACATTCCTAACATCGTTTAACAAATCAGGGAAAATTAGCATCAAAATTCTTCCACTCATCTCCATCTCATTTGGGTGAGTAAGGTGACCAGAAGACGTCCTCGTTCTATGCCAACGCATCTCTGGTGCGATGCTGAAGACATGAATAGACGCCGCAACCTCTGGTAGCAAGAGAGAAAGTACACGTAATATCTTTTTCTAACATGTTTCTCCTTCCCCCACGCTTTTGTGATTTTGTCTGAGGCAAATTGCATATATCACACCGCACCTTATCTTTGTCTTCCCCATAAGTATAACATACATCCTACTCACAAGCATCGATCTTCTCTCATACCCAAGATTCAACCCCTTAACCATCTTCTTAACTTCATAAGTAACTTTCATGGGCAAGGTATTATCCTTAGTAAAGAACTCCCCGAAAATAGCTAGCAAAATCATTGAATCCTCTCTCACCGCAGCTTATGCTTATTCTTGTAGTGTAAAAGCTTCACACCGCAGAAAAGCCCGGTGTGTTATTTTGCCGTGTTAGGGATACATGGGGTCCCCGATTCGGATAGCATCTTGTAGAAGGTAGTGGCTTGAATCATTTGACTTTTGTTGATCAAGACCGCTTGCAGCTCATTTTCATTTTCAGATCGATATTATTCGTTGGGCCATACGCATCTACCAACATCTCCACGACATCATAGTTATTTGACCGGTCTACGATCTTGTCGACAGCTCTCTAATCTCAATCGATTCCCCGTGATGAATCCATACCGAATACCCATCCACAAACCCACGTGAATATAAGTCAAATTTCACTTCATCCAAGATCTTCCATATCATGTTTTTACACTTGAGACACCTGACATCTCATCTTTCCGCTTAGGATCATCAAGACGTGTTCTATTGCTTTGTTCATAAAATTAGATACCCCGTCACGGTATGCATCAACTAATCCCCTCCCATCAATCTTTATCCTACGGTACATCCAACTCTGATCGGCATCCATCTTTAATCGAAGAAAATACCCAATTAGATCAAGAATAATCATGAATGTGGTCCAAGCATGAAATTTAGTTTACCCACTCTACAGGGGTTAGGCTTCTATCCCGTTCCTGGATGCGTCTCCTCACTAGTGCCAATCTTAAGCACATTTCTACTATTTTCAGAAATTTTCAGCAGCACCTCCCCATGGTCTCCAAGTACACGAAATAGACCAAGAAAACTTAGTCTAAGTATGCACTCTCGGAGAACATGTAGAGACACCAAATTTGAAAGTTCCTCAAAATTTATAAAAACGCGCACTCACATGCATTGGCACAACCCTAAGTGAGAGACATAACATCCAAATGTTGAGTCAAATCGGATTATTCGACATTCACTCCTAATGAGTGAACGCGTCGAGCCAGGTTTCTAATTGTATTTTATTTTATTTTATTGTATTTTATTTAATTTTGATTTTATTTAACTAAGTAAGTGCTTACTAAGTTTAATTATATTTATTTTGTATTATATTATATTAAATTAAATTAAGTCAATTTTTTTGAATTAATAATTTGTATTATCTTAAATTAAATCATATTTTTATTTTATTTTATTTTATTTTATTTAATTTAGATTTTATTTAACTAAGTAAGTGCTACTCGGTTTAATTATATTTATTTTGTATTATATTATTTTAAATTAAATTAAGTCAATTTTTTAATTTAATTTTAAATTAAATTATTTAATTTAATTTAATTTAATTTAATTTAGTTTAGTTTAGTGTAATTTAATTTAATTTAATTGTATTTATATTATATTATATTATAATATTTAATTTATTTAAATTTTATTATCTTAATTAATTACAATAAATTAATTTATTTTATTTAATTTTGATTTTATTTAACTAAGTAAATGCTACTCGGTTTAATTATATTTATTTTGTATTATATTATTTTAAATTAAATTAAGTCATATTTTTATTTTATTTTATTTTAAATTAAATTATTTATTTTAATTTAATTTAATTTAATTTAGTTTAGTGTAATTTAATTTAATTTAATTGTATTTATATTATATTATATTTATATATTTAATTTATTTAAATTTTATTATGTTAATTACAATAAATTAATTTATTTTATTTTATCTTAATTATTTTATTTTATTTTATTATTTTATATTATCTTATCATACAAAATATAATTTAAATTTAGTTTATGTTATAATATTATTATTTTTTTAGTAATTTGAAACTAAGTAAATGCTACTTAGTTCATTTTCGGTTAATTTTATTAGTAGGAAATTAAGTACATTCAACTTAATATATTTTAATATTGGAAACTAATAAAATACATAAATAAAATAAAGTAGGGCTCACAAATTTTGCAATTGAAGAATTCTGACAGAAATTCTGTCAGAAATTCCGTCGAAAATAACAAGTATACCAAGATTTAACAATACCTTTACAAATACTAACCAACATGTGTATATAATTCAACAATACAACTCAATACATGACTAACATCAGCCTTAATCAAATTATGATGCAAATTGCACAAATTAAACCCTAAAATCAGTAACATACCAATGCCATTGCAGAAGTATATATTGTAAGACCCCAACTTATTATTAATGAAATTTAATTTTCTCTATTTATTATTTTGAAATAGTAAGGGTTGATTTGATTAATGTGGATAGTTAGGGGTAAAATACGCAAATATTTCAAAATAAGCAAGTGGTTATAAAATATTCATTGTTGTTTGGGAATATTAGTTTGGTCGTGGAATATTCTGCATCGTCGGGGAATATTAAATGCGACCCAGCGACCATGTGTGGGCCCCATAACGGAAAAAGCGATTGGATGAAGAAAACGACAAATATAAGTTGTTTAAAAATAACTTGGCGTAGTTATTCTTCATTAATACTTGTTAAAATACTAAATTGGTTAAAACACAAGAAGATTACGCAGTATTGCACCAATTATTGATTCTTACGTAAAAGGCACTACTCAATAATGGTTACGGTAATTACTGCTCGAGATTTTATTGATTTAATAATTGTTGCGTTGATATTTTATATTCTTTGTTTCAATAATTGTCATTACACGGATTTTTTATTATCGAAGCAATAATTCATATTATCCTAATAATATTATTAGATAACATTATTGGCAATGTCTAGAAAGTTACATCTAAGGAGAGGTTTGGTCACCTAATTGCGGCAGAAGAAGGAGAAATTCTTATTGAAAGCCCCTCTTTCCTGAAGGCGCCTCATTGTCAATATTGTGATTACGTAATATTATTTGTGAATAATTAATTATTGATTCATATGATGAGGAAAATATTGATTTTATGTGGATATAGATGGAGAAAATTTTTAATGTGACAATTGTTGAAAATTGAAATTTTATCTTTTTCTGATAAAATAATTCATTTAAATATATTATTATATTTTAATAATATAATAATGGTGATATTTTTACAACGAATGTGGGATATATGAGTATACGAGGAGTATTTTTGTTGCGATAAATGTTTAAAACATGTTAAACATGTCGGTGGACCCCATTTATTGACTGAAATTTGATTATGGCCTGTAAAATCGCCCGTTTGTGGATTTCGGTCAATTTCTATTTGGAATTTGGAAAAACTTTCTTCTGTAAAGTTGTAGAGAACTGAATTTCCTATAAAAAGTCGCGAGATTCAAATTTTTTGATAAAAGGGCTATTTATTGTGAATTATTGAAGTTCCGAAGCTCCGAAATAATTGATTTTTGGAAGTTTTAATTATTTAAATTAAGAAAAACGTTTTTAATGTTTTGTCACATGGTGGCTGATGTCTTGGACCAAATTAGTGGGCGTAGGAAATTTGAAAAATAATATTATTAATTTATTAAATTTTCAAACTTTTCGTGTTCTAAGCGTTTTCCTATAAATAGGGTCTTTAGGTTAAATTGAAAATCACACCGAAATCAAGTTTTCTCTCTATATTATCGAACGTATTCTTGTGAGTATTTTGAGTATACTTTGAGTATTGCTTATACTGATGCAAGTCCAAGTCATAGCCTTTATCCCAGGTGTTTTAATTTAGTAATCTTGATCTTTCGAGGTAAGGGATATTATTTTGTTTCAATAATGATATTATTTCTTCAATATCATTATCTTTGAAATATTGATCTGAAGTTTTTATCAAATTTGGAACTTTTGGTGTCTGAGTTACTATTCACGTACTCACGACTATTCACGATAATGACCACTTATTCACGAGTACGACCTTTATTCATCGAAAAATGAAAAATTTTCTTTTCGTCCAAAATATCTATTCTGGATACTAGCTTTGATTGTATCAATGTTTTGATCATTCTTGAATTTTACACCACTATGATTATTTTTGAGGTATTTTTGGAGGTGGATAAAACAAAGTACGAATCCTTAATCCTTAATCCTTGTCATTTTGTTTCACCGGATTCGCTTTTAAAAAAAATATTTTCATCATCTTCGATCTTAAATGATGATATTATGGAATATCTTTGGCACAGAGTGCAAAGATGAATGATTTTAAAGAATATCTTTGGCTTTAGTGCAAAAGATGAACAGTGTTTAGATGAACTTGACCAATCGATGAATATCTTTGGCTTGTAGTGCAAAGATGAATATTTGATTTCGAGATATATATTGATTGATGTCACAAGGATAAAAGATGACGATGAATTTTAAATTCATACATAGAAGATAGTAGTTTGCATTCTCTACTTAACTCTTCAATGAATTATTATTTCACTGCGAATATTGATTTAAAATTTGTTGTCTATTGTATTCTATTAGATTTTTCCTGTTGAAGACTAACGATAATTTGTTGTATATTATCTTAGTCATAATATTCTTCTTTGGGGTTAATGAGCTCACCCTTTCCTTTTTGTTCCATTTTTCTTCTCGGAGGCGAGAATATAGCGAGTACGAGTCGGGGTATGGAATGAAAGTTTTAGAGAGAGTTGTTTAGTAGTCCTCACCATTTTTGTAAAATAATGTATCAATAAATGTGATGAGGATTTATTTGAGTTTGGATATTGTCTAGAAGATAATATTTGTATTCAAACTCATAGTTTTATTGTTGTAATAATAAAGTTGTAGTTGTTTCTGTACAATATATTGAACACTCAGAATGGGTGATGTATACCTATTTTGGGGGCGTCACAGGTTGGTATCGAGCTTAGGGATATGATCTCCTGGCGGAGATCGGGAATAGAACCGTGGAAGGAGAGAGCGAGTAAATCCTTCGCTAGTGTGTCCTACCTAAGCTTATTTGTTAGTTAATCAAGATATAGGGATATTATGTGATATATTGATTTCCTTAATTAACCCTTGTTTTATGACATTATTTGAGAATGTCGATCGAGAATATTAACAATGGAAATGAGATCGTGGAGACGCTGTACTCACCAACGAGGAGAACGTGCAACAGTGGCAATGTGTTCCTCCCATGAACAACACCAATCGAAAGCAGATGATGAACGAGGGATGTTTAGAAGCTTTTTGCGGTTCATGCAAAAAATCGAGACGAGGAGACTCGTGTTCAAAATACGGTGAGGAAATGATAGCAATTCACGGGTTGTCACAACCAAGCGCTTCAAAGAGTTGGGACCACCGAATTTAAGGAAAGCCGGATCCGATCATGGCGGAAACATGGGTCAAGCAAATTACCAAGATATTCGATGTCTTGGGATGCACGGAGAACAGAAGGTTCCATTCGCCACCTTTATGTTCCGTGGCGAGGCGGCATCTACCGGTGGGAGTCGTGAAGCGTACCCATCCAAACCAGCACTTAACATGTCTTGGGGAGACATTTCGAAAATTATTTAATGACAAATACTTTCCTGAAAGTGTTCGTCATATATATGAAGGAACCGGAGTTCATCGATTAGAACAAAACAACACGACGGTGTCTCGAAGACGAGGCAAAGTTTGCGAGTTATCCAGTTTGCACCTCATTTGGTGGAGAATGAGGAACGTGTATTACGGATGTTTTTGAGAGGTTTGAAACCCTAGATACGACAATATCTCATTTCTCATAATTTTTCTCTCTATTCGGATGTTGTTAATGTGGCTCAATTGTTAGAAAGCGAGATAACGAGTATGTTCAACCGAGGGACCATAACCGTGGATCGTATCGTAGATATAGCGATCAATGAGAGTAATGATAACCAATGGAGAAAGAAACAGACGGACAAAAATGGTAACCACTCTGTGGTAATCATGGCCATGAAAATAAAAGAAGCGAGTCGGGAGGAGATTTTAAAAGAGGAGATTTAACAATGACCATGTGAAGACGATAAAGGTCTTTGGCAAAGAATCGTTCTAAGGAGGAGAACGACCACCGGCCATATGCTACAAATGCGAAAAGAGGGACATATCGGTCAAACCGCCCACAACAGTTCAAGGTATGCTATAATTGTGGAAAGGAAGGACATATCGCTTCGAGATCAGACGATGAATAAACCTAGTTCAATGGGACGGTGACTCAAAAGATCGTCCCCGTAAAAGTCAAAGTCAACGATTCCGGAAGAAGCGTTTGTTGTGGATCGTCATAATGCGAGGAACCCAAACGAGGTGATCACGGTAAGCTATTTATAAATTCTTGCAAGTTTATACCTTACTTGATCTCGGGTCTACCCATTCATTTATCTCTCCTGCATGTGCTCAACGCTTAAACTTGACTCGGAGAAATTAGACTTTGACCTATCTCGTGGAAACTCCGTTAGAGAAACTTTCATCACATCCACCGCTTATAAATCTTGTTTGATTCAAGTTGGCACCATCACCTTACACATTGACCTTATCTCTTTAAAGATACTTGCTTTTGATGTGATTTTAGGGATTGATTGGTTAACTACTCATCATGCCAAAATTGATTGTTTTCGTAAGGTTGTTGGTTTTCATATTCCTAACCAACCCATTGTACGTAATTCAAGCAACTAAACCATTAAAATCAATCACCGCCATATCTAATCATAAAGCTATTCGCTTATTGAAAAATCGGATGTCAAGCTTTCTTAGCCCATGTTATGGATTTGAATAAAGACACGCCAAATTTGAATAATATTCTGTTGTTATCGACTTTCCCGACGTATTTCAGAAGAACTTCCTTTCCTACCCCGAACGTGAAGTTGAATTCTTTATTGATCTTGAACTCATACAAAGCCCATTTCTAAAACCCCATATCGAATGGCTCCTATTAAACTTCAGGAGTTAAAGGTCCAACTACGAATTGTTGGACATCGGTTTCATTCGTCTAAGTACATCTCCTTGGGGTGCTCTGTTTTATTCGTAAAGAAGAAAGACGGGAGTATGCGACTTTCAGACGACTATCGAGAATCGAACCATGTCACCATCAAGAATAGGTATCCTCTACCTCGTATTGATGACTTGTTTGACCAATTGCAGAGGGCACAATTCTTTTCAAAATCGATCTTCGCTTACGGATATAATCAAATTTGAAGATTAGAATCGAGGATATTCCAAAGACGCCTTGAGAACTCGGTATGGGCATTATGAATTCTTAGTCATGTCTTTCTGGACTAACTAATGCTCCTCGCTTGTTTCATGGATATGATGAACCGAGTATTCAAGGAATATTTGGATCGATTCGTTGTTGTTTTTATTGATGACATCCTCATATATTTCAAAAGTCGTGAAGATCATGAGCACCATTTGAAGTTGGTACTCCAAAGGCTTCGTGAAAACAAACTATATGCCAAATTGAAGAAATCGAGTTCGGCCGAGGAAGTAGCAGATTTCTCGGGCACATGGTGTGTCAAACATGGAGTATCCGTGGACCCTGCCAAGATTGAAGCAATACAAAGTTGAGAGCAACCAAGTCGGTGGCCAAGACGTAGAGCTTTCTGGTTTAATGGGTTATTATCGGAGATTCGTGGAAGGGTTTTCTCGAATCGCTACTCCATTAACTCACTTAACCCTTAAGGATACAAAATTCGTTTGGAAGCGAAGAATGCGAGAAGAGTTTCCAAGAGCTTAAGAGAGACTTATTTGACTGTTGTTCTAACAATACCATCCGGTTCGGATGGATTTGTTATCTACAAATGATTCTTGTGCAAAGGGTTAGGATGTGTTCTCATGCAACGTGGGAAAGTCATAGCCTATGCCTCATGACAACTTAAAGAGTATGAGAGGAATTATCCTACTCATGATCTAGAGTTAGCGGCCCGTTTTCGCTTAAAGATATGGAGGCACTATCTATATGGGAGAAAGTGGAGATATATTCGCACCATAAAAGCCTTAAATATTTCTTCACCTCAAAAAGAACTCAACACGCGGCAATGACGTTGGCTCGAGCTATTGAAAGACTACGACCACACTATTCAATACCATCCTGAAAAAGCGAACGTGGTAGTGACGCGCTGAGTAGAAGATCATATGCGGGGAATGAGTGTGATGATGTCAAATATCTGCATAGAGCCAACTTTTAATAGAAAAAGTTAAGGTTGCTCAAGCCACCGAATCTTGAAATGATGCGTATGAAGAAGAAAGAAAGTACAAGAAGGAGCTATTCCTAAGCGAGAATTGATGAAGAAGGAATACTTGAGTCCACTCTAGACTTTGTGTTCCTAATGACTTTGATTTGAAATACAAGATTATGATGGAGGCACACAATACACCATTTGCAATCCATCCTGGAAGTACTAAAATGTATCGTGATCTTCGACATATATTTTGGTGGAACAATATGAAGAGTGAGATTGCAAAGTTTATCTCGATGTGTTTAACTTGCCAACGTGTAAAGGCGGAGCATCTAGTACCTAAGGGTCCGTTGCAACCACTTGAGATTCCGAAATGGAAGTGGGAACACATTACCATGGATTTCGTTACGGGTCTTCCTACGGTTTCTCAAGGCATCAATGCTATTTGAGTTATCATTGATAGATTAACCAAGTCTGCTCATTTTTTGCCGACACGGAGACTTATTCCTCGAACGTCTTGCTAGATGTGACGTGAATGAGATTGTGAGGTCAGCATGGCATGCCTCAGATCCATAGTTTCGGATCGTGACCCAAGATTCACTTCAAGATTTTGGGTTAGCTTGCAAAAAGCTATGGGCACGGATTTACGATTCGATTTCGGCATACCATCCTCAAACAGACGACAATCGTCGAAAGGACTATTCAAACTCTTGAAGATTTATTAAGACTCGTGTGTCCTGTGACTTCAAGGGGCGCTTAGGATAAGTATTTACCATTGGTGGAATTCTCCTACAACAACAATGCTTATCGTGCAAGTATAGGTGTGGCTCCATTTGAAGCATTATACGGACGAAAGTGTCGCTTCCAAGATATTGGGATGAGGTGGGTGAAGCAACATTGTTGGGACCCGAGTTGGTACGTATGACTACTTTAAAGATCCAAATGATTCGACAACGATATACAAAAGCAAGACAAGATCGACAAAAGAGTTATGCGGATCTTCATCGAAAGGACGTGGAATTTAGTGTGGGGGATCATGTATTGTTGCGGAAGTTTCCATGGAAGGGAGTTACAAGATTTGGGAAGAGAGGAAAGCTCAATCCACGATTTATTGGTCCATTTCAAATTCTTGGCCGAGTAGGAAATGTAGCCTATAGACTCGCGTTACACTCCGAGTATGTCTCAGATTCATAATGTGTTTCACATATCTGTATTTCATAAATATGTGAAAGACCCGAATCACGCGATAGAGTTAGAATCCCAGACGAGATAGTAAGACTTAACGTATGAGGAGGAGGTACTGTCCAAGATCTTGGATAGGAAGGAGCATGTCCTACGCCAAGAAAGTCATATACCACAAGTTAAAGTTTTGTGGAGGAATCATGCTTTATAGAGGAATGACCGGGAATTGGAAACGGAAATGAAAGCGAGGTATCCTCACCTTTTCAAACACTGTGTATCGTGACGTCAATTTCGAGGACGAAATTTCATAAGGAGGGAAGTTGTAAGACCCCAACTTATTATTAATGAAATTTTATTTTCTCTATTTATTATTTTGAAATAGTAAGGGTTGATTTGATTAATGTGGATAGTTAGGGTAAAATACGCAAATATTTCAAAATAAGCAAGTGGTTATAAAATATTCATTGTTGTCGGGAATATTCGTTTGGTCGTGGAATATTCGCAATGCATTGTGAATATTCGTGACGACCACAAATGCGACCATGTGTGGGCCCCATAATGGAAAGCGATTGGATGAAGAAAAACGACAAATATAAGTTGTTTAAAAATAACTATGGCGTAGTTATTCATTATTATCTTGTTAAAATACTCGGCATGGTTAAAACACAAGAAGACACCAGTATTGCACCAATTATTGATTCTTACGTGAAGGCACTTACTCAATAATGGTTACGATGATTTACCGCTCATTCGATATTTTATTGATTTAATAATTATCAAGTTGATATTTTATATTCTTTGTTGTTTCAATAATTGTCATTACACAAGATTTTCATTATCGAGCTATAATTCATATTATCCTAATAATATTATTAGATAACATTATTGGCAATGTCTAGAAAGTTCTGCATCAGGAGAGGTTTGGTCACCTATTTGCTACTAAGAAGGAGAAATTCTTATTGAAAGCCCCTTTCCTCACAGGAACTGCCTGTTAATATTGTGATTGTGAGACCCAGATTTTATCAATAAAGATTTAAATTTTGTCAAAATAATTTTTAATATTATGGTGTGAATTTGAGATAATATTATAGTTTTGGGTAGTATTTATAAATTTTGCAAAGTATGCAAGTGGTTATATTATATTCGATTGGCCTGTGGAATATTCGGTTTAGCGAGGAATATTCGTATAACTACCAATCATTGGTGGACCCCATAATGTAATTATTGTCGGATTGAGAAAACGACAAAAATATTTTATTGAAATAACTACGGAAGTTTTACCGTGGATTCTTGTTGAACTACTCTTAGTAAAAAGTACGATGTACGTGTGGTTGCATAAGAAAGACACTCGGATTGATTATTGATGCTTATGTGAGAAGTCACTCGGTTTGATTCCATTATCATTTATTAATAATATGAATTATTATAATGATAATGACGTTTTGTTTTATTCAGATTATTAACGTAATAAAATGTAAACATCTTTTATATAAAATAGAATACTTTATTAAAGTTATTCTATAAATAAATATATTATATTTTATTATGCATAGTGTTGCAGTATAAGATTTTGCATAGTATTGCATAGTGGTTTGCATAGTAAAATGTTTTTATATAAATAGAATATATTATATTTTATGTAAAAGATTTTTCTTTAAATATGGACCGTCGATTAAAAGTAAATCAATCTGACCGTTCATGGATTAATTACTATGCATTCTATTTTCCTATAAATAAAGCTCATTCCTTCATTATTTTCTTACGAATTCAATTTGAAACTCTGTAGAGAGAAATTATAGAGAGAAGCTATAGAGAGAAAATCCATAGAGAGAAGAAGAAGAGTATTCTGTACTTCACTACTTTGATATCCAAATGTCTTTTTACTAGGTAGGGAATATTATTTGTTGTACCTAGTAAGTGTTATTCTTCTTCTTGAAGAGAACTTCATTATTCCATTCATTATTATTCTCATTGAATAACTTTGTAAAAGTGGCATACCCTATACATAACCTCAGATATCTGTGGATACCCTATACTTGGTGAAATCCTTATGTTATTCCATTCTTATTATTCTCATTGAATAACTCGTGATACGCGGTTTACCCTATACTTGGTGACATTCTTCTATTATTCATTGGAACATCCTCCATGCATGTGTTTTTACAATCGACCGTTCCGCTTTTATTATTCTCGCTTGGAACATCCTGTCAATGTGTTTTACACCCACCCGGTTCCGCTCTTTATCATTCTCGTTGAATATCCTATCTGTGTGTTTTACACCGGATCCGGTTCCATCTTTATTATTCTGCTTGGAACATCCCGTCTTGCGTGAATTTCACCGACCGGTTCCGTTATTATTATTCTGCTGAATAACCTGTCTATATGCAAGTACCGCATGCACGCATGGTGATTTCTTTTGTTATTCCATTCTTTATTATACCCAAATAAGTTAAAACTTTGACTTCTATACTCCATGAAATTAGTAGAATATCCTTGATATTTGCGTTTCATCCAAAGATCTTTTCATGGAAATATTCTTCCGATCATTATTGAATTTTACTCTACGTAAACAAAGATCATGTTGACAATTTGGACGTTAATAATTCATGGATTAAATAATTCTTGAACTTGTTTTATTGAATTACTATGTCATTGTCATCATCCTCATGTTATATTATGTTATCTTTGGCTTACGCGTGCATAGATGAACTTAGTATGATTATGACCGTGGATCATCATTCATAATAATCACTTGATATAAATGATGTGACAAAAGTCCTCGGTGGCCTCTGTAATGCGTTGATGGATAGTTTTTGGTATGATTATGACCGGGGGTGATTCGGTATATAGTCATGACCATTGATAATTTGATGAAAATCCTTGACCGTGGTAGTGCGGGATGATTAGATGTGGTGGTTTATTATTAAAATTTCTCTCGTGATAAAAATTGATGAAAACCTTTTAAAACCTAAAAGATAGTAGACTTTATTCTCTACTTGACTCTTTTAATGGATTGCTTATTCCACCGCAGCTTAAACCGGTTGTCTATTGTATTTTATCGGTTTAACATTGTTGAAGGCTAATGATAATTTATTCTCGCATTATCTTAGTCATAATATTTCTTCGGGCTAGTTGAGCTCACCTTTCTTTTCACCGCTCTTCTTGAAATGAGAACATAGTTTGGACGACAGTCGGGAACGAAGTAATGGTCGAGAGGATAGCATTAGTAGTCCTCACTATTCTATGAAATAAGGTGATAATAGTTGTAATGAGGACTCCTTTTGAGTTTGTATAATATCTAGTAGACAATATTTGTATTCAAACTCACGCTTATATGTCGTATTGTACACGACAATTAGGTTAAGAAGTTGTATTTGAATTTATGTACCATGTAAGTGGCGACCCAAGATGGGTGACGATACCTAATTTTGGGGCGCCACAATATATCGAGCTTGGGGATATGATCCCCGGCCGAGATGTGAGATAAGAACTAGGAGGGAGGCACGGGAATTCCTTCGCTAGTATGACCTACCTAAATTTATTTGGTATTTAATTGGTCTGGTCGAGTATAGGGATAATATGTGATATGTTAATTAACCCTTGTTTTGTGACAAGTTGTTTGAGAATGACATCCGAAAATGCCGAGATAAGCAATGAAGCACACGAGAGTGTTGGTTCACTTCAAACAAAAGGTAACGACCAACAACACGATAATAATCATACTTTTAGTGGGCAATTCGGCCATCGTAACAATGATAACCATCGTGGGGAAATTATCATGCTAAGAATGGTAACCACTTCTATG
The DNA here is from genome assembly GCA_020205615.1 of Panax quinquefolius. Classification (NCBI taxonomy): domain Eukaryota; kingdom Viridiplantae; phylum Streptophyta; class Magnoliopsida; order Apiales; family Araliaceae; genus Panax; species Panax quinquefolius. The sequence continues at coordinate 2,737,406 of CM035160.1, read as the reverse complement.
GTAATCATGGCAATGATAATAGAAGTGGAAATTGCAAGAAGAGAAGGTCATTTAGCTCAATTTTGTTGTGCACCAAAGTCAAGTCTAGTCGGGACGGTGGCACCAAAGGCGGATACTGACAAAAAACAAAGTCGGTGGTTTTCGGGAAGAAGCGTTTTTCGTGACTTCTCAAAAAGTGGGTAACCCGAACGAAGTTAGCGCAAGTTAGTTAATTATAAATTACTGAAGTCTATACCTTATAAGATACCGGTTTTACCCATTATTTTATCTCTCTTTTGCTTCATGTTCAACGCTTAAATTCGACTTCTAGAAGTTAGACTTTGACTTATTAGTTGAAACTTCGTTAAGTAGGAGCCTTCATATCGCTTACTATTTTTAAATCTTGTTTAATTCAAATAAACATTTTCACGTTACTCGTCGATCTTATCTTTTGAAAATATTTGCCTTTGATGTGATTTTCTAATCAATTGGTTAACTACTCATCATGCTTTTCGTAAGGTTGTTAGCTTTTATATTTATAACAACCTGTCATATACCTAATTCAAAGTAACCAAACCCTAAAGTTAATCATTGTCATATCGAGCCATAAGTAAAGAGCCCCGAACCTTTCGTTGTTGACTTCCTTGTGTGGAATGTACCAAGCCACACTTTACGTAGGCAACATCGTGAATGAAGATGGCAAGTTTATTGATATCATTGTGAGGTGCTATCTAGGTTAAGGGATAGAAGTCACAGTTGGTATCAATGTGATGTACTATCCAAGTCTTGGATGAGAGTAACAGTTTTGAATGATATTTCTATCATTAATAAATTTCTTGGCGTATTCTTGAAGACTTCTTAGCCTACTTAGAGCGTAAAATTGAATTTTGTATTGACCCCAGTACAAAAACCCATTTCTTAAACCCTCAAATATTTCTTCAACTAAAAGGATCTGTTTACGAGAATTATGATGAAAGTCATAATAAAAGCATTGGAATAATGAAAATCATGGGTATATGAAGTATTAGTAAGTGTTATGATGAGTTATGTTGGTTATTATGTGAAAACATGAAAGTTTCTTAGAAATCACAAAGAGTTGAAAATCAGATTTTGGTGAAAAACGTAACATGAAATTCAATTGACCATATCTCCTATTATATTTTGAATTTTTGAGTGTGGTCAACTCCTAGAGTTAGATCTATGAGTTACCTAACTAATCCAAGTGGAATTACTGGAAAAGGTGTTGTAGATTTTTGTGTGGACTGATTTTAGCAAAGGAGGCCAAAGCTGTAAATTTCGAAAATGCTACTGCCCAGAAACTTTAAGGGCTGTTTCGGCCACTTAAATTATGAGAAAAATTCTGGCCTTTTGGGACATGAAAGTATATGGTATAAAGTACCTCCTGTCCAAAAATGAGCTCATTCTCGACTTAAAATGAGCAAGTTATGACTATTTCAATATTTAGGTTTTTCCGATTTAAAAACGCTATAACCAAGTTCTATAACTCCGATGACCATGAAATTTAAACTGAAGCTCATGTTAACATGTGTAAGGTCCTGCCAAGATTTGGGAATTTTGGAGTTAAACTTGAGGTAGCTAATTTCTTAAGGAATTAAGTGGAAATTGATTTTGAAAAATAGTAAATGAATTTTAAAAATTCAGAAAATATATTTTCATTATGGGACTATATTATGCTAAATCCCAGAAAAAGAAATATTTTTGGGACTGATTTGGTATTTTTCATGAAAATAGTTTAGTTACTTAACATATGAGTTAAATATGTTATGTGAAGTAACAAAGTTGAAAATAGGATTTTATGGCTAAAGAATCCTATATAGAGTATATACATATTTTTTTTTGATGAGGATTTGATAATTGGTGATGATATTTTATGAGTATGTCATTTTTGAATGATTAAATGCATTATATGGTAAAGCGTAAACAATTGAGATAAATTGTTTATAAATTTAAGAAGTGATTAAAATATTATTATAATATTAATGTTATTAGATTATGAGATTATTAAGTGATTGATAACATGGGGATATTCTTGAATCTGGATAAATTATATTATAAATGTTTAATATTTATCCTTTATCTCATTTGATTGATTCTTTATATCATTATCCTCACGCTTATATTATGTTGAAAGTCATCCGTGGCTCCTCAGAATGCGTATAGATGGACTTGGTATGATTATGATCGTGATTGTTTCAGATAATCATAACCGTAAATGAATACACGATTATCTTTGGTAGTAGTGCATGGATAATTGTGGTCGTGATACTAATGAATACACAGCTTATCTTTAGTAGTAGTCATGGATAATTTGTGTCGTGATACTAATGAATACACGATTATCTTTGGCAGTAGTGCATGGATAATTTGTGGTCGTGATACTAATGAATACACGATTATCTTTGGTCAGTAGTGCATGGATAATTTGTGGTCGTGATACTAATGAATACACAATTATCTTTGGTAGTAGTGCTCGGATAATTTATGGTCGTGATACTAATGAATACACAATTATCTTTGGTCAGTAGTCGGTATGGATAATTTATGGTCGTGATACTAATGAATATCCTCGGCACGTAGTGCGTGGATGATTCGATGATATGGATTAATTATCGAAATGAGTCTCAAAGAATGAAATATTAATTCTGGATGTGGTAAAAGTCATCTTTGGTCAGTAGTGCATTGATAGACTTGGTATGATTATGACCAAGGATTATTCGGTATAATCACGATCAGATTGAAAACACGAATATCCTTGCCGCGAAGTGCATGGATAATTCGTGGTCGTGATACTATTAAGTCGCTGCGTCAAAGATTATTGGTTTTGATTGCATATCTTTGGCCTTTAGTGCAAAGATGAATTGTTAATGAATAGCTTTGGCGATTTCAAAGATGAATTTAATATTTTTAAACGATAAAGGTATTCAAGGTATCCTCATCTCTTTATCATACTGTGTATCGCACCCTAATTTCGAGGGCTTAAATTCCATAAGGAGGGAGATTGTGAGACCCCATTTTATCAATAAAGATTTAAATTTTGTCAAAATAATTTTTAATATTATGGTGTGAATTTGAGATAATATTATAGTTTTGGGTAGTATTTATAAATTTTGCAAAAGTATGCAAGTGGTTATATTATATTCGATTGGTCTGGGAATATTCTTGTTTAGCGGGAATATTCGTATAACTACCAATCATTGGTGGACCTCACAATGTAATTATTATTGCCGGATTGAGAAAACGACAAAAATATTTTATTGAAATAACTACGGAAGTTTTACTGTGGTTACTTTGTTGAACTACTCCAGTAGTAAAAGTACAAGAATAATGTGTGGTTGCATAAGAAGCACACCAGTATTGATTATCGATGCTTATGTGAGAAGTCACCATTTGATTCCATTATTGTTTATTAATAATATGAATTATTATAATGATAATGACGCTTTTGTTTTATTCAGATTATTAACGTAATAAAATGTAAACATCTTTTATATAAAATAGAATACTTTATTAAAGTTATTCTATAAATAGAATATATTATATTTTATTATGCATAGTGTTGCATAAGATTTTTGCATAGTATTGCATAAAAGTGTTTGCATAGTAAAATGTTTTTATATAAATAGAATATATTATATTTTATGTAAAAGATTTTTCTTTAAATATGGACCGTCGATTAAAGTAAATCAATCTGACCGCTCATGGATTAATTACTATGCATTCTATTTTCCTATAAATGTAAGCTCATTCCTTCATTATTTTCTTACGAATTCACCAAACTCTGAGAGAGAAATTATAGAGAGAAGCTATAGAGAGAAAATCCATAGAGAGAAAGAAGAAGAGTATTACGGTACGCATTTCACTACTTTTGATATCCAAAGGTGTCTTTTACTAGTAGGGAATATTATTTGTTGTACCTGTAAGTGGGTGTTATTCTTTCTTCTTCACGAAGAGAACTTCATTATTCCATTCATTATTATTCATTGAATAACTTTGTAAAAGTGGCATACCCTATACATAACTTTGTGATACGCTGCATACCCTATACTTGGTGAAATCCTTATGTTATTCCATTGCTTATTATTCTCATTGGAATAACTCGTATACGCTGTGATTACCCTATACTTGGTGACATTCTTCTATTATTCTCGCTGGAACATCCGTGCTGTGTTTTTACACCGACACGGTTCCGCTTTTTATTATTCTGCTTGGAACATCCTGTCAGTGTTTTTACACCGGACCGGTTCCGCTCTTTATCATTCTCGCTTGAATATCCTATCGCATGTGTTTTACACCGATCCGGTTCCATCTTTATTATTCTGTTGGAACATCCCGCTTGGTGTGAATTTCACCGACCGACCGGTTCCGTATTATTATTCTCGCTTGGAATAACTCGCTCTCATGGCAGTACCGCATGCATGGTGATTTCTTTTGTTATTCCATTCTTTATTATACCCAAATTGTTTAAAACTTTGACTTCTATACTCCATGAAATTAGTAGAATATCCTCGATATTCAAGCGTTTCATCCAAAGATCTTTTCATGGAAATATTCTTCCGATCATTATTGAATTTTACTCTACTGAAACAAAGATCATGTTGACAATTTGGACGTTAATAATTCATGGATTAAATAATTCTTGAACTTGTTTTATTGAATTACTATGTCATTGTCATCATCCTCATGTTATATTATGTTATCTTTGGCTTACGTGCATAGATGAACTTAGTATGATTATGACCAGGATCATTCGGTATAATCATGACTTGATATAAATGATGTGACAAAAGTCCTCAAATTCTGTAATGCAGTTGATGGATAGTTTTTGGTATGATTATGACCGTGGGTGATTCTAAGATAATCAATCGCACCATTGATAATTTGATGAAAATCCTCGACCGTGGTACGTGGATGATTAGATGTGGTAGTTTATTATTGTCGAGTCTCAAATATAAAAATTGATGAAAACCTTTTAAAACCTAAAAGATAGTAGACTTTATTCTCTACTCGACTCTTTTAATGGATCGCTTATTCACCGCAGCTTAAACCGGTTGTCTATTGTATTTTATCGGTTTAACATCATTGAAGGCTAATGATAATTTATTCGCATTATCTTAGTCATAATATTTCTTCTTGGGCTAGTTGAGCTCACCTTTTTTCTTTCACCGTTTTCTTCTTGAAATGAGAACATAAATTTGACGCAGCCGGGAACGAAGTAATGGTCCGTAGGATAAGATTAGTAGTCCTCACTATTCTCGTGAAATAAAGGTGATAATAGTTGTAATGAGGACTCCTTTTGAGTTTGTATAATATCTAGTAGACAATATTTGTATTCAAACTCACGCTTTATGTCGTATTGTACACCTACGCTTAGGTTAAGTAAGTTGTATTTGAATTTATGTACCATGTAAGTGGCGACCCAAGATGGGTGACATATACCTAATTTTGGGGCGTCACAAAGATTCTATAATATTATTTGTGAATAATTAATTATTGATTCATATGATGAGAAAAATATTGATTTTATGTGGATATAGATGGAGAAAATTTTTAATGTGACAATTGTTGAAAATTGAAATTTTATCTTTTTCGATAAAATAATTCATTTAAATATATTATTATATTTTAATAATATAATAATGGTGATATTTTTTACAATGAATGTGGGATATATGAGTATAAGAGGAGGAGTATTTTTGTTGCAATAAATGTTTAAAACATGTTAAACATGTCTCATGGACCCCATTTATCGACCGAAATTTGATTACGGCACCAGAAATCGTCTGGACTTGTGGATTTGATTCCAATTTCGCTTGGAATTTGGAAAAACTTTCTTCTCGCAAAGTTGTAGAGAATTGAATTTCCTATAAAAATTCATGCGAGATTCAAATTTTTTGATAAAAGGGCTATTTATTGTGAATTATTGAAGTTCCAAAGCTCCGAAATAATTGATTTTTGGAAGTTTTAATTATTTAAATTAAGAAAAACGTTTTTAATGTTTTGTCACATGGTGGCTGATGTCTTGGACCAAATTAGTGGGGCGTGAGGAAATTTGAAAAAATAATATTATTAATTTATTAAATTTTCTAACTTTGGTGTTCTAAAGATTTTCCTATAAATAGGGTCTTGGGTTAGAATTGAAAATCACACCGTAAAAACTCAAGTTTTCTCTCTCTATATTATCGAGCGTATTCTTGTGAGTATTTTGAGTATACTTTGAGTATTGCTATACTGATTGCAAGTCCAAGTCATAGCCTTATATCCTGTGTTTCATTTAGAAGATCGATCTTTCGAGGTAAGGGATATTATTTTGTTTCAGAATGATATTATTTCTTCAATATCATTATCTTTGAAATATTGATCTGAAGTTTTTATCAAATTTGGAACTTTTGGTGTCTGATTTACTATTCACGATACTGGTCTTATTCACGTATACAACACTATTCATTCAGTACGACCTTATTCATCGAAAAATGAAAAATTTTCTTTTCGTCTAAAATATCTATTCTCGATACTAGCTTTGATTGTATCCATGTTTTGATCATTCTTGAATTTTACACCACTATGATTATTTTTGAGGTATTTTTGAGTGGATAAAACAAAAGTACTGAATCCTTAATCCTTAATCCTTGTCATTTTGTTTCACCGGATTCGCTTTTTTAAAAATATTTTCATCATCTTCTATCTTAAATGATGATATTATGGAATATCTTTGGCCTCAGAGTGCAAAGATGAATGATTTTTAAGAAGAATATCTTTGGCAGAATAGTGCAAAGATGAACAGTGTTTAGATGAACATGACTAATCGATGAATATCTTTGGCCCAGTGGTGCAAGATGAATATTTGATTTCGTGATATATATTGATTGATATCACGGGGATAAAAGATGAGACGATGAATTTTTAAATTCATACATGTAAGATAGTAGTTTGCATTCTCTACTTAACTCTTCTAATGAATTATTATTTCAATTGCGAATATTGATTTAAAATTTGTTGCCTATTGTATTCTATTAGATTTTTCCTCGTTGAAGACTAACGATAATTTGTTGTATATTATCTTAGTCATAATATTCTTTATCGGGCTAGTTGAGCTCACCCTTTTCCTTTTTGTTCCATTTTTCTTCTCGGGAGGCGAGAATATAAGCGAGTACGAGTGGGGTATGGAATGAAAGTTTTAGAGAGAGTTGTTTAGTAGTCCTCACCATTTTGTAAAATAATGTATCAATAAATGTGATGAGGATTTATTTGAGTTTGGATATTATCTAGAAGATTATATTTGTATTCAAACTCATAGTTTTATTGTTGTAATAATAAAGTTGTAGTTGTTTCGCACTCACGTATTGACAACTCGTAATGGGTGATGTATACCTATTTTGGGGGCGTCACAACTTGGTATCGAGCTTAGGGATATGATCTCCAAGCGGAGATCGGGGAATAGAACTAGGAGGGGAGAGACGAGTAAATCCTTCGCTAGTGTGTCCTACCTAAGCTTATTTGTTAGTTGGTCAGTATATAGGGATATAATGTGATATATTGATTTCCTTAATTAACCCTTGTTTTATGACAGTATTTGAGAATGTCGACCGAGAATATTAACAATGGAAATGAGACCGTGGAGACGCTCAGACTCACCAACGAGGAGAGAACGTGGCACAGTCGGGCAATGTTCCTCTCCGTGAACAACACCAATGAAGCGGATGATGAACGAGGGATGTTTAGAAGCTTTTGCGCTTCATGCAAAAATCGCATTTAGGAGACTCGTGTTCAAAATACTGAGGAGGAAATGATAGCAATTCACGGGTTGTCACAACCAAGCGCTTCAAAGAGTCAGGACCACTAGAATTTAAGGAAAGCCGGATCCGATCATGGCGGAAACATGGGTCAAGCAAATTACCAAGATATTCGATGTCTTGGGATGCACGGAGAAACGAAGGTTCCATTCGCCACCTTTATGTTCCGTGGCGAGGCGAGACTACAAAAGCGGGAGTCTGCGTGAAGTGTACCCATCCAACAAGACTCAACATGTCTCGGGGAGACATTTCGAAATTATTTAATGACAAATACTTTCCCGAAAGTGTTCGTCGTATGAAGGAAGTGGAGTTCATCGATTTGAACAAAACAACATACGGTGTCTCAAAGATGAGGCAAAGTTTGCGAGGTTATCCGTGTTTGCACCTCATTTGGTGGAGAATGAGGAACGATGATGCGGATGTTTTTGAGAGGTTTGAAACCCCAAGATACGACAATATCTCATTTCTCATAAATTTTCTCTCTATTCGGATGTTGTTACTTGTGGCTCAATTGTTAGAGCGAGATAATGAGTATGTTCAACCGAGGGACCATAACCAGGATCGTACGGAGATAGCGATCGATAGAGTAGAATGATAACCAAATGGAGAAAAGCACAGACGGACAAAAAATGGTAACCACTCGGTGGTAATCATGGCCATGAAAATAAAAGAAGCGAAGTCGGGAGGAGATTTTAAAAATAGGAGATTTAACAACGACCGTGTGAAGACGACGCGTTGCAGTGAATCGGTTCTAAGGGAGGAGAACGACCACCGGTCATATCTACAAATGCGAAAAGAGGGACATATCGATCAAACCGCCCACAACAGTTCAAGGTATGCTATAATTGTGGAAAGGAAGGACATATCGCTTCAGATTATGCAGAATAAAACCTAGTTCAATGAGGGACGGTGACTCGAAAAGATCATCCCGAAAAAAGTCAAAGTCAACGATTTCGGGAAGAAGCGTTTGTTGTGATCGGGTCATAATGCGAGAACCCAAACGAGGTGATCACGGGTAAGCTATTTATAAATTCTTGCGAAGTTTATACCTTACTTGATACCCTGGTCTACCCATTCATTTATCTCTCTGCGCATGTGCTCAACGCTTAAACTTGACTCGGAGAAATTAGACTTTGACCTATCTGTGGAAACTCCATTAGGAGAAACTTTCATCACATCCACTGCTTATAAATCTTGTTTGATTCAAGTTGGCACCATCACCTTTACCCGTTGACCTTATCTCTTTAAAGATACTTGCTTTTGATGTGATTTTAGGGATTGATTGGTTAACTACTCATCATGCCAAAATTGATTATTTTCGTAAGGTTGTTAGTTTTATATTCCTAACCAACCCGTGTTATGCAATTCAAGCAACTAAACCATTAAAATCAATCATCGCTATATCTAATCATAAAGCTATTCGCTTTATTGAAAAACGGATGTCAAGCTTTCTTAGCTCATGTTATGGATTTGAATAAAGACACGTCAAATTTGAATAATATTCCTATTGTTATTGACTTTCCCGACGTATTTCAAGAACTTCCCGATTACCCCCGTAACGTGAAGTTGAATTCTTTATTGATCTTGAACTGGTACAAAGCCCATTTCTAAAACCCCATATCGAATGGCTCTATTGAACTTCAGGAGTTAAAGGTCCAACTACAGAGAATTGTTGGACATCGGTTTCATTCGTCTAGTACATCTCCTCGGGGTGCTCCTGTTTTATTCGTAAAGAAGAAAGACGGGAGTATGCGACTTTAAGATTGACTATCGGAATTGAACCATGTCACCATCAAGAATAGGTATCCTCTACCTCGTATTGATGACTTGTTTGACCAATTCTTGAGGGCACAATTCTTTTCAAAATCGATCTTCGCTCGGATATAATCAAATGAAGATTAGAATCGAGGATATTCCAAAGACGCCTTCGTAACTCGGTATGGGCATTATGAATTCTTAGTCATGTCTTTCTTGGACTAACTAATGCTCATGCGGCTTTTATGGATATGATGAACCGAGTATTCAAGGAATATTTGGATCAGTTCGTTGTTGTTTTTATTGATGACATCCTCATATATTTCAAAAGTCGTGAAGATCATGAGCACCATTTGAAGTTTGGTACTCCAAAGGCTTCGTGAAAACAAACTATATGCCAAATTGAAGAAATGCGAGTTCGGCTTGAGGAAGTAGCATTTACGGGCACGCAATCAGTAACAAAACATGGAGTATCCGTGGACCCTACCAAGATTGAAGCAATACAAAGTTGGGAGCAACCAAGTCGGTGGATCAAGTACGTAGCTTTCTAGGTCTAATTGGTTATTATCGGAGATTCGTGGAAGGGTTTTCTCGAATCGCTACTCCATTAACTCAAATAACTTCGGAAGGATACAAAATTCGTTTGGAGCGAAAAATGCGAGAAGAGTTTCCAAGAGCTTAAGAGGAGACTTATTTCTAAGACTGCTTCTAACAATACCATCCGGTTCTGATGGATTTGTTATCTCTGACGATGCTTCGTGCAAAGGGGTTAGGATGTGTTCTCATGCAACGCGTGGGAAAGTCATAGCCTATGCCTCATGCGACAACTTAAAAGAGTATGAGAGGAATTATCCTACTACTCATGATCTAGAGTTAGCGGCCCAGTCGTTTTAAGCTTAAAGATATGGAGGCACTATCTATATGGGGAGAAAGTGGAGATATATTCGCACCATAAAAGCCTTAAATATTTCTTCACTCAAAAAGAACTCAATATCTGGCGGCGGCACGTTGGCTCGAGCTATTGAAAGACTACGACCACACTATTCAATACCATCCCGGAAAGCGAACGTGGTAGTATGACGTTGAGTAGAAGATCATATCGCGGGAATGAGTGCGATGATGTCAAATATACGACAGAGCCAACTTTAATAGAAAAAGTTAAGGTTGCTTTCGCCACCGGCCCGGAATGATGCGTATGAATGAAGAAGAAAGTACAAGAAGGAGCTATTCCTAAGCGAGAATTGATGAAGAAGGAATACTTGAGTCCACTCTGAACTTTGTGTTCCTAACGACTACGATTTGAAGTACAAGATTATGATGGAGGCACACAATACACCATTTGCAATCCATCCTGGAAGTACTAAAATGTATCGTGATCTTGACATACATTTTGGTGGAACAATATGAAGAGAGAGATTGCAAAGTTTATCTCGATGTGTTTAACTTGCCAACGTAAAGTAAAGCGAGCATCTAGTACCTAAGGGTCCATTGCAACCACTTGAGATTCCGAAATGGAAGTGGGAACACATTACCATGGATTTCGTTTCTGGTCTTCCTACGGTTTCTCAAGGCATCAATGCTATTTGGGTTATTGTTGATAGATTAACCAAGTCTCGCTCATTTTTTGCCGATACGGAGACTTATTCCTTGAACGTCTTCTTTAGTATGTACGTGAATGAGATTGTGAGGTTGCATGGCATGCTGTATCCATAGTTTCGGATCGTGACCCAAGATTCACTTCAAGATTTTGGGTTAGCTTGCAAAAAAAGCTATGGGCACAGTTTACGATTCGATTCGGCATACCATCCTCAAACAGACGAGACAATCGAAGGACTATTCAAACTCTTGAAGATTTATTAAGACTCTGTGTCCTAGACTTCAAGGGCATTTGGGATAAGTATTTACCATTGGTGGAATTCTCCTACAACAACAGTTATCAGGCAAGTATAGGTGTGGCTCCATTTGAAGCATTATATGGACGAAAGTGTCGCTCTCCAAAGATGTTGGGACGAGGTGGGTGAAGCAACTTTGTTGGGACCCGAGTTGGTACGTATGACTACGGAAAAGATCCAAATGATTCGACAACATATATAAACGGCACAAGATCGACAAAAGAGTTATGCGGATCTTCATCGAAAGGACGTGGAATTTAGTGTAGGGGATCATGTATTGTCATGAGTTGCTCCATGGAAGGGAGTTACAAGATTTGGGAAGAGAGGAAAGCTCAATCCACGATTTATTGGTCCATTTCAAATTCTTGACCGAGTAGGAAATGTAGCTATATAGACTCGCGTTACCTCCGAGTATGTCTCGTATTCATAATGTGTTTCACATATCATCATACTTCAGTAAATATGTGAAAGACCCGAATCACGTTATAGAGTTAGAAACCGGACGAGATAGCCAAGACTTAACGTATGAGGAGAGTACTGTCAAGATCTTGGATAGGAAGGAGCATGTCCCACGCCAAGAAAGGTCATACCACAAGTTAAAGTTTTGTGGAGGAATCATGCTATATAGAGGAAATGACCCGGGAATTGGAAACTAAATGAAAGCGAGGTATCCTCACCTTTTCAAACACTGTGTACGTCACGTCAATTTCGAGGACGAAATTTCATAAGAGGTGAGGTCAGTAAGACCCCAACTTATTATTAATGAAATTTAATTTTCTATTTATTATTTTGAAATAGTAAGGGTTGATTTGATTAATGTGGATAGTTAGGGGTAAAATACGCAAATATTTCAAAATAAGCAAGTGGTTATAAAATATTCATTGTTGTTTGGGAATATTCGTTTGGTCGTGGAATATTCGTAAATGCAGTTCGGGAATATTCGTGATGCTGACAAGCAGACCATGTGTGGGCCCCATAATGGAAAGCGATTGGATGAAAAAAACGACAAATATAAGTTGTTTAAAAATAACAGGCGTAGTTATTCTTCATAATCTTTGTTAAAATACTCGGTGGTTAAAACACAAGAAGACACCTGCGTATTGCACCAATTATTGATTCTTACGTAAGAAGAAGGCACTACTCAATAATGGTTACGATAATTACTTATTCAAAGATTTTTATTGATTTAATAATTGTCTTTGCGTTGATATTTTATATTCTTTGTTGTTTCATAATTGTCATTACACAATATTTTTCATTATCGGGCAATAATTCATATTATCCGAATAATATTATTAGATAACATTATTGGCAATGTCTAGAAAGTTCTATCTAAGGGCGAGGTTTGGTCACCTAATTGCGCCACAAGATAGGAGAAATTCTTATTGAAAGCCCTCTTTCCTGAACCTACTGGTTATCGATATTGTGATTACAGTAATATTATTTGTGAATAATTAATTATTGATTCATATGATGAGAAAAATATTGATTTTATGTGGGTATAGATGGAGAAAATTTTTAATGTGACAATTGTTGAAAATTGAAATTTTATCTTTTTCTCGATAAAATAATTCATTTAAATATATTATTATATTTTAATAATATAATAATGGTGATATTTTTACAACGAATGTGGGATATATGAGTATACGAGGAGGAGGAGTATTTTTGTTGCAATAAATGTTTAAAACATGTTAAATATGTCAATGGACCCCATTTATTGACCGAAAATTGATTATAAATTAGTAAAATCGCTTTGTTTGTGGATTTCAACAATTTACATTTGGAATTTGGAAAAACTTTCTTCTCAAAGTTGTAGAGAATTGAATTTCCTATAAAAATTGCGAGATTCAAATTTTTTGATAAAAGGGCTATTTATTGTGAATTATTGAAGTTCAAAGTCTCAAAATAATTGATTTTTGGAAGTTTTAATTATTTAAATTAAGAAAAACGTTTTTAATGTTTTGTCACATGGTGGCTGATGTCTTGGACCAAATTAGTGGGCGTAGGAAATTTGAAAAATAATATTATTAATTTATTAAATTTTACTGCTTTTGTGTTAAAGATTTTCCTATAAATAGGTCTTGGGTTAGAATTGAAAATCACACCGAAACCTGAAGTTTTCTCTCTATATTATCGAGCGTATTCTTGTGAGTATTTTGAGTATACTTTGAGTATTGCTATACTCGGTCAAGTCCAAGTCATAGCTTTATATCCTGTTTTTAATTTGTAAAATCTTGATCTTTCGAGGTAAGGGATATTATTTTGTTTCAGAATGATATTATTTCTTCAATATCATTATCTTTGAAATATTGATCTGAAGTTTTATCAAATTTGGAACTTTTGGTGTCGAGAGTTACTATTCACGTATACTGACCTTATTCACGATATCGACCTTATTCATTCAGTATCATTGCGGACTATTCAAATCGAAAAAATGAAAATTTTTCCTTTTCGTCCAAAATATCTATTCGGATACTAGCTTTGATTGTATCCATGTTTTGATCATTCTTGAATTTTACACCACTATGATTATTTTTGAGGTATTTTTTTGGAGGTGGATAAAACAAAGTACTTAATCCTTAATCCTTAATCCTTGTCATTTTGTTTCACCGGATTCGTTTTTTTAAAATATTTTTCATCATCTTCATCTTAAATGATGATATTATGGAATATCTTTGGCACATAGTGCAAAGATGAATGATTTTTGAAGAATATCTTTGGCCTGTAGTGCAAAGATGAACAGGTGTTTAGATGAACATGACCAACTGATGAATATCTTTGGCCTGTAGTGCAAAGATGAATATTTGATTTCGAGATATATATCGATTGATGTCACAGGGGATAAAAGATGAGACGATGAATTTTAAATTCATACATGAAGATAGTAGTTTGCATTCTCTACTTAACTCTTCTAATGAATTATTATTTCATTGCGAATATTGATTTAAAATTTGTTGTATCTATTGTATTCTATTAGATTTTTCCTGTTGAAGACTAACGATAATTTGTTGTATATTATCTTAGTCATAATATTCTTTACTTGGGCTAGTTGAGCTCACCCTTTTTTTTTTGTTCCATTTTTCTTCTCGGAGGCGAGAATATAATGAAGACGTAGTCTGGGTATGGAATGAAAGTTTTAGAGAGAGTTGTTTAGTAGTCCTCACCATTTTGTAAAATAATGTATCAATAAATGTGATGAGGATTTATTTGATTTTGGATATTGTCTAGAAGATAATATTTGTATTCAAACTCATAGTTTTATTGTTGTAATAATAAAGTTGTAGTTGTTTCTGTACCATGTATTGACAACTCAGAATGGGTGATGTATACCTATTTTGGGGGCGTCACATATATAACATAAAATTCAGACTAACATAAGTTGCTAATCAAACCTAAATATCCAAGTCGCTAATTAAAACATAATACATAAGTACTCCTCATCAATTAACAAAATCGATCATATATATGGGGAAATTACAAAATCGAACCTTAATTATACTAACCTTAATTATGCTTGATTAAGCTTAAGTCAGAGAATAATAGAGGAGGAGCAGAGAGAGGGAGAGAGAGAGAAGATATAGCGAAAGAACTGGAGGGAGGCGCCGGAGGTTCTCGGGAGAGACAAGCCCGGAGTGAGAGGGACAAGATATAGAGTGAGAGGAGGACGAGACAGAGAGAGAGAGAACAGAGAGAAAGGAAGAAATGAGAGCAGCAACACAAGTGAGGCGCACTGCTGATAGCAATTAGGTTTTAAGAACTAATTCCGACGGAATTCCGTCGAGGTTCGTTCTGTCGATACTAGAGTATCCTCGATGTACACTCCGTCGACCTTAATATCATTCCGCCGAGGTTGTTATTCGCGCTGGAGGGAAATTTTCGCGCCCCTAACATGGTCTAAGATCGACCGAATTCGGTCGACTTTGTCCTAGTTTCGACTGATTTATGCCCGACTGAGTATTCCGTCGGTAATACAATAATTCCGAGCAAATTAATTCGGTCGACCTTAATTCCGTCGGAAATAGACCTATTTCTTGTAGTGTATTCTGCATTTTTAATAAGAAATATAAAATCTTAACCAACAGTCACCTTTCATCAGCAATGACTCCACACAAATTTCAAGTACGTGATTACATACCGGCAGCCTCATGACCAAGAATACATGGGAAAAGACCCTCAGGATCCTATAAGAAAATTAAGTACAAGCTTGATAGAATACTAAAACATAAAGTGGTTAAGATATGGAAACATCACAAATTAATGATTAAAGTGGAAAAGAGAAAAGGCCCCGATCACATAAATTAATCATGCATATAATTAAATGCTAAAAGAAGATGCACATTGAGGAGATAATAGAATGGAAAATGCCACAGTTCAGAAGAGCACAATCCACTTAGTACCCACGAGTTAAACAACAGAGAATTCCAGATCAATATTTTGGAAATACTCAGAAACTAGCATCAGCTTATTCAATCCCCTAAAGAGTTTCAGTTCATACGCCTAAATTTAGCAAATATTCATTAGCACACCAATTAATGTTCATAGTCACCAGCTTGAGGAGGATTCACCTGTACGTCTTCGATCACCAACGTCGGCTTGTTTGGTTCATAAGCAACCACAGCTTTTTGGCCATTTCATCAACACATATCACAATCAAATCCAACTTACAGAGGATATATATATATATATATATATATATATATATATATATATATATATATATACCTTTGCAGGTGATAACTTGACCTTGGGTAGCCATGGATTTGATGTGAGAACCGCAAAATGTAGACTGACAGATGGAGCTAGAAGAAGTGGGATTTTTTTAATTTTGTAGAGAAACAACCAAATCAGACTAATTGTATATGCGTTCAAGACTTTCTTATATTAAATTAATTTGTAGAATTCTGTTTTATATATATATAGCTAGTAAAAGTAAATTTTGTGGTTAAAGCATACTAGTTTGGGTCAATCTAATACTATATCTTACAAAATAGATATCTTATTTAGATTGGGTTGGGTAAGACTAAAAGATACCTGAGCTCTTATTTTTGTGTTGAGCTTATATGGAGTAATAACTTAATTAGTACTCGTATCATTTTGGTTGCTTCGAAATGCCTAAAATCCCCACATGCACGTGCACATGCACATGCACATGCAATTGATGGTATGGTTGCTATCATGATACATACAACTAACTGGAACAAAGTTGTTGTTCAATAATCAATAATGGCCTTGTCATGAATATATATATATATATTGAAATGTGGTGATAATATATTAAGAAAAAAAAAAAAGAGACGATAAATTAAATACATTATTAATTCTGTACGTATAGTACGTATTAGTTAGTGAATCTCCGACTCACTTACACTGATTAGTATCTGAATTTTATATAATTATGATTTGTGGTGTGGCCGACCGACCAATTCTTTGTGTAGAGAGGGGCAATGGCAATATATACTACTCTGTGCAATCAATGTGATGTAAAAATAGTGGTGCATGATGAACGAATCTTCGTCTGCCACGTGTGTTTTGACAGCTGATCAACTCTTTGACCAGGGGAATCTTATCCTTGCCAAATTATCAACTTTTGGTTCACACCCATAGGCCCGCTAGTATTCCCGCCCGCCCGTGGAGGGTAGAATAGATGAAGACTTTATTGCTAACCATTTGTATAATCTTAGAATTATAATTTATGATATTATACTAATTTTAAAATTATAATATCTAATTAAATATGTTATTAAATATTTTTTATATTAAGTTATTTGATAATTTATGAACTAATAGTCACAATTTTAAATTTAAAAATAAATTAGATATTTAAGATTAATAATCTTATTCCTTGTAAACAAACATAATATTAATTAAAGGGTTTTTGGTAAAGGATATATATACATATATATGTATACATATAAATATATAGTAGACTTAGACTATTATCTTCACTTCATCAAAAATAAAAAATCTTATTTGAATTTAAGCATGATTAATTTATAAAATTCTAAATTTACATAATTATAATATGAATATTTATGTGATTTCAAAATAACAACTTTGTACGTGGTTAGTAATATCTTTTAAATAGCTAGTGCACAATATTAATTATTATATTAATTAAAACCAAATAAATTTGGGACAATTTTAAGATTTTACATATATATATATATGTCTAAGATTTATGTTGCAATGATCTAAATATTATATAACATCTTTTATTATACTCATATAATTATTGTTCTAAATCTGCTCAAGACAAAATTAATCGATCGTATTATATATGCTATTAAAACTTGTTTTGGCATGCTTGATGTACTCATATATGATACTTATTGAAAACTTTGATTAATTGAGGTGACATGGTCAATGTGAAAGGTCAGCACACAATATATATATATATATATATATATATATATATATATATATATATTACCCAAATAAAACCACAATCAATGAACCTTAGCTAACTAACAAAAAAATATATGTACACAAATTGAAAACAGTTTACGTAAACATTATTATCAAATACTCCCTCTTATTTAGATTATAATTAAGATCATTATTATTAATTGATATTTTAAATTTAAAATTGAAATAATTAATTAAAATTATTAAATAATAGATCAAATAATAAATAGTACTTTTTATATAATTGACAATAATTATCATTGGGTTAACTAAAACTAATAGAATCCATACTTATTTTGAACTTAAAATTATTTTAAATTGACTTTAAAAAAATTAATATGATATTATATTTTGGAATATAAGGAATACTATTATTCAATGTATAAAAATAAATAAATAATATTGTAAAAAAGTAATAGTTTTAATTTATCCGGGAATTAATCCGTAGAACCAAAATATAACTTTTCTCTATATTTGCACACAAGTATTTGTGCATATAATATTACTCAACTAATAAAACTCTTTGGCCACCCAAAAAAATTAATAATAATAAACTCCCTCTCTTATACTAGATATATATATATATATATATATATATATATATATATATATGGTCTATTCCCTATTATCCCATTGTAGAGATTCCTCCTTTTCATTACCTAAAGCCCAAATCCCAAACCCAAAATACTCCTACTACAAGGGGAGAGAAATAGAGACGTGCAGTTTATTTTTAATTTTTTTTTCCATCACACTTTTGCATTGAACGCAAACAAATTTCTTCATCAACAATTTCATGGCCGCAGAATCATCCTCCTCCTCAATATCAACAAATTCAAGAATCATTGTCCAGAGCAACCCATCTGAATCTCAACTATCTGAACTTGGTATCAAGTCATGGCCCAAGTAAGTCTCTCTCTCTACCTCTCTCTCTCTCTCTCTATATATATATATATATATATTTTGTTATCCGATGAAGTTCAACGGTTAAAATTTGTTTTGAATTTTTCCATTTGTATTACGAAAAATTCTGTGTATATATGTGGTTTTATTTATAGAGTATATGATCATTTTAAGCTAATAAATATTATGTTGTTTATATATGTGATCGAAAAAAAAAGATGGGGTTGTTCTCCGGGGAAGTATCAACTAAAATTTGATGCACAAGAGACATGTTACTTGTTGAGAGGGAAGGTCAAAGTGTACATAAAGAACTCATCGGAGGTGGTGGAGTTCGCCGCCGGCGATCTTGTCATACTCCCCAAAGGACTCAGTTGCACTTGGGATGTCTCCGTCGCCGTCGACAAACACTACAAGTTTGACTCTAATTCTCCTCCTCCATCTTAGATCACTACTCTATCTTTCTCTTTTTTCTTTATTTATTTTTAGTGTAATGTTAATTTTTCAATCAATTATAAATGATTATTGATCGGTTTAATATTATTTTAACTTCTTTTTTTATTGTTATAATTAATGTAAATAATCATTTTAGTAGTAGTAGTAGTCAAAGAAAGGGAAACAAACAATTGGTCAATGCATGTCCCATTCAAACTAACCTTCTTAATGCCTTTAAATAAAAAAAAAGGAAATGCTTTTAATGCGTTGACTGGTCAACATATTGTGTAGTTATCATATACGGGTTCCAAAATTTGCTGACAACAGCAAGTATTCTTATTTCTCCAAAATCTTTGTATTACTATTTTTTAATAATATTAGTTACTATTTCTCTTATCTCAAATTAGGTAGATACTAGTAATTCCGTTCTAAAATAAAATATACAATTTTACAGATTAAATAATAGTATACTAAATTTTAAATTAATATATTGAAGGCCTTTTGACTCAGTGATATTATAACAAAAATTATTAATCATAAAATTTATTTTATTATAAATTTTTATAAGTCATACCAATATTAAAATTTAATATACCGTCATTTAACTTTAAGAATCAAATTATATTTTTAAATTTTGAACGAATGGAGTACTTAACATGTCCACAATTATAGAAAGAATACACCTACCTTGTATACATACCCTTCCATGCCATATCACATTTTTCTCAAGTTGGAAAACAATTGAATTTAATTTTTGATTGATTTCAATTATAATCTTAACACATTAACAAATGGAATTGGAAATTGATATTTTCACAAGAAAATCCGAAGTTTCTCTCACATGAATAGTAAATTTTTTTCCTGGTTACTTGTTGGATCCGAGCTGAAAAATGAAAATGACTAATAATATCCGTCCAAACTCCTTTTTCTTTGGTCATAAAAATGAATCTGCAAAATCACAAAGCCTGTTTGTTGTTAATAAAGAAAGAAGAAGCAAACTTGCTGCTAAAAGAATTATCTGTATACCGTTTTCCATGATCAAGATTACATGATGGACTTGCCACAAGTAAAATTACCAAGAAGTAGAAAAGTTACTGTCAAACTAGTCCCTTTTCTAGCCAAGCATAAAGCACTTGAAAAGGAAAAATGGAAACAGAAACTTGGCTGTTTGACCAGCTTTCAAGGGTGATGACCGAACACACGTGATTTTGTAGTTTACTGTCACAGATTTTTTTTACAAAAAGTGACTTAACTGATCAGCAGCATTAACAACGAGCAGTACCCAACAACAAAAGGATTTCTACACATCTTGCACTTGTTTCTGAAAAGGAAAAGGGACAAACAAACTTGCCTTTACAAAGAAAACAAATTAAGCTTACAACAGTATTACACATGTTGACACAAAACTGATCAAAGTACAGGGCCGTTGAATAACCCAGTTCCAAGAAGCTACATCAGCCGTTAATACTATTTGTTGACACTTCCTGAAAGACAAAAAAACTTGGATTGTCAACAAACACTTGCAAGTAATCAAATTAAATTTAGCATAAAAAATGAACACCAGTCCCTAATAACAATAAATGGATGGATGGATGGATGGATGGATGCATGCAATACACTCCTGTATGATCCACAAGATTAAGCTGACCGATCAGTTGACCAGGATTATAAAGGGGCTAATATGAAAAGTCTAAAAACTATCCTCTGTTACCAATAGGAATGAAACCATCTTGTGTAAATCTTATAGTTCAAGTCCGACTGTCCGAGGCTTGGCTACAACTCACGTTCCTAATCTTCAAGTCCAAACATTTAACAAAGCAAAATATTATATGGGTTGCCTGCCACACCTGACACCACTGTAGCTTAATTGATAGATTAAGATATGCACGATAAAAGTATCCACAGACCTCAATGCAATACCTAAACACCCAGTCTTTGTGATATGATACTTGAGAGAAAACTTAGTCTAACGTTTAGTACATTAACCATGAAGTGACTTACAACTAGCTCTCCATTATCACCTAATAGGTAATGCCACAATTAGAACACTGCAAAATTTAGCATAACAGAGCCAGCACCTTAGCATCTACTTTCCAAATAATTATATTTTCCAAGTTCCATTCTGAGTTAAACTCTTGCCTAAGAAACAGCCAATGTGGCAGACAGTAGCAGAGGGGGAGGGGGAGGGGGAGGGGGGGGGGGGGGATATCATATAATTTATGAATTGACGGTTGAGGGAATCATATAAACATGATACGTGCATTCTGAACTGTCATTGGTAATGCATATCTATTATTTTTTTTAAGAATCTTTGAATTAAATTAAAGTACTAAGAAATAATTCACAGATAAATGCTGACAGAGAGTGCAAGGATGAGAATGCATACAATGCAAGTTCACTCCGATGCCTCTAATGTGAAATTCTATCACTGAGTGTCTAACATTCTAAAGCATATGCCTGAACCTGTAACAAAAATATCAATCATTTAGGGTTTACATTAACAGACTATTCAAATAACTTAACAACCTGTCCAGAATAACTAAAAAAAACAAGATAGATATCCATCCACAATTCATTGCAAGTAAAACATAAAGATATTGCATACTTAAGTACCTATTCTAGTAGCAAATTAATGACATGCTAAGTTGTGCACAACATGAAGAAAGAAAAATAAGCTTTTTCGCAAAGGAGACGAGTCCAAAGCAATCATCTCCCATTATCGGATGGATATTCCCAGTGTTAAAGATATACAAATTAAGTTTACCTATGTTTAGTGCTAGAGGTATTTATGACATCTGCACACATTGTACCAGTTAGACCTGGAAATATAGTTAGTTAACTGTTGGGTCAAACCATATTAACTGGAACCAAATGGGTTGGTTAACCATTTTTATTTATTCAGGTTAGTTAAAGTTTGGACCCATATTTTTTAAAACAAATATAGTTCTGAACCGGTTAACCATTTTTCAACCCATATTCTATTTCGATCCAAAGTCAATATATAACAGTTACTCTTTTTCTCGTATGTTGTATTTGTTTCAGATTTGTAATGAAAGTACTCCCATTTTTTGCATTTCAGTTTCCCTTGTCTGTATCCAAACCGTTGATTACCGGTGTCCCCAAAAAATACATTACAGCGCATCCCCAAAAAATACATTACAGCACAGTGACAAATACAGAAAGTTTATTAAGGGTGGGCAAAATTTAAAAAATTAATTTCTTTTTAATTATATAATATATACACACACATAAATACAAATTTAAAAATAATAAAATGCAAACGATTTTAATATTAAAATTGAGATGACTTATTAAAATTATGAAACAATACTTTTTAGGAAGTTTATAATATTTATCGTTGTATTGATTAAAATTAAAAGAATCTGTGTCAATTTTGAATTTAAATAGCTCTTCAATTGACTTTAAAAAGTCATTTATTGGGATCCGTTAATATAAAAAGGTAAAATACTCATCAATTTATATAATCTTGTGGTCAAAACTTTTTACTTTTTTCTTCTATTTTTACCTGTGGCAAAAAATTCACAAAACTAATTTTAATATGGTTTATAGAATTATATGGTTCAGCTTTTCTACTTATCTTGTATGTTCTATAAAATTAATATTTTTTATTTTGGGTGACTAATGTTGTTCTCATATGTCAATTTATGTAAATTCTAGTATTCTAGTTACAAAAGAATTATACTATGGTGTATTTTGAATGTGATCCAACCTTTCTATTAGCGGTGTTAATAATAATTTTGAAAAATTATTTAAATATGGAAGGATATTAATAATTTCAATTTAAAATTTTATTAGTATAGTTTTTTAGCATTTTATTATTTATATTAATAATTTTTATATCATATTATTACTTAATTAATTTAATTGTGACGGTCATAATTAAATTTTTCAAAAGTTCTGTTTAAAAGTCAAAACATCTTAAAATGGTTAATATGGTTTTGAACCATAACCATATAGTTTCAACCCACACAACCCATATTAAAAATGGTTAATATGATTTTAGTTCTTAAATAGAACCATAACCATATTTTGAAAATCAAAACCAACCCATAACCATATTTTGCCAGGCCTAGTACAGTGATTAAAATTTTTTAATGGCCTAACCTAAATTGGGATAAGGCTTCACAGACTCTTTCTCCTTCTCCCAAGTCGAATTACACAAAGAGAAGGAGAATAGATTGTTAAACTTAAAACACATTTGCTAACTCATTATACTTCAACAGCTGATCAATTTGCCCCTACAAACATTTACTACACAAAGAAACACGAACATGAAAACTCTTGAGGAGAAGAAAAATATCTTTACCGACTTCTGTATTGTTACAACACATTACTCCATTTACCTATTACATAAATCATTTACCATGCCCACAAGAAGAAAAAGAGCACATATAAACAATCAAGTTAAGAAAAGATCATTTTAGCAAAGATGTAGTGATATATGTTCAGATTATTCACTAACATAGAAAGAAATATATAACAGAACCTGGAAATGTTGTTCTACCTGAACCAAGTTTTTCTGCGATAAAATATTTGATCTAGTATGATTCAGATCATGAGCTCCATCATATTGCAGGACCCTAAGCTTTCCTTCCTGCATTTGACAGTGAACAACATATTGCATAATGCATATCCAAGAGTGTTGTCCAGATTTTACAATTTTTCAAAAAGAAAAGAAATGTCCTTGCATAGTCAAATCGCACCTTGGTTCCATAGGCAAGACCTCCTCCTGCCAAAGGGTGAAAGCAAGCAACATTGACCTCGTCTTCTGCGCTAGGAAGTATGCTCACAAGTTCCAGATTAGAAACTCTGTAAACCTGAACCCAGGAGTGTAAATTCTTAACAAATAACCACTCAAAGAATAAATTAACTGCAGAATTCAATCTCAAACATACTGTATAGAAACGGATTTCAGTTATTCCATCAAGCTCAACATCATATATTAAAGTACAGAATATAAATTATTAACTCAAACCTCTAGAATGAGGACATGACAGGACAGTTTTCATGCATTATAAAAGAAAGTCGCACCTAAAATAACTAAAGCTCAAAGCTAAACAAAGACAAAATACATTTTGTTTAAGCTAAAAACAAATTCAAATGCTAAACTACTTTATTTTATAGGTGCAACTAGTAGTTTACTTTTACGTCATCTCTTCAAAATTAAGTAGTTGAAACTCTATAAGAAACTACTGTGTACATACAATTAGCAAGTAGCACTAAAAAAGCACTTCTGTGGGGCAGGACAAGAAGTAGTTGATATATACTACAGTTGTACTCTAATAATTGATATTCTTAAAGACAAGGAATGGAAGTGAGAGAGAAAGACAGCACTTGCGCATTTTCTGAAAAATGACTCATTTCTGAAGGGCTATCCCATTGACCAAAAAATGAATTATAGTTGACCTCATTTTCTGAGGCACACCAAATACCAAAACATTTTCCTTGAAACACACGGAGCCTAAGTTTATAATTCTAAAGCAAGGCCTCAACCATTCACCTACCTAACTACATGTACTCTCCACCCAATTGGTTGTGCTAACCACTAAAACTGAACCATGACAAGAAAAAAGACCAGGATTAGAGTCCTTAAAACCATTACTGGGTTATGGGTCTACGTTTTTATTCGGATCCTATAGATATTTGAAGCTCATATAAATATTCTGGCAGTCTTCGATAGATGTGTAATTTGTACGGAAATTCCGTACCACGTGAGTATGTACCATACTGATACTAAACTGAATACAACAAAACATCATCCAAACCAATCCCAAGAGCAGTAGCAAGTTAATATAAAAGATTGTTTAGGCTGACAACAGTTCAGATTTTACGTTCCCTGGTTATCCATCTCAGATGTGTTTCATCCTTCAAATAGAGTCAATGACTCAATATTATCAAGAAACTATCCATTCATCGCCACTACACATTAATCATGTTTCTTTTCTTTTTTTTCCTACAATGAAGTACCATAATTATCAATATATCATTCTAATGTATTCGACAAATAGTCAAATATCAATGCTAGAAACACAAAATTAGGGACTGCTAGTTTAATCAATGAACCAAAAGTAGAGTAAGGTCACAAACTCAATTGCATTTGCTCTATGAGAAGCGAGAGCAATCTCAGGACTTCATTGACAAAACAAAATTTCAGTGTGAGAATGACATGAACATTTACAGCCAAGTGAGAATACCAAAAAAATTTACCTCCAACACCGTGTAAATGGGTAAGGATGTTTCCTCATTAACAACAATGCTTTTCAGAAGAGAACTATGCCGACGACCATAAGCAAGCAATAGGTGCTCGGAAGTGGGTGAGAACTGCACAAAACAAGTGACAAGTTCAAACTCACATGGTTACATAAATATGTAACATTTACGGTTGAGAATATTATGACTAAGTAAATAATTTGTCTTCTATGACAACGTAAATAATTAGTCCTCCTTTCCATAGGATATGATAATCTCAAGTTATATATATTAGTGTGTATATCAAACTTCAATTTCCAAGTAATACATTAACTTTAAATCATAAAGGTTAACAGCGTTAAACAGTATATAATTACAGGACTAACTACAAGTACCAGCCCTTAAATCTCTCCAAACGTTTATTAAAAAAAGAATACAAAACAAGAAACATATAAATTGATGAATGATATCTTTCCAAATATTTACTGGAAAAAGCTGACCTGGATAGAAGTTAGACAATGAGCAGCTCTAATCGCCCTTGAAACAAGTACTGAACCAAAGCTACAAAAGCGGACTGAAAGTCAAATTTCTACAAATGAACCTAACTAAAAAAAATCATGGAATCAAAGGGTGTACAAATCAAACGAAATAATAATAATAATTTTGTATTAAAAAAAAAGAAAAAACATTAACAAAGGTGATAAGGTTTACGTTGGGTCCTCAAGCGAATATATGCGAAGCTCGTACATGACCTGGCGTGCTGATATTGGATGTCGGGTTGGGGATGTTGCATCCTCTGTGGCATTGTTATGGAATTGAGAAAGTAATCCAAGATCAGCTTCGGTTTCAGGAAGCACACATGCGACACAGGCAGCCAGAAATCTCCCACAAGGTGAAAAATGGGCCCCCATTTCACTGCGACCACATAAATGCCCAACAAGATTAGAAAACAGCAGGACATACAATACAAGAAATAAAGAGCAAAATGACTACCAGATTGTAAATGTCAGAGAAATTGACAAAGCTGAATTCATCTGCCATGAAAAGAACCATATAGTAATTAAATGATCTAATACCAGCTAACATTTGCCTTTAAAAATATTTGCAGTTTGCACATCTTCAACTTACATAAGACATTTAGGGATGGCCAGAAATGATCAAGGATAGCATTCATTCAATAGCAGGAGAAGGCCCAATCTGATGCTATATTATGAACTTATGATATTGATTGATGTTAGAGGCTTGCAACCACATAGTTTTTTACCATACCTGCAAAGAACAGCGCGTCAGTGAGGAGACATCTTTCATCATTGAGTGAGGCACAAGGATTTTTTAAATTATGAGGCCATATTCTTAGTTTCACGGTGCAAGGCAACTCCGAGCTGCTGTGGCAGTAATTGATGCAGCAAGATCAGAATGTATTCTACTAATCATGGGCACATAATTCCCCACCACTCCCATTATTGGGGTTACTAAAACGAGAACCTTGGCTATCTTCTGCTGGAAATATGAAACGCGTGCGCAAAGGATGATCCTGCAAGCCAAATCTTTCAGAAACCATCACAAGTAACCAAATGAGATTGAGATGACAAGAAGGAAGAACCCACCCCCAGATAACCAGATGAATACTCTTGTCCGCCACCAGTATGAGGAGGCATTGAAGGCATGCCAGCTTGGCGTTGACCCATTAACCATCCTTGCAGGAAAGGTAGCTCCCAACATGTTGGGTCTGTAGAAGGTAAGAACTGATTTTGTCTAAATTCAGCGAGAACCCTGTCTGGCTGTATTTGAATTGATCCCCCATTGGATTGGGAAATGAATGGCAGTGCACTACTGTCAGTACCAAAAGCATCCACATTGGAAGAGCTACCTGGCTGGTAACCCTCTGCAAGTTGGACATCGATCATAGCATCACGATCAGCGCTTTGCATTCCACGAGGATAATAACTTGGTAAAGCGGCCTCCACTGTAGATTGTGCATTAGAACGTATGGCAGGTGACATCTCCGTAGGAGACACCCTCTGATCATACTGTCCCGTTGAATTCAAATCTATTTCCAATTGCATTTCAGCAGAATATTCAGCTTGTATGCTACTTGAATCAGCATGTAGATTGCCGACCTGTACATCTGTCCTTGAATAGTCTCTTGCAATTGAAGGAACATATGATAATGGTGAGGACATCAAAGGCAGCTCAGAAGCCAAACTAAGATTATCACTTGGACGCATGTTGGCCAGAAATACAGAGGGAGGCGGATAATGCAAACAACCAAGAGATGTTGCACGTGCCACCGAGGAATCTGAAGAGTCAAGATCATTGACCTGCATATCAGTCCAATAGTGTATACTATAAGAGAGTAGGAGTATATAAACAACATAAATCCCTTTCAGAAAATTTTACCTCTGCAGTTAAGAGTAGTGGAGCAGCATGTGGATGGAAATGCACAGCTCAAGGGAACGCATACAAATCTTCAATACAATAGTGGGTGAGGAAGGCTCTCCACTTCTATTGTAGTTCCATAAATAAAGCTGAAATTAAATTAGAAATGTCAAGTTAATGAATTCTGCAAGATCGAAATTCATAATCTATGATATACCGAAGGTAGCAAAATTGAAGAATAAACCATGATAAAACCATAGTGACGTTAAGTTAGTTATCCAAACCTTGTGACCTGATGCAACGGCAAGGAGTTCCCCTTCTGCATGGAAAGCAATAGACGCAATAGGACGGTCTGTAAAGAAGCAACTGAAGTAAATTAATCCACATCAGGCAACCAATACATGAACTTTAAGATTGATTTTTTTTAAAAGTTTTGTATTCAGACAGTTGCTCCTTAGGAAAGAAAGAATGAGGACACAACAGCTAGTTAGAACAGAGATTACAGAAATCACGAGATCCAATGCACTCTGATGTACTAGAGTTCCACAAGCGAACTTCATGATCCAAGCTTCCACTTGCAAGTATTTCTGGATGCAATGGGTGGAACCTAACCTATAAAAACCCAATGATGATACAGATATTCATCAATATGATTAACATTGGACCCAAAACTCAATTCCAAAAAATATTTTAACTCCAAATCTAACAACAATACATAACCCTTGACCGTAAATCAGATTGTAAAGTTAGCTTGTTTAGTTTAGGAAAATTCTTGGGTTCAAATCTCAGAAAACGCACACACACAGAGCACATGCAAATGAAAATTCACAAAATTTAGCTGAACTATCAAGAATTCTTCTAGCAAATTGGAACTTGATGAAGCCATAATTCACATAAAATAACCAAAAGATACAGAGACGACTTAAACATAATCTTCCAAACATTTGATACCCAGTAACAGAAGCATGCTAACATTATTTTGAACATTTACATATTTATAAAAAATATCATGCTGAGTATTTAAGGAAGCAGCAATGCAAAAGATTGAGAATTCACAAGTACTTCCATTGAAAGTAAATAATCTGTTATGGAAAGGAGCAGCAAAATTCAACAAACGGACCGTGTCACTGAGACATATAAACACAACAAAAAATTGGCACTGCTAAATCTAACTCAACTGAAATTCTACAAACACAATATGGACACCCTTCTCATTAAATGAGGATAAAAACTTACAAATTCTTTCATCAGATTAAGTAGCAAGACAATAAATTTTTCAACAATTTCTTTAGCTTCCCTAGTTAATTCCATTGATTCAATAAAAAAAATGCCCAAAAGAAAAGGATAAATTTGTGAATCCTAGCATAACTTATCTTACCACCCAAGGTGTTCTTCGATGACCACTCAACACCCGTAAACAGCTTCCAGAATGGCAGTCTATTAACTTTACAGTGTGGTCACCGCTGCCAATATCAAAATAAATAATATTAAATTACAATTGTATTCATCAGTAAGTCGGGGGAAACAAAGACAAGCAACCACATACTGAGTAGAAGCAAGTGTTTTCCCATCTGGACTAAATGCCGCAGCAATAGTTGACCTTGGAGCAGGCACCAAAGAGCAATATTTGGCAGATAAATGATGTAAGGACTCTGCCTCTACCCTAAAATAATAAAGCAACAGAATTTCAAACCAAGAGATCCATTTCCAGTAACAGACTTGTGATTCCTCATAGACAAGGAAAGATAATCATAAATGTGCAAGGCATGCAGTGCTTGTACCATGATAGAAGTTCACGTCTTGCATCTCTCACTCTTTCAACTTTGGGCTCAAAATAGTACTCCACATCCAATTTGGAAGCTTCTCCCCACTGCTTTCTGGCCAAGCATTTTGTTCTGGGAGATATCTCTCTTTGTTGTAACAAATGAAAGACATTTCTACCACTAAAAAATTCAAAATCAATGCATCATAGTAAGTTTAAAATATAATATAATGCTGTTAGCTAACAAATTCAGACAGCAGAATTGCATAAAACATGAATCTGAATAATCTCACAGCAAACAAATCATTCAAAAAATTGAGGGAAGGGGGAATACAGAGCAATGGTGCCTCAAAAAGTCAGCTAAACCAAGCCATAAATCTTTCTACGATTCTTTCATTATGAAGGAAATTTAACAGCATATAATGCAAGAAACCAATCACAATAGAGGAATGATGCGGGCATTACATTAAAGGACAGAACATTTACCTATGAATAAAACGTGTCCACGGTGCAGAGTAAAAGTGAAAATGAAAAAGGAAGAAAAAAAATGGTTTTGGATATTACAAGCAAATGCTACTTTGATTAGAATGTAGTTGTTGGTAAAAAAAAATAATTAAAAATTAAAATCAGTTTCCAATGATATAAAAACTAATAATCAGCTGATATATATCTAAGAAACTTTTATCTTTATAATTTTCAATTTTTATATTACACGTTCATAATATTTCATATGATATTTGTTAATTCAATCACCAATTTCAAAGAAAATTTAAGAAAAATACAAGCCCTACTAGCCTGTCTATGTCTACAAAGCCTCCACAAGTAAATGCAAAAACGACCAATTTGATGGAAAATCAAGCGAATTCTCAATTTTCTCAACATTTCGCAAATTGTTCTAGAACAAAAAATGGTGTTAAATTACACCCAAAAAAAAACACGTAACAAAAGTAACCGGCACGTATATTATAGAAATTCACAGGTGAATTAAAGGATTATTCTGACTTGCGATGAACTTGAGGTTGCAACGCAGAGGCCGAGGCCGAGTTTGGATCATCAAGCCATAAACGTCCTGCCATTATTTCATTCGTGACTGAAAGAGAGATTCAGAGAGAAACATCAATCAGAACCCTAATAAATGGTTTCTCGATTTGGATTTCAATTTGGCGAAAAAACCTAAAAAAAGAGAGGCAAATATGTCCCAGGTGTCTGAAATTGTGATGGCTACTTTCTCTCTCTGTAAATAAAATATTTTCTCCTTTTTATGTTGAGAATCAATAACTTTTTATTTAATAGACTAATCTTGTTGGACCATCTAAATCTTTTTTTTAGTAAAATATTTAATTTAATTTAAAAAAATGATGATATCAGAAATGAATTTAGATATTAATATTTTGTTCATTTTAATTTGCTGATTAATAAAATTATTATAAAAAACAACGTCATTTAATTTCAAAAGACTAGAGATTGTAATAAATTTATTTGGAGGTTAATACAAAAAAATGCTTTATTTTTACAAAAAAAATAACCTAAAAAATATAATTCAACCATATAAGTATTTAACTTTTAGAATTTTTTAGATGTCCGTTCCATTTTAAATACTAATTTCAAATTAATCATTTATAATTAACAATTAAACATATTTATTTTGGTTAAATCACAAAATGATTATGATTGATATGGATAAAAATATTACAAAAGGTCACATATGTTCTATTATTTGAATTACTAAATTTTTGCAACCATATATTTGAGAATAATAAAATTAAATTATTTTTGCAACCATATTCGAAATGAATCATTTTGAAGAGCATAAACAAAATTACAAGTAAATGAAAATTCCATAGATTTGTTTATTTCCGCACGTAATATGCTGCTGTTTCAAAGCAGTTCCTATCACATTATTTATTAGTATTTTCACACGTAATGGAGTACAGATCAACTTACTTTTATTGAACAATGGCTCTTCATTCATGACCTCTACAATCAACAAGAATAAGTGACAATAACTGCAAGCAAAAACAAAAATCACTGTGTGCTACATTTGAAGAATAGCAGATACAATTGTTTGACAAATACTAAATCAAAATCTTAAACCTTTTCGCTTTCCATAGTTGGTTCATCGTGTCTGACGAGCTTACAGACATGAAAACAAAGCACGAGAAACCACGAAAGAAATGGAGGAAAATTTGAGAAAACGAAACAAATGCAAGCAACACATTTACAAGTGTGCACAGAGTAATTACAAGTCTATAAGGTATACACAGACGCATCTTCTGCCTTACCATTCGCCTGCTCAAACGGATATATCTTAGACTTCATCTTCTCAGAATTGCAAGGTCCCCATATTCGAATTGTTTGATCATCACTTGCTGATGCTAACATTTGAGGTCTTCGAGGATTCCAGCTCACACAATTCACAGTCATTGAATGGCCAAATAAGACCTCCATTGGGTCAGAATCGCGTCTATTCCAGATATAGACCTGTTAAGGCGCACAAAATTAGGTTCAGTTTAATATGCTGCAAAATATAATTTTCTGGAAGATGAAAGATATACTTTTTCTTTTCATAGGTAAATAAATATAAGTAATAAGACAAATTAGACCAAAAAATATAAGAAGATACATACATGTGAATCCTTACTGCCACTCGCAATGAATGTGCTATTCAACCCACCAAAGCAAGACCGTATCACATATTTGTTTTGCACGTGGCCCTTGTACTTTAATGGTTTCCCCCATTTTCCAGCAACATCCCACATATGGATCTCTTGGCTGTTGAGGTTGACGATAAGAAACTTACTATCTCCCGATATAGAAAGAGATGTGATTGGGTGCTCTTCAGAGATGACCCGCTCATCATTTGTCAGCACATTCAATACCCAAATTTCTTTATCTGAAAAAATGCTAACAAGAGTTTCTCCATCTGGTGTCACAGCAAGATCCAAAACCTTAGGCATCCTCATCCCTCTCCACGCCTTAATCTCATTGCCATCAGAGTCCCACATGTAAATACCCTTTTCGGGGTCAGAGCTGCCACAAACGAGTCGCTTTGAGTCGGGGAACCAAGCACAAGAGCTAACAATGAAGCCATGATCACCAAATGTGTGCTTGCATGTACCTGTTTCCACATCCCATAGTTTGAGGACTTCCGCATTTCCGCATGTGAGCAACATAGTGTCATCAGGGCTCCATGCTACAAAAGACACAGGGTTTTGGTGGCTCCGTAGAGTGTATTTCAGTGTCAGTTTGCCATCCTCCGTGACCTTGATTTTTTTTCATACCACATTTAACATCAGAAACTCAGGCACTTTGAGCCAAGGCAAATCTATAATATATTCCTGTCTAAGTTTGCTTTAAGACTGGAAAAGAAAAGGTAGATGTACTAAACGTCTAAACCTAAAGCAAGACCGAAACAGCAGTTGTGCATGAATGCAAAAACATATAGAAGTTGATCCAACTTTTAAAAAGTTTAACATTAAAATGAACTCCACGGGTAGGCAAACTCTAAGCACTTCAAGAAGTTTAGAAGCCGACAAAAGCTTTAGACTTAAGTTTATTGTGCCTCTGACGAAGGTCATAGTTGTTTGGATCACAGCCCTTTAATCTAAATATAGTTGGTAACCATTTACTAGGTCACAAACATGTTCCATGCAACATGTATCATTTGAATCAAGGGAAAGTAATACATTTATCCTTGATCAAGTCACCCCATATTATTCAACACTGGTTTGACTAAGCAGCATGCCTCACCTGAATTGGCAGTTGGAGCCACTCAAGCCACTAAAAGATTTAAGTGTCCAACTCCCCATAGGTGCATGGTTAAGAAGGTTTAATTTCCTGAACAAAGGAAAAGAAAAGTGACAAATATGGAGTAGAGTCAGTCTTCTAATCTTTGTAGTATGACAGAAGATGAAATCAAAGATAATGCAGACAATAGCCATCAGTTTCTATGGTTAGTGCAGCTGCCAATAGTGCACCTGAAGTCCTGAACTTAGTTTGTTTCAGAATCATCTTTTATATGTATTTATTTTGGAACATTTAAAAATCAACTCTCTCATCATGCGAAGCACTCCAATTTAAAATTCAAATCCTTCTGCAGCTCCACAACAAGGTGGGAGATGAACTTGAAGAGTTTGTTCTGAATATTTGTAGAAGACTACTGGTGTTTATTAGGCACTTATCCTTCCTGCCAAACCCAGTTTGGGACCTAAATTTGTGATATGATTCGACAATATAGAACAGGTGTAGAGGGAGCAATCATGCCTTAAAAGCTGCCTTGCTTGGACCGTTTCACACTCCCTGGACTGTGATAAGTACAGTAGATGATACACTATTTATTATAATTCTTCTGCAGACCAAAAAACAGACTATACAAAAAAGAAGCCTTTTTCCCAATCTGCCTGAAATGTCTCATTGACAAGGAAATTATGAGATGGAGAGTGGTTGTATTTAATAAACTAACCATAACTATATATGAAGTATTGAAGTATACTGAATAAAAAATGGTGGTGATTGGATTTTAGGTACATCTCAAATTTAAATAGTCTTTATCATATGATATTAACTTGGGGGGGTCGAAAGGGACAGCTTTTGGCAAGAAAGTGGTCACACAAAAATTAGGTTCCAACATTAACAACTCTCAATTCGTTGCCAGCCTTATAATTGAAGAATACAAAAAACACCATCAAGTGCAAAATTACACTTTCTACACATAATAAAGGGAACTGAACTTTTAGAGCAATTTAATAGGGGAGAAACTATAGCAATATTTGTCTGGAGGGTAACTGGATGAAATGCAAGAGCCACATCATATCATTGTAAGTAGATAGAACCAATTTATCGTTATTAATGTGAACATTTTAAACAAAAATAATAATAGTGAATCCTGATTTTCAGTACTGTATAAAAGCACTTCCTTTTTCCTATTCCCTTGAATGTAGGCATGCCACATCATGAGTAGTTGGCACAAATCTAGAATATTTTGTGCACATTGTTCTAAACTTTTACTAAATATTAAAAGGTTTGGTTATCCTTCCTACGAATAAGTATCATCCCACCAAGAACTCCTGAGACTGTATTCCATCTTCCATAGTAGAAACTTTCACATATGGCAGTCTTGAAGATGTTGTTTAATTTACTACCATATATTACAAGAAATTTTCTTTTCTAAGGTTACAAAAATCATATCCATATCAAGAAACATATCGTAATCTATTATTAAGAACTTGCTTTCTATTTCTGATGCACATTCTCATATGTTAAATTCTAAAATGTACCTTCCACACAATGGCTGTGCAGTCGCTACTCGATGAGGCTAAATACTGACCATTGTTGGAGAATTGGACGAACCAAACTTCATTCTTGTGGTCAGTCAAAATCTGCAAACATATTAGAAAGATCTTTAACAGAAGACACAAATAACAAGTAAATCCAACTAACACCCAACTTATATGGTCGACAACAATAAGCATGTACCATGGTTGAAACCTTACTTCTCTACCATAGTTGTAACCTTACTTCTCTAGCTCAAATACAGGCTTACAGCCTGCCAGACATGTCTTGCACTGTTCACAGATACCCAAGCTTATACTAATTGTCCTTAGAAATTTTTATAAAATTCATTAAAGAAAATTCTTTGAAATGTGAACACTTGTCCATGTCGCATTACCAAAGCAGTTAAAAAATTTCACCCCAATAAGAGTTTCACATTTCCACTTAAGGATGTAAATATGAACTTCTATGAAAGACACTTCGAACACTTTAAAAGCCTTGTCCTCTGAGAGTGTCTATGTTAATAACTAATGAGGCTCAAACTTCAAAGTCATTGTGTAATATAAATAGATTTTATGCATACTAGAACAAAACACAAAAGTTTTCCAACAAGCAGAGAATAATGCTTGCAATGGAGCAGAAAAATCTATAAAAGAACAAAGAGTGAAAATTTGAACATTTTTGTATCAAGTGTGTTGGTTGGCCGCCCTCCAAACTTTAAGAAAACAAGGGAGTTATAATATAGAGGTTGAGATGTATTTTTTGAAATATGTATGTGCTGGCAGCAAATAATTACTCCCTCTATCCTCAAAAGGATATATAAAGTACAAGTTTCACACAAATTAAGAAAACTAAAGTAGAGTGCATATAAAATAAATACCAATTTTACCCATAGTAGACCCCATGTAAATATACTAATAAATCTTTGTCTTTTTAAAACTTAGTGGACCCCACTTAAGTATATTTTTTAGGGTAAAATAGTCTTTATGCTTATTTTATATGACTTTAGACATCCTTTTGTTGACAAAATATATTGTACTTGAAGACATGCTTTTGAGGACGGAGGGAGCATATCAGTGTTGGGGTGACTCCTCATCCCTATGTTAGATTTGCCGCTGTCTGGAATAATAAGGTCAGCTACTGCAAACCCCCCTAAATACAAATTACAAGCCATGATAAAATTATAAATTGAAGGATCAATTGGCAACCCAAACTGACTTCACATACATCAAATTGGTCCATATTATAAAACTATGAGTCACTAACTCACTACAGACCGAAGGATTAACAGAACGAATGTTGCATCCTATGTGGATGGCGTATCACCTCTTAAAAAAGGGATAAATTTGTTACTGCACTGAACTGAACCACCTCTCTCTCTCCCAGAGTAATCTGACTTGCCTAATTTGCTTCTTTGACCAAGCCAATAAAATCACCTATTCACATCCACCACAACACTCTGTTGCCAGCACAGTTATTTCCAATCCATAAATTTGGCAACGGTCCTCCATCATTCACTACCAACAGTGTATTACCATCTTCATTTCCCCATAGTGATTACCACCACATCGGACTACACTAATAAACATTCATACGCTAAAGGCACTGCTATGATCCTAGATTGAAGACTAATCCCAGAGTATGATCCAATATATGATCAAAAGCACAAAATTTAGAGTCACTATCATCCATCTCCATTGTTGCTTTGGGCAACATGGATGAACACCCTTGTTATCGGCCAGCCCAATCATCAGTAAAAATCTGACTTACAGCCTTGAATGATGATCCTCTCTATCCTCTTTCATATCTAAAAGTTTGTCATTGAGAAGCCATACTAGAGATAGAGAGAGAGGTTGAAGTACTATAGTGAAAAAATGTGCCTGTTTGGTCGCTTTTTTTTTTTTTTTTTTGGGGGGGGAGAAACTATATCATTTTTCGAAAATGATTTTTTTATAAAAGAACAATTATATATGTCAGAACTTGTGGCTGACTTTTTTATGGTGTGTCCCTTGATACATCATTTATTTTATTCTTCTATTACAAGTATCACTTAACCTAATTAAAGCAAAACAGCAGAGCAGTTTGTATAAAGCAATTGAAGGCAAAACAAAAGTATAAGAACAAGAATATGCCATCATGAAAGCAAATGAATTTGAAATTAAATCAGAAAATTAGTTAATAGAAGCAAGTAATGCACCTGAATAGTTTCTGTAGGGATTTGATCTCGACCACAATTATGGTCCTCGTAGATTGTTATTGCATCAGTAGAATTGTGGTACATGCATTAATCTATTTGTGCACTAACCGCCATTTCAACTAAATGTTCCAACCTTCTTTCAGGAAATGAAATGGGCGGTGGAAGTACTTTTTCCAATTTTCGTAGCAATCCTTTCCGCAATTCATCGATGATATGATCATCCATCTTTCCCAAGTCCATCTCCTTCCTCAAAAGCATCCCAAAAGCAAGTTTATGAACCTTCTCCTTGCCCACCTTTAAAGTGGAAATCTGTTTCCGCAGAAGAGCCAACGCCATTGAATAATCCCCTTGGCTCAAAAACTCTAACAAGCACTGCTTGAAGACAAGAAACAAGGTCGAAGCTCTTGTTTCATCTGTCAAATCCGTAAATCCATAAAGACTATCAACGCAATCATCCCAATTCGCACTAAGAATTTGAGATTCAAGCAATTTAAACTCAGCAGACTTGTTCAAAACACTTGATTCTGATTCCAAACAAGCAGCTGACTTTCCATATCCTAAAGAATAAAGACACTGAATAATAACTCTAATAAACTCATGCCTCTTGATTAAGCCTTTTTGACCAAGCTTTGTCGTCAAATTCTCCATTAAAACATGGACTATGTAGCAGTTCGCTAAACTTCTTACCTACACTCTAAGAGTCTAATTTCTTCTGCTTGCCATCTCCGCCAAGCTATATTCGAATGGTGGAAACTGGAAAGCAATAGAAAACTCAGAACTGCAAAACCAAAACTAGAAAAACTCAAGAGTGGGAAAAAGGAACGAAGTAAAACAAAATCTTGATAACAACTCAAGGAACCTAATATAACTACTCAACCCACGAATAATGATTTGGAAATATTACCTGAAATTAGCTACTGTCTGCTTATAATCTAAGTCTCTCATTTCTTCCGCTTGCCATTACTCCAAAGCTATTTTCGAACCATGTAAAAAAAATTGAAAACCCAGGATTACAAACCCAGACCAAAAAGAGGAAATAATCAATTATAACAATACTTGCAAAAACTAAAGGAACTTAATATAAACACACCCATAATTGGTTAGTAATCCTGGACCTAAAAAAAGAAATAATCAATTATAACAATACTTGCAAATAACTACAGAAACTTAATACAATCACACCCATAATTGGTTACTAACTGCTAACTTCAAAAATTGACTAAATAAAATTGAAAAAAGAAAACTCATACTCATATAACAAACAGATATCTAAGGATTGATATGAAACTATTGCATTAAACACCCAAAACCCTAGTTTCTTAATATAATAAATTACAAAACTAGAACAATACTAAGAAGCCGAATAATATTGCTGACGGTATTAAAAATGGGAACTTGGCCGTGACCAACCAAAAGAAATGCATAATTGCTAAATAAAATTTTGAAGTAAAATGAAACAGAAAGAAACTGAAACACCTTCGAATTAATATGGAAATTTGTATAACAAATACTACCAATTATCCGACGAACTCAAAACCCTGTATTGCTATTTACTCATGAATGAAACCTGAAGTAAAAATAGAGAAATCAATAATCATACAAATAGTGATTGATGCGAATACGAACCAGAGCTAACGAGAAGACCTTGAACTAAGATAAGGGGGCGAAAAACTACGGAAAAAATTATTGTGGAAAAAGGATAAAGAAATTAGAAGCTGAGAAATGGTAGATAAGTGCAGTGAAGTAAACTCGGAGAAGAGAGAGACAGACAAAAGGCGGATATGGCAGAAATCTGGCGAACAAATCTGGGTTGGATGAATATCAGCTGCACGATGTCGTTTCCTCGTGAAAACTTCTTCAATGTCTTGGTAATGGCACACGTTATGGAACTAACCAGTTGTTACAACCAAATACTCCATTCCTTTCCTCCAATGATATTAAATAAAAATAAAAATAATTTATTTTTAATAGTCTCATAATATTATATCATAAAATATGAATATTTTAAAAAAATTATATTAATAAATTCCACTAAACAGCATATTTTATTTCATATTGTTTTAGACAATTTTTATCTTTACTTACTTTTTTTAGAGAGAAGAAGTAATTTAAAAATATAATTATTAGTAAAAATAAAATAGAACTTTTTATGATAAAAATATATTGACTTTTGTCGAGTAGATTGATCAATTAATTAAACAAAAATCTACATGTTTTTGAGATAAATATTAAACGAGTGTGACATTTTGTTTTATCTGTAAATGATGACCTCGAATTACCAAAGACAAAAAGACTTGGTAAGTAGGAGAAGATCTTCCTAAAATCTCATAGTAGCCAACTAACTTGATTCAAACAATTCCTTTACTAATGTCAATCTTCACTAGTCGGATGTAATTTAGATACATATAAAAAATATAATTATATAAATTAATTTTATTTTTATATATATTTAAATTACATAAAAAATAGTCTAAAAATTTCAGTTAAAAAAATATTATATACTTTTTAGGAGACGAAAAAAATGGCCGATTACTAGACCGGCGCCAATTACCGATCACCGGAAAAGGACTAAAAAAAAGGGCAAAAGTACAAAATTTTATTACAAAAATATGAAAAGGGAGTTTTTAATCTTTTATAAGACTAGGAGGGAAGCCGGCGGGCCCGACACCGAAAAGGAAATAAGGGAAACTCTGGACAAACTCCACCGATAAAAAAGAAAGAAGAGCAACCTCTCTTTCCCTCACTACTCTCGTCTTCCTACTTTCTCACTCCTCAGTCCTTCTGCTAGCAGCTACCCACCGCTAAATCTTCTCCCCCATTTGTTCAATTCTTACTTCAAGATCTTCAGTCTCTTTCTCTCTCTAAAACTCACCAATTCAAGATCTACCATTTTCTCTCCCTAAATCTAACTACACTATCCTTTTTCTGACACACATCCACGTGTTTCGGATCTTATCATGGATCTGTAAAACCCTTCTGCATTGTTGTTTACGACTTAGGGCTTACTGGGTACCTGCTGCTTTTGCCTCTAGACATGCAATATTTGGATTTTAGCAAACAAGTTAATGGTGCATTTGAGCTTTGCCGGAACCCTAGGAACCTCCGGTGGGGTGATTTTGATCAGGCTGTTGAGCTTGGAATGTACTGATTCTGACAATGGTGTGTGGGAATTATGTTTTGGAGAGAGAAGATGTTAACAACTCTAATGCGGCTGCTGCTCCTGTTCCTTGTTCCTATGCTCTCTTTGCTTTCTACTAGTTTTGGTAATTTATATTCTGTTTTCTCTCTTTTTTCCTTTTTTGTTTTAGCTTCTAGCTTTAGGTTTTTGCTGGTTGATGGAAAAAGTGGCAAAGTCTGTTGATGGAATTATGGATTTATGGTTTAAAAAAAAATAAAAATGATGACAAATTTATTGGATTAGTTTTGTTAATTCATTTGCATCCAGAATTGCATTACGATGAATTTACATAATTCCTTTGCTTTCCTCCACC
Organism: Panax quinquefolius; assembly: GCA_020205615.1. Lineage (NCBI taxonomy): Eukaryota > Viridiplantae > Streptophyta > Magnoliopsida > Apiales > Araliaceae > Panax > Panax quinquefolius. The sequence goes on along the minus strand of CM035160.1, from coordinate 2,696,919 downwards.
TCTGTTAGCAATAGACTAAACAGCCCCCTACCAAGCTTTAAAATTTTAAAGGAAAGGATCAAAATGTCAACTTCAGCCTCACTAATTTGAAGTATTAGTATTAGTAATGGCGTGCGCTTTTTACTACAATAATATGTACTTCAGAGGGTAAATTGGAACCTTATAGGATTTATAATTCTTCGGAGGCACTCTTACTTTGATACGGCACAAAAAGTGTATGAACTCCAAAGACCAATGGAGTATTTGCTTATGGAGAGATTTCATTGAATATTTCCTTTGGCCTGTAAGGTGGAACATGTCGTAGGCAGATACAATTATTAAAGTTTTGTCCCAGAATTATTTATTTATTACTGATATACCATGTTAATCTTGGTAGTGTCAGTTTTCTAGCAGCCACTACAATGTTGATCATATCTATTGTACTTAGTGGTGTAATTATTGGTTTTCATTGTATCAGTTCTCTCAATTTCTCTCATATAGGCGCTGTTTTTATCTTACTAAATGTATTAGTTGTAGTTTTATTGTATGTATCATAATAAGTTCATTTTCTTCTTCTTTCCTTTTCAATTTTGGCCAGAACTGATTCGTGCTAAGAGATGTATATGGTATAATGGGATTTCACGGTTAAATGTGAGATTTTGTGTTTAATTATTGGATTGGGATCTATAGCCAGGTGCCACTCATAATAGACAGATAAAAAATTAGTGAATTTAATCTAAACGCTCAATAAGCAGTTTGACCTTAATCTTTCTCATTTTTTTTATTTAGCGCCACACATAGTTTGAAGTTTGAACATAGTATTGGAAAGTAGCCTACTTATCTTGTAGAAAAGATCTGATTTATCCATTACCAGTGTAAAACTCTTACATGCAGTTTATTGTATTAAATAGGTTGTCGTTATCCTGCATAAAAAGCTTCCTTTTTCTACCAAAATTTCCTTGCCAAGTAATCCATTGAAGTAATCTATGAATTATTTTTAACTAGACTACTTGAGTATGTTGATTGTTTATTTTATGTCTTGTACAATGGTAAAAATTGGAATAGTTAGCACATTTATAAGATAGCCTGAGTTTTTAATGGGTGTTCTTAGTACTTCATTTATCAGGAAAACAGTCACTTGATCTGTGCTATATTCAAGGATCTGACAAAAGTTAAAAGTAAATTTAAAATGTACATGTTGATACAAGATATATGGTGATCTTGGTTTGTTTGCTGCCTTATTCTGACATGAGTGTCTTCTTCTTATTCATTTGCCAGGGATTCCATTTCAGCACATCTACTTGTCTCCTTTTCTGCCTGCCCAACCAGAATTTGTTAGAAAAATCTTATTAGAACATGGTAAGGTTGCGAAGTCAATAACTTATTTTGGAATTGCAAAATATTTCATTTTTCTTTGATGTATTAGGGTGATGTTTAAAATAAACCAATGCTACACACTGATAACCTCTCTCAGCATCAAGGAAATTGTTATCATGACTATTGAAAGTCTGAATACTTAATGAATAGAGATGAATTTAAAATAACTTTTGTCTTGAAGAATGAAAAATCCTGCCTCCGAACTTGTAGTTTGGCCTGCATAGTTTCATAGCGTAATGGCTGTAATGGTAATCTTTTGTTTAACATTACATAAGGTGTTACTGAAGATTTACGTGCCCATAATGCAGAATTAGCATAAGAGGGTTGAATTTGAACTTACCTGCATGTTTTCCCAATGAGATAGACTCATTGTTAAGTCATTAAAAATTAGTGTACGCTAAGTAATAAGTAATTCGGTGGACTCCTTGTCCTCTCCATGTGTTGTAATTCTTCTCTCATCAATATATTCTTCTTCTTTTATTAAAAAAAAAGAAAGAAAAAGAAACTAAACTCATTCATATTTAATGATTTTGATCTCATATTAGTTAAATTAAATGTAATGGGTTACAATATTTTAATGCCTATATGTTATAACGTGATATGCCTCATTCATTCTGGTGTATGCCAAGTGTTTTATTTAACATATAGAAGAAAATTTAGTTATTACTTGCTTTTAATATTTTCTTATTTGAATCCTAGTGATAATCTAGGTCACAACTCTAATTTCAACTTCTTTTAGCAACATAAATGAATATATGCTATAGGTGTATTGATAACCATGACATTGTCCCCTACTTCTATTGCAGCAAGGTTGACGTCACCTAGTACTTCAATTGCTCCATCAAGAGCACCACATAGACACCGAGCTAAACCTTTTTTGGAACCTTCATCAGTAGTTCCTTCTTTTTCTCCGATATCTCAAGGTAATTATTACGCTCATTTCCTAAAATTGGCTATATGATGTTTCACTAATGTTAAACTGCTTACTTTTAGGTCCTATTGCTGGTCATAGCAGTAATACCTTCCCAAGACATCACCATCACTGTCATCGGGCAAAAAGTCCTGTAGTCTCCCCGTCTCCATCCATTGTACCAGGTAATAATTGGGTGTCAGTTATAAAGTATTTAGTCAAAGCAACATCTATCTCTCAATCTAAGTAATGTTTCTGGTTTATTCACAACTTCTCTCTTGAATAAGACTAAGACATTGTGATGCCCCCAAAATTAGGTATACATCACCCATCTTGGGTCGTCAGATACATGGTACAGAATTCAAATACAACTTACTAATACAACTGTCGTGTACAATACGACAAAACATAAACTGTGAGTTTGAATACAAATATTATCTACTAGAGATTATACAAACTCAAAAGGAGTCCTCATTACAATTATTATCACACTATTTCACAGAATAGTGAGGAATACTAATGCTATCCTTTGGACCATCACTCCGTTCCCCGACTCGTCCCAGCTATATTCTCATTTCCTGAAGAGAACAGTGAAAGAAAGGGTGAGCTCAACTAGCCCAAGAAGAATTATGACTAAGATAATGCGAATAAATTATCATTAGTCTCCAACAATGTTAAACCGATAAAATATAATAGACATCAAGTTTAATTGCGGCCGTAACAAGCGATCCATTAAAAGAGTCAAGTAGAAAATAAAATCTACTATCTTTTATGATTAAAAAGGTTTTTCATCATCATATCGCCGAGACTCGAATTTAATAAATATTCAACATCATCGAATCACCTCACTACTACTGACCAATGATATTCTTTAGTATCACGACCACAATTATCCATGACCTACGGGCCAAGAATATTTGTGTATTCATTAATGGTCATGATCATGCCAACAACTCGTCCCATCAATGCACTACGGGCCAATGAGAACTTTTACCACATCATTTGTAATATTACGGTCATTATTACAATCAATAATCCTCGGTCATAATCATACCAAGTCCATCTACGCACCACAAAGCCACGAGATGACTTTCAACAAAATATAAACATGAGGATGATGACAATGATATAAGAATTCAATAAAACAAATTCAAGAATTATTTTATCCGAAATTATTAACGTCCAAATTGTCAACACGACATCTTTGTTTTGTAGAGTAAAATTCAAGAATGATCGTAAGAATATTTCCATGAAAAGATATTGGATGAAGCCTTGAAATATCAAGGATATTATACTAATTTCATGGAGTATAAAGTCAAAATTTTAACCAACCGAGTATAATAAAGAATGGAATAACAAAAAAAATCATCATACATGTCAGTATTGTGATGTATGAGTTATTCCAACAGAATAATAATAAGCGGAACCAGTCGAGACAAAATTTTGCAAGCGAGTAATGTTCCAATAGAATAATAAAGATTTTAACCAGTCCTGTAAAACACACGATGTGATGTTCCAACGAATAATAATAAGACGGAACCAGTCCGGTGTAAAACACACGATGGGATGTTCCAACGGAATAATAATAAAGATTTTAACCAGTCCTGTGTAAAACACATGAGACGGGATGTTCCAATGAGAATAATAGAAGAATGTCACCAAGTATAGGGTAGATCAGCGTATACTGAGTTATTCCAATGAATAATAAAAAATAGAATAACAACAGCTTCTCTTCATGAATAAGAAAGAATAACATCCCTTACGAGTACAACAAATAATATTCCCTACCTTAAGAAGAAGAGTATTGGATATATAAGTAGTAAAAGTAGCGAAATACTTTCTTCTTTCTCTCTATAGTTTATCTCGCTCTAAAGTTTCAAAGAATTAAAAAGAAAATAATGAATGAATGAGCTTCTATTTATAGAAAAATGAATGCATAGTAACTAACTCATGAAGCAATTGAGATTGATTTACTTTAATCGACGGTCCATATTTAAAGCAAAATCTTTTAAATAAAATATAATATATTCTATTTATAATCTAATAAAACGAATAACTTTATAAAAGATTTTACTATCTGAAACACTATCGCAGTAACTTATGCAAACACTATGCATAATAAAATATAATATATTCTAATTATTGTCTAATAAAATGATAACTTTATAAAAAGTATTCTCATTTTATATAAAAAAATTTTACTATCTGCAAACACTTATGCAGACACTTTATGCAATACTATGCATAATAGAATATAATATATTCTATTTATAGAATAACTTTATAAAAGTATTACATTTTTATATAAAAGATTTTCTGTATTATTACATTAATAATACCAACAAAAAGCGAGTGACTTATCACTTAAGCATCAATAATTAATACCGTGTATGCTACTATGCAACCACGCCAGACATCGCATTTCTTTAACAACTGCGGGTGTTTCAACAGTTAACGGTAAAACTTCCGCCGTTATTTTCATAAAGTATTTTTGTCGTTTTCTCAATCCGACAATAATTCCGTTGTGGGGTCTACCAATGATTGTGCCGTTGTACTAATATTCTCTGTTAAAACGAATATTCCCCGACCAATCGAATATTATATAACAACTTGCGTACTTTGCAAAATTTATAAATATTACCCACAACTATTATATCAATTTCGTTCCATAATATTCAAAATTAATATTAATAGAAAATTCATCTTTATTCAAAAAGTTGAGGTTTTACAGACATAATTTAGGTGTACCCTGTTGCAGAAATTGAATGTTAAAGAAAAACAAAAGAAGTTGAGATGTTGCCTTAGAAGGCATGAAATTTGTTTTAAATATAAATAATTACTGTGATTCAAATTCGTTTCTTGTGCATTTACGTTATAATATACCTACCTTAGATGAAATGAATCATAAACAGTGGAAGCAAGTTGTCATTATTATTCCAATAAAATGCATTTCTCCAAGGTGTTTTAACTTTCTACAAATCACATGGATTTTTTTGTGTGTTCTATCTGCTCTATGGTAATTATTTTAGGAACTTTAGGGTGTAAAATCCTTGATAAGTCTTAATTGCAGTAGATACTTTTCCAATATAGCTCTCCCCTTCCCTGAAGGGGTGTGACACAGGCAGGAGCGTGAGAGCTAATATTCTAATTCATAATCGAAGCTAATGTTTGTAAGGGAAACAAAGAAAATACCAAAGGTGCTGAAATTTAAAACCCTACAAATTGTCAAATTCTTAGAAGAGCTCAAAAGCCAAAAGGAAATAATATCATTAATAATGTTCTAAAACACGGGAGGCGGGCGGCCGGGGGGCCTAGCACCTAGGTAGCCTGGGCGTGGATTTTTTATTTTAAACCAATTTTAATATTTTATCTTACGTTTATCCAAACAAAACAGTAATATAAAGCAAAACAATCTATAATAAAGATAATAAAGGTCTTTGCTTAAAATTCAAACACATATCCATATTGCTAATGTCAAAGTTCAAACGCAAACATGCAATTGTTCAAAGTACAAACATATTTTTAAAGTATTAGTTTTATTCATAAACAAGATTGCTATTAAATAATAAATTTTAAAATTTCAAGAATTTAATTCAATATTAAAACTTAAGAAACTAAACATAAATTTAAGAATTATATCAATTAAACTAAATATTACAAATGTATCATCATTTATATAATTTGATGTTGGTACAAGTTCAAAAAATTGCAACTATAATAAAATTATCCATTTTGACTTGATATTGTTCACTTCTTGTTCTTGTATTATGAATATGGTAAATGTAAGACCCCAAATTATTAATAAATGAAATTTATTTTCCTCTATTTATTATTTTGAAATAGTAAGGGTTGATTTGATTAATGTGGATAGTTATGGGTAAAATACGCAAATATTTCGAATAAGCAAGTGGTTATAAAATATTCATTATTGTCGGAAAATATTCGTTTGGTTGTGGAATATTCGTATTGACGGGAAATATTCGTACGACGGCGCAGTCTTTTGTGGGCACCATAACAGAAAGTGATTGGATGAAGAAAACGACAAATATAAGTTGTTTAAAAATAACGGCGTAGTTATTACCAAGTATTAATCGATAAAATACTCGAATTGGTTAAAACACAAGAAGACACTACCAGTATTGCACCAATTATTGATTCTTACGTAAGAAGGCACTTACTCAATAATGGTTATAGTAATTCTTTGCTCAAGATTTTATTGATTTAATAATTGTTGCGTTGATATTTTATATTCTTTGTTGTTTGAATAATTGTCATTACACAAGATTTTTTCATTATCGAAGCAATAATTCATATTATTTGAATAATATTATTAGATAACATTATTGGCAATGTCTAGAAAGTTCTGCCCAAGGAGAGGTTTGGTCACCTAATCATATGCTACCAAGAAGAAGAAGAAATTCTTATTGAAAGCCCCTCTTTCTGGAACCTACCGGTTGTCGATATTGTGATTCAGTAATATTATTTGTGAATAATTAATTATTGATTCATATGATGAGGAAAATATTGATTTTATGTGGATATAGATGGAGAAAATTTTTAATGTGACAATTGTTGAAAATTGAAATTTTAACTTTTACGATAAAATAATTCATTTAAATATATTATTATATTTTAATAATATAATAATGGTGATATTTTTACAACGAATGTGGGATATATGAGTATACGAGGAGGAAGAGTATTTTTGTTGCAATAAATGTTTAAAAACATGTTAAACATGTCGATGGACCCCATTTATTAATCGAAATTTGATTATAAATTGAAATCGCCTGCTTGTGGATTTCCGTCAATTTCGCTTGGAATTTGGAAAAACTTCCTTCGCAAAGTTGTAGATAATGGAATTTCCTATGGAAAGTCGCGAGTTTCAATTTTTCCGATAAAAGAGCTATTTATTATGAATTATTTAAGTTCAAGTTCAAATAATTGATTTTGGAAGTTTTAATTGTTTTAATTAACAAAAACGTTTTGTTTTTTGTTAGCCTCATTAAACACATGCAAGTCATTGAATTCAGATGGTTCTAGGTGCGTAGACAAATTTGTATATATATATTATTATTATATTAAATTTTCTACTACGGTGTTCTAAGCATTTTACTATAAATAGGGTGCTTAGGTTAGAATTGAAAATCACACCGTAAAGCTCAAGTTTTCTCTCTATATTATCGAGCGATTCTTGTGAGTATTTTGAGTATACTTTTTGAGTATTGATATACGGTCTGAGGCAAGTTCAAGTCATAAATTTTATATTGATTGTTTCAAATTTAGTAAGACCGATCTTCGAGGTAAGGATATTTTTTTCGTAATGATATTATTTCTTCATATCATTATCTTTGAATATCGATCTAAAGTTTTATCAAATTTGGAACTTTTGGTGTCTGAGTTACTTATTCACGATACTTTAGACTATTCACGATATCTTGACACTATTTACTTAATACTGCAAGACTATTCATCGAAAAATGAAAATTTTTCCTTTTTGTCTAAAATATCTATCATGGATACTAGTTTTGATTGTATCCATGTTTTGATCATTCTTGAATTTTACACCACTATGATTATTTTGAGGTATTTTTGGACATGGATAAAACAAAATACTAATCCTTAATCCTTAATCCTAATGTCATTTTGTTTCACTTTGGATTCGCTTTTTAAAAATATTTTCATCATCCTCGATCTTAAATGATGATATTATTGAATATCTTTGGCCGTAGTGCAAAAGATGAATGATTTCGATGAATATCTTTGGCCCGTAGTGCAAAGATGAATGTGTTTAGATGAACATGACCAATCGATGAATATCTTTGGCCTCAGTAGTGCAAAGATGAATATTTGATTCCAGATATATATTGATTGATGTTACAGGATAAAAGATGAGCGATGAACTTTTAAATTCATACATGAAGATAGTAGTTTGCATTCTCTACGTAACTCTTCTAATGAATTATTATTTCTGCTCTGCGAATATTGATTTAAAACTTGTTGTCTATTGTATTCTATTAGATTTTTCCTCGTGAAGACTAATGATAATTTGTTGTATATTATCTTAGTCATAATATTCTTCTTCGGGCTAGTTGAGCTCACCCTTTTCCTTTTTGTTCCATTTTTCTTCTCGGGAGGCGAGAATATAAGCGAGTACGCAGTCGGGGTATGGAATGAAGGTTCTAGAGAGAGTTGTTTAGTAGTCCTCACCATTTTGTAAAATAATGTATCAATAAATGTGATGAGGATTTATTTGAGTATAGATATTGTCTGAAGATAATATTTGTATTCAAACTCAAAATTTCTTGTTGTAATAATAAAGTTGTAGTTGTTTCGCATACCATGTATTGACAACTCGTAATGGGTGATGTTTACCTATTTTGGGGCGCCACAAGAAATCATTAGAAAAATAAATATATCAAGATCTGGTTTGGGTAGTTATTAAAATAAATAAAAAAACCTTTCCGTCTTGACCCCGTCTAATTTCCTGGAGAGATATTTTTGTCGCCTTGGGCCCATAGTTGTTACTGGCATTACTACGAAGTCATGGCAGATGGTCGATTACCTGACGCTTTAAGCGACAAGGCGACCTCAAGTGGCGTCTGTAAGGCGACAAGTCGCTTATAATGTGCAATTTATATATTATTTATTTTACTTAACAAGTATATTGGCAATAAAATTTTATATACATTAAAACTCAAAATATAACACTATGGAATAACATTAAAGGCATAATTATGTAAATACTTAGCAATAACAATCCAAAAACAACACACTTGATATTAAAAATTAGTAAAAGAAATTAAGAATTCAACGAACACAACATAGAAAATAAAGTTGCAACCAACCATCACAAATATGTAATCAAATAAAAATATATTAATCAATATGAATATTGATTTTTCCCAAGTACCTTCATATAATATTGATTTTCAAAGTGCATTTTCAAAGTTTCTTTAAAAGTTGCACGCATTTATTGCATTAATATGATAATATCATTACATTTTCTTATTGGTTGCTATATGTAATATTTGTTTGTTTTAAAATGATTACTATTTATTCCGTCAGCATCATTCAGTTACATTTAGAAGTTATTAAACACCACCCAAGTCTAGTGTATGTTCATTATCAGTACATATATTGTATGTTATTATATAAATATATATATATATATATAAAATGTATACATATATATATAAAAATTTATATAATTTATACATATATATATATACACACACATATATATCGACCCAGCCAACAGAAAGAAGAAGGATTGCAACAACAACAAAAAAGTCAAGTGGCCAACAGTCGGACAAAAAAGAAAGCACCAAGCTAACTCAACCAAGTGGGAAACAGACTCATATGCTGATAGATCATAGATAGCAGCCAAAGCAAGCACTAAGCATTAAGACTAAAGAGGGGAAGAAAGAAAAAAAGGAAGAAGACAATCAGACATACCTGCCGATCGCATCTCAGTCTCTCGCTCTCAACCAAAGCAGTAAGCACTAAGCAGTCTCTCGTTCGCTCGTCAAGGCCTCTCTCAAAGACTAAGCGACTTGCAAATGGCATGCAACCTCTCGCTCGATTTCTTCTTCGGCCTCGCACACTAGGGCTACTTCTGATCTTTGAATAGTCCTCTCGAGTCGTCGATCGTTGCTCGTCGCCTTGTAGTCGTCGGTAAGTATCTCTTGCATGCTCTCCCCTCTACTCTTCTTCTTCTTCAGTTCTGCTCTTTAGTCCCTCTTCCGCTGAAAATCGTTCGCGATTAGATCTAGGATTAGGGCAGTGATGGAAAAACGACGTCGTTTTGATATTTTTTTTAAAACCCAAAAGCCCCAACAACTCAAGTCGCTTGCCAACTTGTCTGCGTCGTCTGGAAAGGCGTCCATGGCGTCGCCTTTTTTTTTAGGCGCCCGACTTTCGATCCTCAACCAAGTCACTTAAACGCCTTGCTTGCTTCAGCCCGACTGGACGCCAAGGCGTCGCCTAGGCGACGCCGTAACAACTATGATTGGGCCTAGTTGAGGTGTCGAGGGGCCTAACGCCTAGGCGGGGCGCCGAGGGAGGCCTAGCGCCTAGACGGGGTCTAGGCGGGGATTTTTAGAACACTGATCATTAATAATCAAAAGGTCTCAAACAAAGTTGTTATGACTACTATTTACTAGTAAACAAAACATTAAGTCCTAATAAATTAAATCTTAACCATCTATAATCTCAACCACCTAATTTAACCTGATAATAGAAAGGAAAAAGATAGCAAACCTTAAATATTACTCCCTCCGTCCCATAGTTATAGGCTGATTTTCCATTTTGAGATGTCCCAATATATAGGCTACTTACTATTTATAAAATTTAGTTGGTTCATTGTTTTACTTTTTTGCCCTTATAATAAATATTCAACCATTACTCTTTTTTTGAAGAAACAACATTCAATGTCATTATTTTTATCACCACATTTAATGTTGTTTGCATTCTCTTTGGTTAAAGTTGTATGGTTGTGGACTTTAATGGTCAGTACACGACAATCAATGAAGTTGAGAGTTCTAGTGTGATAAGTAAGGAGTAATTAACTTATTCATTAATTCCATATTAAGGGGTATATGTGGAAAATTTATGTTAAAAATTGACACTTAACTGATTTTCTTAAACTATGTGCCAAAAGAAATCAGCCTATAACTATGGGACGGAGGGAGTAAAATCAATATGGTTTGGACAATAATTTGTTGCATAAATCACAAGACTGATACCGTGTTTTTTAAGAAGTTCAAGATTCCTCTTGCACTAGGATTGTAAGAAAAGTGATCATTCTCAAAACTTATTTGCCTCCTCATAATAGTTTTCTTCCTTTCATCAGTTCATGTCCAAGGGTGTCATGGTCAATTGCATTAAATCAACTTTTTCACCTATTTTCGACATACAAACCGAACCCTGGGAGATCGTTGGTGCGTTTCTTTAGCAATGTAACACCTCAGTCCCATATCAAAACATATGAGAAAAATTGTCAATATATAAAAGATTAAATTACTAACAATAATACATTCAGTCATTACCTTTTTGGGTGAGTTTGTGGTGGGTTAAAATGACCCAAGAAGATACTATTAGACTAGTAGTTTAAGGCATTGTTTGGATGGATTCGATTAGATTCAGACTTGAGATTTGACCAAAGATTTGTTTCGGACTTGGGATTTGACCCGAGTTGTTTTATATGGTATCAGAGTCAGGTTCTCAAAAGCTTGGGTCAGGTCATCCGATCGAGTTGTCTGAGGTGAGGACACGAAGGCTGGTGGTATTATCTCACAATGGAGAGAGGTCCGGAGGTGGGGACACGAAGTCAGCAGGTATTATCCTACAATAGTTAGAAAGGCAAAGATCTGTGGGCCGTGCTTGATCGGTTCTGACGGGAACGTCAGATATTTAAGTAGGGGAGTTTGTAACACCCCAGTCCCACATCGAAAGATGTAGAAAAAATTTGTCAGTATATAAAGAATTAAGTTAGTAACAATAATACATTCAGTCATGACCTTTTGGGTGAGCCTGTGGTGGACTAAGATGGCCTAAGAAGATACTATTAGGCTAGTGGTTAAAGATCTTGTTTGGATGGATTCGATTAGATTCGGACTTGAGATTTGACCCAAGATTTGTTCCGAAGTAGGGTTGTTTCAAGCAATGTTCTTTTTGTCCCTCGTACCTATTCCTTCTAATTATGCTCAATTCCTACCATTTGGTTTTTAAATGATGTGGAAAAACTATGGGGGTGTCAATGGGTCAAATCTTATCTGATTATCAATATGAATCTGATCCCATTAGGATTTTGTTTCAAAGACTGATTAAGATTTAAGATTTGAACCCAAAGTTTGAGTTGCAAGACTCATTTATAATTGGATCAAACTTGGTATTTGCTTGATTTGATCTGATTAGGATTTGAATCAAATTATGAATATTATTTTGTATTACTTTAGGTGAATATGGTCTTTTGTAACTTGTAAGTACTAAACTATTTTTTCTAAGCATGCTCATTTTTTATTCATCTAAAAATGTTATATACCAATCAGATTTAGGTTGTTTCCAACATATTTGAAGGCTCAGATATTGATACATCAATGTACTGGAAATGGATCAGACCATCTCCTTGTTGAATTTGACCCATCGACTTCACAAGATTCAAAGAAGATGAATCTTAAAATATAACACCCAGCAGCGATTTCGATCATAAAATCAGGTAATCCGATTTCAACCTGGATCCTAATTTTATATGATATTAAATAGATAGCAACTAAAAATATGAAGTATGAACATCAGTAAAAGATCAATTTACTAATATTTATAAATAGCAACTAAAAGTATATCAATTAATACAAAATAATATTCATATTCGAACCGTATCTTCATTGAATCTAATCAAGTAAATACCAAGTTTGATCTAGTTAGAAACGAATCATACAATTCGAACTTGGATTCGAATCTCAGATATTAATCAATCACTGACATAGAATCCTATTGAGATTGGATTCAGATAAATTGTGATCCTTTGACAGTCCTAAAGGCATATATATCCTCCACTATGGTAGGCTTCTAGTTGCATAATTGAGACTTGGCTCCATGGTGGGTTCTTATTAATTATTAATGCACCTCTCTGTTTCTGGTTCTCTTTGTCATTCTCATCCCATCAGTAATGTTAATTGCAATTTGTATCATTTCTTATTGGCTTTGATATCAAATCTTGCAGTTTGTGGTCAAATATGTTTGGAGCCTCTTACTTCAGCTCCTTTTGGTTCACTCTGTAGTTGTGTGCTTCCTATGAAAGTCAGGCTTATTTTTGATGTATCTCTATATGCCATCTTTCCTGTTGTTAATGAGCTCGAGATTGAGGTTGCGGAAGGCACATATCTAAAACAGAGTCAAGTCATTATAATGGGTGCTAGTGCCGATGGTCAAAATCAGGAAAGAACAGCGGTGGATATTAACTTGGTTCCACTTGGGGAGACATTTGATAATACCACAGCTACACTAACTTATGAGAGATTTTTGCAGAAAAAAGTTCCTCTCAATAAGACTCTATTTGGTACTTATGATGTGGCTTCCATTACTTATCCAGGTACATCTTCAAGTCTCTTCTATTATATACTGTTTCCATTGTGTAATTATGATGTTCTGAAAGCTTTATTATCAGGACTACCTTCTTTGCCACCATCTGGGGGTTACCACAGTAGTGGTCCAAGTGGAAGTGCTGCAAACGATTTCCCTGTTAGTGCAGATTTTGGCAACAAAAGTCAGAAGATGAATGCAAGAACTATATTGATCATCTCTTCGTCTGCACTTGTGGTATTGGTTGTTTGCATTGGGGCAGTTTTTGTCCTCCTAAAATGCAGGAGGGGTAGCAGACCATCAAATGCTGTTGGTCCTGTTTTTACACCATCTATTAATAAGAGATCTGGTAAGTTTGTTATATTCATGTTCCTAGTGATTTTTGATTAGTGTAGTAATTGTTTAAATAACAATTATAAAACGGAAAGCATTAAAAGAATTTGATACAATGTGAGGACTATACCTCTTAGGTTCTTACTAATGTTTGTTACTGTGAGAGGACTTGTCCACTTAGAGAAAGTAAAGGCATCAAATCAGTATATATAAGCTATGGGCTACTCCACTCCTTGCACCAAAATACTTGTTGTGGTCTACTATTTGATTTGTGGACTATTTATCTGCTTCATATGTTATTTATATGATCCCTAGGAATTAGGATAGTGTCTTGTTTGTATTGATCTAGCCGGGAAACCCCGAATTACTAGGGCGATGTTGTCATGATAATTAATTTATTGAAGATTGTGGCTAAAAGTTGTTCAACCACTTTTAAGTATTTAAAGTTGACGACATCTATTGAACTCAATTAAAAATTTATAACTCTCAATTATGTTGCAGGAATTGGATCTATGTTAAGAAGCCCCACAAACTCGACATCATTATCCCTTGTTTCCACCATGCCTTCTTCTCTTCTCTCTGTTAAAACATATGCGCTTGCAGAGCTGAAGAAGGCCACAGACAAGTTTAGTTCAAAACGGGTTTTGGGTGAAGGAGGATTTGGACGTGTTTATCATGGGATCACAGAAGATGGGATTGAAATAGCAGTGAAATTGCTTACAAGGGATAGCCAGAATGGAGACCGTGAATTCATTGCAGAAGTTGAAATGCTAAGCCGATTGCATCATCGTAACCTTGTGAAACTATTTGGTATATGTATCGAAGGCCACGCTCGTTGCTTGGTTTATGAAGTTGTTCCAAATGGCAGTGTTGAGTCTCATTTGCATGGTTGGTAGTTCGTATCCCTGATCTTTGACTCGGTGTCATTTTCTATTTGTTGCTAAACTCTCAAATACATGGTTTATTTTCGTTGTTGCTCCCTCCTCTCCCAACTACCCTAATAAAGAATAAAAGAGATGAAATAGAAAATGAACTATATCCTTATCTTTATATTTAGGCATTGTTTCAATGGCTAACAACCCTATTCTTTCCACTGTAATTAGAAGTATGTTGAGATTTTGAAATCCTTCTGATTCTAAATTATTACTAATAGAGATGTAGCATTAATAAATTTCGGAAATATCATAAACTTGGGTGTGCAGGTGTAGACAAGAGGAACGGGCCTCTTGACTGGGATGCACGTTTGAAGATTGCTCTTGGTGCAGCAAGAGGACTGGCTTATCTTCATGAAGATTCTAACCCTCGTGTGATCCACCGAGATTTCAAAGCCAGCAATGTTTTATTAGAAGATGATTTTACCCCTAAGGTTTCAGATTTTGGATTGGCAAGGGAAGCAACGGAAGGAAGTCAACATATTTCAACTCGAGTCATGGGAACTTTCGGGTACATATTCCTTCATAATCAGCTGTCATGTTACTATTTGACAACATTTTCTGAAGTCATTAATGCCCATTATGTGTGTGGAGAATAGGTATCCTTAGTTGTTACTCACAAAGATCATCACAATTGAGATATATTTTCATCTCAAATTAATATTCCTATTATCAGTTTGTGGCAGTAATTAGGACTTGATTTGCAGGTATGTTGCCCCTGAATATGCAATGACAGGGCACCTTCTAGTCAAAAGTGATGTCTACAGTTATGGGGTTGTGTTGTTGGAACTTCTTTCTGGAAGAAAACCTGTAGATATGTCTCAACCTCCGGGACAGGAGAACCTTGTTACTTGGGCGCGGCCACTACTGACCAGTAGAGAAGGCTTGCAGCAATTGATGGATCCTACCTTAGCTGGAAGCTATAAATTCGATGACATGGCCAAGGTGGCTGCCATTGCTTCCATGTGTGTTCACCCTAAGGTGACCCACAGACCATTCATGGGGGAAGTTGTGCAGGCACTCAAGCTAATATACAATGATACGGATGAGACTGGTGGGGACTGCTGTAGTCTGAGAGAGTCATTTGCTTTAGACTCCGACTTCAAAGGAGATTTTGTTGCGTCTGATAGCAGTTGGTGGAATACTGGTGGGTTAACCCCACGGTTAACTTATGGGCATGCCACCTCTTTCATAACAATGGAGTACAGTTCAGGTCCACTCGACGCACTGGAAAACAGAATGTTTTCAGCTTCAAGTTTTAATGGGGACGGGGTTTCATTACCCATCAGGCATGGGAATAGGTCAGGTCCACTGAGGACAGTCCGGAGTAAGCCATCATTTTATAGATTGAAGGGAAGCATGAGCGAACACGGTCTCCTTTCAAAGAGTGTTTGGAGCGATGGTGCTGGCCATGAAGCTTCCGTTTAGTGGTTCTTTTTAGTGTACAGAAGCCAAGTATCACTGGTATTCATGGATGGAAGTGATTTTCTGGTGTAGTTAGGAGTTTGGGACATTTTGAAATATAGAGATTTGGGGTTGGCTTTGGTTTTTGGTTTTGGTTTTGGTTTTGGTTTTGGTTTTGTAATCATAGGAATCAAGATTCATTACCATAGAAATGGAAATGCTAGACTGTGACTAAAGCTGTGTTATTTTGTAGTATTATGTTAAAATTAACTTTGTTGCGAATCATTGCTGGATATTGAACCCACAATTTGTTGTTCTTTTCCTTTCTCTCTTTTTTGTGGGAGAAGTTGGTGAACAACTCCTTATACTATTTTTCAGCCATAGAACCAAGATTCTCTTGAAATTCTCTCCCATTTTTTGGCTCATCTTTCACTTTATCTCACACCACTAAAATGCTAGAAAATGAAATTACCAGTTTCTTTTTCAATTTATAGTTACTATACATCAAGTCCTTGTTAGTAATAGTAGTACATTTTTTATATACTACTTTTCCCTTCAAAAACGATAGTATTATTTATTTACTTTTAACCCCAAAATTAATGAATAGTGTTTTTTTAATAATGTTTATTATATTGGTGATTAAATACACAATTTAGACTCGTTTTATAAGAGATTTGTTGTTACACCCATAATTTTTTTTTTTTTTTTATTATTATTATTGTCTTTCCATGATACACCAGAACAATCATTTATAAAAAAAGAATTTAATGATTCTTAAGAATAAAATTGTCTTTTATTTGAAAACAATTTGTATTTTGTCCAATCATTTGATTTAGTCATAAAGATAATAACGAATAGAAAAAAATAATAGGTTGATCAGGGATTAATGTTTCCAAACAATATACAAAAAGACTAAAAAAATTAATATCGAAAAGTCCCAACTTGGCCATGAGGTAGCGATGGTTTTAAGCCTTAGGCATCATCATTAAAAAGATAACGCAGGTGTCTAGATGATGAAATTCAACGAGAATATAAATCTTGTCTTTCTGTATGTTGTTTGAAAACATTAATCATCAACCTATAATTTACAAACATTTTGTTATTCTTGAAATATAACGACAATCGACCTCTTATCGTGGTTGACTAATGTATTTATGGTTAATTTGGGGTAGAAGAGAAGGTAATTGTGCCAAGCAATACTGTTTGATTTGATAACCTGTAATGTCATAAATATATGGGGGGGAAAATCATACTTCTAAATATTGTTTATTTAATTAAATCAAATAAAGATGGTAAACAAAAATTTTAACAATTTTTTTTTTTCAAAATAAAAAAAATGGAAAAAATATAGAAGGGGGGAGAGTCTCGGCTTATCGCCTATCCAACTAAGACAGAAGATGATGATGCGTTATAATAAGAGTCTCAGCAGCTTTCTTTCTCCTCCTCCTCCTTCTCCTTCACTCTACGCTTTCTCTCTCTTGCCCTCGATGAGGTACGCATTATCATTCCCTAATCTTACCCATTCATCGCTTTGCTAATTACATCAATTATTTATACATCTACTTACTTATTTCCTGTGATCAAACCTATTGTATCCTTGTTTATATATTCATATAATTGTTACAGGAATTTCAAAGTAAAAATGTCGTCTCCGTTGGATCAACCCTCTGCAGCTGCATTTCCTTCACTTCCCCATAATCGAATTGTGGTGAGTTCCTCCCTCCCTCTATAGTTATATGGTTAAATATAATTAGTGTTTATTTTAGTAGTAGTTGTGGTATGGCAGTGAGATTGTGTTGTTATTTGAGCACAATATGCTATTATCAGAAGACTCGAATAAATTTATTCCACAAATGGGACTTTTCTTGTGGAAGACGGAGTATATAACTTTATATGCTGAATAATCGTTATGGTAAGACATGTTAATTATCCATGTTTTGAAAGAAAAAAAAAACAGCTAGGTTGTGGTGGTGTGGGGGTGGATTACTTGGCGGCTGTGGATTCATATCCAAAACCAGATGACAAAATCAGAAGCACCAGCTTGCAGGTACTAGTAACTCATGTTAGGATTTAGGAATGACCTGACCTGCCCAGATGGTGGCATGTAGTGAGTAGTATTTGATGGGTTTGTAATGAATGTTGCTGTATGGTTGGAGTTTGAAATCGTATCGACACATTTTTGTTTTCATAGGTTCAAGGAGGTGGCAATGCAGGAAATGCCTTAACTTGTGCAGCTCGTCTGGGCTTAAATCCAAGGCTGATTTCCAAGGTCTCCAATTTTTCTGCTGATCCCAATCACTGAATGTTGCATGCTTAATTTCTTTTGGTTTGTTTGATAACCAACACTAAACACTTAACTATGCTTGAACCCCTTCCATTAAGTATGTTCGACCTATAACTAGCAAACCACTAATATCATTAGTTCAAGATTCATTACCTGGAGTTTATAGAAATTATTCTAGGGAACTACTTTGGCTACTTCAAAACACTCTGCTACTTCTTATAAGGAGATCATAACCTTTTTCTCTTTCTCCCTATATTTGGAAAGCATCGATCAACATTGTAATTCAACTATTTCTACGTGGAGGTTGCTTATTATGTGTTCACATATTACTTGATAGGTAGCCGATGATGCTCAAGGAAGGGGTATACTGGAGGAACTACAATATGATCGTGTAGATACTTCTTTTCTTGTGGTACGCTGAACAAATTTGTGCTATTTCATATCTTGTAGTTTGTTTATTAGATGTGTTTTGAAATTTTCAATTGGAGGAGAAGGTCTAAGCCGTACTCATCCGTTAGCAAGTGCCACAAAATCAAGCCTTCCCAACCAACCCCCTTCCCCATACTTTATTACTTCTGTTCAGTGATATGGTAACTGAGCAACCCCTTAATTTATTATTTACCATCCAGGTTTCATGCAACTCAGTGCAAAAGTAAACTGTAAAGTTAATTCTATTTTTCATGCTTGTTCAGTATCAATTCAGTTCTCATTTTATGTTATTGTTATTTTCTTGAATGTGGTGCAGGGATGTTGATGTAATTGTGAACATATGAATCAAACGTGAACATAAGATAGTTGCAGTTTGGATCTCTGACCTAGTTCTCCTTTCTTCTTCATTCTTTTTTTTTTTACAATATTTACCCCATTTGTTGTTAAATCAGTGTAAGTTTTACACTTGGTCTCATGAATACAAATCTTTCTAGATAATGAAGGGGCATGCATACTGACTTAAGCTCAATTATAAAGGATGAATTGCTCCAAAAGCAAAATGAACTTGCAATTTTACATTTAGTTTTGTTAGAATATAGGATCACACACGCACACAAACGATAGAGAATTAAGAAGAACACAAGAGATTTACGTGGTTCCTCAATTTGGGTGTTCCACAGGCAGCTTGTTGTTTATTGATGATTCATTGGTTACATAGGGCTTTACAATAGATAGTATATATACCTACTAATCCTATTCCAATCCTACTTCACATTATGTTCAATTACCCATAATGACCTTTCCAATTAACAACCTAAAAAAACTACTCTTCACGTAGGCAGTGCATGTGCTACATGGCCACTACAATCACAACATGGCGCGGCCCACGCTACTGGCAAGAGCTCCTCCAGATCTTAAGGCGCCCCGCGCCACTACAAGCCTTACCCAGTACCCACCACCACCACAAAGAAAACTACAGACCATACCGCTGGGCGAACCCCATGACCTTCTGCAACTCGATGGGCTAGTGCTTCACTCCGCTCCGCACTAGCCTTTTCTAGTGGCTCCTATATTATGAGTCACAAGTTCCCAACAAGTTTGCTAAGTCCAGATTAAAAGAAAATCTCTTGGTTATACATAATTGATGTGCTCAAATATTTTTCTTTGCAAATTGCAATGTGTTAAATCTAATAGCCTTATTAAAATGAAAAATTTGCAGTAAACTCCTTGTTAAACTGTACTCCCTCCGTTCCTAAAACATTGTCGTTTAAGGTTTTGGCACGTGGATTAAAAAAGTGTCATTTACCAAGTAAAATTTATTTGAAATTCCATCATTACCCCTTTATGGGAAATTGAAAACTATTAATACAGGGAGATAATTTATTGGGACAATGAGAGAAAGTAGGGGTAATATAGGAAAGTA
Organism: Panax quinquefolius; assembly: GCA_020205615.1. Classification (NCBI taxonomy): domain Eukaryota; kingdom Viridiplantae; phylum Streptophyta; class Magnoliopsida; order Apiales; family Araliaceae; genus Panax; species Panax quinquefolius. Next base: position 2,676,763 of record CM035160.1, on the reverse strand, counting down.
AATAATTTATTCTCCTCAAAAATTGTAAACGACAAACTTTTTGGAACAAAATTTTCTTCTAAAACGACAATGTTTTAGGAACGGATGGAGTAGAACATTCTGATAGTCAGAGCAGTTCATATCTGTTTTTATTTATTCCCTTTGCTAGACGAGTGTATGTATATATATCATGTAAACATAGCTATTGGGGATTTTTTGCCATGATGGATTGCACACCCATTTGATCTTGCATATTATATCGTTGTTCCCGACATAATTCTTTTTATTCCAGGTGTCTAAGGAGGGAAATTCACCTTTCACCTATATCATTGTTGACAATGAAACGTGAGACTTTCTGTCTGTGCTCCTCCCTCTGTCTTTCGCTATTAGATGATTGAAATTGGGCATTAGATATGATTAGCAACATGTTATATCTGATTTCTTTATCTAAAGTTGATCTATCATGGTGAATGATTCTTGAATATGTAAACAAAGCAGGTCTTCGAGTAACTCATACTCAATATTCAAAGTCAATTCGTAGTATTCCAACTAAGTTGGCTTTGATTTTCACATTGAGAATCAATGATTTCGTTATTAAATTTGGAGGAGGCATTTAATATAGTTTCTTTGGTTAAAATCATGGCCAATGCCTGCTACCATGGTATGAGGATGATGAGATTCTGTGAGATAACGGGGAGTTGAAGGGGTGGCATTGTTAAAGTTGATGCGCCAAAGATTAGTACTGCTGAGTTGGGGGGCATGTTGATTTCTAGATATATATCCCTTTTATGGCTTTCAGCATACATGGGAAACCTGTATTCATATAAAATTTGTTAATATCTAGCATGTTTTTTTGGAAGTTGTAACTCTGGGTTAGTAGTTCTTGTACAATGTTTCAGGAAAACTCGCACTTGTATTCACACTCCAGGATTCCCCCCCATGATACCTGATGACCTTTCCAAGTCAAGTTTGTTGTCTGCATTGGATGGGATCACACTTTTCTATTCTGATGTAAGATTGCATGAAACTGCTTTAGTTGTTGCACGGGAGGTAATTATGTTTTGATATTTTTTCTCTTGTTACACTACTTGTCTATAAAACATAATCAATTTTGCCAACTTTGTACACAGGCAATTACTAGGTGCTAATCCTTTGTTTCCATTGTGGAAAGTTATGATTTTGATCCGCATTTAACTGCGTATAGATTTTATTCATTACTAAGTAACTATGTTAGATGAGTTGGGGATGCAATCCAATCAAGAATTTGTAAATCAAGATTACATTACATGCATTGAGCTCGACACATGGCCGATAAGGGTTTTATAAAGTTAAGAGTATATTTTTATAAGTTCAATGTCAAGCAATATATATTATACTAGTTGTGTCCCGTGCCTCCGGCACTACATGGACGGTGGGATTTATCCCAAACTTTGGACGGTGAGCGGGAAATTCAAAATTAGTTGTATTTTGTTAGATAGATTGGTGGAGAGGGAGAGAGAGGGGGGGAGAGTGCAACTTGTTATAGTGTCGAAATAAATAAACTATTTTTTTCATGCACTTTATTGTTGTTGGTATAAATGATCCCCAAGTTTAATTATTATGACAAAATGGAAGTAAGTCATTCTTTCTATTCTTCCAGTGCAGGCAAATCGCAGGAATATACCTATACTTATTGATGCAGAAAAGAAAAGGGAAGGGTTGGATGATCTTTTAAATTTGGCAGACTATGTTGTATGCCCAGCAAAATTTCCTCAGGCAAGCTGACTCTTCTTACGAACTTGTGTAGATAATTTCTTGTAAACTGCATTTTTTTTTATGAACTCAAGTGCCCAGTTCCTCACAGTTAGATGTTTGTTTTTGTATTCAACTTGGTGAGAATGATATCCTTCTGTTTTTCTTTAACAGTTTATGTATTATAATTATTTAAACTAATTAGATTTTTTAAGATGAGAATTATATTTCTTTTTTGGTTTATTGAGGAACTTTGACTTTATAATGAATTTGGAACTTGAATATTATTGTAGTTCTGTTGGATGCAGTCTTTCAGATTTGAACTTGGTTCCTGGTAGAAAAAAAATCAGATTCCAATCTGATCTGATTAGATTCACACGAACCCAGGCCATCAACAGTAAAAGTTTAAACCCCCCCACCACCCACCCCCCCCCCCCCCCCACCCCACACAACAAAAAGAAAAACAGATAATTTTATGACCTGTTCATGTTGTGCATCATTTTTAATTTTTTAAATGTGGTATTCAATTATATCAAAGAGGTATACTTAATAAAATTTATCAGAACACCAGTATGAATTTTATGTACCGCTATGCATATCCCTTTTCTTTCTAATGTCTTGTTGAATTTTTATTGGAATATTGGATACATTATTGTGGCTATCCTCACGGATGCAGACCAAAAAAAATTCTTTCCTTTTTAATGTAAACATGCATAGAATGTAAACAGTTCAACTATGGCTCCTTGACTTTGCATTGTGAGTGATATTGAAACAACTCGGGTCAAATCCCGAGTCCGGAATAAATCTCGGGTCAAATCTCAAGTCCGAATCGAATCAAATCCATCAAAATAAGGCCTCAAACTACTAGCCCAATAGTATCTTCTTGGGTCATCTTAGCCCACCACAAGCTCCCAAAAGGTCATGACTTGAATGTACTATTGGTAGTAACTTATTTCCTTATATGCAAACAAATTTTTCCCCTATCTTTCGATGTGGGACTGGGGTGTTACAAACTCCCCCACTTATATTTCTAACGTCCCCGTCAGAACCGATCACACACACGGACCCAAAGATCTTTGCCTCTCTAGCCATTGTGGGATAATACCGGCTGGCTTCGTGTCCCCGCCTCCGGCAACCCGATCGGATGACCCGACCCGAGCTTTCGAGAGTCGGCTTTGATACCATATGAAACAACCCGGGTCAAATCCCGAGTCCGGAATAAATCTCGGGTCAAATCCCAAGTTCGAATCGAATCAAATCCATCAAAATAATGCCTCAAACTACTAGCCCAATAGTATCTTCTTGGGTCATCTTAGCCCACCACAGGCTCCCAAAAGGTCATGACTTGAAGGTACTATTGGTAGTAACTTATTTCCTTATATGCAGACAAATTTTTCCCCTATCTTTCGATGTGGGACTGGGGTGTTACAGATATGGTACACTTTCTGATTCAAAATCTCTTCTGACTGGCCAATAATTATAGTTCAAGGCCTTAATTACAGTATTGACAAGTTCATACAGTGTTACCCATTCTGAATAACTATACATTATTCATGTCCGACTGAAAATGGTGTTGACTTCATCTTATTGATGATTTATTTTATCAGTTAGTTGTTATCCTAATTTATAATGTTGGTAATTTTCCATCACAATATTATCATCGTATATCCTTTTAATGCATGTGTATGTTTCTTATCTGGCAGGCATGGACTGAGGTGACATCTGTTCCGAGTGCACTTGTTTCTATGCTTTTGAAGTTGCCGAATGTCAAGTTTGTGATCGTGACCTTAGGTGAAGATGGATGCCTAATGCTTGAAAGATGTGAGGCTGGTGCGTAAACGATTCTTAGTTCCTTACTATGTTGCATGTGGGAACTCAAACACAGAGTTGTAAAACATGGATCAGAGGTTTCTATTTTCTGTAATAATTTTAGCATCTAACTGGAACTCTTTACCTCCGACAGAGGGTGTTCAATCTGAAGAATTGGACATAGACAATCTATTAGAATCGCTGAAGAAGAAAACTAATAACACCACAACCATCCCAACATGCATTTCTTCGGTAGCATTCTCTCTCTAGAAAATCTGTGCTTCTTTGGTTTATACTTGAGTTTAAAATGCTATACGTAGCTAATGGTAGATTTTTCAGTACACAAGTTATCGTTCTTCTACATCAAGAACCAATTAGTGTTATATCTGTTGATAGAAAAGTTTTAAATAGCATGCTGCTAGTTCCCTTAGTAACCATTGTTGTATATGTTAGCATATATTTTAGCACTTGGGGATGTTTTCAGGCCACTGTAGAATGCTGTGGTGATCTAGATACAGTTCATGTTTCATTGTAGAACTATTTTATTGGAACAGAGGATGTTTGGAAATCTATCACTTTAACTTGCCATGTGACATTTGATGATAACAGGCATAATAGACAAGCTTTCCTTGATGTGATTAAAGATGCTAACTTTATAGTTTTCTGGAATATTGATTGATCTAAACATCCTTTTAACCACTCTTGTTTACCAAAATTAATAGGCATTAGAATCTGTTCTGTTACAACTCAGAAATGTCAATTTCTCAAGTTGTAGAAGTGGTGTATTGTAAGGAGACGGACATTAGACAAATAAATAGAAAAAAGACATTATAAGATTTTTGTTGTTTTGCTTATTGAATTTTAGTTGTGCTCTATACTCTGCATGAAATTGACCTGTTATTTTTCTGTTTCAAACTCACAGAATATGACAAAATTGCGGGCGAGGGATGTAGGGATTGTGACTGGAAGACTATTACTGGGAACAGCTGAGAAAATACCACCCTCTGAACTTGTTGATACAACTGGTGCAGGAGATGCATTTATTGGCGCAGTCCTTTATGGTTAGTAAAAACGGTTCAACATTATAGTGTCTATTATTATCTGTTTGGAAGGTTTGTTCAGATCAACTTTTATTTGGCCTGTATAAAAAAATAAAAAATGGTAAGTTCTTTAACCTGTATTAATGATATCTTAGAAAATCACTCTACCGTGTTCATAGTTACTTTTTTAAAATAAAAAATAATTTGAAACAGATGTTCACCTTGTCTTCTGTAAATTCATCTGTAGCTCTCTGTGCCAACATGCCACCTGAAAAATTGTTGCCATTTGCATCTCAAGTGGTTAGTAATCCTTCTTATGCTATTTTAATATGTATTCAGGCCATTTGTGATTAGTGTGTGGTTGAATGCAGGCAGCTGCCAGCTGTAGAGCTATGGGAGCTAGAAGCGGTCTTCCGTTCCGTGCAGATCCGCGCCTGGCTCCTTTTCTAGAAAAGAAGTCCCAAAAGGAAAGCATGATCGTGGATTAACTGAAAGAAAGATTACACCTTGCCTTGGATTTGGGATTTTCCCCAAATCCAAATGGTCTAAAGAATAGTGCTGAAAATGGAAACTCAAACTCAGATAATTGGGCTTCTTTCCCCCCCAACTCCTTTGCCATTTTAATGGTAATGTACCTGTAAAATTAGATTATGATGTAGCCACACCACAGTGATGATGAGGCTTAAAATTTTCTTTAATATTTGGACGTGACAAGTATTTATTGGAGGCAGTTATTTAATTTGACCCTCTTTGCTTTTCTACTTTTATACCCTGGGTATTCCGGTTCAAGAAGAATCGACAAATGTCTGCCCAGAAATAGTTGGCTAACGGGCCCCCAATCAAGAAACATAAATGAAATAGATTATTCATATGCTCAAAATCATGGATATATTTAAAGTCCATTGAAAATACAACCTCTGAATACGTCAAGGTTCAACTAATATGGTGTTTTTAAGTTGGTTTACAATAGTTATAGTTGTTATAATATTAAGATAATTTTTGAATTTCTGCAAATTAACTTGAAATTTATTATGTTTTGTATATATATATATATATATATATATATATATATATATATATAATAGTTCAGCTGCTCATATGGACAATTTGCATGATGTGCTCCCTCCCTGTTGGATACAACTTACAACCTTGCTTTAATATATTTGGCAGTTGGATATTCTTTGAACTTGAAAACAGAGTCTAATTTTGGTTTCCTTTTTTTGCTTACAACACAATGAATATTGCGAGGCTTATCACTAGTTAATTGTTTACCATTATGCGATTCGTAACACTAAATAAAGAAACAAGCAAAAGAAAAGACTGAAACCATAAAGCCTGCTAAAATTTTGTAGATATTAAACATATGCCACCCCATTTCGAACAAGCATAGGTACAATGCAACAAAAGACTGAGGCATAAAAGAACATCATCATCATCTAAAAACCTAAACAAAAAAGCCCTACAGCATTCAAATATCTAATAATACCTTTCTGGGATTACAACCTCACAACATGCTATCAGCCCTAGTAGGCAGCCTCTTGAAGAAGCTCACAGCTTTTGAAGGCAACTTGTTCCTGAATCTTGGTGGCCTCAGAAAATACAGACCCCAAAGAGCCACCACCCATCTGATTGGCACCAAATAGAACCCAAAAGCAGCAAAAAGGCAAATGATCACAAACAAGAATGTGGCTCTCGGGTCGCGCCAACTTAGCAATGCTTGGAACCTTTCACCTTGAGTTGCCATATCTCCAACCACAGTTTGAATCCTTCCCGCCACGCTCCTCAGTCGATCATACCTCATTCGGACCACTTCAGCACTTCGACTCGTTGGGAATGAATCGAACTCCTCATCCAATTCATCCGGGTGAACACTTTCTGCATAGGAAAGCCGAGTATCCATGTGAGGGGGGTGGTGCGGCCTGGTTCTATATTGCCAAAGCCCCACAACGGCAAGAGTCAGCAATATAGAAGGCACAATGAGCTCGGGTACCCACACAAAAACAATGAAAACAATGAGAAACAGGGTTGAGTACACGGGTTTATGCCAATTGCGTATGATATCCATCAATCGGCTCATGGCAACAAACCAAGCAAGAACATTCGTGAGGCGAAAAAAGTTGGCTTTGCTTTTTCTCATGCTCCACATATGAGAATCATGATCAAGCATGTATTCAACCACCTCTCTCCCCATAGGTGGCTCTGCTCGACTGAGCCTCGATGCCACCACATTCAGAGCTTGATATCTCAAGCTGTCCAACTGATTCACAGACAAAGGCTGCACATAATGCATCTTTGGCAGTATAGGCACAGTATACATATGAAGCACATTGACCATATTAGCACAAGAAAACCGAACAGCCAAATGAAGCTCACCCATTTTCTTCACGCCTGAAGAATGTAACATTAGCAGCGGGTAGGCATGAGTGTAGACTCGATCAGATTCAAGAGTCGATAGCCGGATTCTGACCTTTCCAATTCGAGAATCTCGAGTTCCAGCACCAGTGGCAGCATTCTTGTCAACACGAGAATTATCAAACACCCCAATTGTGATGACAGTGCAAGGATCAAACACTTCCCAAGTGTACTGCTCGTTCCATTTAGGAGACAAACTGTCCACCACAGTACGTGTTCGCACCCATTTCTGCCCATACTTAGCCACACAATATGCATCAGTGCAGCCTCCTTTGCCTTCTTTGATTTTCACCGGCATAAGATTAGAAGCACCCAAAATCCCCATTTCAAGCACTCCAATGTGGGGCTTCCAAAGCCGCTTCTCTGTTGGCCTAACATCACTGCTATACATTGTAGCTTCATCAAGCACATGGTAACCCCCGTCAAGCGAAGCACGAATATGTATCCGAGACGCAAATCTCACCACAGCTTTAGACTCATTCGGATTGTTAAAATGAAAGTCAAGATTATACCATCTTGAAGCCACTGGTTTTTCATCTAAACGCCTCTCAATACTCGTAGTAGGAATAAGAACTCTCCCCACAACCTCGTCGCGATTCGGGGCAACCCGATCCTCAACAGAAATCAGCACATAGTCCTCAAATGGATCAGCCACCACAAAGATTAAATCCTCATTCCAAAAGGGGTTGTTTAGGCTTCGGTTAGGTGTGGCCGGAGCTATTCTAGTCCTCAAAACTTGATTTCCAACTTGAACTTTTGCCATTAGCTCAGGATATCTCATCATTGATGACCCTTTTTCCCCCAAAAGAACATCTTGAGCTTCAAGAACTGACACCCTTAAATACCAAAGCTTGGGAGAAAGATAAACCTTTGATTTTATTGAGCACAAACCATCTAAATGCACATTTGCCGCCTTCGAATGCCACGCCTCTGCAAATGCCTCGTCCGCCTGAGTTCCAAACCATATCGCCACCATAACTTCACCCCCTTTGGCCCTCTCACCTTTCTTGTCCTCCATTCTATACCATTGTGGTGCCAACTGACTATCTGGAGGAACCCTTTTGGGAACCTCACTTAAATCAAACCAAACACGTCCCAAGAAATCATCTTTGTCCCTCTCTCTTACAAATATCTCCAAAGCAGATGACTGAATACAATCTTTAGAATAAGCAAAAACTTGGTCCCACTCAACATTATTCAAACCAACCCTCTTCGTGATTCCTCTGTAATTCCCCAATTTCACCTCCGCCACCACTTCTCCACCGCCAAACCCTACAAGTTCCCGTGCCTTCACAACCCTAACATAAAGATATTGCATTTGCTCCACAAGATCATAAGTGGAGCTTGTCTTGTCTTTGCTCAACGGACCACCACCCAGATGAGGACTAGTCTCTTTGAGCGAATACTCGCCCGACCCATGTGAGCTAACTCCAAACCCACCTCCCCCACCACCTCCGCCGGCGCCACCGCCGTTAACGGCGGGCATAGCCTGAACAGGGATAGTTGTTATGACAACAGGCTTCAAATCCCCCTGATTTTGAATTTCAGGCTTTGGGTTTTGTAAAGTTTGAATCTTTTGATGACTTGCCTTGCTATCTTGCCCAATCTGCTGCTCCTGCACCGCCATGGCCGCTCCTTGCTGCTGCTGCTGCAACTTCTTGTTTTTCTTGGAAAGGGCTTCATTTCCGCCATTAATGACCTGCTTAACTTGCTCTGTTGCAGATAAATAAAGCTTCAAGCTTATCTCTCCTCTCACATGAGAGAACAAGCTTCTCTTATCAAGGGTATAAAGCTGAGGAATTTCTTCCCCTGCTCTGGCAATGTTAGAACCAGAAACCCTAACTTTACCCAGAAAGTTCCGGCTGTTATTAGACCTTTTCTCATTGAAAACATTGGCTTCAATGGTTCTGTAAGGGAGGTCTGCGACGTCGTTTACATGGAAAACAATCTTCTCATTCCAAACCGGGTTAAGGTCTCTGTATTTGACTTGGGTTTTTTGTCTCTGGTTTTCAAACTCAACTTCCACAAATGGGGAAGATGAACCCTCACCGTCTTTAGGCATTAAGTTATGAGCTGCAACCACCTCTACCACAAGCTTCTCTTTGTTGTTCATGGCTGTTTTTCTGTAGAGAGAAAGAGTGACAGTGAATATAGGACAAAGAGTGGCTCAAGAAGAAGAATAAGTGAAACAGCAGAGCTGCAGATACAGAGTTTTGAGAGAGAGAGCGATAGACAGAGAGGACGTATGTAATGGAAAATGGACTTGACTGAGATACTAAACTAAATTAGGATCCACTGTGTTTCAAGTAAATTTTGAGATATGATCCAAATTTAAACATTTAAAATGTATTAAAATATGACGTGAGAAAAATGATACTCCATAAAAAAAAATTTATTAAATTCACAATAGAAAATATTATTTTTACAATAAAAGTGTCGTTATAGTTATAGATCTTTAGAATTTACGGTTTTTATCATCATTATCATCTCTACAAATGATCTTTTATTGTGAAAATAACAAAATATATTGTTGATTTAAAAATTCTCTCATAAAAATTATATAAAGAACATCTAAAAGGGGTATCTAAAAAGAGATTTTTCTTGATAATGGGGAGGAATATAGAAGTAATTAATTTTGTTCTCCAGATATTCTAGTTGACAAGCATAACTCAATAAGGGAATTATTTAAAAAATTTATATTTTATAAGTAAAATTTTATAATTTAATAAAGTAATTGGGGATTTATTTATTATTTATATGAGAGAAATCGTGTGTAATACTTACTTTTATATATATAAATATTAATTCTCAATTGTTTATTCCATAAAGTGTTTTTATACTTGCTGTGATATATTTCTATGATTTATATAAAATTATCAACAACAAAATCTCATTTGCAAAATTACATCACATGAATAATAAATAAGTCATATATTAATATACACACAATCGTAGAAATATCAAATCTTTATTATAATATATCAATTTCTTACTGTAATCAAATGGTAAAGGATAAGTGCATTTCATATTTTATCAAGTATTCCTACTTTAAAACATTTTTTAATTTAATTTTATACTTTATTAGTCCATCAGACATTAATTTGAGTTACAATTTCATGCATGAAGATTGAAGAATAAAAATTTAATAAAGATATGATATAATGGAATAATTTGATAGTTTCACTCTTTCTCGATGACTTTAATAAAATATTAATGGGCCCCGAATAATCATAATACAAAATATTATTAGTCTTTTCACATTAATTATATCTTCAATTTATTTACTTTATTCATTATCTAATTAGACAAAAGTTGTTATAAATTTATCAGTTGATTACCAAAATTTTATGATCATATCATTATTATTACAATAACTAATTAAAAAATTAGAGATAAGATATATTTAAAATTTTAATTATAAATGACTCTCCTTGTAAAATGAAGATAGCAATAAATCATAATTATTGAAAAATAAAACGCATTTACCGTTTCTCTAAATTAATCCTGAAGAGGGCTTGGGTTGATTGGAGCGCTGAGTGCTTAACAAAATCTACAGATTGAGACATGGTCCGAGGCTCCGAGCTAGGGTTGGAGCTTTGTCAAAAATTAAAAAAAAAAAAGCTTTTAATATTTTGGTTTTTTTGTCAATAAAAGTAACTATTATTTAGTTGTTACTGTTAATTATATTTTTTGTTCAATAACTATTTTTATTATTAGGCATTAATACCCTGAACTTTTATTTTTTTTCTACTTTGGAGATTATCTTCTTAGTTTTTTTCAATTAGGGATTTAAACTTTTAATCTTTTTCACTTTGGGGATTGTCTTCTCAATTTTTTCAATTAGGAGATTAAACTTTTCATTTTTTTTCCTCAAATTTAGAGATTGGCTTCTCATATTTTTTCATTAGGGGAATTAAATTTTTAATTTTTTATGATTATGTCTAATTGATTGTGACACGTCAAAAAATTGATGACATGACAGCAACACGTGACTAAAAAATATTTATGTATAATATTGAGTCTCATTTTAATATTTATTCAATTAATTTTTGAACCAAAAAGGGTAAATATAGGATCATTATTAATTTTAAAGTAAATTATTATTATAATTTTAATATAAAATCCTTATTAATTTTTTAAAGTAAATTTAATGATAATTTTACCCTTTTGGTAAATTATTATTTTTAAAATTATATTTTTTTGTTAAATTTAAAATTTTAAAGTAAATTTAATGATAAAATTTTAAAGTAAGATTAATAACGGTCTTATATTAATATTTTTTTGCACAAAAAATTAATTGAATAAATATTTAAAAGAGATTCAATATTACACCTAAGTATTTTTTTTTAGTCACGCGTCGCTCTAATGTCATCAATTTTCCGATATGGCACTACTAATTTAGATGTAATCAGAAAAATTTAAAAGTTTAATTATCTAATGAAAAAAATTGAGAAGACAATCTCTAAAGTGAAAAAAAAATTAATAGTTCAATCTCTTAATTGAAAAAATTGAGAAGACAATCCTTAAAATGAAAAAAAAAATAATTCAATCCCCTAATTAAAAAATTGAGAAGACAATTTCAAAATAAAAAACATTAAAAATTCAGGATATTAATCTATATTTAAACCTTATTTTTAATTCTACTTTCCCTTGCTTTTACAACTGAAAATAAAAAATACTCCGTAAATATTGTTTGATAATTATATTTAACCGTTAGATTTTATCTTATTTAATATATAAATGAACTTCCAATTTTTATTAATGAGATTTGACTTATGGACCCCTATAGAGTTGGAATGGCTTTATGTATTACCAAAATTAAAGAAATAAGTTGTTGGTGTCCATTTTTTGGGTGTCAAAATAGGTTATGCTTTCCCATTTTCAGACCACAAAAACAACCGTGTATTGCCATAAATTTATGTCAAATAATAATTGGGAATTGTTATTTTTACAATATGAGTTCTATTTATTTGTAAAAAAATAGTCTTGTGGAAATATTATTTTCACTTATAAAAATACCAACTCTATTATAATTATGAAACATATTGATATATGTGATTGAATATATCTATAATGGAGCCCATTTATTATTCATATTTCCAAAATATTTTACTAATATTTATTCACGTAACAAATGATTAAAAAATCGACATCGCAATACATGTATACGTTTTCTCTGCTATTATTTTCAGAAAAACATAAGTAAAATAAAAGTTTAAAAATAAAAACAATTAAGAGAATTAAACTTTAGGGATTATGGATAATTGATATTTTTATATATAATTTTGATATATATACATAATCCTCTCTTATATAAACATATAACGAAATCTATTTTAATATTTAAAAAATTATATAAAAATATCAAATATAAATATAGAAATAATGTTCTCATGCATAAATAGGATGTTCTCATTAATATTGTACTGTCACGATCAATTATCTTTATTTATATAATCGTTTAAATAAGGAATGTTGGACATTGGCGCGTGAATCGAGGTAAGAGTAGACAGAGAATGGTTTGTAGCAGTCGAGAGTGGAGCCCACCTAGGTTGTACTTGGAATTTGAGACATACTTGCCACAGGGAATGGGGGTTTACTTTTAACATTTTTCACATCCTTTCAGGGCGCGTGGCAGCAAATACTGACTGACGTGCAAAAAAAGGAGGGAAATTGCCGTGCCAGGATTGTATTTGAATGAGTTTTTTGTCACCATACAATATACATATAAAAAATGATTCCTTCTAATGGACATATATATTTATTGTACATTTTCAATTTTTATTTTTATTTTTTTTTATTTGTGATTATCAAAAAATATATGATATTTATTTTAACAAAAATTTTTACAAAATATAGTATTTTATGTATAATTTAGAAACATATACAAAAATAGGGTTATACAGACTGTACAACCCTGTATTTATATATGTATCCAAATTATACCTAAAACACTATATTTTATAAAAATTTCAGTTGGATTAAATACTATACATTTTTTTAGTCAGAAGCAAAAAAAAAATTTTGAAATGTCCAATAATCCGGTCCACTATTTCGGTCTCCCTAGACTTATTCATAAAAAATTTTATGTGGACATACAATCATATTAGTGTATTTATATTTTAATTTTTAATAGAGGGTAAAAATATAAATAGATGAAATTCAAATATACTCGTGTCTAATTTTTATGTCCGCCTAAAAGAACTCTATACATATACATTGTAAGACCCCAACTTATTATTAATGAAATTTAATTTTCTCTATTTTGAAATAGTAAGGGTTGATTTGATTAATGTGGATAGTTATGGGTAAAATCATAAATATTTCAAAATAAGCAAGTGGTTATAAAATATTCATTGTTGTTGGGGGAATATTAGTTTGGTCGTGGAATATTTTTTCTTTGTCGGAGAATATTAAATGCGATGACGCAGATCTTTTGTGGGCCCATAACTTGAAGCGATTGGATTAAGAAAATGACAAATATAAGTTGTTTAAAAATAACTGGCGTAGTTATTCACCAATTAATCTTGTTAAAATACTCGGTGGTTAAAACACAAGAAGACACGGTATTGCACCAATTATTGATTATTACGTAAAAGGCCTTTTTCAATAATGGTTACAGATAATTCTTGCTTCGATATTTTATTTTATTGATTTAATAATTGTTGCGTTGATATTTTATATTCTTGTTGTTTGATAATTGTCATTACACAAGATTTTTTCATTATCGAAGCAATAATTCATATTATCTGAATAATATTATTAGATAACATTATTGGCAATGTCTAGAAAAGTTACATAAGGAGAGGTTTGGTCACCTAATTAAGCTACCAAAGATGGAGAAATTCTTATTGGAAAGCCCCTCTTTCTTTAGAACCTGCACAGTTTATCGATATTGTGATTCGTAATATTATTTGTGAATAATTAATTATTGATTCATATGATGAGGAAAATATTGATTTTATGTGGATATAGATGGAGAAAATTTTTATGTGACAATTGTTGAAAATTGAAATTTTATCTTTTACGATAAAATAATTTATTTAAATATATTATTATATTTTAATAATATAATAATGGTGATATTTTTTTACAACGAATGTGGGATATATGAGTATCTGAGGAGGAAGAGTATTTTGTTGCAATAAATGTTTCAAACATGTTAAACATGTCGGTGGACCCCATTCTTGATTGAAATTTGATTATAACTGTAAAATCGCCTGGTTTGTGGATTTGGTCAATTTCTATTTGGAATTTGGGAAAACTTTCTTACAGTAAAGTTGTAGAGAATTGAATTTCCTATAAAAAGCCACTTGATTCAATTTTTACGATAAAGGGCTATTTATTATGAATTATTTAAGTTACGAGCTCCAAAATAATTGATTTTTTGAAAGTTTTAATTATTTATTTTATGAAAAACGTTTTTTTCTTACTTTTCTAGAAGGTGGCATGTGGAAAATGCTAGAACTGAATTCTAATGTGGGCGTATGAATTTGATATATATATATATATATATATATATATATATATATATTTTTATTAAATTTTCTGCTTTTTTGTGTTCTAAGCATTTTCCTATAAATAGGGTGCTTAGGTTAGAATTGAAAATCACACCATAAATCGAAGTTTTCTCTCTATATTATCGAGCGTATTCTTGTGAGTATTTTGAGTATATTTTAGTATTCTTTATACTGCGGTCAAGTTTCAAGTCATGCTTTATATCCTGTTTCAACTAAATCTTGTCTTTGTGAGGTAAGGGATATTATTTTTTCGTAATGATATTATTTCTTCAATATCATTATCTTTGAAATATTGATCTGAAGTTTTATCAAATTTGGAACTTTTGGTGTCGAGATTCTGACGTTGCTTCACACCCACCTCATCCCAAAGATATCTTGGAGAACGACACTTTCTTCCATACAACGCTTGAATGGAGCCATGCCAATACTTGCTTGATAAGCTGTTGTTGTAGGAAAACTCCACTAATGGTAAGAACTTGTCCCAACTCCCTTGAAATCAAGGACACGAGTCTTAATAGATCTTCAAGAGTTTGAATAGTCCTCTCCGATTGTCCGTCCGTCTGAGGATGATATCTTAGAGCTAAATCGTAAGTCTGTGCCCATAGCTTTTTGCAAACTAACCCAAAATCGTGAAGTGAATCTTGGGTCTCGATCGAAACTATGGATCTTAGGCATACCATGCGATCTTCTGAATCTCTGGTTTATGTACATCTGAGCAAGCGTTCAAGTGTATAAGTTTCTCGTGTCGGTAAGAAATGAGCGGACTTGGTCAACCTATCAACAATGACCCAAATCGCATCAATGCCTTGAGAAACCTTAGGAAGGCCGAGAACTTAAATCCATGGTAATGTGCTCCCACTTCCATTCGGAATTTCAAGTGGTTGCAATGGACCTTTTGGTACTTGATGCTCGCTTTAACTCGTTGACAAGTTAGACACCTTGAGATAAACAAATGCTATCTCTCTCTCGTATTGCTCCACCAAAATGTATGACGAATATCATGATACATTTTGGTACTCCTAGATGGATTGCAAATGGTGTGTTGTGTGCCTCCATCATGATATTATACTTTAAATCGAAGGTCGTTAGAACACAAAGTCCGGAGTTGACTCAAGTATTCCTTCTTCATCGATTCTTGCTTCCGCGCGTAGCACCTTCTTGCACTTTCTTCCTCATACGCATCGCCTCCGTGTCCGTAGAATGGCGGCTTTAACTTTATCAATTAAAGTCGGTTCTACTCGTATACTCGCTTATCATCACATCGTCCACAGAGTCTTTAATTCTATCTCCATCCTTTGCAAGTCACACAAAATGGGCCTTTGCGTTGACAATATCGCTTTTCGTGACTTGCATATGATTTTCTACTCAATCGTCGGCTACCACGTTCGCTTTTCGAGGATGGTATTGGATGGTATGATCATAATCTTTCAATGATTTCAAGCCAACGTCGTTGTCGCGTGTTGAGTTCCTTTTGAGTGAAGAAATATTTGAGGCTTTTATGATCCGTAAAGATCTCCACTTTCTCCCCATACAAGTAATGCCTCCAAATTTTAAGTGCAAAGACAACAAATGCTAACTCTAGATCATGAGTAGGATAATTCCTCTCATATTCTTTGAGTTGTCATGAGGCATAAACTATAACTTTTCCATGTTGCATAAGAACACATCCCAACCTTTGCAGAAGCATCATTTGTAGATGACAAATCCTCTCCGAGCCGGATGGTATTGTCGAGCAGTCTTTGAAATAAGTCTCCTCTTGAGTTCTTGAAAACTCTTCTCACATTCTTCGCTCAACCGAACTTTGTATCTTTCGAGTCACCGAAGTCGATGGAATAGCGATTCGAGAAAATCCTTCCACGAATCTCCGATAATAACCAAATAAACCGAGAAAGCTACGTGCTTGATCATTGATTTAGGTTGTTCCCACTTTGAATAGCTTCAATCTTTCTTTGGGTCAATAGATATTCCATGACTTGATACCACGTGCCCAAGGAATGCTACTTCTTGACGAACTCTCATTTCTTCAACTTGCGCATAAAGCTTATATTCACGAAGCTTTTGGAGTGTCGACCTCAAGTGTTGCTCATGATCTTCACGGCTTTTGGAATAAATAAGGATGTCATCAATAAAGACGACCACAAAGTGATCTAAATATTCCTTGAATACTCGGTTCATCATATCCATGAAGGCGGCGGGAGCATTAGTCAATCCAAAGGACATGACTAGGAATTCATAATGCCGTCATCGGAGTTACGAAAGCCGTCTTTGGAATGTCGTGATCCTAATCTTCAATTGGTGATATCCTAACGAAGATCAATCTTTGAAAAGAATTTGGCTCCTTGCAACCGGTCAAACAGTCATCAATACGTGGCAATGGATACCTATTTTTGATGGTGACATGATTTAACTCCGATAATCAATACAAAGTCGCATACTCCCATCTTTCTTCTTCACGAATAGAGCAGAGCACCCCAAGGAGAAGTACTAGGACGAATAAAGCCCGATGTCTCAACAATTCCTGCGGTTGGGTCTTTAACTCACAAGTTCAATAGAGCCATTCGATATGGGGCTTTGGAAATAGGTTTTGTCTGGGTTCAAGGTCGATACAAAATTCAATTTCACGCTCGGGGTAGGCCTTGAAGTTCTTGGGAATACGTCGGAAATTTATTAACAATAGGAATATCGTTTAAAAGCGGCGTATTTTATTTAAATCGTGACATGAGCTAAAAAAACTTGACATCCGTTTTTCAATAAACGAATAGCTTTATGGCTTGAGATGACCGTGATTGATTTTAATGGTTTGGTCGTTTGAATTCGCATAATAGGTTGATTAGGAATATGAAAGCTAACAACCTTACGAAAACAATCAATTTTGCATGATAAGTAGTTAACCAATCAATCCCTAGAATCACGTCAAATGCAAGTATTTTTAATGAAATAAGATCGACAGTAATGTGAGGTGCACCGATTTGAACCAAACAAGACTTATAAGCAATGGATGTAATGAAGGTTTCTCCCAACGGAGTTTCCACGAGATAAGTCAAAGTCTAATTTCTCTGAGTCAAATTTAATCGATGAAAGCGCAAGTAGGAGAAATAAAAGAATGGGTAGAACCCAGGTATCAAATAAAGTATAGACTTCATTAGAGTTTATGATAAGCTTACCCGTGATGACCTCATTCGGATTCCTTGCTTTTGGGAGGTCACAACAAATGCTCTCCTCAGACTTAGGGGTTTGAATTTTACGGGATGGCCTTTGGTGCCTCCATCCTAGTTAATTTGTCTTGATGAAATGACAAAATCGAGCTAAGTGACCTTCTCTCTTCACAATTATAACATGCTTTGACTGGCATGGACGCAGTTTGGATGATGTGTCCCTCTCCTCCGCATTTGAAGCATATGATAGGTGGTCTTTCTCCTTCCTTAACAATGGGTCTTTGGTCTTGACGCGTCTTTCCATCATTGTTGAATCTCCTTTTCTTGAAATGTCCATTCTTATTGTTTTGTACTGATTACCACCGGCGTGGTTACCATATCTCGCCTGTTGATTCCCTCCACGCTTGTTGTCACACTTTCGATGACTATTCTCATTGGTATTATAATTTTGCACGTACTCTCTTTTTTTGTTCGTTGACTCATTATCGCGCTCCACTAATCGAGCCCTATTTACAACATCTGAATACAAACACGGTTTATGAAAATAAGATGTTGGCGTATCTCCACTTTCAAACCTCTTAAAACATTCGCGCCATTCTCTCTTCATTATCCACCAAGTGGGGCGAACCGTGATAACTCATAAATTTTGCCTCGTATTGCGACACGGTCATATTGTTTTGTTCCAACTTGATAAACTCCACCTCCTTCATGTGGCGAATACTTTCGGGAAAGTATTTGTCGTTGAATGCGACTCTGGAACTTCTCCCAAGATATCTTGATGCAAATTTGGTTGAGTACGTTTTTACCGATTCCCACCATGTCCTCTCTCTCCGCAGACATAAAAGGCGTGAAGGGAACCTTTTGCTCCTCGGAGCATCCCAAGACATCAAATATCTTGGTAATCTGCTTTATCCATGCTTCCGCCAAGTGGTTTTAGCTCTCCCTTAAACTCCGGTGGTCCCAGCTCCTTAAATTGTTTAGCGGTGACCACCGAGAGTTTTCCGTGTTTCCACCTACGTTTTGGATGAGAGTCGCTCTACTTTTTGTTGCATAAATTCATAAAAGCCTCGAACATTTGATCGTTCGTCATTTGGTCGGTGTTGTTGTTTGCATGAGGATTATCGCGCCTTCGATGCACATTATCACGATTATTGATATGTGGTGAATCAACGATCGCTGCGCTCCATTCTTATTCTCAACATTCTCGGATGTCATTTTCGAGATCTTGCCACAAAACAAAAGGTTAATTGACATGTAACAAATTATCCCTATCTTCCGACCAACCAATAAAATAAAGACATAAACTTAGGTAGGTCATACTAGCGAAGGTATTCCCTGTCTCTCCCCTCCTAGTACTATTCTCACATCTTAGCCGGGATCATATCCCTAGGCTCGATACTGTTGTGGCGCCCCAAAATTTAGGTATACATCACCCATCTTGGGTCGACACTTACGTGGTGCATGTAATTTAAATACAACTTATTAACATAACTCGCTGTGGTGTACAATCGACATAAATCGTGAGTTTAAATACAAATATCGTCTACTAGATATTATACAAACTCAAACAAAAAGTCCTCATTACGATTATTATCACACTATTTTACGAATAGTGAGGACTACTAATGTTATCTTCAGGACCATCACTCGTTTCCCAGACTCGTCCCAAATATATTATCATTTCACGAAGAAAATGGTGAAAGAAAGGGTGAGCTCAACTAGCCCGAAGAAATATTATGACTAAGATAATGCGAATAAATTATCAATAGTCTTCAATAATGTTAAACCGATAAAATACAATAGACAACCGGTTTAATCTGCGGCGAATATCTGATCCATTAAAAGAGTCAAGTAGAAAATAAAGTCTACTATCTTTTTGGTTTTAAAAGTTTTTCATCATTTGTTATAAATGAGACTCGACTTTAATAAATATTCCACATCATCAAATCACCCCTACTTTTTTACGGCCAAGGATATTCTTTAGTATCGCGACCACAATTATTCATGCACTACGTGCGAGAATATTTGTGTATTCATTAATAATCATGATCATGCCAACAATCGTCCATCAATGCACTACTACTGACATCGAGGATTTTTACCACATCATTTGTAACATTACTTACCACATGATTACAAGAATAGTCTCTCAGTCATAATCATACCAAGTCCATCTATGCACTACTGAATACACATGACTTTAAAAAATATAAACATGAGGATGATGACAATGATATAAGAATTGAATAAAACAAGTTCAAGAATTATTTTATCCAGAATTATTAACGTCCAAATTAGTAAAATTCAAGAATGATCGGAAGAATATTTCCATGAAAAGATCTTTGGATGAAAAGCAAATATCAAGGATATTCTACTAATTTCATGGAGTATAAGTCAAAGTTTTAACCAACTTGGGTATAATAAAGGATGGAATAACAAAAGAAATCACCATAAATGCGATAGACCGCATGACGGGTTATTCCAACGAGAATAATAAATAACGGAACCGTGTCGGTGAAATTCACACCAGCGGGATGTTCCAACAGAATAATAAAGATGGAACCAGATCCGGTGTAAAACACACGAGATAGGATATTCCAACGAAATTATAAAATTTTAACCAGTCCCGTGTAAAACACACGACAAGATGTTCCAAGAATAATAATAATAAAGATTTAACCGTGTCCTGTAAAACACACATGCATGAGGATGTTCCAACAAAATAATAATAAAGATTTTAACCGGTCCTGTAAAAACACATGAGCGAGGATGTTCCAATGAATAATAGAAGAATGTCACCAAGTATAGGGTAAACCACGTATCTGAGTTATTCCAATGAAATAATAAGCAATGGAATAACAACAGTTCTCTTCATGAATAGGAAAGAATAACACCCCTTACATTTGGTAGGAGATTGAATCTGCAAGCGGCAGTAGTAACAAAATACTCTTCTTCTTTCTCTCTTATTCTCTCTATACTTTCTCTCTCTATAGCTTGAATGAATTAAGTGAAAAATAATGAAGCCTAGGCCTCTATTTATAGAAGATTTCTAGCTTAAGCCTTCTTAGAGTGAAAAAGCGTGAGTGGTTGACGAATCGTTGGTTTGACGCTTTGTAATGTGAAACGACAAGTGGTTCGGCCTTTTGTAATGTGAAACGACAAGTGGTTCGACGTCTGGTAAAGGTAATTACTATTAACGAAGGTAAATACTATTGATGAAGGTAAATACTATTCACAAGGGTAATTATTATTGACGAAGGTAATTACTTATTGACGAAGGTAAATACTATTCACAAGGGTAATTACTATCGACGAAGGTAATTACTATTGACGAAGGTAAATACTATTCACAAGGGTAATTACTATTGATGAAGGTAATTACTTATTGACGAAGGTAAATACTTATTGATGAAGACTCTTAGATGATGACATATGAGCCCCCATAAAATAATCAAACTTACCACAAATCATTTTTTTCATCAACACATATTTAATCTTTCAACAATTAATAATCATTTATAACTGTCGTCTCAATTATTGATTTAATACTATAACATATTATACGGATGATCTTTGTGTGATAATAATTGAATCAATAATATAAGAGATATGATCGTGAATTCTCATGATAATAATTGAGCATAAATTGAGTGACTTCTCACGTAAGCATCAATAATAAATACCGTGTCTTCTACTATGCAACCACGCCAGACATTCTTTGTTTTACCACCGGTAGTTCAACAGATTTTAACGGTAACACCTCCGTAGTTATTTTTATAAAATATTTTTGTCGTTTTCTCAATCCGACAAATAATTACATTAGGGATCCACCAATGATTGAGCCATTGTACGAATATTCCCTAACAAAAAGAATATTCCCCGACCAAACGAATATTTTATAACAACTTGCATACTTTGCAAAATTTATAAATATTACCCACAACTATAACATTATATCAAATTTATTCCATAATATTCAAAAATAATATTTATAGAAAAATTCATCTTTATTTATAAAAGCTGGGGTCTTACAAATGTAATAGTACTTAGTCGGGGTTATGGAAGGAAGGTTACAGAGAGTTGTTTTAGTAGTTCTCACCATTTTTGTAAAATAATGTATCAATAATTATGATGGGGATTTATTTGCGTGTGGATATTGTGCAGATGGCAATATCTCGTATTCAAACTCACAGTTTATATGTTGTAATAATAAAGTTGTAGTTATTTACGTACCATGTATTGACAACTTCGAATGGGTGATGTATACCTATTTTGGGGAGTCGCGGTAGAGTATCGAGCTTAGGGATATGATCTCCAGGCGGAGATCGGGGGAATAGAACTAGGAGGGAGAGACGAGTAAATCCTTCGCTAGTGTGTCCTACCTAAGCTTATTTGTTAGTTGGTCGATATATAAGGATATTATGTGATATATTGATTTCCTTAATTAACCCTTGTTTTATAGCGATATTTGAGAATGTCGTTGAGAATATTAACAATGGAAATGAGGCCGTGGAGACGCTTTGTACTCACCAACGAGGAGAGCGTGCAACAGTCATCGATGTTCCTCCCGTGAACAACACCATTGGCGAGATGATGAGCGAGGGGATGTTTAGAAGCTTTTGCGATTCATGCAAAATCGATGAGAGGAAGACTTCGTGTTCAAAATACGAGGAGAAATGATAGCAATTCACGGGTTGTCACAACCCAAGCGATTCAAAGAGTTGGGACCACGAATTTAAGGGAAAGCGGATCCGATCATGGCGGAAACATGGGTCAAGCAAATTACCAAGATATTCGATGTCTTGGGATGCACGGAGGAACGAAGGTTCCATTCGCCACCTTTATGTTAAAATGGCGAAGCGGATTCTTGGTGGGAGTCGTGAAGCGTACATACATCCAAATTACTAAGTATGTCTTGGGAGACGTTTAAAAACTATTTAATGACAAATACTTTCACGAAAGTGTTAAATCATATATGAAGGAAGTGGAGTTCATCAAATTAGAACAAAACAACATGGCGGTGTCTCAATGCGAGGCAAAGTTTGCGAGTTATCCGAGTTTGCACCTCATTTGGTGGGGAATGAGGAGCGTATGATGGCGGATGTTTACGAGAGGTTTGAAACTTCGGCGTCGACAATATCTCATTTCTCATAAATTTTCTCTCTGATTCGGATGTTGTTAACGGGACTCGATTGTTAGAAGCGAGATAACGAGTATGTTCAACGAGGACCATAACCGAGGATCATACCGTAGAGAGATAGCGATCAATGAAATAACGATAACCGGCGGAGAAAAGAAACAGAATGGACAAAAATGGTAACCACTCTGGTGGTAATCATGGCCATGAAAATAGAAGAAGCGAGTCGGGAGGAGATTTTAAAGAGAGATTTAACAACGACCGTATGAAGAGCGGCGATGGCGGCGACAACCGGTTCTAAGGGAGGAGAACGACCACCGGTCGTATATTTATAAATCACGGAAAAGAAGGACATATCGATCCAAACGCCCACAACAGTTCAAGGTATGCTATAATTGTGGTAAGGAAGGACATATCGCTTTCGAGATTATGCGGTAATGCGAAACCTAGTTCAATGAGGACGGTGACTCAAAAAGATCATCCCGAAAAAGTCAAAGTCAACGGTTCCTGGAAGAAGCGTTTGTTGTGACCGGTCAAAATCGAGGAACCCAAACGAGGTGATCACGGGTAAGTTATTTAAAATTTCTTGCGAAGTTTATATCTTACTTGATCTGGGTCTACCCATTCATTTATCTCTCCTGCTTGTGCTCAACGTTTAAACTTGACTCAGGAGAAATTAGACTTTGACTGTCTGTGGAAACTCAGATTAGGAGAAACTTTCATCACATCCAATGTTTATAAATCTTGTTTGATTCAAGTTGGCACCATCACCTTATGTAGCGCCCCCAAAATAGGTATACATCACCCATTACGAGTTGTCAATACATGGTACGTAAAACAACTACAACTTTATTATTACAACAAAAACCGTGAGTTTGAATACAAATATTATCTTCAGATAATATCTATACTCAAATAAATCCTCATCACATTTATTGATACATTATTTTACAAAATGGTGAGGACTACTAAACAATTCTTTCTAAAACCTTCATTCCATACCCAGACTAAATACTACATTATATATTCTCGCCTCTCACGAGAAGAAAAATGGAACAAAAAGAAAAAGGTGAGCTCAACTAGCCCAATAAAGAATATTATGACTAAGATAATATACAACAAATTACCGTTAGTCTTCAACGGGGAAAAATCTAATAGAATACAATAGACAACAAATTGTAAATCAATATTATTGAATGGAATAATAATTCATTAGAAGAGTTAAGTAGAGAATGCAAACTACTATCTTCTATGTATGAATTTAAAAGTTCATCGTCTATCTTTTATCCTGTAACATCAATCAATATACATATGGAATCAAATATTCATCTTTGCACTTTCTGAGCCAAAGATATTCATCGATTAATCATGTTCATCTAAACACTGTTCATCTTTGCACTCTGACGAAAGATATTCTTCGAAAATCATTCATCTTTTTACTACAGGCCAAAGATATTCAATAATATCATCATTTAAGGTGAGGATGATGAAAAATATTTTTAAAAGCGAATCCAATTGAAACAAAATGACAAGGATTAAGGATTAAGGATTAGTACTTTGTTTTATCCACGTCCAAAATACCTCAAAAATAATCACGGTGGTGTAAAATTCAGAATGATCAAAACATAGATACAATCAAAGCTAGTATCCGAATAGATATTTTGGACAAAAGAAGAAATTTTATTTTTAATTGAATAGTGCATTATCGTATCGTGAATAAATAACTCAGACACCAAAAGATAGAAATTTCCCAAAAAAATCATCTTCACGCTTAATGAATAGTACTAAATGAATAGTAACTTCGTGAATGAATAGTAACTCATGAATAAGAACTCATGAATAGTAACCCAGACATGGAAAAGTTTCAAATTTGATAAAAAGTTTCAACCAATATTTTAGCATAATGATATTGAAGAAATAATATCATTTGAGAAGAAAATAACATCCCTTACCTCGAAAGATTAAGACTTAAATTTGAATCTAAAGGGTATAGTCTTTGAAGGGAACTTACTTGCCGTCTAACAATACTCAAAGTATACTCAAAATACTCACAAGAATACGCTCGATAATATAGAGAGAAAAACTTGATTTAAAGTGTGATTTTCAATTCTAACCTAAGCACCTATTTATAGGAAAATCTTTAGAACACCAAAGCAAAAAATTTAATATAATATTAATATATATATTAAGATTTCTATGCCCACCTTCCTAGATCTGATCTCAGCTCATTATGCACATGTTGTAGCCCACAAAACAAACAAAAACGTTTTTATTATTTAAAATATTTTAAACTTCCAAAATCAATTATTTGAACTTGAACTTCAATAATTCATAATAAATAGCCCTTTCATCGAAAAATTTGAATCACGCGAGTTTTTATACGAAATTCAATTCTCTACAACTTTGCGGAAGAAAGTTTTCCAAATTCCAAATAGAAATTGACCAAATCCACAAGCAAGCGATTTTGACGGTATAATCAAATTTCGATTCGATAAATGGGGTCCAATTTACATGTTTAACATGTTTTAAACATTTATTGCAACAAAATACTCTCCTCCTCGTATACTCATATATCCCACATTAGTTTGTAAAAATATCACCATTATTATATTATTAAAATATAATAATATATTTAAATGAATTATTTTATCGAAAAAAGATAAAATTTCAATTTTCAACAATTGTCACATTAAAAATTTCTCCATCTATATCCACATAAAATCAATATTTTCCTCATCATATGAATCAATAATTAATTATTCACAAATAATATTACGAGAATCCACAATATTGACAAACTGAGAGCGGTTCAGGGAAAGAGGGCTTTTTTTCAATAAGAATTTCTCCTTCTTGGGCGGCATTGATTAGGTGACCAAACCTCTCCTTAGATGAACTTTTCTAGACATTGCCAATAATGTTATCTAATAATATTATTCGGATAATATGAATGATTGCTTCGATAATGAAAATCTTACGTGTAATGACAATTATTGAAACAACAATGATATAAATTATCAATGCAACAATTATTGAATCAATAAAATAAAATCTTTGAGCATTAATTATTGTAACAATTATTGAGTAGTGCCTTCTTTACGTAAGAATCAATAATTGGTGCAATCTGATATCTTCTTTTTTCAACAACGCCGTATAGTGTGTTTTAGCCAACGGGTATTCCAACGATATAATTGTAAATAACTACGCCATTATTTATAAACAACTTATATTTGTCGTTTCTTCATCCAATCGCTTTTACATTATGGGGCCCACAAAAGATGCGCAGAGTAAATGCGAATATTCCCGACAAGATTCTGATATTCCACGACCAAACGAATATTCCCACACGATAATGAATATTTTATAACCACTTGCTTATTCTAAATATTTAACATATTTTACCCATAACTATCCACATTAATCAAATCAACCCTTACTATTTCAAAATAATAAATAGAGGAAAATAAATTTCATTTATTAATAATTTGGGGTCTTACACCTTACCTGTTGAACTTATCTCTTTAAAGATACTTGCTTTTGATGTGATTTTAGGGATTGATTGGTTAACTACTCATCATGCCAAAATTGATTATTTTCGTAAGGTTGTTAGTTTTCATATTCCTAACCAACCCTGTTATGCAATTCAAGCAACTAAACCATTAAAATCAATCAATGTCATATCTAATCATAAAGCTATTCGTTTATTGAAAAAGCGGATGTCGAAGCTTTCTTAGCCCATGTTATGGATTTGAATAAAGACACGTCAAATTTGAATAATATTCATGTTTTTATTGACTTTCTGGCGTATTTCTTGAAGAACTTCCGGTCTACCCCGAGCGTGAAGTTGAATTCTTTATTGATCTTGAACACAGTACAAAACCCATTTCTAAAACCCCAT
This sequence comes from Panax quinquefolius, assembly GCA_020205615.1. Lineage (NCBI taxonomy): Eukaryota > Viridiplantae > Streptophyta > Magnoliopsida > Apiales > Araliaceae > Panax > Panax quinquefolius. The sequence continues at coordinate 2,650,085 of CM035160.1, read as the reverse complement.
ATCGAATGGCTCTATTGAACTTGAGAGTTAAAGGTCCAACTACGAGGAATTGTTGGACATCGGTTTCATTCGTCTAGTACATCTCCTTGGGGTGCTCCTCGTTTTATTAAAGAAAAGAAAGACGGGAGTATGCGACTTTATATTGACTATCGGGAATTGAACCATGTCACCTTGAAGAATAGGTATCCTTTACCTCGTATTGATGACTTGTTTGACCCGATTCTGAGGGCACAATTCTTTTCAAAAATCGATCTTAGATTACGGATATCATCAATGAAGATTAGAATCGAGGATATTCCAAAGATTGCCTTTAGAACTTCGATGCAGGCATTATGAATTCTTAGTCATGTCTTTCGGATTGACTAATGCTCCTGCGGCTTTTATGGATATGATGAGCCAAGTATTTAAGGAATATTTAGATCGATTCGTTGTTGTTTTATTGATGACATCCTCATATATTCTAAAAGTCGTGAAGATCATGAGCACCATTTGGAAAATTTGGTACTCCAAAGGCTTCGTGAAAACAAACTATATGCCAAATTGAAGAAATCGAGTTACGGCTTGAGAAGTAGCATTCCTTGGGCGCGTGGTGTCGAAACATGGAGTATCTGTTGATCCAAATGAAGATTGAAGCAATACAAAGTTAGGAGCAACCGTCGGTGGTGAAGTCACGTAGCTTTTGGGCTTAAATTGGTTATTATCGGAGATTCGTGGAAGGGTTTTCTCGAATCACTACTCCATTAACTCAATTAACTTCGAAAGGATACAAAATTCGTTTGGAGCGAAGAATCGAGAAAGAGTTTCCAAGAGCTTAAGAGGAGACTTATTTGACTTTTTTCTAACAATACCATCTGGTTCGGATGGATTTGTTATCTATAGCGATGCTTCAGGCAAAGGGTTAGGATGTGTTCTCATGCAACGTGGAAAAGTCATAGCTTATGCCTCGCGACAACTTAAAGAATATGAGAGGAATTATCCTACTCATGATCTAGAGTTGGCAGCAGTAGTTTTCGCGCTAAAGATCTGGAGGCACTATCTATATGGGGAGAAAGTGGAGATATATTCGGACCATAAAAGCCTTAAATATTTTTTCACTCAAAAGAACTCAACATGCGACAAATGACGTTGGCTCGAGCTATTGAAGACTACTACGACCACACTATTCAATACCATCCTGGAAAAATGCGAGCGTGGTAGGTGACGCGTTGAGTAGAAGATCATATCACGAGAACAAGTGCGATGATGTCAGTATACGCGTAGAACCAACTTTAATAGAAAAAGTTAAGGTTGCTTTCGAGCCACCGACCCGGGAATGATGCGTATGAAGAAGAAAGTACAAGAAGGAGCTATTAGGGCGAGAATTGATGAAGAAGGAATACTTGAGTCCACTCTAGACTTTGTGTTCTAACGACTCGATTTGAAGTACAAGATTATGATGGAGGCACACAATACACCATTTGCAATCCATCTGGAAGTACTAAAATGTATCGTGATCTTGACATACATTTTGGTAGAACAATATGAAAAGAGAGATTGCAAAGTTTATCTCGATGTGTTTAACTTGTCAACGTGTAAAGGCGGACATCTAATACCTAAGGGTCCGTTGCAACCACTTGAGATTCCGAAATGGAAGTGGGAACACATTACCATGGATTTAAATTCACGGGTCTTCCTACGGTTTCTCAAGGCATTAATGCTATTTGGGTTATTGTTGATAGATTAACCAAGTTTGCTCATTTCTTGCCGATCTGGAGACTTATTCCTTGAGCGTCTTCTTTAGTATATGCGTGAATGAGATTGTGAGGTTGCATGGCATGCTGTATCCATAGTTTCGGATCGTGACCCAAGATTCACTTCAAGATTTTGGGTTAGCTTGCAAAAAGCTATGGGCGCAGTTCTGATTCGATTCGGCATACCATCCTCAAGCAGACGGACAATCGAGAGGACTATTCAAACTCTTGAAGATCTATTAAGACTCGTGTCCTGAACTTCATGGGCGGTTGGGATAAGTATTTACCATTGGTGGAATTCTCCTACAACAACAACAGTTATCGAGCAAGTATAGGTGTGGCTCCATTCGAGCATTATATGGATGAAAATGTCGCTTCTCCGAGATGTTGGGACGAGGTGGGTGAAGCAACATTGTTGGGACCCGAGTTGATACGTATGACTACTGAAAAGATCTAAATGATTCGACAACGTATACAAACGGCACAAGATCGACAAAAAGAGTTATGCGGATCTTCATCGAAAGGGCGTGGAATTTAGTATAGGGATCATGTATTGTTGCGAGTTGCTCCATGGAAGGGAGTTACAAGATTTGGGAAGAGAGAAAAAGCTCGATCCACGATTTATTGGTCCATTTCAAATTCTTGACCGAGTAGGAAATGTAGCCTATAGACTTGCGTTACCTCCGAGTATGTCTCGTGTTCATAATGTGTTTCACATATCATACTTCGTAAATATGTGAAAGACCAACCACGTTATAGAGTTAGAACCAGGACGAAATAGCCAGAAGACTTAACGTGTGAGGAGGTACACATTAAGATCTTGGATAGGAAGGAGCATGTCCTACGTACGCAAAGGTCATACCACAAGTTAAAGTTTTTTGGAGGAATCATGCTATAGAGAAATGACACAGGAATTGGAAAGCGGAAATGAAAGCGGTATCCTCACCTTTTGAAACACCGTGTACATACGTCGATTTCGAGATGAAATTTCATAAAGAGGGAGGTCAGTAAGACCTCAACTTATTATTAATGAAATTTAATTTTCTATTTTGAAATAGTAAGGGTTGATTTGATTAATGTGGATAGTTATGGGTAAAATACGTAAATATTTCAAAATAAGCAAGTGGTTATAAAATATTCATTGTTGTCGGGGAATATTCGTTTGGTGCGTGGAATATTTTTTCTTTGTCGAATATATTAAATGCTGACGACCTTGATCTTTTGTGGGCCCATAACTGGAAAGCGATTGGATGAAGAAAACGACAAATATAAGTTGTTTAAAAATAACTTGCAGTAGTTGTTACCATTAATCTTTGTTAAAATACTCAAATGGTTAAAACACGATGACACTGCGGTATTGCACCAATTATTGATTCTTACGTGAAGGCACTTTACTCAATAATGGTTACGAATTATTCTTTATTCGATATTTTATTTTATTGATTTAATAATTGTTGCGTTGATAGTTTATATTCTTTGTTGTTTGATAATTGTCATTACACAACGATTTTTCATTATCGAAGCGAATAATTCATATTATCTCTAATAATATTATTAGATAACATTATTGGCAATGTCTAGAAAGTTACATCTAAGGAGAGGTTTGGTCACCTAATTGCGGCGCCAAGAAGGAGAGAAATTCTTATTGGAAAGCCCCTGCTTTCCTTGGGCTACATGCAGTTTGTCGATATTGTGATTCTGTAATATTATTTGTGAATAATTAATTATTGATTCATATGATGAGGAAAATATTGATTTTATGTGGATATAGATGGAGAAATTTTTAATGCGACAATTGTTGAAAATTAAAATTTTATCTTTTTCTGATAAAATAATTTATTTAAATATATTATTATATTTTAATAATATAATAATGGTGATATTTTTACAACGAATGTGGGATATATGAGTATACAAGGAGGAAGAGTATTTTTGTTGTAATAAATGTTTAAAACATGTTAAACATGTCGGTGGACCCCATTTACTGACTGAAATTTGATTATAGCCTGTAAAATCGTCCGTTTGTGGATTTCGGTCAATTTTTATTTGGAATTTGGGAAAACTTTCTTCTGTAAAGTTGTAGAGAATTGAATTTCCTATAAAAAGTCGCGAGATTCGAATTTTCTGATAAAAGGGCTATTTATTATGAATTATTGAAGTTCTGGAGCTCCGAAATAATTGATTTTTTGAAAGTTTTAATTATTTATTTTATGAAAAATGTTTTTTTTTCTTACTTTTCTAGAAGGTGGCATGTGGGAAATGCTAGGAGCTGAATTCTAAAGTGGGCGTATGAATTTGATATATATATATATATATATATATATATATAATTAATTTATTAATTTTTACGCTTTTGGTGTTAAAGCATTTTTCTATAAATAGGGTGCTTAGGTTAGAATTGAAAATCACACCAGAAATTGAAGTTTTCTCTCTCTATATTATCGGCGTATTCTTGTGAGTATTTTGAGTATATTTTTAGTATTGCTATCAAAGCAAGTTCAAGTCATACTTTATGTCAGGTTTTAATTAAATCTTCATCTTTGTGAGGTAAGGGATATTATTTTTTTTCAGAATGATATTATTTCTTCAATATCATTATCTTTGAAATATTGATCTGAAGTTTTTATCAAATTTGGAACTTTTGGTGTGTTCGAGATTCTTATTCACGATCTGACCTTATTCACGATACGATACTATTTACTTACGAATCGACACTATTCATCGAAAAATGAAAATTTTCTTTTAAGTCCAAAATATCTATTACGGATACTAGCTTTGATTGTATCCATGTTTTGATCATTCTTGAATTTTACACCACTATGATTATTTTTGAGGTATTGTTGGACATGGATAAAACAAAGTCTGAATCCTTAATCCTTGTCATTTTGTTTCAATTGGATTCGTTTCTTTTAAAAATATTTTCATCATCCTCGGTCTTAAATGATGATATTATTGAATATCTTTGGTGCAGAGTGCAAAGATGAATGATTTACGATGAATATCTTTGGCCGTAGTGCAAAGATGAACATGTGTTTAGATGAACACGGCTAATCGATGATGAATATCTTTGGCACCGTAGTCTGAATGAATATTTGATTCCGATGTATATTGATTGTTTATTACGGGGATAAAAGATGAGCGATTTAACTTTTAAATTCATACATAGAAGATAGTAGTTTGCATTCTCTACTTAACTCTTCTAATGAATTATTATTTCATTGCGAATATTGGTTTAAAACTTGTTGTCTATTGTATTCTATTAGTTTTTTTCTGTTGAAGACTAATGATAATTTGTTGTATATTATCTTAGTCATAATATTCTTTACTTGGGCTAGTTGAGCTCACCCTTTTCCTTGTTGTTTCATTTTTCTTCTCGGGAGGCGAGAATGTAGTAGTCTTAGTCGGGGTATGGAAGGAAGGTTATAGAGAGAGTTGTTTAGTTAGTAGTCCTCACCATTTTTGTAAAATAATGTATCAATAATTATGATGGGGATTTATTTGCGTGTGGATATTGTCTAGATGGCAATATCTGTATTCAAACTCACAGTTTATATGTTGTAATAAAGTTGTAGTTGTTTCTGTACCATGTATTGACAACTCAGAATGGGTGATGAATACCTATTTTGGGGGCGTCACATACATACCTCATACACTCTTTTCATCTCTTGATATAGGTTGTTCTAGAATTGTGCAAGTATACATGGTCAATCAAATAATAAAGTTATAAGAAAAGTTTTCAAAGCCACAAAGAATGAATACTAATGATTATAATAATTACCAAACTTCTACCAATTTAATTTCACTTGAACAGTCATCCAATTGATTTTGTGGAAATTATTTTAAATAAATAAATAAAACTAAATAAATTAATAAGGATTGATCACCAGATGATCAAAATATAGGAATACAATTTCTCAAATTGCATATCAATAATCATCTTATCTTATTCACACTTAATTAATTCAATGAGTTGCTAACTATGATTATCTATTAATTTATTAACATCTTTTCAACAATTAATAAAAAAATCTGTTTTAGTTATTTTGTTATTTTAATGCAAGACATCTAAAATATTTTCATTAAGTACGAACTCTTAACACGATTACGCATGACATACAAGTACTTTTGTCTCATATATTGTTATGTTATTCTTAACAAAAATCAACAAGTTCATGCATTATTATATTAAGATATAATCTAAGATTTTCTCTTTCAATTCTATCAAATATATCAAATTAATTGTTGGCCAAACAATTATTTAATTAAACACAAAATATAATAATCAACTCAACAGAAATCAACAAATAGAAATAAAGATAATTAAATTACTACTCCATTTTGCAAAAGGTTCCATTGCATGTATTTCTAATTAAGAAATTAGTTCATCATCATAATAAAAACCAAAAGATTAAAATTAAATAACACCTCAAGTACATCTAATCAAATTAATAGAATAAGAGAAACTATGTCGAGGGTATCCAGTCTATAAGTTTCAATATATATTTTGTGTGTTCTCCAATAAATCTCCAAGTTACAATAGAAGTGACTTCCAATTAATTACAGTCAAAAGTTTCTAAAACAACTTTTAAAACAAGTATTTATAATATCTATAAAACCCCTAACATATAAGGTAAGTAAAAGTCCTCTTCTAGATTAAATTTGTGCAAAAAAGAAAGAGTGGTCTTTGAGACATGGCTATTTCTGAAACGTTTATAAATCTGTTGATGTGGCGATACTCCACGTCACTTATTAATCGATAAATTGTTTAAAATCTTTCTTGATCCGATAATATCTTTGATGTGGGTATCTTACATCGCCAGTATTTCAAAATATTTATAAAATAGTTTATCTCTAACATTATTCAAAAAAAAAAAAAACTGTCAAAGCCATCAGACCGAGCGCCGCTTCCTTTGCTTAACTGACGCGCCTCGCACTACAGTGAAGAAACTTTAAAATTTCTGGCGCGGCCCAATTCTTCATTTTTTTCAGCTTCTAAACACGTCCCTGCCTCTCTTCGTGCCAAATGACACAAAACCCAAAAAAGTAACAAGAAAAATTATTAAGAACACAATAATAGTGAAATAATATCCAATTCATAAGTTTTCAACCCACTCATCAATAACATTAAATATAATGTTAATTGTCTATATTGTTATTATATTAGAAAAGTAGTGTTATTTATTGGGAAAAAAATAATAAGAGAATCAAAATTATATTTAATACATGCGATAATATTATAAACTAAACAATTAATACTTACTTAAATTTTTAAACATATATATTAAAAGACAAAAATATTTTTCAAAAATAACTTATATTAATACAATATACATATACATAATACGGATTCGGTTAGCATGAAGTTTATTTTTTGATAAGTTGATTAATTGACCAAAAGAATGCTAAAATACATAGAATCTCACCTGCGTGTCAGCACTCTATTAACCAATTGATCAACTTACTCAAAAATAAATTTAATACTAACCAATTCCATATACTCCGTACATACTACTACTAATATATAGGCTGTGCAGCTTTACGAGGGGAGGCTTTCTTTTATTTTTATATTTTATTTAAGCTAAGGAAAGTGTGCACACGTGGATCGATAAATCCCCAGCCTTTCCATCTTTACATGTCCTCCTATGACACATGAGAATCTTATTACCAAGCAAATTTTATTTTATTTTTTTTAATTATTATTAATTTTTAAAAGTTATTTTTTTAATTTAAGATAATTTATTAATATAAATAAATTGAATCGAGTTCTTAAATGAATGCAGAGATGAGATAGAGAAAATTAAGATTCTAACTTGACTTTCATTTTAAGGATAAAGTAATTTTAATAACTATCGATTTTTTAAATCATCGTATTTTTAGTTAAAAAAAATATTGTTATATTACGTAAAAAAATATTAATATTTTTATATATTTTTTTCGTTTTCAAAAGGATAATTTACAATGAATTAAATAAAAAAAATTTAAGGCGACCAGATTTTACTGACCGGTCTGGTGATTAGGGGTGGGCAAATGGTTCGATTTTTTTTGATTTTTAGATGAATCGGACCGGTCCGAACCGGTCGGTTTGAAACTGAACCTACCGAACCGGACCGGTATATACCGATTTTCTAATTTTTTTTATTATTAATAATTTAATAATAATAAAAATAATAATAATAATAATAATATTAATAAAAATAATTAAAATATTATTAATAATAATAAAAATAATAAAATAATAATAAAAATAATAAAATAATAATAAAAATAATGATTATATTAATTTTCGATAAAAATCGATGATCGAACAGGTTCCTAACCTAAGACTCATGGGTTAAGATATCTCTCAACCTGCTCCTAGATTCGATGCATTACAAAATTTGAGTAATTTCAGATGCAGGTTCGATTCAATCTTCGGTCCGATTCTGGCCGATTTTTACCGGTTGCTCACCTCTACTGGTGACCGACCCCCTCCCTTTTTTTTCGACTCCAAAAAATAATAATATTTATTTTAGCTTAAATTATTAATTTGGATACATATAAAAAATAAGGTTACACACAAATTGTATATATTTATAATTTTGATATATATAAAAATTAAGATTTAGGGTTTAAGGTTTTGGGATTAGGATTTAGTATTTTGGGAGTAAAAAGAAAAAGAAAAAACAGACTATATATATTTGCAATTTGAAGACATAGAGTATAAAATATACTCCCTTCGTCCCTATTTAAATGACGTTTTAGAGTTTTTTATTTGTCCTTAATTATTTGACGTTTGTTCAAATCTAGAATAATTAATGATAATTTTTTCAAAATTACCCTTCATTATTCTTCTTACTTTTTTGATACTTTAAATTCTTTCTGTCTTTCTCTCCCCTTATCCCAATAAAACTCTTCTTATCACAACAAAACTCTCTTTATCCCAACAAAAGATTTAAGGGTATTATAGATAATTAAGTACTATATTTAATACTTTCCAATCATTATCTTAATATTTGTGTCTATTTTTGAAACGTCATTTAAATATGGACGGATGGAGTAATATTTAAGATTTAGAATTTAGAGTTTAAAGTTTTGGGATTAGAATTTAATATTTTGGGAGTAAAAAAAAGAAGTTGAAGTGGGGCGGTCGTTAGACCGGTCAATAAAGACCGATCATCGTCACTTTATTACTGGTTCACGGTGTAAAATCAATTTATTGCATGCCCGTGCAAATATTCAGAAAATACACCAACAAGTAATAACTGAGAAGGCCGGATATGTTTGCCGGCGCCGAATAGCTTCTTCACTATTCTTGCAGGAACGGCAATAAATGAGAAGTTAGTACTTACTTCCATAAGAAAAAAGGAATGGGAAAATATCGGGGTATTTATTGAGTAATGCTACACGGACAGTTTTATAGGACATTTTCAATTTTTTTTTTTTTGCTTGTATTATCAAAAATATAGTATTTATTTAACGAATTTTTTATAAAATATAGTATTTTAGGAGTAATTTGGATATATATAAATACGAGGGTTATACTGGTCGTATAACCTCGTATTTCAGTATATATTTAAATTACACCTAAAAACACTATATTTTGTAAAAATTCTCATTAAATAAATATTATACATTTTTGAAAATCACAATAAAAATAAATAAATAAATAAAAAATTGGACCTGATCCATTTTTCCTATCCCAATTTCACGTCCTATTAGACTTATTCGTATTTATTTGTTCATGGTAACGAAATTGTTATTTTCATAAATAAAAATTAATATTTTTATAAGGACTATTTTATTTAAGTGTGAAATTGTGTTTGATAAAACTGAATGTTAAGATTTGAACCGTTTAACATTTTGAATAATATAAAGCATTTGTTTAGAATTTTATCCGAAAAAAAAGATATTATTTGATAATTAATTTTTTTTCAAAATGTAAAAATCCTACCCTTCACTTCTCATGCAGTTCCCTCTCCCTCTTTCTTCCCCGTCCCCTCACTTTCTCTTCTCTCCAAAAATCAACAAACCTTTGTCACCCCTCTAGCATATCTCCAATACAATACTCCATAAAATAGCTTGCATCCTTATGTAAATATGACTTGTAGATGCTTGGCATCTCTTCCAATCTTTCTCTTTAAAAAGAAACTCTCTCTCTCTATCTCTATTTGGTTATAAACCCAATACTATTTTCATTTTTGACAATTGGGTTTTTGATTATATTTGAAAATTTCAATCGATTATAGAGATGAGTTTGTGCTCAAAGATTGTGATTGAGCTTTTTTTGTTGACTTTTGTGGGATTGGTATTAGTTCAAGGGAAATTTCCAACAACCCTCTGTTAATAGGTTTGAGCTTGAGCAAATCTCTGTTTCTCTCTCCTCAAATGGCGGGTTGTTGGTGAATTAGGGATGCAAAAGGAATTTTATAATTTGTATCTTAAAAGTATGAAGAGGCAAAAAAAATTACTCCCTCTATTCCTTAATATAGGTCGTTTTAGAGTTATGCACAAGTATTAAAAAAATGATTGTATAGCATTAACTATAATATTAATTGTCTATATTGCCCTTGTATTGAAAGAAGAGATTGTTATTTATTGGACAAAAAATAGTGAGAGAACCAAAGTTACATTTAATACTTGGGGTAATATTGGAAACTAAGCAATAAATGCTTAAATTCTCAAACGACTTATATTAAGGAACAAAAATACTTATCTAAAACGACTTATATTAAGGAACGGAGGGAGTACCAAACAAGTTTTGACTTTGACCAAATGAGAGACGCACTAATTAAATTGCATTCAAATGTAATCAAACACAGCCTGAGACTCATTTACTATTCACATGAAAAGAATTTATGAAATTATTGATTTTATTTAAAAATATCAATTCCCTTTTTATTTAAAGTAAATTTGATCTTTTTGATTTAATTTTAAATGAATAATAAATATGCAATCTACATTTACGAATTACACATACTTCATTATTATTTTATTTTCATTAAATAGAATCGGTATGTGAATTCACAAGGTTTATAAAAACGGAGGCTATATCACCTAGTGTATTGATATCAAGAGATAATAATAATTCTCTCGTGAATATCCGATTCTAAATGAAGAAGAGTATGAGAACGCACTTCTTCGTGGAGACTTCCTTGCCAAGTTATACCCTCCTCGACCAATTACCGTACACCCTACTACTACCGACATTCCCTTTACCCGATGGGTCTCGCCACGCATGTAGTTTGTTCACCGCTTTTGATCAATTGCTTTCTACCACCGAATCGATTACAATCCCATCCACATTAATGCACGGCAGTTCTTTAGTCAACCGACATGCTTTTTTCATCATTACAGTCAAAGATCAGAGATATTTAAAATGTCTAAATGATTGATCCATCGACCAATCTTGGCCTTATAAGTTTGAAATAAAATGATACGATGATCGGGCTTAATGATTTTAATAATTCAATAATAGAGGCCCAATAGAATAAAAAGAATAAGCCCAATAGACTTCTACCAAATAGATAAAATATCACGACCCAACATTGCCCCCTAGTTTTTTGTCAATCGTAATGTTTAATAGAAAACTATAAATAATCCATGATATTTTACCGAGAATCAATAAATGACAAGGTGTAATTAAAAACGCACTATTTTATTGTCCACGAAATGAAATGAAAGGAAGTTAAAGGCCCAATTCAGAAAGACTCTATCCATTAAGTACCAGGACCCGAAACCGGACGCTTCCCATTCAAATTCCAAATTATTACCGGCATTTAATGCTACTGTTTTTCAACACCGTAAAACCACAAGATAAAAGGATAACTTTACCAATTTTGACAGTTTTACCTGTTCATTTGAAATTCGAGCGCCTTCTAAAATTTCTGATCTCTTTCTCTCTGCAAATCGTCACAAATGGCTTCTCAAAACCCTGAACAGAGTTCTCCCATACTTGTAACACCCATCACTGTGGTTCCCCCAAACCCTAATCTTCATGAGGGGACTTCAGGCACGAATCCCAAACAGAGAACCCAGAAAACCCCCTCTGACTATTATAGGAGTACAGAGCGATTCTCGATGCTAACACTCCTTCTATCATAACCGTCGAATCAAGAGGGTTCAACTCTGCCCCATATTCCAGATACCCATGCCGCTGTGGTACCCTGCTCGAGAGAAAATGTACCAACTACCAAAAGGATGGACTACCGTCCCCAAAGGACTTTTACCGGAGAAGGGGTTCGATTCCTCTTCATATATTCATAGAACCCTATCGGGTTTTTGGGTGTAGGATTTTCACAACCGTGCCGAACTCCTACATCCATATTCTCGCCTTCGTGGCCTTCTTCACATGAATCAAGGCGCCGAGCCCTCATCGGACTTCTTCTTTCATGCCTACAAGATAAGTATACCCAGGAAAAGGGGTTCAAAGCCCTTAGTAAACATTCTCCAAGTCCTGAGAGAAATTTGACAGACGTCACGGTGAACACCCCTTCGAGCAATAGGGGGATGGCATGAAAAATGGTTCTTTGTCAAAGGCCCTCAAATTTCTCTCTTCCGAATCGGGCAACTGATGAAAAAATATCTCACGACTTTGGAGATGTTTCCAAGAACGAGAAGTGGAGATGATGGAGCTATTTGACAACTTCCCGAAGGAGGAGTGGAAATACTTGACTCTCTCTCAAGCAAGTATGGTTGTATGACCATAAACGTAAGTACCAAATATTATTTCAAATATATATATTTTTTTGAAATATTCCATAAAATATAATTATAACATGGAATTGTTTGATTTGGCAGATCTTTGATCGCAATCGAGTTCAGTAGAAATAAAGGAGCTCAAGATTTTTATCCGGGAAGTCTTCTAAGTAATTGAGGCTACACCCACCGGCTACCCCTCAAGCATATTCAATACCGTAAATTCACACGATGAATTTCAACTGAGAGAAACAGAGGTCAAGATATTCTCATACCGTAGAGAATCTTCACCCCGACAAAAGAGGAGAGGGCTACCAGAAAACCAAGGTTAGTTCCTCTAATAAATCCTTCCAACCCACAATGTAAAATGTAACCAACCCCCAAAACCATTCCTCGATCAAAGCGGTTTACTTGATCGTCTCCGATCAAGGAGTATACTTAGACCAAAAACTAAAAACAAAAATAACCCCATTAATCGCCAAGAACTCGTGGTTCCTCGCCTTCTGGCCATTCCTCCCTTCGTGCTCCCTCAGAAAATACAAATCAAGAGGATGGTGATCAGATTTAAGGATTCCTACGTTATCCGTAAAGAGGAAACGCACTCGAGAGTCATCCAAGTTCCGCATCCGCTTCAACACCCAAAGAACCTACCTCAAACAAATCTCCCAGAATCGAAACCGCTCATGCCGAACCTACACCCCCCACCAACCTACTTCTTCCCCGAAGGTCGAGACCTTCTCCCGAATCTACCTTTCCTTCGTGTCAAGGTTATCATGCCAAAGCGTGGATCTCCGACCCTATGGCCCAAAGTTCAACGCCAACTTTCCTTTCGACCTCTTCGGCTTTCGCTCGACACACCGATTTATCACCGGCTCAAAGGATCACACTGGACGAAATCTTCTCGACGAAGGAATGAGTTATCCGCCAAGGTAAACAATAACGACTTCTTCCTTTACATCTCTATTTTCCTTCGAGCATTTTAGAATTTAACTTGAGTACTTTGAAAATGTGCAAAGTTAATGTCGTTTTCTTGGACGATCAAGGTCCGAGACACATAAATGGAGAGGCCGAGGAAGATTTCATGCGCCAAGAGATAAACATGCCAAATCGACTTTGACCGAGAAAGAGCCGGTCGCTAAGATGCTTTTCATACCATCAATGGTCTTCAAAGAGAATCGATCGCCAAGATGGATTTGAAGACATCCGATGACGAACCGAGGGCCACAAGAGATGAGTTGGTGATCCGGGCGGCCAACAAAAAATCGACCAACTCGAACGCCGGCTTTGGTTGAAGAGAACTTACTCAAGGCGAAAAATGAGGAGTTCTCTTCACCAACCGAGCCTAGTCCTTCAACTTGGTGAAGCCGAGACGAAGATCCGTGATGAAGCTCAAGGCATAAGACCAAGCGCCATAAGCTCCGCCATAAGATAAAAGACTCGAGGGACGAGGCCCTGCTTCGATCAAGAGCTTCAAAATGATTCAGCAGTAGTATAGGACTCTGATGAACTCAATGTAGAGATCATGAAGGTTTATTCGTAGGGATATGAGGACCGCTTTGAACGAGGGAAAGAGAAGCTATCACCGCTTCAATCGACCCTTGCACTTCTCAATTCCGATGATGAAGGCGGCTCTAATATATATTATGTTTTTGATTCTATGTAAATATTTAACTTTTATGTTTATGTAATTAATCGACTTAAATGAAATGAACATTTTATGCTTATTGATAAATCTTTAACTCGCCTTGATTATAACTTCATCCCGATCGGCCATAATAATAATTTAGTATCAATAAAATGAACTATCAATTAGATATGGCATATAACAGCTTAACTCATGCAATGAAGTGAGTTGAATTTTACTTTACAGATTCAAGTTAATCAATTAATGAACCGAACTCAACACTTAAATGTAATAAATAACTTATACTCACGTCCATGCATCAAGAGTGAGATCAATTATATGTGAAGTAAATTTAGACAACAAATGAGATAAGAACCAAGACATAAGGATTAATAATGACCATCGACTTACCATCCCGATAAGATCAATATAGACCAAAAGGACTTGGGGCTACCATCGAATGGCCAATAGTCCTACCATACCTCCTTACACCATCTGGACCAATAGTGACCATCGACTTACCCCCGATAAGATCAATATAGACCAAAAAAGACTTGGGGCTACCATCGAATGGCCAAATGTCCTACCATCCTACCATACCTCCTTACACCATCGGACTAACCATCGAATGGCCACCTACCATACCTCCTTACACCATCTACTAATAAATGACCATCGACTTACCACCTCGATAAGATCAATATAGACCAAAAGGACTTGGGGCTACCATCGAATGGCCAATGAGTCCTACCATACCTCCTTACACCATCGATTAATAAGTGACCATCGACTTACCACCGATAAGATCAATATAGACCAAAAGGACTTGGGGCTACCATCGAATGGCCAAATGAGTCCTACCATACCTCCTTACACCATCTGGATCGATAAATGACCATCGACTTACCACCTCGATAAGATCAATATAGACCAAAAGGACTTGGGGCTACCATCGAATGGCCAAATGAGTCCTACCATACCTCCTTACACCATCTGGACCAATAAGACCAAAGGATAATTTGTGGAAAAGTGATCTTTATCGATATCAAACAATGTGGTACGCATTCTTAATGAACCCGACTTAAACTTTATTGAAAATACTTCAAGCCCCGCCAAAGATGCCAAGTATTCTCGATCTCTAACCGCCAAGTGCCTTTTAATCGATAAGTACCGGCTTTGGTACTTCGATCACTTCATATGGCCCTTCCCAATTCGGCATTAGCTTTCCCGTTTTTTGAGGTGTAAGCTTTTTTTCTTCTCGAGAACGAAGTCTCCCACTTCAATCTACGGGGTCTCGACGCCTTTATTATAATGTTTGGCCACCCTTCGCTGATAAGCGTACCAATTTGATTAAAGCTTCCTCTCGACTTCGCCTAGCAGTCCAAGTTAGCCTTCATCCCTTCATCATTATAGATTTCTTTGAATCGACTTACCCAAGACTTGAGATCCGATCTCGACCGACTAAGGCATCGCATTATAGCCAACCTAAGGGCTTAACCTCGTAGTAGTCCTCTACAGTAGTTCTAGATGCCCACAAACGCGCCAAAGAATTCTTCCGCCATCTCCCTTAGCTTCATCCAATCTACGCTTTATTCCATTCAAAGAGCTGCTCGTTGGTCACACCTCAACTTGCCCATTCGACCGTGGATGAGCCACGTAAGTCTTCTTCAGTCAATCCCTAAATCGCTCAAAAATTCTTCAAATTTTGAACCCACGAATCAAGGCCCATCGTCCGATATCAATACTTTAGGGATCCCGGCCGAAACACCACAGACTCTTTTACAAATTTTAAGCACTCCTGCTCATTATCGATCAAGTGGTTTCGCCTCACCCACTTAGTCATATAATCAATAAAGAATCTATGACGAAGCTTAACTTGACCTTTTAGCTTTAGGTAATCTGTCCCAATATATCCACCCCCGCACAAATAAGGGTATAGAGATAAAATCGAGTATAACTCTTCCTATGGGTCGATGGGGACCCACTATCGAAATGGCATCTTTCACATTTCTCGACGCATCAGAAGCTTCTTTTTGAAAATTGTCGCCAATAGTAACCTTGTCAAGCACTTTCAGTGCCAAAGATTCGCGTACCATACGATCACCGCAAATCCTTCATTAACTTCCCAAGAGCATACTCGGCTTTGGACGGAACCAAACATTTCAATAATGGTGAGGAAAACGCCAATCGATAAAGATCCCCATCAATAAGACCAAATTAGTACTTCAGTATTGATCTTCTTTGCCAAAGATCTCGATCCGGGCGAAGGACGCCATCCGCCAAATACTCGATGTAGGGGTCATCCAACATTTGTTCGCTCGATGCACATCATCGTTTACGTCAACACTTACCGCCGCAAAATTTCCAAATACACCGATCCATGAAAGACATCTGCATCCGTAGTGGCCAATTTCGACAAAGCATCGCAGAGAATTATCGTCATACTTATAGCCCAAACTCGCATTTAAGCAAAAAATTGAAGTCGGTTTCTTAACTCCACCAGATATTTGATCATTCGTGTTCCCCGAGCTTCATAATCTCCCGATAGTCGCTTAACGACCAACCGAGAATCACTATAGATAATTAATCGTTGACTTCGAGACTCTTCGCTAATCGGACACCGCTAACACCGCTTCGCAGACTCAAATTTCATTATTCGCTGCTTTAAACCCGAATCGATGGCTCAATAACCTTAAATCCCTCCCGACTTATTAGAATAATTCCTCGCCCACTAATAAATATCGTAGAGATCCATCTCGCATACAACGCCCACGCTTTTCGACCGCCGAATAACGACGACCGCCGATCGATCGTAAAGATTCAACTTTCCAAGAATTTCAGATTCGCTTTGAACGAACATTCTACCATAAAGTCACCAAGGCTTGGCCTTTGATGGCGCTTCGGGACGATACTCGATAAAAAATCGACAATTCCATAGTCCATGCGCCGCTAATCTACCCGAAACCTCCGCTTGCCCATCACCTTCTTCAACGGTTGATCCGTAAATTCATCAGAGTCGACTTTGAAAATATCGTCAAGCTTTCTACTAACAATTATTAAAGCAAAGGCAAATTTCTCAATGTTAGATACCGGTTTCAAAGATCTCGTAGACGGGTCGACGTAATAGACCGGGATGCCGCTTCCCACCGATCTCCCGAATCAAAATCGCCCAACTGCTAAGGAACCGCCGCAAGGTACAAATATAAAGTCTCTGCTGGACAAAGCTTTGACTAATAAAGGAGCCAAGATGATACGCCTTTATACTTTGAAAGCATCTTCACACTTGAAGTCCACCGAATGTCTTCGCATTCTTCTGGCCCCTTCAATGTATCAAAGAAAGGAAGACATCTTTCTCGCAGATTTGGCGACATTTAACCTCCTTAAAGCCGCATCCTACCAAATGACGTCGAACGCCTTTGAATGACTGAGGAGTCTTCATGTCGAGGATGGCCTGGATCTTCTCTGGATTGGCCTCGATGCCCCTTTGACTAACCAAATAACCCAGAAATTTTCCAGCACCAAGGCCGAAAGTACATTTGGTGGGATTAAGTCGCAGTTGTCGATGACGAATAGTTTGAAAACACTCCTCTAGATCGTCCAAATGTTTCTGAATTTGCATACTCTTCACGATCATGTCATCTACATAAACCTCCATGTTCCTCCCCAAATTGCCTATCAATATAAAGTTCATCATCCTCCGATAGTAGCTCCAAAGATTAATGAGACCAAAAGTCATTTTTTGTACGCATACACCGAATCTGTGTAATGAATGCTGCTTTTGGAATGTCTTCTTTGCACATGGATATTTGATGATAACCCAAAAGCATCCATAAAGCTTAATAATGCATACCTCAAGTGGCATCGATGAGTCGATCGATATGGGCGTAGGATAAAGTCCTTCTGACAAAGCTTTGTTGAGGCTCTGCAGTCAATGCAAACCCGCCACTTTCCATTATGCTTCGCACTAATACTACATTTGCTATCCACTCCGTAATCAATCTCGTAGATGAAGTCACCACCAAAGAATTTTGCAACCTCTTCATCGATGATCTTTTGACGCTCGAGCAAATATCCGCTTCTTCCGATTTAACCGGCTTTTTTTTGAAGGATCTATCTCCGCTTTATGCTCAAGAACCTTCCTACCGACTCTGCATATCTTGTGGCTCCTATGCAAAAATATCGACATAAGATCGTAAGAGTTCCATAAGATTCGTCCAAGAGGTTCTCGTAAGCCCAAACCAATCTTCACCGCCTTCTCCGCTTTCCACGACCAACTCAATTTCTCCGCCTCCCAAATGGGATTACCAATGGTTCAACTACTTCGGTGAAGGGTTCGATTTCAATTGCCATCGCCTTTCTTTGTTTACTAACTCCCATTCCGGATGAAATGACGTAATTCGATAACATCTCCTGCCGATCCAAGTCACCCATCACCTCTCCTACTCCACGTGCCGGGGGAACTTGATTTTGAAATGTGGATGGAAGTTACAAATCAAGAGTCACAACGTAGTCTTCCCAAAATGGCGCCAGAAGTCAATCCACATGCACAACATAAAATTTACAAGTTATCTCCACTTGCCGCAATGCCGTCAAGAAGATGACAGGAGGAGTTCAATAAAGGTTTACCACTTTGACAGATCGCTTCAAACCATATAGAGGAGCTTCGTCCGACCTCCATTTTGTGCTCACCGAGATGCATTCTTTGATAAGCATGGGCATAAAGAATGTCCACCAAGATCCGTTGTCTATCATCATTCGCTTCACATCCACCGAGCCCACTTCAGGCCGCGATCACCAATGCTCCTTCATGCGGCTTCAATGGGCTCAAGGATAATCCGATCCAGAAATGAAATAATAGCTTCTCGGAAAGGCCTCACAACCTTCGAGTAAAGATCGGCTATCGACATAATCAATCAAGATAAGACCTCCTCTTCTTCCCTACTAATTTCCCAATGTACTCCACCAGCTATTACATCAACGATTTGTTTTCAGCAAGGAGCATTTTGAACAAAGCAGATTGAACTGTTTGAACGGTGACGATCGATAACTCTGCCGATTTTGACGGTCTTTTCTCACCACATATCAATCAAGAAGCCACTTTTAAATTTGTTTTCTACAAAATCTTTTAGATTACAACATTCATTAGTGTCACGACCACCAGCAATTTTGATGATAACCACAATATTTACGAGGGTCGCCATGTCCCGCTTTTGTAATTATCACGAGGTGGTTCAAAGAAAGGTCGGTTTCGGATCCGATCCAAAATTATCGACCTCTCTCGTATTCAACTCGGGTATAAACCTTATTAACCTTCGGGTAGGAACAGTGCACGACTACTACCTTGTCGCCACGAAGTTATCAGATTTCTTCAACTACCTTCCCCCTTTTCGGTTATATCCTCCCCTTTTCTCCGATCACCATCGGCCTTGAACCTCTACCTCCTTCGATTGGCTCAAAGAAGGATTCTTCAGACTATTCATAGCCTCTTCCACAACAATATAGCCTTCTCGCCATTGTCAAAGGCTTCGCTAGGCTCTTCTTGGATGGTGAAACATCAATTTCTTTACCAATTTCTCCGATTTAACCAGATCCAAATTTATTCGAATAATCCAACAAACTGAGATCATTAAGATCGGACACCGTCCGATCGCTTCCTAAACCTCTTTACATATCGGCCTAAAGATTCATCAGTGAACCACGGACTTGTGTAAAGAACCAGAAGCTTCCCCTTCTTCTATTGCTTCCAAAACGAAAGCATGGAACTTATCACAAAGTTCGCACCACGAGGAGATAGAATCCGATGGTAAAGTCCCCATCCACCGTCTGCGCTCTTTTTCTCAAAGTAGTGACAAAAAGTGACATTTAGCAAAGATCAAGAAAGTCATAGAATCCATTAGTCGCCAAACGCTCGACTACGGTCATAAGGATCTCCCCGACCCATCATAGCTCTCCACGCGAGGTAACTTTTTGGTAGATCCGCTTTCTCCTTGAGAATATCGAGGTAAAGGGGATGCCTTCTTACCGTAAATATCTTTCACCCGCTGGACCTCAAATGCAATTGTTTCCGGTTCTTTCAACTCTCTAACTGTAAAATCAACACCTTCTTGTCAGTTGTGATGAGATCTCCTTTTCCGGGCGACACTAGGTTTTGGAATGGATCGACCCTTCCCCGCCGATCTTATCGCTTTTACGGACTTCTTGATTTACTAGGTCGTAAAATTTCATCCTCATGATGAGAACGACGATTGTGATTATTCTTCTCTTTCGCTTCGGCATAATTTCTCTCGACCGCTTTCTTCGCCTTTTCATCGCCACGATGAAGTGATTTAACAACCGCCAAGCCGCTTTTCTTCGAGATCAAGGCGCTCGCTTCTCTCGATCTCCTCCTACTGTGAGAATGATTCCTGACACATGCATGTAATGTTCCGCTTTTACCCTTCCGACGGGTACCTCCTTATGCCTACTTCGCCCTTCTGAGTGAAATGGCTAGATGCTTCGCCTCAACTCATTCACCAAGCATCTGTTTCGGCTTATATCTTCCTTTGTCTTAACAGTAACTTCCAAAGCCTTATCCGCTTCGGTCCGCCATCTTTGCTAACTTGGTAGCTTGGCCCTCTCGACCACTTCTACGATGAGTCCCGGTCATGAACCGCCTACCTGCTCCGGATTGGGATCACGCCTTATCAAGATTGAAAACTAACTTCCGTCTGCTCCACCACGGATCTTCTGGACGAAGCTCTTCCGAATTGTCCTAGAAGCCGTGGTTTCACGAGCACTTTTAGAAGGACCCAAACGATCCTTTATCAAATACGAGGCAAATGATGAACTAATGTACCATCGCCGCCTTCCGTGTTCCATCTCTACTCCTCATCATCTTTCAAACAAATTTAAACAATTGTGATTGAAAAGAGCCTCCTTCTTCTAGCAACCAATGTTAACGCCAAGATCTTTCGTCACGCCCCAATCACCTAAAACGCCCCGATCCTCGCAAACGTAAACACAATAAACACCACAAGCTTCGACGGCGGTTCCGCTTGGGATAGCTTCAAGCGTGAGAATCAAGATGTGAATTCACAAGGTTTATAGAAAACTGAGGCTATATCACCTAGTGTATTGATATCAAGAGATAATAATAATTCTCTGTGAATATCCGATTCTAAATGAAGAAGAGTATGAGAACGCACTTCTTGGTGGAGACTTCCTCGCCAAGTTATACCCTCCCCGACCAATTACCGTACACCCACTACTACTACCGACACATTCCCTTTACTCGATGGGGTCCCGCCACGCATGTAGTTTGTTCACCGCTTTTGATCACGCTTTCTACCGCCGAATCGATTACAATCCCATCCACATTAATGCATGGCAGTGTTCTTTAGTCAACCGACATGCTTTTTTCATCATTACAAAGTCAAAGATCAGATATTTAAAATGTCTAAACGATTGATCCATCGACCAATCTTGGCCTTATAAGTTTGAAATAAAAATGATATGATGATCGAACTTAATGATTTTAATAATTCAATAATAGAGGCCCAATAGAATAAAAAGAATAAGCCCAATAGACTCTCTACCAAAATAGATAAAATATCACGACCCAACAATTTTATTTTTGAAACGCAAATATTATTTCTCCTATACTATTTAATTCGTTTAATTTCATATCTAGTTATTTACAAAAAGTCTAGGGTGACTGGGATGTATCCAATTTTTTTTTAATAACTCTCAAAAAATGTATAATATTTATTTTAACTAAATTTTTTACAGAATTCATTATTTTTTTAATGTAATTTGGATATATATAAAAAACAAAGTTGTACAAACATAAATATTATACATTTATTGAGAGCAGCAAGAAAAATAAAATAAAATTGGACCGGGAGTCACTTCCCGGTCGCCGGAGAAGGATTGAGTTATTTACTATAGGGATGGAGTACGGACAAGTAAAAAAACAGACTGATCAGTTGCTGTCTTCCTGTATTGAGGCTATAAAGTACGCAGCTAGTTATTGGCCTATGGCCATAGTCAGTAAAAGTATAGAAAAGATAGAAGCTACATTGTCCAGTAGGTATTCCGCTGTTAAAGATATCTGCATTCCTCTGTTCCAATCTTAACTGCAAGCCCAGACTAGCCCAACACATTTTCTTGGGCCTCTCAAAAGCCTATTCTCTATTTACAGCACTTTCTCACTTTATGGGCCTCCAGTTGATATATCTCCAACACTACTGTCAAGCCCGGCTACTTGAAAATTAAGTCAGAACAATCGTGTGTTGTTCAAAATTTGACCTTAATGAGAAGTACTTAAATTAAACTAAACATTTGTGTTATTATAAATTATTTATATTGCTAGAGCTAGAGTTAGACGTATATATAATAATCCTCAAAAATTTTGAAGTACATAATAATATAATATCTTGTTATTATAAATTATTTATATGTTAGTATATATGAGGGAAAAAAAAATGCCGTGCATTGCATATATATTGGGCTAAGGTGCAAAAATACTCTTAATGTTTACACGGATGTCCCACTTTCACCCTAAATTAATTTTTTTTTCCAAAAGTACCCTTAACGTTACACATTTTAGGTCAACTGTAAGACCCCAGCTTTTATAAATAAAGATGAATTTTTCTATAAATATTATTTTTGAATATTATGGAATAAATTTGATATAATGTTATAGTTGTGGGTAATATTTATAAATTTTGCAAAGTATGCAAGTTGTTATAAAATATTCGTTTGGTTTAGAATATTCTTTTTGTTAGGGAATATTCGTATAATGGCTCAATCATTGGTGGACCCCACAACATTATTATCTGGATTGAGAAAACGACAAAAATATTTTTATAAAAATAACTACGGAGGTGTTACTGCTTAAAACCGCTTGAACTACCCTTGGTAAAAGTAAAGAATACGATGTCTGGCGTGGTTGCATAGTAGACACTCAGTATTGATTATTAATGCTTACGTGAGAAGTCACTCACCTACGCTTCAATTATTGCTAAGAATTGCCGCGATCATATCTCTTATATTATTGATTCAATTATTGTCACAAAGATCATCCGATATAATATGTTATAAGATTAAATCAATAATTGAGACTACAAGTTATAAATGATTAATAATTATTGAAAGATTAAATATGTGTTATGATTTGTGGTAAGTTTGATTATTTTATGGGGGGCTCATATGTCATCATCTAAGAGTCTCTTCATCAATAGTATTTACCTTCCGTCGATAGTATTTACCTTCGTTAATAGTAATTACCTTTTACCGGACGTCCGAACCACTTGTCGCTTCACATTACAAAGTCCGAACCACTTGTCGCTTCACATTACAAAGCGCCAAACCAAATTCGTCGAAGCCACTCGCTTTTCACACTAAGCAGTCTTTTTAGAAATCTTCTATAAATAGAGGTCTAGGGCTTCATTATTTTTCACGAATTCATTCAAGCTATAGAGAGAAAAGTATAGAGAGAATAAGAGAGAAGAAGAAGAGTATTTTGTTACTACTGCGTCTTTAGTATTCAATCTCCTACCAAATGTAAGGGTGTTATTCTTTCTTATTCATGAAGAGAAATCATTGTTATTCCATTGCTTATTATTCTCATTGGAATAACTTTGTATAAGTGGTTTACCCTATACTTGGTGACATTCTTCTATTATTCTGTTGGAACATCCTCATGCATGTGTTTTACACCGACCGATTCCGCCTTTATCATTCTCATTGGAACATCCTGTCTCATGTGTTTTTACACCGGACCGGTTCCGTCTTTATTATTCTGTTGGAACATCCTGCTCATGTGTTTTACACCGGACTGGTTCCGCCTCTTTATTATTCTCGCTGAATATCCTATCTCGTGTGTTTTACACCGGATCCGGTTCCATCTTTATTATTCTTGGAACATCCCGCTTGCGTGTGAATTTCACCCGACCGGTTCCGTTATTTATTATTCTGTTGGAATAACTCGTCTGCATGCGGCCTATCGCATGCACGGTGATTTCTTTTGTTATTCCATTCTTTATTATACCCAAATGGTTAAAACTTTGACTTATATACTCATGAAATTAGTAGAATATCCTCGATATTTGCGTTTCATCCAAAGATCTTTTCATGGAAATATTCTTCCGATCATTCTTGAATTTTACTCTACAAAACAAAGATCACGTGTTGACAATTTGACGTTAATAATTCCTGGATAAAATAATTCTTGAACTTGTTTTATCAATTCTTATATCATTGTCATCATCCTCATGTTTATATTTTTTTTGAAAGTCATCTCGTGGCTCAGTAGTGCATAGATGGACTTGGTATGATTATGACCAGAGACTATTCTCGTAATCATGACCGTAATGTTACAAATGATGTGATAAAAAATCCTCGATGGTCAGTAGTGCATTGATGGACGATTGTTGGCATGATCACGACCATTAATGAATACACAAATATTCTTGGCCCGTAATGCATGAATAATTGTGGTCGTGATACTAAAGAATATCCTCGGTCAGTAGTGCGGGGGTGATTCGATGTGGAATATTTATTAAAGTTCGAGTCTCAAATATAACAAAGGATGAAAACCTTTTAAAACCTAAAAGATAGTAGACTTTATTTTCTACTTGACTCTTTTAATGGATTGCAGATATTCCGCTGCAGCTTAAACCGGTTGTCTATTGTATTTTATCGCTTAACATTATCAAGACTATTGATAATTTATTCGCATTATCTTAGTCATAATATTTCTTCTTGGGCTAGTTGAGCTCACCCTTTCTTTCACCGTTTCTCTTCGTGAAATGATAATATAGCCGGGACGAGTCCTGGGAAACGAGTGATGGTCCCGAGATAAGATTAGTAGTCCTCACTATTCTCGTAAAATAGTGTGATAATAATCAGAATGAGGGACTTTTGTTTGAGTTTGTATAATATCTAGTAGATTTATATTTGTATTTAAACTCACGCTTTATGTCGTATTGTACACCTACGCTTATGTTAATAAGTTGTATTTAAATTACATTACCATGTAAGTGGCGACTCAAGATGGGTGATGTATACCTAATTTTGGGGGCGTCACATTGGTATCGTAGCTTAGGATGTGATCCCCGGCTAAGATGTGAGAATAGTACTAGGAGGGAGAGACGGGGAATACCTTCGCTAGTATGACCTACCTAAGTTTATGTCTATATTTTATTGGTTGGTCGAAGATAAGGATAATTTGTTACATGTCAATTAACCTTTTGTTTTGTGGCGATGTCTCAAAATGACATCCGAGAATGTTGAGAATAAGAATGAGTAGCGCAGCGATCGCCGATTCACCACATATCAATAATCAAGATAATGTGCATCGGAAGGCGACAATCCTCACGCAAACAACAACACCGACCAAATGACAAATGATCAAATGTTCGTGAGGCTTTATGCAATTTATGCAATAAAGCGGCGAGAGCGACTCTCATCCAAAAACGTGGGTGGAAACACACTGAAAACTCTCAAGCGGTCACCGCTAAACAATTTAAGGAGCCGGGACCAACGGAGTTTAAGGGAGAGCCAAAACCACTTCGGCGGAAGCATGGATAAAGCAGATTACCAAGATATTTGATGTCTTGGGATGCTCCGAGGAGCAAAAGGTTCCATTTGCCGCTTTTATGTTGCAGCGGAGAGGCGGATTCTTTGGTGGGAATCGGTGAAACGTACTCAACCAAATTGCATCAAGATATCTTGGGAGAAGTTCCAGAGAGTCGCTCAACGACAAATACTTTCCCGAAAGTATTCGCCACACGAAGGAGGTGGAGTTTATCAAGTTGAACAAAACAATACGACCGTGTCGCAATACGAGGCAAAATTTGCGGAGTTATCACTTGTTTCATATCCCCACTTGTGGATAATGAAGAGAGAATGGCGCGAATGTTTTTAAGAGGTTTGAAGTCGAGATACGCCAACATCTTATTTCTCATAAACCGTGTTTTGTATTCGAGATGTTGTAAATAGGGGGCTCGATTAGTGGAGCGCGATAATGAGTCAACGAAACTAAAAGAGAAGCGGTACGTGAAAAAATTATAATACCAATGAGAATAGTCATCGAGGCGGTGACAACAAGCGTGGAGGGAATCAACAGCCGGATATGGTAACCACTTCGTGGTAATCGTACAAAACAATAAGAATGGACATTTCAAGAAAAGGAGATTCAACAATGATGGAAAGACGTCGACCAAAGACCCATTGTTAAGGAAGGAGAAAGACCACCTATCATATGCTTCAAATGCGAGGAGAGGGACACATCACCAAATCTGCGCCACGCCATTCAAAAGCATGTTATAATTGTGGAAGAGAAGGTCACTTAGCTCGATTTTGTCGTTCATCAAGACAAATTCACCTAGGATGGAGGCACCAAAGGCCATCCCGGAAAAATTCAAAACCTAGAAGTCTGAGGAGAGAGCATTTGTTGTGACCTCCCAAAGAGCAAGGAATCCGAATGAGGTCATCACGGTAAGCTTATCATAAACTCTAATGAAGTCTATACTTTATTTGATACCGGCTTCTACCCATTCTTTTATTTCTCCTACTTGCGCCATCGATTAAATTTGACTCGAGAAATTAGACTTTGACTTATTGTGGAAACTCCGCTGGAGAAACCTTCCTTCATTACATCCATCGCTTATAAGTCTTGTTTGGTTCAAATCGGTACCCTCACATTACTCCGTCGATCTTATTTCATTAAAAATACTTGCATTTGACGTGATTCTGGGATTGATTGGTTAACTACTTATCATGCAAAATTGATTGTTTTCGTAAGGTTGTTAGCTTTCATATTCCTAATCAACCTATTATGCGAATTCAAACGACCAAACCATTAAAATCAATCACTACTATCTCAAGCCATAAAGCTATTCGCTTATTGAAAAAGCGGATGTCAAGCTTTCTTAGCTCATGTCACAAATTTAAATAAAAATACGCCGCTTTTAACGATATTCCTATTGTTAATAAATTTCCGACGTATTCCCTCAAGAACTTCTCGGCCTACCCCCTCAGCGTGAAATTGAATTTTGTATCGACCTTGAACCCTAGACAAAATCTATTTCCAAAGCCTCATATCGAATGGCTCTTATTGAACTTCGTGAGTTAAAGACCCAACCGCAGTAAATTATTAGACATCGGGCTTTATTCGTCCCAAGATTTCTCCTTGGGGTGCTCCTCGTTCTATTCGTGAAGAAGAAAGATGGGAGTATGCGACTTTGTATTGATTATCGGGAGTCAATCACGCCACCATCAAAAATAGGTATCCATTGCCACGTATTGATGACCTGTTTGACCATTCTGCAAGGAGCCAAATTCTTTTCAAAGATCGATCTTCGTTCCCGATATCACCAATTGAAGATTAGAACCGCCGACATTCCAAAGACGGCTTTCGAACTCCGAAGACGGGCATTATGAATTCCTAGTCATGTCCTTTGATTGACTAATGCTCCCGCCGCTTTCATGGATATGATGAACCGAGTATTCAAGGAATATTTAGATCACTTTGTGGTCGCCTTTATCACGACATCCTTATTTATTCCAAAAGCCGCGAAGATCATGAGCAACACTTGAGGTGACACTCCAAAAGCTTCGTGAATATAAGCTTTATGCCAAGTTGAAGAAATGCGAGTTCGGGTCAAAAGAAGTAGCATTCCTTGGGCACGTGGTATCAAGTCATGAAATATCCGCTGACCCAAAGAAAGATCAAGCTATTCAAAGTCGGGAACAACCTAAATCAATGGATCAAGCACGTAGCTTTCTGCTTAAATTTGGTTATTATCGAGATTCGTGGAAGGATTTTCTCGAATCGCTATTCCATCGACTCAAATTGACTCGGAAAGATACAAAGTTCTATTGGAGCGAAGAACGTGAGAAGAGTTTTCAAGAACTCAAGAGGAGACTTATTTCAAAGACTGCTCGACAATACCATCTGCCTTGAGGGATTTGTCATCTACAATGATGCTTCGGCAAAGGGTTGGGATGTGTTCTTATGCAACATGGAAAAGTTATAGCCTATGCCTCGCGACAACTCAAAGAATATGAGAGGAATTATCCTACTCATGATCTAGAGTTGGCACCGTTGTTGTCTTCTGCACTTAAAATGTGGAGGCATTACTTGTATGGGGAGAAAGTGGAGATCTTTACTGGATCATAAAAGCCTCAAATATTTCTTCACTCAAAAGGAACTCAACATGCGACAACGACGCTGGCTTGAATCTGCTGAAAGATTATGATCATACCATCCAATACCATCCCGAAAAAAAACGTGGTAGTCGACGATTGAGTAGAAAATCATATGCAAGTCGAAAAGTGCGATATTGTCAACGCAAAGGCCCATTTTGTGTGACTTGCAAAGGATGGAGATAGAATTAAAGACTCAGGACGCATGTGATGACAAATGAGTATACGAGTAGAACCGACTTTTAATTGATAAAGTTAAAGTTCGCTGGCTTACGCACTGAGAGGTGATGCGTATGAGGAAGAAAGTCAAGAAGGTGCTATCTTAAGCAAGAATCGATGAAGAAGGAATACTTGAGTCAACTCCGCACTTTGTGTTCCTAACGACTCGATTTAAAGTATAATATCATGATGGAGCGCACAACACACCATTTGCAATCCATCTCGGGAGTACCAAAATGTATCATGATATTCGCCATACATTTTGGTGGAGCAATATGAAGAGAGAGATAAATACTGTTTATCTCAAGGTGTCTAACTTGTCAACGAGTTAAAGCGGAACATCAAGTACCAAAAGGTCCATCAGAACCACTTGAAATTCCGTAATGGAAGTGGGAGCACATTACCATGGATTTCAAGCACGGCCTTCCTAAGGTTTCTCAAGGCATTGATGCGATTTGGGTCATTGTTGATAGATTGACCAAGTTCCGCTCATTTCTTACCGACACGAAACTTATACACTTGAACGCCTTGCTCAGATGTATATAAACGAGATTGTAAGATCGCATGGTATGCCGGTATCCATAGTTTCGATCGAGACCCAAGATTCACTTCACGATTTTGGGTTAGTTTGCAAAAAGCTATGGGCACAGACTTACGATTTAGCTTCTTCAAGATATCATCCTCGAATTTGACGGACAATGGAGAGGACTATTCAAACTCTCAAGATCTATTAAGACTCTGTGTCCTTGATTTCAGGGAGTTGGGACAAGTTCTTACCATTGGTGGAGTTTTCTCTACAACAACAGCTTATCAAGCAAGTATCGGCATGGCTCCATTCAAGCATTGTATGGAAGAAAGTGTCGTTTCCGAAGATCTTTGGGATGAGGTGGGTGAAGCAACGTTGTTGGGACCGAGTTGAGTACGTATGACTACTTTTAAAAGATTCAAATGATCCGACAACGATAAAAAACCTCACAAAATCGACAAAAGAGTTATCTTGATCTTCATCGAAAGGACGTAGAATTCGATATAGGAGATCATGTGTTGTTAAGAGTCGCTCCCATGGAAAGGAGTTACAAGATTTGGAAGGAGAGGAAAACTTAATCCTCGATTCATCTGGTCCATTTTAATCCTCGATAGAGTAGGAATCGCGGGCTATAGACTCGCTTTCCGCCAAATATGTCTCGTGTTCATAACGCTTTTCACATATCTATGTTACGTAAATATGTGAAAGACCCGAACCATATTATTGAAAGTTAGAACCGGACGAAATAGCGGAAGATTTGACGTATGAAGAGGTTCTGCTCAAATTTTGATAAGAAAGAACATATTCTACGCCCAAGGTTATACCTCAAGTCAAAGTTTTATGGAGGAACCACGATGTTGAGGAAATGACTTGGGAGTTAGAATCAAAATGAAATCAAGGTATCCTTACCTCTTCGACATACCGTGTCGCATACTTCTAATTTCGAGGCAAAATTTCATAAGAAGGGAGGTTGTAAGACCCTCACTTTTTATAAATAAAGATGAATTTTTCTATAAATATTATTTTTGAATATTATGGAATAAATTTGATATAATGTTATAGTTGTGGGTAATATTTATAAATTTTGCAAAAGTATGCAAGTTGTTATAAAATATTCGTTTGGTCTGGGAATATTCTTTTTTGTTAGGGAATATTCGCATAAATGGCTCAATCATTGGTGGACCCTACAACATTATCATTTGGATTGAGAAAACGACAAAAATATTTTTATAAAAATAACTATGGAGGTGTTACCGTTAAAACCGTTGAACTACCCTATGGTAAAAGTACGAAGAATACGCTGCGTGGTTGCAAGAAGACACTGCAGTATTGATTATCGATGCTTCGTGAGAAGTCACTCAATTTATGCTCAATTATCACTTCTGATAATTCTTTGCGTCATATCTTTTATATTATTGATTCAATTATCACACAAAGATCATCTCAGATAATATGTTATAAGATTAAATCAATAATTGAGACGACAAGTTATAAATGATTAATAATTATTGAAAGATTAAATATGTGTTATGATTTGTGGTAAGTTTGATTATTTTATGGGGGGCTCTATATGTCATCATCTAAGAGTCTCTTCATCAATATAGATTTACCTTCGTCGATAGTATTTACCTTCGTTAATAGTAATTACCTTTACCGTACGCCGAACCACTTGTCGCTTCACATTACAAGGCGTCAAACAGATTAAATCAAGCCACTTGCCTTTTCACACGGCGGTCTTTAAGCTAGAAATCTTCTATAAATAGAGGCCTAGGGCTTCATTATTTTTCATGAATTCATTCAAGTATATAGAGAAAGATAGAGAGAGAATAAGAGAGAAAGAAGAAGAGTATTTTGTTCTTCTACACCGCTTCAAGCGAGATTCAATCTCCTACCAAATGTAAGGGGTGTTATTCTTTCTTATTCACGTAAGAGAATCTGTTATTATTCCATCGCTTATTATTCTGCATTGGAATATACTCTTGTATAAGTGGTTTACCCTATACTTGATGACATTCTTCTATTATTCTGCTGAACATCCTCGCTCACGTGTGTTTTTACACCTGACCCTGGTTTCGCCTTTTTATCATTCTCGCTTGAACATCCTGCTCATGTGTTTTTACACCTACACTCTTTTCGCCTCTTTATTATTCTCTTGGAACATCCATGCATGTGTTTTACACCTAATTCTGGTTCCGCCTTTTATTATTCTGTTGGAATATCCTATCTCGCAGTGTTTTACACACCTGATCCGTTCCATCTTTATTATTCTGTTGGAACATCCTCGCTTGCATTTAATTTCAACCGACTTGGTTCCGTTATTTATTATTCTCGCTGAATATACTCCGTCTGCGTTGCGATCTATCGCGTTTACGTGGTGATTTCTTTTGTTATTCCATTCTTTATTATACCCAAA
This sequence comes from Panax quinquefolius, assembly GCA_020205615.1. Classification (NCBI taxonomy): domain Eukaryota; kingdom Viridiplantae; phylum Streptophyta; class Magnoliopsida; order Apiales; family Araliaceae; genus Panax; species Panax quinquefolius. Next base: position 2,618,709 of record CM035160.1, on the reverse strand, counting down.
TTGGTTAAAACTTTGACTTATATACTCCATGAAATTAGTAGAATATCCTCGATATTTCATGTTTCATCCAAAGATCTCTTTCAATGGAAATATTCTTCCGATCATTCTTGAATTTTACTCTACAAAACAAAGATGTCACGTTGACAATTTGGACGTTAATAATTCCCGGATAAAATAATTAACGAACTTGTTTTATTGAATTCTTATATCATTGTCATCATCCTCACGTTTATATTTTTTTGAAAGTCATCTCATACCAGAATAAGATGGATGGACTTTGTATGATTATAACCAGAAGGCTATTCGGTGTAATCATGGCCGTAATGTTACAAAATGATGTGATAAAAAATCCTCAAATGGTAAGAAGTGCATTGATGGACGATTGTTGGCATGATCACATTAATTATTAATGAATACACAAATATTCTTTACCAGTAGTGCGTGAATAATTGTGGTCGCGATATCTTAAAAGAATATCCTACCGTAATAGACAAGGTGATTCGATGATGTGGAATATTTATTAAAGTGATAGTCTCACCTATAACAAATATGAAAAAAACCTTTTAAAGCTTCAAAGATAAGTAGACTTTATTTTCTACTTGACTCTTTTAATGGATCAGATATTCAACCGCAGATTAAACCCATTGCTCTATCAGATTTTATCGGTTTAACATTATTATTGAAGACTATTGATAATTTATTCTGCATTATCTTACCATAATATTTCTTACTTGCTAAATGAAATTTCACCCTTTCTTTCAATCGCTCTCTTCTTGAAATGATAATATAAATTTGATTTGAGTCGGAAACAGTGATGGTCCCAAGATAAGATTAGTAGTCCTCACTATTCTTAGTAAAATAGTGTGATAATAATCTCAATGATGAGGACTTTTTTGTTTGAGTTTGTATAATATCTAGTAGGCGATATTTGTATTTAAACTCACGCTTTACGTCAGATTTATCTACGTGCAGCTTATGTTAATAAGTTGATTTAAATTACATCTAGTATAAGTGGCATTTCAAGATGGGTGATGTATCACCTAATTTTGTGGGAATCGCGTCAATATCATCACAATTATAAGAATCTGCATAGTAGCTACATAATACATGGGCAATTTTTTCTTTGACGTGGCAAAACAGAAAATTATATTTACATCGTTTAATCAAAATACTTATTAATCGAGAAACAAAAAATACTAAAATTCAAAATAAAAAAAGCATAACATATTTAGTGTTGTAATTTTAAATTCAATTTAAATATTTGTTTACAAAAAATATTATAATTAATGATACCTTTTATATAATTTATAATTATTATAATTTACTATATAAAATTAGTCAAATGATGACGAAGCGAACTAAATGATATGTAAGCTTCTTTAACATATTAACAGTAAGCATGTTACGGAGGTGATTTTAAGGTAATAATAATAACGAGCTATGAAATTAGGTAATTATTATACTAATTTTATATAGTAAATTATAATAATTATAAATTATATAAAAGGTATCATTAATTATAATATTTTTTGTAAATAAATATTTAAATTGAATTTAAAATTACAGCACTAAATATGTTATGCTATTTTTATTTTGAATTTTAGTATTTTTTTTGTTTCGATTAATTTAAGTATTTTGATTAAATGATTAAATGATGTAAATATAGTTTTCTATTTTGTCACGTCAGCAAAAATTGTCCACGATAATAATAGCTACTACGCAAGATCTCCGCATAAGCGCAAAGACAAATGACCTAAAATGTGTAACGTTAAGGATACTTTTAAAAAAAAAATTAATTTAGAGTGAAAGTGGGACATCCGTATAAATATCAGAAATATTTTTACACCTTTACCCCCATATATATTAGTTTCAATAGTGATGCGTCGTAATCTTTATAAGGGTAAGCGAAATTAATTATTCCCGTTTGTTAAGACGGTTGTAACAGAGACAACGTTGTCAAACAATTCCAGATTTTTAAGGGCTGAGATTGCACCGATTAATGGGCTTGATATCTGGACCGTTAATTTCCTTCTTAAGTTAAATACATTAAATTAAAGTAAGGCTTTCATTGCACGTTCAGACGTCATCGCCAGTGTCAAATCTAGTTGTCTAATAATACTCCCACAAACGTGCCTGTGTGTTTCTAATTGGGGGGCGGTCCGGTGCATCTTTATGACCGGTACCGTCCAGTGCATATGTAAATTTTTTTTATTTTTTTTTTGGATTTTTATCACAATTATGAAAAAAAAAATAAAAAAATAATAGAGCAAGTTTAAACAAAAAATTGTAAAAAAAAGTATATTTTTTATTGAAAAAATAATGTAAACTGTTTACAGTATTTTTTCAATAAAAAATGTACTTTTTTTTACAGTTTTTTATTCAAACTTACTCTATTATTTTTTATTTTTTTTTCTCATAATTATAGTAAAAATTAAAAAATAAAAAATAAAAAAAATTTACACATGCACCGGACGTTAGTCCGGTACGCCCCCCAACCCGTGTGTTTCCTCCCCAAAACGAAACGTCCTTAGCATAACCAACGCTCGGCTGTCTCACGCGCCAAGGACACATTCATCAACATAGAGACGCAAGCACAATTATCTATCCATCTTATACTAACTCAATTCATTAATAATTGACTTTTTAGAATAAAAAAATTTATTTTAATTTATTTATTGTTTACAGTTTTTTAGAAGAATAAATTATTTATTTATTATATCATCCTTAAATTCTCTTATGTTAATTTTTTTTATCTCTAGTAGTTTTCAACTAAATATATAGGGGTAGTGATAAAACTTTATACAAATTTTAATTATTAAATAATAAGATTAAATAATTTTTTTAATTCATGCAGTATGAAGCTTAAAACGACTATTATTATGAACGAAGATAATAAAGAATCATACTTTTATAAATAAATTTTATAAAAAAATAAAATTATACATATCTTATAAAGCAGCTCACTCGAGTTGTTGACGTCAACGATGTAACCATATTACATTATATCTTTTTATCTTTTACCCTCATAATTTAAGTTATATTATTATTTTATTTTCTTACAATATTTTATATTTTATTTAATTCTTCAAATTTTATAAAATTCTTATTTTATCATAATTTAAGATATTCTCAAAAAGGGACATGAAAGAGTAGGAGAAAGAGGAAAAAGAGTAATTAATGATGGAGAAACCATTCATTTTACAAATGAAATTGAAGATTTGACTCGTACTAACGAAATTAACTTAGTTACATATAAGTAAATTAATCGTAAGACAGTCAGTTCTGTTAACTTTTACAGTAAAACTTGATTTCAACTCATCAAAACGCAGTAAAATTAAAAAAATAAAACATAATCAACTCATTGGCAGATCACGTCATGGCTGGTTATAAGATTAAGTTAATACCTCATTAGCTCATATTTTTCCTCTTCTGTTTCATCACTTCGCTTAGTAAAAATGGTTATTTGTTTATTTGGCAATAAATTATGGTCATATATTTATCTCTATCCAATTCTAACAAATGAATATTATATTTTAAAAATTCAACGTTCAAATGGACGGGGGAGTATAATATAGTAACATGCGTTTTGTTTTTTAAGTGATGGACACAATAAATTTAATGTAATGGGTGTGATAAATTAGGAGTATAATTATTTAGAGTAATAAATTATTATGAAGCTAAAGCTTAACTTCACAACTTTGAAAGAAAAGAAAAAAGTAGATATAAATAACTACTATTAATATAGATTGGATTGGAAACGTTTATCAAATTTATTGATTATCCATCTTATATTATATGCTGATAATTGACATCCATGTATGTAAAAGACTAAAAGATACTATAAAATTATAAAATTGATATTTTTTCTAATATTTTCATACCAAGTTTTTTTTTCATTCATTATTCACGTGTAGAAATATCAATTTTTTATGTGAAAATATCAATTTCTTTTCTGAAATTATTTTTAGTGGAAATCATTTTTCAGTATTTGGTAATTTAATTATTTTAATAATAATATACCATTAAAACTATGACATAAAAAGCAATGGAGGTCTTGAAATTCATTTGATTTGGTAGAACAAACAGATGGCGTAAAATTTCAACTTTACTGGTACAATCAAATTAGCTTGGTAAAAATAATTACACTAAACTTTCACGATATTTTACCAACTTCCAAAATCTAGACCTCTCACCAAACTCCCAAGTCCAATCTTTTTGGCCGATTGAATACCCTTTTGTCGGCCACAGGCCCACAACACTTGACTGAAAAAGAGCAAACGACGCAGTTTAGCATGGGACTAAACTAATAACTGGAGTATCTATCTTCAGTCTTCACCGCCGCGGCGTTTTAAATTGCAAGCTCCGACAAAATTGTCCGCAATTCAGTAAGTGACGTCACCATTTTGAGATTCAGCTTGTCCTCTATCGTAATACCACAAAAAACGGAGGGTATTTAGGAATTCAGTCCAATTACTACACGTTTACTTATTTATTTCTTAATAATCTTAATTAACAAAGTAAGACCAAATCCGAACAACGTGGGAGGGAAGAGAAGAGAAAAGAAAATAAAACCAAGGAATACAAACAGAATTTGCTTAGCGAATCAGTTCTCTCTCTTCATTTACACCTGACCGATTTTTCCATTGTCTGGAGAAAGGAAAAAATCGGAGCGGTGATAGAACTAATTAAGCTCATTTCTGCCGTTTGATCTCATTTTTTCTTTTTGTTTTTATGGTTCAGTTTTTTTAGTTTAAAGAGGAGTTGATTGTAGTTGTATTGATTTTTTTGTGAAGTAAAGGAGTTGTTTGGATTGAGATATTGCTGCTTGTTAGATCGAACCGAAGGCTGATTGAGAAGTGGCAGAAGTTTCCGATCTGATTGGAGTTGCTCAAAATGGTACTTGATTTTCAATGTTTTTGTTTTTTTTTTAAATTTGAATATGATGATCATTTGTTGGCTGTCAGATGAAATTTGATTGTTCGCGTTTAGTTCTATTTGGATTTACTCATTTTTAGCTCTGTGCGGTGTTATATTAGTTAATCTCAATTAAGTATGATAAAATATGTTTTTGATTCTGCTGATACACATTTCACTTTGCTGTTCTGCTGAATATTTTTAACAAAGAAAACTTGATTGTTTGATTAAATTTAGGAGCTTACAGTTTAATTTTTAATTTGTTAACATGTGTATGAGAATATATTTTTTTTTTCTTTTTAGTTGTTCACCATGACAAGCTCAGATCATTTTGCTTGAATTATTTTACTGAGTTTGATGACAGTTGAGTAGTGGATGATAAACTATTTTGACCTTTGGCAAATTAGCAATTGAAGTTAAAGACTTCCCCATTTTTTTAGCATATTGGCGGGAGTTGGGTGCCCTCTTTACCAAAACAAGAGTCCCATTTGACTCTTTCACGAATTTTAGATTTGTCAACTACACAATTAGATGGAGTATAATTTTTTTTTTCGATCATTAGAAGAAAATATAGAACAAATTATGAAACGGTGTCTCATTGACAAACCTTGATAATCCTTGAAAAGTCAAATGTGACGGTTTATTTGGGGCAGAAGGAATCTATGATCTTCTGTTCTATCCATCTCAAAGCCTTCAAGAAATTTCTTATTAATCTAGTCATTAGTTGGCAATGCTGTATTCTCGCGAGACAAATGATAATGCCCAATGTGGTTGCAATTTTTTCATTTTAGTGATTTCCATCATTGGAATCTTCTTTCATCTGTTTTCACGCCTTATGTTCTACTACTTTTTGTTTAATTATCTCTAATATCTTACCAACTTTTTGCTTGTAACTAATTTTATAATTTTCTGTTGTACTCGTAGAATATTTAGTGGAAGCCCTTTTCAAATGGGCCCAAGAATATGAAAGAGAATAAGATTTCCTGTTGTAGGATGTCTCATTTGGGAAGTATATTATGAATTTATAGTTTCCTTGATCATTTTTAATCTTGTGGATATCAAACCTATTGTGGACATGAACTCTAAAATTTGGATGTTTCATAAATATTTGTGGAAGCTGTCCTTCGGTCACAACTAATAGATCTTAGAGCAAAGATGCTGAACTACACTAATAAGCAGCGTCCACTTTTATAGTACTCTACTTTGTTTGTGTACAAAATGTGATAGTGTTCTGGGTATATGAAAACAATAAATGGCTGTTATCAACATGTACCAGCCATAGCAATATTGATTGTCTATCAATGGTGATGTCCTTTATATCTTTTAGTTGGCCTTGGCTTTCTTGTTGTGGATTCTGCCCTTGGCTTATTGAATGCTTCTACAATAGCATTACTGGATGTGGAAAAAATGTTTTTTTTTGTTTCTTGGCATTGTTAGTTGTTATATTATTGAAGTTACTTAACTGCTGAGCCTGGGTGACTTGTAGGTTGCTTCGGTCAGCTTTGGTGTTGGATCTATTGTTTGGGTGGAGGATCCTGATGATGCTTGGATAGATGGAGAAGTTGTAGGGGTCAACGGTGAAGACATTAAGGTTCTCTGCACTTCAGGGAAGACGGTGAGAATTCTTTACCATATTTATTTATTGTCATTTGATGTGTGTAATGTCTCAATTATTATTGTCAAATTACGGAAGCCTTTGGTCAGATTGTAGCACCATCCTTTTGCAAAGAAAATGTGTGGGATCGAATCCCCCTCCCCCCAAATGTTCTAACGAATCTTAATGGTACCAAAAATAAACGAAAATTATTGTCAAATTGGTAAAATAACATTCCGTTTCATTTAATTTTGTTATTTTCAATCTGTAACACGATAACTTCTCCACTGAAACTAGACCAGGATTTTTTTTTCTTCGTGCTTGTACTATTATGTAATTCCTGATGTGTTTGCTTGTGTTGCTTACAAATAATGGAGGAACAAGTATTTACTGAATTTACTCCCTTTCTCTTGTTAAATTTTGTTTACAGGTTGTTAAATCTTCCAATGTTTATCCCAAAGATTCTGAGGCACCGCCATGCGGAGTGGATGATATGACAAAGCTTGCTTATTTGCATGAACCTGGAGTTCTGAGTAATTTAAAATCTAGATATGATATTAATGAAATATATGTAAGTTCAGCATCCTTCTTAGTCCCTTGGAGTTTTAATTGATAATATCTGTTCTGTCAATTTTTATTGTGCTGAGTATCTATTCTGTCATTTCCTGTACAATAATAAATGTATTTGAAGCTAATCAAGTTAATGGTGCCTCAGACTTACACAGGGAACATATTAATTGCTGTAAACCCTTTTAGAAGATTACCCCATCTTTACGATAGCCATATGATGGCACAATATAAAGGTGCAGCCTTTGGTGAATTGAGTCCCCACCCTTTTGCTGTCGCTGATGCAGCATACAGGTACTTCATCTCATCTGAATTATAAAGTGATGGTTAAATACAACAGATTTATCTCATAATGAGAAAGGACGTTCTTGTGATGCAGAGTTATGATCCATGAGGGAATTAGTCAGTCGATATTGGTTAGTGGTGAGAGTGGGGCAGGTAAAACTGAAAGCACAAAATTACTTATGCATTATCTTGCTTACATGGGAGGGAGAGCTGCAGCTGAAGGGAGGTCTGTTGAGCAAAAAGTCCTGGAGGTAACCAAATCTTGCATGGGAGTTGTTTGGCTTGCTGATAAGAGAAGTGGATAATCATGATGTTGGATTCTGATTTTTTTGCCTTGGCTGTATATCACACATATTTTCCTGTGTTTTCTCTGTTTTGCAGTCCAATCCTGTCTTAGAAGCATTTGGAAATGCAAAGACTGTCAGAAACAATAATTCAAGGTGGGAAGAGTTTTCTGATCATAATGGGCGCTTGTTTCAGTTGCATATGTTCTTAATATTGTCTGTTGGACTGGTCTTTGGTCTAACCTATGCGTCGCAATGTTTCAGTCGTTTTGGTAAGTTTGTGGAGATTCAGTTTGACCAGAGGGGGAGGATTTCAGGAGCAGCTATCAGAACTTATTTGCTGGAAAGATCTCGTGTTTGTCAACTCTCTGATCCTGAGAGAAATTATCACTGTTTCTACATGCTTTGTGCCGCACCAAAAGAGGTAACGAATCTTCAATCAGTTAACCAGGATTTACTTCATGTAGATATATAAAGCTGATGCATCCAGTTTTTATCTGTTTACTTTTAAATTTATATATTTGATTTTTAATTTATATCCGGCTTAATGAGTTTTTTTGTTACAAATTATAAAATTTTAACCTGCATGCACAAAAAGTATATTCCATATAAATTTTGTGACCTTGTTTGTAGTACCTCATTTTAATATATTATGTGGTAAATTGTGTTTGCAACCTACTGGTATTGTGTATCGTCTGTCAGGCTGGCTCGTCTTGAATTACCAGTTTGTTATATGAGTTTCTCAGTACTTGAACTAAACCTTCATTTGTTCTTTTATATGGTCAGGATCTTCAAAGGTACAAATTGGGAAATCCAAGAACATTTCATTATCTAAATCAATCAAATTGCTATGAGATAGATGGCCTGAATGAATCCAAAGAATACGCCGCAACAAGAAGGGCAATGGATGTTGTTGGAATTAGCTCTGAGGAGCAGGTATCTTTAAAAGTGTTATTTCATACAAGAATAAGAAATTTTAAGCCTGAAGTTTCTAAAATTTGTAGTTGTCAACTTAATGTTTCTTTTCTCAGGAAGCAATCTTCAGAGTTGTGGCTGCTATCCTCCATCTAGGGAACATTGAATTTGCAAAGGGAAAGGAAATAGATTCATCTGTGCCCAAAGATGATAAATCTTGGTTCCATCTAAAAACTGCGGCTGAGTTGTTCATGTAAATAATCAAATTTTATGAGCACATGAAACAAAATTTGTTCTCAAATGTCTGTACTTATAAATGACTTTAGAGAACGAAATGCAACTTTTTAATTGTAAAAGTGTTGTTCAGGTGTGACCCAAAGGCGTTAGAGGATTCCCTCTGCAAACGTGTGATTGTAACCCGTGATGAAGCTATCACCAAATGGCTGGACCCAGAATCTGCAGTTACAAGTAGAGATGCATTGGCAAAAATTGTGTACTCACGATTATTTGACTGGTGAGGTTCATTTTCATACTTTGAGGAGCTGTGTGCTACACTGACTATTTAACATATAATTTGCTTACTCCTGTACCTTTATTAGTTTTTTAAACAGAAACTTAATTTTTAGTAATATTAATATTATTGTACACACATTTGCAGGCTTGTGGATAATATTAATAGTTCAATTGGTCAAGATCCAGACTCAAAATTCTTAATTGGGGTGCTTGATATTTATGGCTTCGAGAGTTTCAAGACAAACAGGTGCTTAATTGGTATGCCTTTTGTTTTCATTATTGATAAAATCTAATTTCTTGCAGTCATCTGCAAAAGATTATTCATGTGTCTGAATCAACGAGTCAAATGATTATATCTACCTTCTATTTACTCTTTTACGCATTGACTTCATCCTCCTATCTGTTTAATAGCTAGGGCAGCATGCCGTTGAATAAATATTTGTTTTCTCTTCAATATATCTGCATTTGCCAGTCTTTTCTTTCTTGTGCTTAAAGTTTGGTGTAATGGCGATGTTCCTTGTTTATCTATTTTTTTTCCTTATCTTACGTAGCTGTTTTCCATTTACTGTAATTCAGATTAATTACACTGTAATTCTCTCGGGTTTGGTTGCTAGTCATAACCTGGTGTTAAAGATTAACTGGCACCGTCATCTGCCCAATAGAGGGTCGATTTCTGCATCTTCACTACAGATAGAAACTGTTTTGTTCGGCTGTTGTTAGAAGCCAAAGAGTGCCAAAAATTTAGAACATCAACCAGCACTTGCAAAAACATTTAAAAGGTTACAAAGATGTGGGTTTCAGTAGTCAATCAAACTGTTGGATGTATTCTCTCCAAAAATTTTGGAGATCTGAGAAGAGTTAATATATATGAAGGTCCATCTTGAATTTGAATCTTTTATTTTCTTCATGAAATGAGAAGATATGCCAGGGATCTCTATTTGGAGTTTAGTAATATCTATGTCTATATAAATACCATGCCATTGCTGTTCCTACATTTGTATTACTCTGTGTGTAAGTCGATTCATGGACATGGACACTAGAAAGTGAATCTGATTAGTTAGATTTTTGCATGTTTGAACCATGCGTTTCAGATGCCAAATATTTGAACAATCATACTGTTCCTGTTTGGGATGTGATTAAAGTGATTATTCAGTTGTTGGTGGCCTAGGTGTATGGCCATGCTTTGTTTTTCTTGTTGAATATACATATATAATTCACTGTTCTAATTTTAGTAATTCTAGATTTTGTTAGTAGAGATGAGATGACTATTGCACATAACTGGTGTATTCAGGTTCCACTGGTGTGATTAAAGGCCATGCTTTTGCCTATATAATCATGCTATTCAGTTGTTGGTGGCCTATTGAGTTCCTTTCCTTCACCTGTTTTTCTTGTTGAATATACAATAATGATAATTCACTGTTCTAATTTTAGTAATTCTAGATTTTGGTCATAGTAGAGATGAGATGACTATTGCACATAACTGATTATTAGATTACTTCATCTGATTCCACTGGTGTGGATTTTTGCAGCTTTGAGCAATTTTGCATCAATTTGACAAATGAGAAACTTCAACAACACTTCAATCAGGTTTTTGTGAAAGGCATTTGCTTTCTCTTCTTCACCCTTGGAACTCCATTAATTATTTATATTTTGCAGCTTTATGATACCTGATTCTTTCTTTGTCAGCACGTTTTTAAAATGGAGCAAGAAGAATATACAAAAGAAGAGATCAATTGGAGCTACATTGAATTCATTGATAATCAAGATATTTTAGATCTCATTGAAAAGGTTTGTTATGTCAGTCTCATTCCGTGCTAAGTGTTTGTACTTCTAAACCTTCCTCTACCCCCCCTTTTTCCGTTTTGAATGTGAATATTCATTTCACTTCTTTTCTAGTTAATCCACTTGAAGAGACGTGGCAATTGCCTACTTTAATATGGATTATCAAATAGTTTGGACTCCCGCCTAGGAGACAGAGTGCTCAGAAGGGTTTCCTTCCAGTTTGGTGGAACTACTTTTTCTGAACCAGTAGACACAAAACAGAAATTCATTAACATCTTGTCAAACCAATCAAAGGGTACAGAAAAAAAGACTTGGTAGTACATTAGTCTGTCTATGAGATTAAATAAATAAATTTACAGGGCCTAGTTTCAGTGCTTGTATCTGCTGTAAGGTAATATCTGAACCATACGGGCGAATATATGAACTTGATATGTCCCCATTTTATATATTGATATCAATCAAAAATATATATAGACATGTGGGAGATAATTCAGTCACATTTTACTTGAACTGTCTTTCATTGTTGGTTTTGTGTTGGATTTAATAACTTATTGTTTTTTCACGACGAAACTGCTTTTCTAGAGGAATGCTTGGAGGTAAAACTGTTGTGTTCAATTTAGTGACTTGGGGGTGGGGGAGGGATTTTTTGTTTACGAGTATTGTGTTTTTTCCCCTCTGACATTGATTCCCCGAATGAGTTTACATCTTATTTGTTGATTATTTTATTCCCGATTATGTATTCAATATTAGATTTTGGGCTAGATCTTGACACTGGTGCTGACATTTATTGCAATACATTTTAAAGCTAGGGTCGACTATTGTCCTTCCTCCTTCATGTGTATACAGTGTCTTTGAAATCAAAAAAGCAGAAATTATTTGGGAATGGTGATCTGAAGTGGTAGAGTGGTGCTAGTTTTTGAGTGTCTTTTAAGGCATATGTCATGGTTCCAATACTTCACAGTCAATGATCTCCTTTGGGCTACCTCACATTTTTCACTCTGGCACCTGGTGTGCGTTGTTGGTGGGGGTATTGCCTATACGATTTATATGGTGCTCACCCTAAGGGTAGTATCTGCGTGTTCCATCGTGATTAAATTTTCCATTTTGAATATAAACATGTGTTTTTTTGTTGTTGTTGCAATACATCTCTTTTTTCCGTTTCTCTTGAACTTTCTCTTTGAGTGTTAGGATGGGACCCCGTTAATCATTTTAACTTTCATATTTCATGTATTTACCAATCTCCTTCATACGATGTAAATTTGCAAAAACATCAATGGGGCAAAACCTTTTGATGCAAGCTGCTGTATTCAGGCCTTCTCCTTGCTAATGTATTATTTTTTACTTCTTAGAAACCTGGTGGCATTATAGCTCTGCTGGACGAAGCTTGGTAAGTATACACTGCAAAGTTGTTCACTTTTAGTCCAGATAAACCAGTAACTCAACTCTTCAGTTCATTTAGTTTGTATTTATAATGTGATATGATGGTTATGATACTGAGATATCACTTTTGTTCTGTAGCATGTTTCCAAGATCAACATATGAAACGTTTGCCCAAAAGCTGTACCAAACTTTTAAGAACCATAAACGATTTAGCAAGCCAAAGCTCTCTCGTTCTGACTTCACCATAGGCCATTATGCCGGCGACGTAAGTTTCTGCGTGCCACATAATGCTTTATATTTTGCACATTCAGAACCTTGAATCAAAAGATTGACGAGGAATATACCTATCATCAATTTAATTATTTTTTCAGGTCACTTATCAAACTGAATTGTTTTTGGACAAAAACAAAGATTATGTTGTTGCTGAACATCAAGCACTCCTAAATGCTTCTACATGTTCCTTTGTATCGAGTTTGTTTCCACCATCTGGGGAGTCCTCGAAAACCTCAAAGTTCTCCTCAATAGGTTCACGTTTTAAAGTATGATCCCTCTCCCTCCCTCCCCTTCTCTCCAGTCAAATATACTTCTTTCAGTTAGTGTCTTGACTATTGAAGTTTTGTTTTGTACTTTCAGCAACAATTGCAAGCACTTCTTGAAACTCTCAGTGCAACTGAGCCTCATTACATTCGCTGTGTAAAGCCTAATAATTTTCTTAAGCCAGCTATATTTGAGAATAATAATGTTCTACAGCAACTACGGTGTGGGGTAAGGATGCATATCCTCTTTGTAGTTTTTTTTTTTTATATTTAGTGTTGTGATGGATCTGCCTACATTTATTTTCGTCCATACATTTATGTGTTTGTCTTCAGGGAGTCATGGAGGCAATCAGGATAAGTTGTGCCGGATATCCTACTAGAAAACCTTTCTATGAATTTGTGGACCGATTTGGCATCCTTGCACCTGGAGTTTTAAATGGCAGGTTTGTAATTAATCTTTGGTTGGCTCATATATGTTTATAAATCATTAATGATTCTGATTTATTCTTGTATTACGATAGTACGGATGAGGTCAACGCTTGCAAGAGGCTTCTGGAAGAGGTTGGACTTGAGGGCTATCAGGTAACTGAGTAACAGTGTCCAAATCAGTTTCATTGAACTTCTGGGGTAATCACATACTTCTAGATTACTCTAAAAAAGATTGATCTTTGTTAAATCCTCACAAGGGCCGAATAACTGCTTCCTACTTTATTCTCCTGAGCCAAATCATACTGATTCAGTTTGTTCATGCAGATTGGTAAGACAAAGGTGTTTCTAAGGGCTGGTCAGATGGCTGAGTTGGATGCCAGAAGGATTGAGGTCTTAGGAAGATCAGCAAGCATTATCCAGAGAAAAATCCGTTCTTACATGGCTAGAAAAAGTTTTGTTTTGTTGCGTCGCTCTGTTTTACAGCTTCAGTCTGTGTGCAGAGGTACTTAATTGTGTTAGTCATGCGTGTCCTACTGACACATTGCTGCCATGCATAACTCCTTGGTATTTTTTTCTCTCTGCTGATTTCAGGACAACTTGCTCGGCAAGTATACGACAGCATGCTGAGAGAAGCTTCTTGTCTGAGAATTCAGAGAGATTTACGCATGCATCTTGCTAGGAAAGCTTACAAAGAGTTACGGTCTTCTACTGTTTCCATTCAGACAGGTATGCGCGGGATGAATGCACGTAATGAGCTTCGCTTCAAGAGACGGACAAAAGCAGCAGTCATTATTCAGGTGAAATTATTTTGTCCAGTACATGATTTAAAAAAAATTAATAATTAGAGAAGCTCTTCGATAATGTTAATACTGAAAAGTGGCTTATGTTTTCATGTCGATAATACTGTTGAGTTTTCAGATAAAAGCTAATACTGAATTTTATACCTAGACTCATTTTCTTCGCTAATGCTGAATCTTTTGTTATGACTTTATTCCTTATTCTAGGCGCATTGCCGTAAATTCTTAGCTCGGTTGAGCTATTTGGAAATAAAGAAAGCTGCAATTACCACACAATGCGCATGGAGAGGAAAAGTTGCTCGTAAAGAACTGCGAACGCTTAAGATGGTGATTTCTTTTACTTGCTCCTCCCCTCCCCTCGCCTCTTATTTCATTTTTTCCTTCTCATGCTGTTTTCTTTTTCCCTCACCCATCCCATAAAAGTTTATTTCACATCTCTGAAAGTCTGAATTGGGGAAAATTATACTTTTCTCTATATTTTTTGCTCTTTAATTTAATGCAAACTTGTAAAAGAAAAAAACTGATCAGGAAAAAAGGACAATGATATTCTTGATCTTGTAATTCATTTTACCAAGTCACTTATAAGACGTAAATGTAATTTTGACCAATAAGGCTAGCGTTGAGCCATACACAAGGTAAAGGGATCATGGCCGTATTTCGAAGTACTGCACTTGGCTTCTTAGTATTTTTTTAGGATGATATTCATTCCTAGGGTAATGAATATTTTTATAATATCTCTTCCATTTGGCAAAGGAGGCAGACCCTAATGTACACATGGTCTACACCTTCTCAATTTGGTTTCCCTTGTGTCAAATTTCCTTATCTCTGAAGTCTGAATCTGTTTACTCCTTGAGATACTTCTGCAAATGCTTTATGAAATTATAAAGAACTGACAAGAAACATGGTTGATGTTTTCCCACCGAGAGATTGAATCTTCTCTATTGCTAGTTTGTTTCTCAAGTTCTTGCATTTTGGAGGTAAATATTCAGGTATTTCTTTCTTTCTGGTTTTCTAATACAGGCTGCAAGGGAAACTGGTGCTCTCCAAGCTGCCAAGAACAAATTAGAGAAGCAAGTTGAGGAACTTACTTGGCGGCTACAGCTGGAGAAACGCATGAGGGTAAGTTTATCTGATGAAGTCATTATTATTTAACAAGTATCTGGAATTATTTCGTGAAAGAGAGGATAAGTGTCCAATTTCTAATGTTCCTTGATAAAATAAAGATTTAATGAAGTTCTAATGTTGGAGTTAATGGCTTTATGAACAAAAATAATTTTCATAATGTTATTGAATTATTAGGAAATTTATAACAATGTCCCCAAAGGATACAATGGAAGAGATACTTACAGTTGTATATACACTTGGGTGGAAAGACAAACAAATGGTTATTGCATGAAGGAAGCTCGCAGTTTCTATATAATGATATGGTGATTTTAGGAAGTCAATAGTTTTATGATTGGTGAAACTATTTTTGTTTACATCACTGATGCTCTATAGTGGGGGAAATGTTTCTTTAGATTTAGATTTTGATTAAGTACAATTGATTGTAAAAATAGGAGTATGACATTTGCTGCAATTGGCCAATAATTTGATATAAGAAACTGAATTGACGGTTGCTCACATACAGCCTGAAGTTGGAAGCCTCTTTTTATGCTAAAAATAAGGTCCAGTGATCTGGAGAAGCAGAATTTTAAAAAGTTGTTCTATAATAGACTTCTTTAAATATATGTTCCCCTGGACCTCTGTTGTAATTCTTATTACATCTCTGCCCTATTTTATGCAATTACCTACTCTGTTTCAGGCTGACTTGGAAGAAGCAAGAACACAGGAAAATGCTAAATTACAATCTGCTTTGCAAGATATGCAACTTCAATTCAAGGAAACTAAAGACATGCTCATAAAGGAACGTAAGGCTGCCAAAAAGGCAGCCGAACAAGTCCCTGTAATAAAGGAAGTTCCAGTTGTTGATCATGGGCTGATGGATAAGCTTGCTGCTGAAAATGAGAAACTGAAGGTGAGGAGGCTGATTTCACCCATTTAATTTTGCTTCAGGATGCAGTCATGATCTATTGATTAAATGCATTTCAAGCACGATTTATTGAATTTATGCATTTCAAGCATCTTCTTGGATATGTACTTCTGTTTGATAATGCATTTCTTGTAAATAAATGCAGTCTTTGGTTAGCTCGCTTGAAGTGAAAATTGGTGAAACAGAGAAAAAATATGAAGAGACAAACAAACTTAGTGAGGAGAGGTTGAAGCAAGCGTTGGAGGCAGAGTCCAAGCTAGTTCAGTTAAAGACGGCTATGCACAGGTTATTCAGAAAAGGAGTCAGATTCGTCTTTGAACTTTCAGTAGATTATTGGTATTTATTGTTGTTTTCTCATATGCAGGCTTGAAGAGAGAGTCTCTGACATGAAATCTGAGAACCAAATCCTGCAGCAAGCATTGGTAACTTCACCTTTTAAAAGAGGGTTGGAATATCCACCAACTCCGACAACTAAGGTGAATATCTGTTGCAAAACAACAGTGTTCTTCCTTTTTATCCCTCATACATTATCTGATCTTCTAATGTGATTATATGCAGAACTTAGAGAATGGTCACCATGCGAATGAAGAGAGTAGAATGAATGTAATTATATTATCTATAAATCATCTCTGCACAGTTATTTGGAGGTGTTTTATTAGTCTGTGCTTCTCCATATGTTAATGGATAACATTAATACTGCAGGAACCACAAGGCAGCACACCTGCTAAGAATTTGGGGATGGAATCTGGTAGCAACCTTAAGAGACCCCCTATTGATCGCCAGCATGTAAGTGCTAATAGAGATCACAATTATCTTATTCAAATTGTGTTGCTTCCAAGATGACTTATTGTAAACTAATGCTGCAGGAGAATGTTGACGCTCTTATTGACTGTATTACGAAAGACGTTGGGTTCAGTCAAGGCAAACCTGTAGCAGCCTTTACAATTTACAAATGTCTTATCCACTGGAAGTCTTTTGAAGCCGAAAAGACCAGTGTGTTTGATCGTCTCATTCAGATGATTGGTTCAGCAATAGAGGTGATTGGATTGCATTATCCAAAGTCATTAATTTAATCTTTATGATATTCTGAATTACCAACCAGACGTTTTATCTAGTATCCTTATTGACTTTTTGACTGGAAGATGGTAATATACCTTTCTATTGTTCTTAGCTATATAAAGGATTAGCTCTAGGTTTTATTATCCGCTGGTAATGTTTTGTTTTATTAACCAGGAAAAATCCGAACTTAGCAGCCCTTTGTAGCTTTGAAATAATACTTGTGTTAACTTCTTTTTTTTATTATTATTATTTAATTACATATATTCATGATTCCCCTATGGTTCCTAGCATGACACTGCAGTTAGTACTGTTTTCAAAGATATATCCTGACAATGTCCATCAGTAACAAACTATAGGATGTCTCAGTTTATTAAGTCACAAATTACATTTTGAAAATGAATATAAACTGGACAGCATATATAAAATGGTGGTTACTTTTCGAGATTAGGGCATAACTATTAAGATGCGTCCTCGAAACTGAGACTTTTGTTGGTGAAAAACTGAGACTTTTGTTCGTGTTTCACCGTTTACTTAATTATCTGAGTTTTATGGATTTATGACTATTGGATAACTAAACCCTTGGAGTTATGTGCAGAAGGTCTCGTTACTCTCTAGTCCTAAACAAGTTTGGATGCAAGTTACTTTTGTAATTATGAGAAGGCTAAAAGTTCTGTGTATTGAAGTCTGAAATACATTTCCATGGAAATGATCATCTCTCTTATTAGAGACATGCTTAGAACAATCTGACTGACATCATTTTTGAAGCCTTGTTTACATTAAACTACCATGGAGCTCACACAATATGTGTGTGTGTGTGTGTATGTGTATATCCATATATTTAAAAATATGACTAGAGCAGGATAAAATTATTAAATAATGCATCAAGAAGCACGTCACCATCACAAACTTTTTTCCAACTGATACAGAATAAAGTATAAATAATGGAACTGAAGCACCCTAGATAATTGACACAACTAGCTTCATAGTCCAATTATATTTTTATTTTAAGGCTCTCTACTACGGATTTTGAAGTCAGATTCTATAAACAAGTTAGCATGTGATTTGACTATGGCACAGGAGGAGTGGTTAGATTAAAGTAATAAGATGGTTAACTTTCCAGGTGGTGGGTGCTGAACTTTGTTTCTTATTTTGGTAAAATGAATGAACAGTTTCGGAAGTCCTACTTATACATTTTGACATCATGCATAGATGTAAGTGGAACCAAGGGTTAAGCTTCTTTTAATCTTGCCACATAGGAATAGGCAAATGGACATTAAAGTCCACATTAAATTCCATTTCTTCCTTTTGATCTTCAAAAAGCTTGTTTCTTAAGTACTACAAAATGTCCTTGACCTTCGTTATAATTTGTATGGTGCACTTGTCTTAGATTCCATTATCCTTGATTTTTTTTCTTTCTAAAATACATACGTATGACTAAATGACTTGTATGAATGTTGAAAGTAGTTCACTTTGTCTCTTGCTGAATGTCCGTAATTACTTACGCTGTGGATGTAGTTTCCTAGACGACCATTGGTTTAGTCATAACAAAAAGAATTGGTAATGGAAGTGCACCTATACCTACACTGTAGAACCGTCCTAACTACACTTGGTATTAGATCAGTGGAGTTGAACCGAAGTCCTTTAGAAGTCAAAAGAGGAATGAGGTAACAAAGCAGCCAAGAGACTATGATGTCTGACAGGCCAGTTTTTGGCTCACTTATGTTATCCTTATCGTTTTGGTGACTGGGTTTCTTTATAAATTGCTTTATCAGTATGTATGTATATTATCACAATGATATTTTTCCAATGAAGCATCTAAGTTATAGTGCCACATTGTTTCGTCATATATATTCTCTTTGAACACGAGTCCTAGTTTTTTTTTTATTTTTAATTTTATAGAAAAAGATAAAAAAAATATTTGGATAACTTCTGATTCATGGATTTTATGTGGGTTGAAAATGTGAGAAATTGAACAAGCATAATAAAGACCTGTGTAATTGCAGAATCAAGATAACAACGAGCAAATGGCTTATTGGCTCTCAAATACATCTACGTTATTGTTCTTGCTCCAAAGAAGTATAAAATCTGCTGGCGCGGCTGGTGGAACTCCAGCACGTAAACCACCACCTCCCACATCCCTGTTTGGGAGAATGACAATGGTAGTGGAATTTTCAGCTTTTGTTTTTCCTTCAGTCTGTTGGTTTGGATGACTCAGACACCAGTGATATGCTCATGCTATGCAATATGATGTTTTACTGCAATATCCAGGGATTCCGCTCGTCCACTTCTTCAGTCAACCTTGCTACAGCTGCAGCTGCACTTGAGGGAGTACGGCAAGTTGAAGCCAAATACCCAGCGTTGCTTTTTAAGCAGCAGCTCACAGCATATGTGGAGAAAATCTATGGAATTATTCGAGATAACTTGAAGAAGGAGCTGGGATTGTTTCTTTCCTTATGTATCCAAGTATGTCGAACTTCAATTTGCACTATGGATACTCATCCTTTTCTAGGCTGTCCTGCCCGTATGATATTCTTGATCCATGAGTTGGTGCTTGACATGGCTATGAATTATTACTCAGCAGGGTGTTTTATGTGTATATTTGGCTTTATTTATTGTTAAGTTTGTATTTGAGGATAGGTTTTTCAATAAATCTAATGTTCTGGATAAGAATAGGGAATTCACGCATCACGGTTAATGAATAATTTTATTGTTTTCAGATGAATTTAAAAGATTATTTTGATCTGGTTGAAGATGCTTCTAGTAAGGGATTTAAGCATTTCCCTTTTTAAAAAAAATTACGGCCATTAAAACAACCTGGACTTTCCATGATTGTATGATATTCTTGATCCATGAGTTGGTGCTTGACATGGCTTGAATTATTACTCAGCAGGGTGTTTTTTTACTTGTAAATTTGGCTTTATTTACTGTTAAGTTTGTATTTGAGGATAGGTTTTTCAATAAATCTAATGTTCCGGATAAGAATAGGGAATTCACGTATCACGGTTAATGAATAATTTTATTGTTTTCAGATGAATTTAAAAGATTATTTTGATCTGGTTGAAGATGCTTCTATGATTTAAGCATTTCCCTTTTTAAAAAAAATTACGGCCATTAAAACAACCTGGACTTTCCATGATTGTGTGTAGCGTTTGATTCCTATAGGATTTCTTGATATTTGTAGATATTCCCTCGATTCTATATGGAAGCTCTGTATTTTTACATGATGCATGACACTGATGGTGTAGAATATGTTTTCTGCATAGCATTATGATTTCTGGTAATAAAAAAAATAATTAAAATTTGCCTCAAGTTTGTAATGCTGCACCCTAATATATAATGCTGAAAATTTAGGCGCCAAGAACATCCAAGGGAGGTGTGCTAAGATCTGGACGGTCCTTTGGCAAAGATTCTCCAGCAAATCACTGGCAGGGCATCATTGATTGTCTCAACACTCTTCTGAGTACATTGAAAGAAAATTTTGTATGGACCTTATTCATACCATATTTCATTCTTTTAAATAATACAAAAATTCTTATCAGAATTTGGTTTCCAGGTGCCACCAATTATTGTTCAGAAGATATTTACACAAACTTTCTCATATGTTAATGTACAACTCTTTAACAGGTAAATTACCCCCCCCCCCCGCGTTTTTACCTTTTGTCATTATTTTTGCTGGGAAGTGCATAATTTCTATCCAAACTTCCGTTGGCTCTTTAGTCTTCTGCTACGTCGTGAGTGTTGCACATTCAGCAATGGGGAATATGTAAAATCTGGATTAGCAGAGCTAGAGCTATGGTGCTGCCAGGCAAAAGAGGAGGTAATTTTTTGTCCTACACCTTATTGATCCTCTAGTAATGAGTCCAAAATTGACTTGCTGCTTCTATATCTCTTCTGTCTGTGTGACTTCTTTTCTATTTTGCTTAAATTGCAGTATGCAGGCTCAGCTTGGGATGAACTTAAGCATATTAGGCAATCTGTTGGGTTCTTGGTATATTCTTCTCCTATAAGTTCCATTTACAGCATAATAAGACAACCTGAATAATTAAGGAAACTTGCTTGCAGCATGTATAATTATTCCTGTTTTAGAACTTTTCCGTTACATAAGAAAACAGTTGCATTCCTATTATTTATTATTTATTTGAAGAAGTTCTGCCTCATTAAAATAGGTTGAAGTCCAGCAATATGATGTTAGCTTAGTAATGTTATCTTATTCCACAGGTTATACATCAGAAGTACAGAATTTCTTATGATGAGATTACCAATGATTTGTGCCCTGTAAGCTCTCTCTCTCTCTACCTTCCCCCACGTGTCAATGTGTTTCCTCACAATAAAGAGGAAAAAGAGAAAGACATAATGACTTGTGATTTTCAAGAAATCTGCCAAAATAGAGTGGATTCCTCGGAGATTATTGGTACTCTATAATATATGATGCACTTGCTTTCATACTGAGTTTCTCAAATGTATGAACTTCCCATTGAAGGTTCTGAAAGTGCATACTTTTATTTTCTGAACTGCATTTCTCTTTTAAACATGACGTGACATCATAACGACCAAGAATGAATTGAATCCCTTGAATTAACTTAGTATCCACCTATATAAAAATGTGATATTTACACACGTACTCTCTCTATAATGAAATCGTGTTTCCTCAGATCCTAAGTGTCCAGCAGCTATACAGAATATGTACTCTTTATTGGGATGATAACTACAATACTCGAAGTGTATCACCAGATGTAAGTCTTAAATGGCCAAAAAAATTATGTACAAGAAGTTTTAATAGTCCGTTTTCCCTTCAGTTAAGAAAGAGGATGCGTACTTAGTTTTATGTTATATTCATGCAGGTTGTTTCAAGCATGAAGATACTAATGACAGAAGACTCCAACAATGCTGACAGCAATTCCTTTTTATTGGATGACAATTCCAGGTGAAAGTCTCTCCTTTCTTCATACAGAATTTAATTTTGGATTAGTACTTCCAAAAAGCTCATCAAAAGAAAAGATCAAAAGGGTCCAGAAAAAAATTCAGATTGGGGAGACACTTTTCTGTGCAGAACAAGATGTCAACCTTTACCTAAGAATAGTTTATATTCTCTTCAAGTGCAGAAATATAAATCCTTCCTTTTTCCTTATAATTTTGTTACTGGTGGCCGGTGGGAAAAATGAGCCTGTTTTCATTTGAAGTAGGGGTAAAAAATGGCGAACTTCAACTAACCAGTACCTCTGAATGCAGCATACCCTTCTCAGTTGACGACCTTTCTAATTCACTGCAAGTGAAGGATTTCTCAGATGTCAAACCTGCGGCATATCTTCTTGAGAATCTAGCCTTTCAGTTTTTGCACGAGTGAGGTTAAAGAAACTCAAGCATGCTTTTCTTACGTCTGCCTAGCTACAGGAGATTAAATATCTTGGTCGATATATTTTATGTTGTTGATCCATTTTGTTGATCCATTTTTTTCCAGTCCTATTATTTCCTTGCATTTGTATGTGTTTTTCATCCCTGCAGGGATGATTTTTTTTATTCTTTATTTTTTTCAGAGTGTGCAGTGCCTTTTGTTTTGTCTTTTATGGTTCTTCTGTCAATTTGGGCAGCATTCTTTACAGGGAGTTTGGAGTCGAGCATATTGTTGTACAAGTCAGTTGAAAGTTTTGTTCTTGTGAATTGTAATGAAAAAGATGATGGAACATCAACTTATATTATATGACAAGTATTTTGTGAATTGGATTCTTTACACTCTTATAGACATGATGATGAATGCAGTTTCATGGAGGTGCCTCTTTTGTTGTTTCTTTTGCTTCTGATTCACTTGTGTAGACAGCGAACTCAGTAGTACAGTAAAACCTCTATTTGGGGGCCAAACTATTTATATTCTAATTGAGAGGTTATTACTAAATAGAGGTATTAGTACAAAATATTTTCCGAACACCCAAAAATATCCACTTTAACAAAAATATCAATAAGAATTTCCTAATAATTATTATTCAAAAAATATTTATGCAAAGTAGTCTTTTATAGGAAAATGTGGCCATTTATAGGAAATGTAGTCTTTTATAGGAAAATATAGTTCTTTATAAGAAATGTAGTCTTTTAAAATTATATTGTCTCTCTCTATATATATATATATATATATATATATATATATGAAATTATTACTATATAGTCTTTACTTAAAAAAGATATAACATAATATAATTTAGAGTTATTCTATTTATAACTGGCCAAATTTGGGACCAATTTTTTTTTATAATATTTTAGAGTTATTCTTATATAGAGTATTTCTAAATAGGAGTTTTACTGTATTGTGCAATTTTTACACCAATTATTATACCTATTTGAGCTGCAAAGGAAAAAAAAGAGTAACTATTGATAAATAAAAAAAGCACAAGGGTTTTACAGAGATGAGATAAAAAAAAAAGTAATTATTTTTACCGTTTGTAATTTAGGTAACTATAGATTTGCTTATACTCCTTCAGTCCCAATAAAAATTAAGATTTGTCAACTTATTCACTATTATATTAGTCTTGGAATTGGTAATTTAGTAGTGATTACGTAGTATATTTTTGGCAAACACTAGTAAAACTACTTGAGACTTTCATTTTCGGCACAAAAGTTGTACTCACTCGTGCTATAATATATGACGTTTTAGGTAATTTTATTTGTCTTAAATTATTTGATGTTTTAAAAAATCTAAGAGAATTAATTACAATTTTTCCAAAATTATCCTTTATCAGAAAATGTTACAGATGAGAGATAAAGTATGGTAATAAATAAAAATTTAACGGTATTATAGACAATTAATATTATATTTATTATTTTAATTCTTGCGTACAATTCTTAAAATTCATATATTAATGGGACGGAGGGAGCGGTAGTTAACACTGCACTTCGACAGCCCAACTTATTACGGGCTTTGCTTAAGTAATAGGTAATATTAGCAGGCTGTTTTCCAAAACGAGTAAGACGGAGCTTCCGAAAAAGAAGCATTTTATTTCCTTTCCCCTTTTCTTTCATTTAAGATGGTGTACCTAATTCTTTCTTTCTATTTATTTATTTATTTAAAAATTGAAGAGATTTTCTTTCAACAGTGTTAAGATATGGTTCTAGTGGGTTGGCCTCAATAAACAGAGTCCATATAGTCCATGCAGACATGACCCAAATAGTAGCCCAAATGAATCACACCTCAAGTAAAGTCCAATTGGCCCACAATATGACCCAGGCTAACTCTTCCACAAGTATAGGAGCAATTTTTGTTCAGGTGTCTAGTGTCGGCACAAGGGTCTGCTGATTTTTTATTTATTTTTTCCTTTCTGCAGGATATTATCATTTTCCCATAAAAATATCGTCTAGTTTTTATGGAGTAGCCATTGACTTTGCCATTCAACACAATTAATGAATGAAGAGTGACCAGTATCCAAAATCCAAATCAAAACTTGGAGCCAAAAACCTCTTTGGGCCATAAGCCCATGAGAAATTCACAGGGGGGCTTGGCGTAACAAAGTGTCCGGGACCAATAAGACCTTGTGGGTTGGACCCCTACTGGACCATCTACCTAGTCATTGACATTTTTTCACCAATTCCCAACCACCGTCCGATTAAAGCCATCACAACTGTCATAGGCATTATGAATTCGTATTCTATCAATTTTTATCTCTCCGTCGGCACATCTTATTCTTGCAAAAGTTGGGCAATAATACTGGTGAAAAAACTTGATCGTACACACGAGGAGACTAATGTGGTATGGGTCCAAACTGGTGGGCCTGTATTGTATAAGTGTACCTGACCCAAACACCAGATTTTGCTCCATGGCATGCCACCTAACATTTAAATCCATAAATATATTTGCTTTTTTTTTTCAGTAGTATCTCCAAAAAAATATAGCTACAACACACACACACACACACACACACACACTCTCTCTCTCTCTCTCTCTCTCTCTATATATATAAATATATATATATATATATATATATCTCAATATCATATATATCTTTATAGCCTATTCTATACTCCCCCCCCCACCCCACCCCCCCCCCCCCCCCCCCCATGGTCATCTGAGACTTTTGGGCTTGTGAGACGGACTAGCTGGAGCATTTAATGTACCACCTCAATATCTAGAAGGCTTCCAAGTTTTTCACCACAAATTTCAAGTGTTGTACATATGAAAGTTGAATTTTCTTGTTTGGTGGGTTTGTTTTTGCAGAAAAAGGACTATGGAAATATCATATTTAATATATTTATTTCTTTTCTTTTTGCTCATGATGGTACCTAAAATCATTATATTATTAGTGTAAACTTACTTATTCGTAATACTACTTGAGCAACTCACACGCACAGTAAGCTTATAGTAAATTAAATTATGTATCACATATTTATTTTGTCCGTAAACAAGTATATTAATATTTTACTATGATAGTCATGTTTACTTTTTGCCATTTTTTAACTTTGTTATTTATTTCCATTTGTCCTTCAACACGTAGGATGAGTGTGCTCGTCTTCATTGACTTATAGAGCAAAAAATTTATTTCCCAAGCCCAATATGACAAGAATGTACCTTATTAAGACATGATAAAATTCTACAAAATTAACATTTTGGCATACAAAAACAAAAGAAACTAGCCAAGTAAGGCATCGCAATCGCATTAAACTTTATAATGGCGTGACAATTAAATATTATAGTATAGATACAAATTTTGTGTGACATGTTGGGGGTCACGTGGCCCCAATTGGAGAAGCCCACCTATAATCCTAATGGCATTTGTACAAGTGTACCTATTCCTATTCTTTGGTCATTAGTATTTATTAAATAGTAGTAGTAGTACTAAATATGAATATCAATCGAGACGTGACGTACACCCGTGTGGAAATTAGTGGCAATGGTTGTATTATTTCGCGAGTATGGACCGTAATATCTACTCCACTCAATAATCACTCTCATCTTTTGGATGAGTTCAAATTTATTGAATCACCTCATCCACCAATACATCAAAATCGTCTGATTTTACTATATATATATATATATGCTCATTAATGATTTCCAACTCATAAATAAATTTGGATAATAAATTTGTATCCATATTTTGAGATGAATTGTAATTTAAATTTGAATTGCATTATTTATTAGTGTGTTATTAACTTTAATGTGTTGTTGTTACAAGGACACAAATCCCACATCAGTAGTATTTTACTCCAGGAAATAACAATTTCCATTACGAAATAGTTTGTTATTTAATTTGGTGGTGAATATATATATACTGGATATATAAGCAATGAAAAATTAGATAAATTGTGACGCTCCAAAAATAAGTCCATTCCATCCAACCCATTCTCGAAATGCCAAATACAAATCTGAGATGTAAATAACTACAACTTTATTATTACAACATATAAATCGTGAGTTTAAATACGAGATATTGCCATCTGTATAATATCCACACACAAATAAATCCTCAAAGATAATTATTGATACATTATTTTACAAAAATGGTGAGGACTACTAAACAACTCTCTCTAAAACCTTCATTCCATACCCGACTAAGACTTCACTACATTCTCGCCTCCCGAGAAGAAAAATGGAACAAAAAGAAAAATGAAATTTCAACTAAATTTCAAAGAAAGAATATTACGACTAAGATAATATACAACTAATTATCGTTAGTCTTCAATGAGAGAAAAATCTAATAGAATACAATGTATAATGGCTTTTAAATCAATCTTCGCAGTGAAATAATAATTCATTGAAGAGTTAAGTAGAGAATCTAAACTACTATCTTCTATATATGAATTTAAAAGTCCATCGTCGATATTTTATCCTCGTAACATCAATCAATATATATCCTAATCAAATATTCATCTTTGCACTACGCGCCAAAGATATTCATCATTGATCATGTTCATCTAAACACTGCTCATTCATCTTCAGACTACGGGCAAAAGATATTAATCGATGGGCCATGTTCATTCAATCACACTCACATTCGCTGCACTATACCAAAGATATTCATCAAGAAATCATTCATCTTTATTTGCCAAAGATATTCAAGAATATCATCATTTAGGACCGAGGATGATGAAAAATATTTCAAAGAAAAACGAATCCAAATAAAACAAAAGAACAAGTATTATGGATTAAGTTCGTAGTTTAAACAATCCAGAGTTCAAAATACTTCATAAATAATCATACTCAAGAAAATTCAAGAATGATCAAAACACTGGATCTAATCAAAGCTTTAGATCCATAATAGATATTTTGACGAAAAAGAAGAAATTTTATTTTTTCTATTGAATAGTCAGAGATCGTGAATAAAATAAGTCAAGATACTCAAATAAGAATAATCGACACCAAAAAGATAGAAATTTCACAAAAAAATATCTTCACGCTTCGAATCGTAAATAAGAACTCGTGAATAAGAACTCGTGAATAAGAACTCATGAATAAGAACCCCGAAATGAAAAAGTTCCAAATTTGATAAAAAGTTCCAACCAATATTTCAAAGATAATGATATTGAAAAATAATATCATTTGAGAAGAAAATAACATCCCTTACCTCGAAAGACAAGATTTTAATTGAAACACCTGATATAAAGCTTATGACTTGAACTTGCACCGATATAGCAATACTCAAAGTATACTCAAAATACTCACAAGAATACGCCAATATATCGAGAGAAAATAGAGAAAACTTCGCTTTACAGTGTGATTTTCAATTCTAATCTAAGCTTCCTATTTATAGGAAAATCTTGTAACACCAAAAGAAAAAAAATCAATATAATAATATTATTTATAAACAAAATTCCTTAGCCCACCTTTGAAATCTGATTTCAGCCATAGCACATGTTAAATGAGGTTCACAAACTCACCAAAAAAACGTTTTTCTCAAAATAATTAATTAAAACTCCCAAAATAAATTATTTTAACTCCAAAACTTCAATAATTCATAATAAATAGCCCTTTTATCGTAAAATTTGAATCTTGCGAGTTTTATAGAAAATTCAATTCTCTACAACTTTGCGTAAGAAAGTTTTTCAAAATTCCAAACAAAAATTGACCAAATCCACAAACCAGGCGATTTTACAAGCTATAATCAAATTTCTACTAATAATTGTGTCCACCAACACACAAAACATGTGTTAAACATTTAATGCCACAAAAATACTCTTTCTCCTCATATACTCATATATCCCACATTCATTGTAAACATATCATCGTTAATATATTATTAAAATAATATATTTAAAAGAATTATTTTATCGTAAAAAGATAAAATATTAATTTTCAACAATTGTCACATTAAAAATTTTCTCCATCTATATCCTCATAAAATCAATATTTTCCTCATCATATAAATCAATAATTAATTATTCATAAATAATATTACGTAATCACATTACTAACAACTGTGATAATTCCTGGTGAAAGAGGGGCTTTCCAATAAGGATCTCTCCTCACCGGTAGCAATTGAATTAGATGACCAAACCTCTCCTTATGTAACTTTCTAGACATTGCCAATAATGTTATCTAATAATATTATTCAGATAATATGAATTATTGCTCGATAATAGAAAATACTGCATGTGATAATTATTAAAACAACAAGAATATAAAATATCAACACATCAATTATTAAATCAATAAAATAAAATATCTTTGAGCAAGAATTACTATAACAATTATTGAGTAGTACCTTCTTCACGTAAGAATCAATAATTAGTGCAATACTGAGTATCTTCTTGTCTGAACAACGCCAGACATTCGTGTTTTAACCACCGGTATTCCAACAAAGATAATTCTGTGAATAACTACGCCTGTTATTTATAACCAACTTATTCTTGTCATTTTCTTCATCCAATCGCTTTTTATATGGGGCCCACAAAAGACTCAAGTTCGTCGTATTTAATATTCCTCGACAAGATTTAATATTCCACGACCACCAAACGAATATTCCTCGACAATAATGAATATTTTATAACCACTTGCTTATTCAAAATATTTGCGTATTTTACCCATAACTATCCACATTAATCAAATCAACCCTTACTATTTCAAAATAATAAATAGAGGAAAATAAATTTCATTTATTAATAATTTGGGGTCTTACAACCTCCCCTCCTTATGAAATTTCGTCCTCGAAATCGGCGTGACGACTGGTGTGTTTCAAAAAGATGAGAATACCTCGCTTTCATTTCCGCTTCCAACTCCCGTGTCATTTCCTCAATAAGCATGGTTTCTCCATAAAACTTTAACTTGTGGTATAACCTCGGTACATAAGACATGTTCTTTCCTATCCAAGATCTTGACAGGTACCTCCTCGTATGTTAAGTCTTCAGCTATCTCGTCCGGTTCTAACTTAATGACGTGGTTCGAGTCGTCCACATATTTACGTAACATCGATACGTGAAAAAACGTTATGAACACGCGTCATACTTGGAGGTAAAACGAGTCTATAGGCCACGCCCTATTCGATCGAGAATTTCAAATGGACTAATAAATCGAAGGTTCGAGCTTTCCTCACATCGCCAATTCTCGCTTTTGGAATAACGACTTCAGATCTTCTTCTTCATATTCATCAACTCCAAGTCTCAGCTTGAGCATCTTTAAATTTATCGATTAAAATCGATTCTAATCGTATATTCGTTATCTTCACGCAGGTTCTTGGAATCTTTAACTCTATCTCCATCTTCTGTAAGTCATACGAAATGAGTCTTTGACAATATCACATTCGTACTCGTATACGATCTTTTGCTCAACACGTCAGCTACCACGCTCGCTTTTCCGTGATGGTATGGTCGTAACATGTGTCAAATGAGTCTCCTATCGAGTTCTTCAAGCTCTTCCCACATTTCTTGCTCCATTCAATTTTGTATCTCTACGAGTCAATCATTAATTGTGACGCCCCAAAAATAGGTATACATCACCCATTCCGAGTTGTCAATACATAGTGCATGTAAACAACTACAACTTTATTATTACAACAAGAAAAGCGTGAGTTTAAATACAAATATTATCTTCTGCACAATATTTATACTCACATAAATCCTCATCACATTTATTGATACATTATTTTACAAAAATGGTGAGGACTACTAAACAATCCTTTCTAAAACCTTCATTCCATACCCCGACTTCATTTCGCTATATTCTCGCCTCCCGAGAAGAATGGAACAAAAAGGAAAAGGGTGAGCTCAACTAGCTCAAGAAGAATATTATAACTAAGATAATATACAACAAATTATCGTTAGTCTTCAACAGGAAAAATTTAATAGAATCTGAATAGACAACAAATTTTCAATCAATATTCCAATGAAATAATAATTCATTAGAAGAGTTAAGTAGAGAATGCAAACTACTATCTTCTATGTATGAATTTAAAAGTTCATCGCCTATCTTTTATCCCCTGTAACAACAATCAATATACATCTCGAATCAAATATTCATCTTTGCACTACAAAGCCAAAGATATTCATCATTAATTCATGTTCATTTAAACACTGCTCATCTTTTGCACTACAGGCAAAGATATTCTTCAAATCATTCATCTTTGCACTACAGCCAAAGATATTCTTCAGAAATCATTCATCTTTGCACCACAGGCCAAAGATATTCAATAATATCATCATTTAAGACCGAGGATGATGAAAATATTTTTTAAAGAACGAATCCAAAGGAAACAAAATGACAAGGATTAAGGATTAAGGATTCGTACTTTGTTTTATCCATGTCCAACAATACCCCAAAAATAATCACAGTGGTGTAAAATTCAAGAATGATCAAAACATGGATACAATCAAAGCTAGTATCCAAAATAGATGTTTTGACAAAAAGAAGAAATTTTATTTTTTTGGTGAATAATGTCGATATACGTGAATAGTGCCAGATATCGTGAATAAGGTCGATACGTGAATAAGACCGTATACATGAATAGTAAATCCGACACCAAAAGATAGAAATTCCACAAAAACATCTTCACGTTTACATTAATAAGACTCGTGAATAAGAATCTCGTGAATAAGAACTCATGAATAGTAGAACTCGTGAATAAGAACTCATGAATAAGAACCCCGACATGAAAAAGTTCCAAATTTGATAAAACTTCAGATCAACATTTCAACATAATGATATTGAAGAAATAATATCATTACTGAAAAAAATAATATCCCTTACCTCAAAGAATCAAGATTTCTTGGAAGGAAAGGCTCGGGAAGTGATCTTTGAATGAAACTTGTCTTTGACAAAGAACTCTCAAAGTATCTAAATACTCACAAAATACGCCAACAATATAGAGAGAGAAAGAGAAAACTTTGTTTCTCGGTGTGATTTTCAATTCTAACTTAAATTTCTCTTTTATAAGAAAATGTTAGCCACCAAAGCGAGACTTGACCTGCTACCTGATGGCTTTACCTGCTACTATTGCCACCCACCACATTTGAAATAAAATTCAGCACATTTCTTCACCAACCACAAGTGGGGCCCACTCAATTCTAGAATTTTCCACCAAAATCAATTATAAACCTAATTTTCGAATCCGACACCTCTTAAAATTCACAACAAATCATTCGTGCATTTTTAACGGTTCAAAATTTGTGGACATATACTCAACTTATGTATGTATAACATACCCAAAAATTACCACAATCCAACGGTTGATTAAAAATTATAACCCCGCAATATATCTCAAAACCCCGATTTAATTTTTAATACCTCCAACTGGTAAAATAATTGATAAAACACCTCAACAATAATTTCTTCATTTATAACCACATAAATAAATCCATCATTTATATCCACATAAAATAAATATTTCTTTATCATATGAATCAATAATTAATTATTCACAAATAATATTACGAATCACAATTATGACAACCGGTAGCTTCCTGGAAGAGGGGGCTTTAGATAAGGATTTCTCCTTCTTGGGCGCCGCAATTAGGTGACCAAACCTCTCCTCGATGTAAACTTTCTAGACATTGCCAATAATGCTATCTAATAATATTATTCAAATAATATGAATTATTGATCCGATAATGGAGATAATGCGTGGTGACAATTATTGAACAACAATAATATAAAATATCAACGCAGCAATTATCAATCAATAAAATAAAATATTGAATAATATTCACCGTGGAAAATTATTGAGTAGTGCCTTCTTACGTAAGGATCAATAATTCAACAATATCGCAATACTGGTGCCTATCTTGCGCAACCACGCCAGACATCTTGTATTTTAACCACCGGGTATTCCAACACGATCTTAATTATGAATAACTACGCCAAGTTATTTTTAACCAACTTATATTTGTCGTTTTTTTCATCCAATCGCTTTCCGTTATGGGGCCCACACATGGTCAAGGCCATTCAGTATTTAATATTCCCGACAATCGAATATTCCACGACCAAACGAATATTCCCCGACAACAATGAATATTTTATAACCACTTTGCTTATTTTGAAATATTTGCAGATTTAACCCTTAACTATTCACATTAATCAAATCAACCTTACTATTTCAAAATAATAAATAAAGGAAATTCCTTTTATTTAAAAAAAATTTTGGGTCTTACATTAATGGAGTAATGATTCGAGAATATCCTTCAACGAATCTCCGATAATAACCAACTAAGCTTGTAAAAGCTACTTATTTCGATTACTGATTTAGTTGTTCTCAATCGCGACTCATATCCCAACCTTGGATAACACGTTACAATGACACCTATCGCTTTACTATCGCATCGAATATGGTGTCCCCTACGGAGATCTCGCTTCGCATTCCACAAAGGAAGTCACCAGATAAAGGCTCAGTACCAAATTTATATATAGTTGAATTTTTAACTCCTCAAGTTCAATAGAGCCATTCGATATGAGATTTTAGAAATGAGTTTTGTAGACGGTTCAAAGTCGATACAAAATTTAATATCACTTTGGGAGTAAGCCAAGAAATTCTTCAGAAATACGTCGGGAAAAATTAATAACAACAGAATATTATTCAAATCGACGTGTCTTTATTCAAATCCATAACATGGACTAAGAACTCGACATCCGTAATAAACGAATGACTTCATGGCTTGATATGAAAATGTTTGACTATAATGGTTTGATTGCTTGAATTGAATAACAGTTGCTTAGGAATATGAAAACTAACAACCTTACGAAAGCAATCAATTTTGGTATGATGAGTAGTTAACCTTAAAATCACATCAAAAGCAAATATCTCTATAGAAAATAAGGTTAACGGAGTAATGTGATAGTGTCAACTCAATCAAACAAGATTTCTAAACAACTGGATGTAATGAAAGCTTCTCCCAATGGAGTCTCCATAAATAGGTCAAAGTCTAATCTCTCCGTAGTCAAGTTCAAACGTTGAGCGCAAGCAAGAGAGATAAAAGAATGGGTAGAATCCCAGATTCTAGTAAGGTATAAACTTCGCAAGAATTTATAATTAACTAACCCGTCTGCTAACTTCGTTCGGGTTCCCCATTTTGACCGGCCACGACAAACGCTTCTTCCAGAAACCGTTGACTTTGTCTTTTTCCAGATCCGCTTTGGTGCCACCGTGCTCCAATTAGACTTGATTTCGCTCAGACAAAATTGAGCTATGTGATCTTCTTTTCCACAACTAAAACATACCTTGGAAGGCTGTGAATAGTTTTAACTTATATGTCCCTCCTCTCCGTATTTGTAGAAGATCTAACCGGCTACGCTTCTCCTCCCCAAATTTGTTCTTTGGTGTTGATCTTTGCGCCGACGCCTTCCGCCATTGTTAAATCTTCTCTTTTTAGATTGGACATCTCTTTCCATAATATCAACGCTGCGTATGTCTTTTTTACCCACGCATCACTCATTCTCACTCGTTCGCTTATTTCTTCTTTCAAATTTCGATTCCAACTTTATCATCTTATACTCGCCAAAGAGTGCTTCATTCAAGCATCACATATCGGGTAACATAAGCTTGAATCGTTGCATCCTTTTGCCCCACGATCGCCTCTCGCAATTCTTCAATTTTGACTTTCTTCTAACTCATGAATACGATTTTGCAATTCTACATTTTGATCATAAAATACCTCTAATAAACTCTCTTGGTACTTCTTCTTCCTCTTCTTCCTCACTCTCAAATTGTTACTTCTCTGCATTATCTCTGTGTCAACTATCAATTCTTCACTCACCACACGGGATATCTCTAATTCCTTCTTCGCTTGACATCACATTATCCTCGTTGGCGATTAGAGGTGTCTCCACGATCTCATTCACTCCATTGTTAACGCTCTCAAAATGCATTCTTAAAAACTATCATAAAACAAGGGTTAATTAAATAAATTAACAAATCACATAATACCCTATATTACGACCAACCAACAAATAAGCTTAGGTAGGACACATTAGCGAAGGATTTACTCGCCTCTCCCTCCTAGTTCTATTCCCCGATCTCCGCCAGAGATCATATCCCTAAGCTCGATACCAACCGTGACGCCTCCCAAAATAGGTCCATTCCATCCAACCCATTCTCGAGTCGCCAAATACATGGTACGTAAATAACTAAAACTTTATTATTACAACATATAAACTGTGAGTTTAAATACGAGATATTGCCATCTGCATAATATCCACACGCAAATAAATCCCCATCATAATTATTGATACATTATTTTACAAAATGGTGAGGACTACTAAACAACTCTCTAGAACCTTCATTCCATACCTCCCGACTAAGACTGCTACATTCTCGCCTCTCCGAGAAGAAAAATGGAACAAAAGGAAAAGGGTGAGCTCAACTATCCCAAAGAAAGAATATTATGACTAAGATAATATACAACTAATTATCGTTAGTCTTCAACAGGAAAAATCTAATAGAATACAATAGACAACCAGCTTTTAAATCAATCTTCGCAATGAAATAATAATTCATTAGAAGAGTTAAGTAGAGAATGCAAACTACTATCTTCTATATATGAATTTAAAAGTCCATCGTCGATATTTTATCCCTGTAACATCAATCAATATATATCTGGAATCAAATATTCATCTTTGCACTACAGGCCAAAGATATTCATCAGTTGATCATGTTCATCTAAACATATGTTCATCTTTGTACTATGGGCCAAAGATATTAATCAGTAGGTCATGTTCATCTCAACACCTGTTCATCTTTGCACTATGGGCCAAAGATATTCATCAAGAAATCATTCATCTTTGCACTATAGGCCAAAGATATTCAGTAATATCATCATTTAGGACTGAGGATGATGAAAAATATTTCAAAGAAAACGAATCCAAATAAAACAAAAGAACAAGTATTATGGATTCGTATTTTTTTAACAATCCAAGTTCAAAATACTTCATAAATAATCATACTCAAGTAAAATTCAAGAATGATCAAAACATGGATACAATCAAAGCTAGTATCCATAATAGATATTTTGACGAAAAGAAGAAATTTCATTTTTCTATTGAATAAAGGCCGTATTCGTGAATAAAGGTCAGATATCGTGAATAAAGGCCGTATCGTGAATAAGAACTCTCGACACCAAAAGATAGAAATTTCACAAAAAAACATCTTCACGCTTCATTTATAGTACTCGTGAATAAGAATCTCGTGAATAGTAACTCATGAATAAGAACTCGTGAATAAGAACTCATGAATAAGAAACCCATACGTGAAAAAAAGTTCCAAATTTGATAAAAAGTTCCAACTAATATTTCAAAGATAATGATATTGAAGAAATAATATCATTTGAGAAGAAAATAACATCCCTTACCTCGAAAAGACAAGATTTCTAAATAAAACACCTGATATAAAGGCTATGACTTGAACTCAGACCAGATAAAGCAATACTCAAAGTATACTCAAAATACTCACAAGAATACGCTCAATATATCGAGAGAGAAATAGAGAGAAACTTCAGCTTACGGTGTGATTTTCAATTCTAATCTAAGCTCCCTATTTATGTAAAAATCGCTTGTAACACAAAAAGAGAAGAAACATCAATATAATAATATTATTTATAAACAAAATTCCTTAGCCCACCTTTGAAATCTGATTTCAGCCATAGCACATGTTAAATGAGGTTCACAAACTCACCAAAAACGTTTTTCTCAAAATAATTAATTAAAACTCCCAAAATAAATTATTTCTAACTCCAAAACTTCAATAATTCATAATAAATAAAGACTTTTATCAGAAAATTCGAATCTCATGAGTTTTTATAGAAAATTCAATTCTCTACAACTTTGCAGAAGAAAGTTTTTCAAAATTCCAAACAAAAATTGACCAAATCCACAAACAGACGATTTTACAAGCTATAATCAAATTTCTACGATAATTGTGTCCACCAACACACAAAACATGTGTTAAACATTTAATGCCACAAAAATACTCTTCCTCCTCATATACTCATATATCCCACATTCATTGTAAAATATCATCGTTAATATATTATTAAAATAATATATTTAAAAGAATTATTTTATCGAAAAAAGATAAAATATTAATTTTCAACAATTGTCACATTAAAAATTTTCTCCATCTATATCCTCATAAAATCAATATTTTCCTCATCATATAAATCAATAATTAATTATTCATAAATAATATTACGTAATCACATTACTAACAACTGCATAGGTTCCCAGAAAGAGGGGCTTTCCAATAAGGATCTCTCATCTACTTGGCAATTGATTAGATGACCAAACCTCTCCTGTATGTAACTTTCTAGACATCGCCAATAATGTTATCTAATAATATTATTCGGATAATATGAATTATTGTCTGATAATAGAAAATACCGCAAGTTGATAATTATTAAAACAACAAAGAATATAAAATATCAACACATCAATTATTAAATCAATAAAATAAAATACCGAATAAGAATTACTATAACAATTATTGAGTGGTACCTTCTTACGTAAGAATCAATAATTGGTACAATACCGCGTCTGTCTTCATCAGCAACAACGCGACATCGTGTTTTAACCACCCAAGATTCCAACAAGATAATACTCAGAATAACTACGCCAAGTTATTTATAACCAACTTATTCTTGTCGCTTTCTTCATCCAATCGCTACCGTGGGGCCCACAAAAGATTGCGCCTGGTCGTCTTTAATATTCCCCACAAAGATCTTTAATATTCCACGACCAAACGAATATTCCTCGATAATAATGAATATTTTATAACCACTTGCTTATTCGAATATTTGCATGTATTTTACCCATAACTATCCACATTAATCAAATCAACCCTTACTATTTCAAAATAATAAATAGAGGAAAATAAATTTCATTTATTAATAATTTGAGGTCTTACATAAATGATGGTTAATAACATTAATCCATGATCGAAGTATATTTATAAAGAATCAATCAAGTGCAGATTAAGAGTTGGCCAATAGCGCATTATTGTTGTGTTGATGGGAAATTAAGATTCGGTTTCACATATATGTATGTATGTTAGTTAGTTAATTTATAGTTTATAAATTTATTAAGTACTCCTCCTCCTACATATACTAACGACTTACATTTAAATAATTTCCCTTGCAACGGTCTTAATCAAGCCATATATATTATTTGGTCAAACTTGTTTATGTCATGACTAGAAGTATTTAATTAAACTTAATTACTCATGTTCTTAACAAATTGATTGGATTGCATTAATCTTAATATTCTTGTTACATTAATACTAGTATATAGGGAATATATGCTTACAGTTATTATAGTTACATTGTTATTTTAAACCTTTGTTCAAGAATGGTAGAGGACCAATTATGATTAATGCCACCACAGAAGAATCAGCATGCATGTAGCACTCCCTGGTGACAATGATAACTGCCAAGTACTATATTTGACCGGATATTGTTAGCTAATTTAAGGATATTTGACTAAATAAAATGGATTGAAAATGTTAGCCGGAAGGATCTGAAAGCTCGCGCTTTGCGTACACAAAGTATTAATATATATGTTTGGAATTTAATTTGACCAAAAAGTTTAAGCCATTAGATCTTGGGTCTATAATATATATTAATCTTTTATTTTTTTTTTATTATTTATCTGATGTGGGACTCCAACTCACATGTAATATATTAACAATCTCTCTCTCACAAGTGAGTTCATCACATCAAGAACTCCCCCTCACTTGAAGACTTCTCTTCAATCAAGTAAATACCAATTGTTGACTAATCACTATTAATTTTCTACCGAGAGTCAAATTCCATTACGAATTAAACATTTTTCTTTCAATTATCACGGATCGTCAATTGTCGGATAACCACTCTCGGAATCGATTCTCGGGTAAATCCATCGAGAATTCAACATCACCATCGAGAGCATCTAATGAGAGACGTATCAACATTCCATAAAAAAATCACTACCATCGTGTCTTTTGAAGAAATAGTTCGAGAACCACCGTCACGTATCTTTTGAAGAGATTCACTAGCCCGGAATAAAATTTTTGTGACTGATACCAGTTGTTGTCAGAGCTCATGGTTCGATGACCCAAGTATCAAGTTGACACTCCAGGGTGGGTCGCGTGTTACCCAGTCTGTGCAGTGGAGCAAATAGAGATGAGTCTAGTGGATTACAAGGGGAACACTCACGCGTTTGTCACTATGCGATGAAGTATGGTTTGAGTTGAATGGAAAATAGAGTTGAGTTAGACAGAGCACAAGAGAATCACTCACACGTTTGTCAATACGCGGTGATGTATGGTTGGAGTCGAATGGAGCGGGTTAAGGATGACTCTAGAAAGTTGTTCGAGATGAAAGATTCACAGGGACCATGGTTGTACTCCCACGTTTGACATCTGGCGTGGTAGAGTAGTATTAGAGTCAAGCATGACTCTTGAAGAACTCAAAGAAGGTGTGCTCAACGGTGACTACTCTAATATGATAATTGTGATGGATATTCAAGGATGTGCTCAATGGTAACTACTCTAATATGATACTTCTAATGTGTATTCAAGTAAAAGGTGTAGATTGTTGAGATATTTCACATAAATTTTACATCAGACAAATTCAAGAGTGTAGATAAGTTAATAATTATGGTAAAATCTCAATCTAATATGTGACGCCCCCAAAATTAGGTATACGTCACCCATCTTGGGTCGCCACTTACATGGTACATAAATTCAAATACAACTTATTAACATAACTGCAGGTACAATACGACATAAACCGTGAGTTTGAAAACAAATATTGTCTACTAGATATTATACAAACTCAAAAGGAGTCCTTATTACAACTATTATCACACTATTTCACGTATTGTAGTGAGGACTACTAATGCTATCTTCGGACCATCACTCGCTTCCGACTCGTCATAAATCAAATATATTCTCATTTCCTCAAGAGAATCGGTGAAAGAAAGGGTGAACTCAACTAGCCCAAAGAAGAAATATTATGACTAAGATAATGCGTAATAAATTATCAATAGTCTTCAACAATGTTAAACCGATAAAATACAATAGACAACCCGGTTTAATCTGCAGCGGAATATCGCAATCTATTAAAAGAGTCAAGTAGAAAACAAAGTCTACTATCTTTTAGGTTTTAAAAAGGTTTTCATAAATTTTTATCACTAAGACTCAGCTTTAATGAATAAACCACAATATCTAATCATCCCCGTATTACTGGCCAAGGATTTTCATCAAATTATCAATGGTCACGACTATACCGAATCACCCCGGTCATAATCATACCAAAAACTATCCATCATCGCATTATGTGCCATCGAGGACTTTTATCACATCATTTATAACAAGCCATGATTATACCGAATGATCCTCGGTCATAATCATACTAAGTTCATCTACGCACGTAAGCCAAAGATAACATAATATATCATGAGGATGATGACAATGACATAATAATTCAATAAAACAAGTTCAAGAATTATTTTATCCAGAATTAAGAACGCCCAAATTGTCAACAAGATATCTTGCTTTTGTAAAGTAAAATTCAAGAATGATCGTAAGAATATTTCCATGAAAAGATATTGGATGAAACGTAAATATCAAGGATATTCTACTAATTTCATGGAGTATAAAGTCAAAGTTTTAACCAACCGGGTATAATAAAGAATGGAATAACAAAAGAAATCACCATGCATGCGATCTTCGATGTATGAGTTATTCCAATGTAATAATAATAACGGAACCAGTCGTGAAATTCACAATCGATGTGATGATCCAAATGTAATAATAAATGTTTGAATAATAAACAATGGAACCAATGTCCTGTAAAACACACGCATGTGATATTCCAATAGAATAATAAATGCGGAATAATAAACAATGGAACCGAATTAGTCCCAGAAAACACACGCATGTGATATTCCAATGTAATAATAAAGAATGGAATAATGTAAGAAGATCACCAAGTATAGGGATTCCGCAGATATCTGAGTTATTCTAATGTAATAAATAAAAATGGAATAACATAAGGATTTCACCAAGTATAGGGTATCCGTATATACAAGTTATGTATAGGGTATACCACTTTTTTACAAAAGTTATTCCAATGTAATAATAATGAATGGAATAATGTAAGTTCTTCACATGAAAGAAGAATAACACCCCATACGAATACAACAAATAATATCCCTTACGAATACAACAAATAATACCCCTTACCGTAAAAGACACCGGATATCAAAGTAGTGAAGTACCGTAATACTCTTCTTCTTTCTCTCTATAGATTTTCTCTCTATAAACTTCTCTATAATTTCTCTCTAGTAGTTTCAAAGTGAATTCGTAAGAAAATAATAATGAAGGAATGAGCTTCTATTTATAGGAAAATAGAATGCATAGTAATTAATTCATGAACGGTCCAGATCGATTTACTTTAATCTGACGGTCCATATTTAAAGCAAAATCTTTTAAATAAAATATCATATATTCTATTTATATAAAACATTTTACTACGCAAACACTATGCAACACTACGCAAAACACTACGCAACACTATGCATAATAAAATATAATATATTCTATTTATGTATAACTTTTAATAAAGTATTCATTTTATATAAAAAGATGTTTCGCTTTATTACGTAATAATAATACGAATAAAACAAAACGCGTCATTATCGCTATAATAATTCATATTATTAATCGACAATAATGGAATCAAACCGAGTGACTTCTCACATAAGCATCAATAATCAATATCGTGTCTACTATGCAACCACACGACATTATATACTTTTACTACCGAGTAGTTCAACAAGATCAATCTGAAAACTTCCGCCGTTATTTCAATAAAATATTTTTGTCGCTTTTCTCAATCCGACAATAATTTCATTGGGTCCACCAATGATTGAGTTGCATTGCATTTAATATTCCCCGCTAAACCGAATATTCCCCACCAATCGAATATAATATAACCACTGCATACTTTTGCAAAATTTATAAATACTACCCACAACTATAATATTATCTCAAATTCACACTATAATATTAAAAATTATTTCACAAAATTTAAATCTTTATTGATAAAATCTGGGTCTCACAATCTCCTCTCCTTATGGAATTTCTTTACTAAATTAGGGTACGATGACTGTATGATAAAGAGGTGAGGATACCTCAATACCTTTATCGTTAAAAATATTAAATTCATCTTTGCAATCCTACCAAAGATATTCATTAACAATTCATCTTTTGCACTACAAAGCCAAAGATATTTATTAACAATTCATCTTTGCACTACAAAGCAAAGATATACAACCTC
The DNA here is from genome assembly GCA_020205615.1 of Panax quinquefolius. Lineage (NCBI taxonomy): Eukaryota > Viridiplantae > Streptophyta > Magnoliopsida > Apiales > Araliaceae > Panax > Panax quinquefolius. The sequence continues at coordinate 2,576,917 of CM035160.1, read as the reverse complement.
AGAAACCAATAATCTCAAAACTCAAACAATAGTATCACGACCCATGAATTATCCATTGCCTTCTTCGCCGGGGATATTCGTGTTTTTAATTACTACCATGATTATACCGAATAATCCTCGGTCATAATCATACCAAGTCCATCAATGTACTATGGCCAAAGATGACTTTTACCACATCCATGAATTAATATTTCATTCTTTGAGACTCATTTCAATAATTAATCCACATCATCGAATCATCCCCGCACTACGTGCCAAGGATATTCTTTAAGATCACGACCACGAATTATCCATGCACTACTACTACCAAAGATAATCGTGTATTCATTAGTATCATGACCACAAATTATCCATGCACTACTACCAAAGATAATCGTGTATTCATTAAGATCAATGACCACAAATTATCCATGCACTACTACCAAAAGATAATCGTGTATTCATTAAGATCACGACCACAAATTATCCATGCGACTACTACCCAAAGATAATTGTGTATTCATTAAGTATCACGACCACAAATTATCCATGCACTACTGCCAAAGATAATCATGTTTTTCAATTACTATTATGATTATACCGAACAATCCTCGGTCATAATCATACCAAGTCCATCTATGCACTACAAATACACGTATGACTTTCAACATAATATAAGCGTGAGGATAATGATATAAAGAATCAATCAAATGAGATAAAGGATAAATATTAAACATTTATAATATAATTTATCCAGGATTCAAGAATATCCCCATGTTATCAATCACTTAATAATCTCATAATCTAATATCCTTAATATTATAACAATATTTTAATCACTTCTTAAATTTATAAACAATTTATTTCAATTGTTTACGCTTTACCATATAATGCATTTAATCATTCAAAATGCCATACTCATAAGATATCATCACCAATTATCAAATCCTCATCAAAAAAATATACATATACTCTATATATAGGATTCTCTAGCTATAAAATCCTATTTTCAATCATTACTTCACATAACATATTTAACTCATATGTTCAGTAATAAACTATTTTCATGAAAATACCAAATCAGTCCCAAAAATATTTTTTCTGGGATTTAGCATAATATAGTCCCATAATGAAAATATATTTTTCTCGAATTTTAAAATTCATTTACTATTTTTCAAAAATCAATTTCTAATTAATTCCTTAAGAAATTAGCTACCTCAAGTTTAACTCAAAAAATTCCCAAATCTTGGCAGGATCTTACACATGTTAACGTGAGCTTCCAGTTTAAATTTCATGGTCATCGGAGTTATATAACTCCGGTTATAGCGTTTTTCGTCGGAAAAACCTAAATATTGAAATAGTCATAACTTGCTCATTTTAAGTCGAATGAGCTCATTTTTGGACAGGAGGTACTTTATACCATATACCTTCATGTCCCAAAAGGCCAGAATTTTTCTCATAATTTAAGTGGCCAGAAACAGCCCGTCTAAAATCCTGGCAGCAGCTTTTTTCGGTTTTGCAGCTTTGCACTCCTTTGCTAAAATCAGTCCACACAAAATCTACAACACCTTTTCCAGTAATTCCACTTGAATTAGTTAGGTAACTCATAGATCTAACTCTAGGACTTGACCACACTCAAAAATTCAAAATATAATAGGAGATTTGGTCAATTGAATTTCATATTACGTTTTTCACCACAACTGTTTTTAACTCCTTGTGATTTTAAGAAACTTTTATGTTTTCACATACTAACCAACATAACTCATCATAACACTTACTAATACCACGATACCTATGATTTTCATTAGTCCAATGCTTTTATTATGACTTTCATCATAAACCACGTAAAGCTGTTCATTTTAGTTGAAAAATATTTGAGGGTTTAAGAAATGGGTTTTGTATCTTGGGTCAATACAAAATTCGATTTCACGCTCTAGGGTAGGCTAGAAAGTCTTCAAGAATACGTCAAGAAATTTATTAATAATAGAAATATCATTCAAAATCGTGACTCTCATCCAAGACTTGGATAGACGTCACATTGATACCAACTGCGACTTCTATCCCTTAACCTAGATAAAGACCTCACAATGATACCTATAAACTTGCCATCTTCATTCACGATGTCGCCACTACTGAAAGTCGACTTCGATGCATTCCACACAAGGAAGTCAACAACGAAAGGTTCGGGGCTCTTTACTTATGGCTTGATATGACAATAATTGACTTTAGTAGTTTGGTTACTTGAATTCGCACAACAAGTTGGTTATGAATATAAAAGCTAACAACCTTACGAAAAGCATGATGAGTAGTTAACCAATTGATTCCTAAAATCACATCAAAGGCAAGTATTTTCAAAAAGATAAGATCGACATGTAACGTGAAAATGTTTATTTGAATCAAACAAGATTTAAAAATAGTAGCGGTAACGAAGGCTCCTACTAACGAAGTTTCAACCAATAAGTCAAAGTTTAACTTCTTCGGAGTCAAATTTAAACGTTGAACACAACTAGGTGAAATAAAAGAGTGGGTAGAACTGGTATTTAACACGGTATAGACTTCGCAAGAGCTTATGATTAACTTACCCGTGATAATTTTATTCAGGTTCCTTGTCACGAGAAAAAAACGCTCTCTCTTAAACTACCGGCTTTGGTTTGTGCAGGACAACCTTTCTTGCCTCATCCTAGTTGAATTTGTCTTTGGTAAACGACAAAATCGAGCTAAGTGACCTTCTCTTCCACAATTATAACATGCTTTGAATGGCATGGCGCAGCAGTCGGATGATGTGTCCTCTCCTCCGCATTTGAAGCATATGATAGGTGGTCTTTCTCCTTCCTTAACAACGGTGTTGGTCTTGACGCTCTTTCCATCATCGTTGAATCTCCTTTTCTTGAAATGTCCATTCTTATTATTTTGGCCCCGATTACCACCGGTGGTTACCATATCCGCCCGTTGATTCCTCCACGCTTGTTGTCACCGCTTCGATGACTATTCTCACCGGTATTATAATTTTGCCACCGCTTCTTTTTTAGTCAAGGTTGAATCGTTATCGCGCTCCACTAATCGAGCCCTATTTACAACATCTCAATACAAACACAGCTTTATGAGAAATAAGATGTTGACGTATCTCCTGCTTCAAACCTCTTAAAAACATTCGCGCCATTCTCTTCATTATCCACCAAGGGGACGAAACCGTGATAACTCCGCAAATTTTGCCTCGTATTGCGATTACGGTCCATATTGTTTTGTTCCAACTTGATAAACTCCACCTCCTTCATGTGGCGAATACTTTCGTGAAAGTATTTATCGCTGAACAGCGACTCTCTGAACTTCTCCCAAGATATCTTCAAGACAAAGAAGTTGAGTACGCTTTTACCGATTCCCACCAAGAATCGCCTTTCCGCACAACATAAAGCGTGAAGGGGAACCTTTTGCTCCTGAGCATCCCAAGACATCAAATATCTTGGTAACTGCTTTTATCCATGCTTCCGCCGTAAGTGGTTTTGACTCTCCTTAAACTCCGGTGGTCCCAGCTCCTTGAATTGTTTAAACGTGATCGTCCGAGAGTTTTCCGTGTTTCCACCTACGTTTTGGATGTAAGTCGCTTTTCGATGATGTTGCATGAATTCTAAAAACCTCTTAAACGTACCATCGCTCATCAATTGATCGATGTTGTTGTTTACGGGAGGATTATCGCCATCCCGTTGCACATTGTCCCGATTATCGATCATGGAGAATCAACAGCTCCATGTCTCCATTCTATTCTCAACATTCTCTGATGCCATTTTCAAACACCGCCACAAAATAAGGGTTAATTGACATGCAACATATTATCACTATACTCGGATAATCGACCAATCAAATACCAAATAAACTTAGTAGGTCATACTACTAGAAGTATTCCCCCTCTCTCCCTCCTAGTACTATTCTCACATCTTAGCCATGGATCATATCCCTAAGCTCGATACCAACCGTGACGCCCCAAAATTAGGTATACGCCACCCATCTTGGGTCGCCACTTACATGGTACATAAATTCAAATACAACTTACTAACATAATCGCTGCATACAATACGACATAAACCGTGAGTTTGAATACAAATATTGTCTACTAGATATTATACAAACTCAAAAGAAAGTACTCATTACAACTATTATCACACTATTTCACGTAATAGTGAGGACTACTAGAAGACCCCAACTTATTATTAATGAAATTTAATTTTCTCTATTTATTATTTTGAAATAGTAAGGGTTGATTTGATTAATGTGGATAGTTAGGGGTAAGATCATGAAATATTTCAAAATAAGCAAGTGGTTATAAAATATTCATCATTGTCGGGGAATATTCGTTTGGTCGTGGAATATTCGATCTGTCTGGGAATATTCGTAAATGCACTACGCAGCCATATGTAGGCCCTATAACGGAAAGCGATTGGATGAAAAAAAACGACAAATATAAGTTGTTTAAAAATAATCTACAGTAGTTATTACCAAGTTATCTTGTTAAAATACCCTTGGTTTAAAACACAAGAAGATACCATATTGCACCAATTATTGATTCTTACGTAAGAAGGCACTACTCAATAATGGTTACAGATAATTACTTTATTCTCAAGATTTTATCGAGTAAATAATTCTTCAATTGATATTTTATATTCATTGTTTTTGATAATTGTCATTACACAAAGATTTTTCATTATCGAAGCAATAATTCATATTATTTGAATAATATTATTAGATAACATTATTGGCAATGTCTAGAAAGTTCTGCATACAAGGAGAGGTTTGGTCACCTAATCAAGCGTCGTAGAAGAAGAAATTCTTATTGGAAAGCCCTCTTTCCTCGAACTGCACTCGTTGTCAAATAATGTGATTCAGTAATATTATTTGTGAATAATTAATTATTGATTCATCCGATGAGGAAAATATTGATTTTATGTGGATATAGATGGAGAAAATTTTAATGTGACAATTGTTGAAAATTGAAATTTTATCTTTTTCTCGATAAAATAATTCATTATTATATTTTAATAATATAATAATGGTGATATTTTACAACGAATGTGGGATATATGAGTATACGAGGAGGAGTATTTTTGTTGCAATAAATGTTTAAAACATGTTAAACATGCTCTGGACCCCATTTATCGATCGAAATTTGATTATACCAGTAAAATCGCTTCGGTTTGTGGATTTCGGTCAATTTCTATTTGGAATTTGGAAAAACTTTCTTCTGCAAAGTTGTAGAGAATTGAATTTCCTATAAAAACTCGCGAGATTCGAATTTTCTGATGAAATAGCTATTTATTATGAATTATTGAAGTTCCGTAGCTCCGAAATAATTGATTTTTGGAAGTTTAAAATATTTTTAATTACAAAAACGTTTTTTGTGTTTGGTTAGCCTCATTAAACACATGCAAGTTGCTGAATTCAGATGGTTCTAGGTGCGTAGAGAATTTGTAATATATATAATATTATTATATTAAATTTTCTTTTTGTGTTCTAAGCAATTTCCTATAAATAGGGTGCTTAAAGTTAGAATCGAAAATCACACCGTAAATCAAGTTTTCTCTCTATATTATCGAGCGTATTCTTGTGAATATTTTGAGTATACTTTGAGTATTGTTAGACGGTGCAGTAAGTTCCTTCAAAGACTATACCCATTATTCCAAATTTAAGAAATACTAATCTTTCGGGTAAGTGGATGTTATTTTCTTCTTAGATGATATTATTTCTTCAATATCATTATCTTTGAAATATTGGTTGGAACTTTTATCAAATTTGAAACTTTTCCATGTCTGGGGTTACTATTCATGAGTTACTATTCATGAGTTACTTATTCATGAGTTACTTATTCACGAGTTACTATTCATGAGTTCTTATTCACGAGTTACTTATTCACGAGTACTATTCATGAGCGTGAAGATGTTTTTTTGGAATTTCTATCCTTTGGTGTTTGAGAGTTACTATTCACGTATACAAAAGACTATTCACGATACTCAAGACTATTCAATCCTAAAAATAAAATTTCTTCTTTTTGTCAAAATATCTATTCGGATACTAGCTTTGATCAGATCCATGTTTTGATCATTCTTGAATTTTACACCACTATGATTATTTTTGAGGTATTTTGGACGTGGATAAAACAAAAGTACGAATCCTTAAACCTTAATCCTTGTCATTTTATTTCAACGGATTCGCTTTCTTTAAAATATTTTTCATCATCCTCGGTCTTAAATGATGATATTATTGAATATCTTTGGCCCAGAAAGTGCAAGATGATAATTAAATCCTTCAATTATAACCACATATAATAATTAAATCCATCATTTATATCCATATCAAATAAATATTTTCTTATCATATAAATCAATAATTAATTATTCCCAAATAATATTACGTAATCACAATTATGACAACCAGCGGTTCCTCAGAAAGAGGGGCTTTCCAATAAGGATCTCTCCTTCTTGGCGCCAAGCAATTAGGTGACCAAACCTTTCCTGAGCGTAACTTTCTAGACATTGCCAATAATGTTATCTAATAATATTATTCAAATAATATGAATTATTGATCCGATAATGGGAAATCTTTGTGCAATGACAATTATTGAAACAAAGAATAATATAAAATACCAACGCAATTATTATTGAATCAATAAATAAAAATATCGAATATAAATTACTAATAATAATTAGTAGTAAAGCCTTCTTATGTAAGGATCAATAATTCAAAAATACTTGTAAAACCGCGTGTCATCGCCAAAAAACACGCATATTATCATATTTTATCCATCGGATTATTCCAACAAAGTTAATCTTGTAACGATTACGCCGTTATTTATAAAAACTTAATTTTGTGGTTTTCTTCATCCCACGCTTATTACATTATGGGGCCCAAAAATGGCTACTACGCCATCGTCACGAATATTCCCCGATGTAAAGAATATTCCACGACCAAACGAATATTCCCCGACAACAATGAATATTTTATAACCACTTGTATTTTGAAAAAATTCATATATCACCCTTAACTTTAACTTTTATCAATTTAACCATTTACCTAATAGTAATTATAAGAAAAATTGAATACTTTTATTTCATAAAATTCGAGTCTTACAATCTCCTCCTTATGAAATTTCGTCCCCAAATTTACGTGCACAGTATTTCAAAGAGTTGAGAATACCTTTTGCTTTCATTTCAGATTTCATCTTTTACGTCATCATGATTTCTCCATTGCTCATCTCCCAGTATTTGATATCATTCTAGAATACAACTTCAAAACAAGGGTTAATTTAACAAATTAACATATCACATAATATCCCGATATTATGATCGACCAAACAAATAAGCTTAGGTAGGACACACTAGCGAAGGATTTACTCATCTCTCCCTCCTGTTTAATCCCGATCTCCGCCAGAGATCATATCCCTAAGCTCGATACCAAATGTAACAACCCCAAAATAGGTCCATTCCATCCAACCCATTCTGAGTCGCCAAATATATGGTACGAAAAAACTAACTACAACTTTATTACAACAATTGTCGTCAGCAAAATACAACAACACATATCTTTGTGAGTTTGGATACAAATATATATACCAACTCAGAAGTACGTCACAATGACACCTTACATAAAGGTATAGTCAAAAACTGCTTTTAGAAATTAGAATCTTTGGGAAGTGCTCAAGAAACCTTCGTATACTGGGAGGCCATGCTTTTAGGTTATGGTAGATATCATACGGCCACGTAATTATCCTTGGTTGACCTAATAGACCCCGAAAGAAAAATAAGAAGATTACTATCGTATTCTTCCCAATGGTGAGTCTTCTCTTGACATATCATTATCTCCACTGCTCTCTAATTGGGTATTATACTCCAAACAAACACCAAGATTATATAAGTAGTGCTTGTAAATATACTCGGCAAGTGGATGAAAGACAACCATGTCTTATGATAACACGAGTTTGTATGTCATTAGACATCCCGTATGATAGTGACAAAACACCCTTCCAAAGTTGGGTTCGCTTTCACCCTATTTAATTCACCAAAAAACTATTAAATGATGTATAAAATACAACACACTAAAGCCCTCAATAAAATTATTTTTATACTCTTTAGGGAGAACCTCAACAACTATAGACCACCGCTCTATTCCTTTGTTATCCCCATTTCAACCCAAATACACTTTTATTACACCGAAAGAATTGTGAAACAAAAGGGTGAAACAACTAACTTAAGTAAAGAATATTATGACTAAAGATAAATAACTTATCAATAGTCTTCATCAATAATGAATCGGGAGATTTAGAACATATGGTAGATGATAAAACTTTTCAACCATAGTTGCAATGAACGAAGCAATCCATTAAAAGAGTCAAATAGACTATAAAGTCTATTGTCTTCTCCACATTAAAAGTCCACCAACAATATTTTATCCTCCTTAACATCAATCAACAGTTCCTTTCCACAATCATATGAATAACTTCATAATCATAATTGTGATTCTAAATTCTCTCTTCTCATCCGGAATCAAGATAATTTTCATCACCGCCTTTACCTCAAACATCAAATATCATGGTTATACCAAATCACGCCTCGCTCATAATCATACTAATAAATTCATCTTTTTACCACGCAGTCAAAGATATTCATCAACAGCTCATCTTTACACTACAAAGCAAAGATATTCAACAACAGTCATCTTTGCATTACGAGCCAAAGATATTCATCAATAATTCATTACAAAGCTAAAGATATTCAATAATGTGTCATCTTTGCATTACGAGCAAAAGATATTCATCAATAATTCATCTTTGCACTCACAAAACAAAAGATATTCAACAACAGTCATCTTTGCATTACGAGCCAAAGATATTCATCAATAATTCATCTTTGCACTTCTGTGCTAAAGATATTCAACAACAGTCATCTTTGCACAACGAGCCAAAGATATTCATATATCAAAGAAATACATAATCATTTCGGAAGTTATATAACAATAATTATAACCATGTTGATCAATCCACCTTTGCACTTAAGCTAAAAATATTCAATTGTAAATTCAATGGTCATGATCATACCACCAACAATTCAACTTTTGCACTATCTTGGCCAAAGAGAACCTATGGTCACGATCATACCAATAATCTACCCATCTTTACACTCAAATCAAAGAAAATATCATCATTAGGGTTATAAGAATGTTATATAAAATAATATAATCAAAACATGGTTTTAATTTCAAGAGTAAGATTCATAAATCAACGATAATTTGGTCGGAGAAGAAACCAATTTGTTGTGAATAGTACCCGTGTTCGTACGTAGTCCAAGATATACGCGTAAGAATACTCTACACGAAAAAAAGATAAAGTTTCATAATAAAATTCATATCCATATTTATAACACCTTAATCCAAATGTTATAATTCACTTAGAAATCTCATAATCTAATATTATTAATATTATAATAATATTTTAATCATTTCTTATAAATAATTTAATCCAATTATTTACACTTTAATAATTAATGCATTTAATCATCATAAAATGCCAAACTCATAAGATTTCATCATCATTAACCAAAACCCTCATAAAAATCTGCATATATCTCATATATGATTCTCAAGCCAATAAATCATATTTTCCAATTTTCTTACTTCACATAACATATTTAATTCATTTACTCATAACTAGAACATTTTCATGAAAATACCAAATCAGTTCTAAAAATATTTCTTTTCTGGGATTTAGTATAAAATAGTCCCATATTGAACATATATTTTTCTCGAAATTTTAAAAATTCATTTACTATTTTTCATATGGCTAAAACCACCGAATATTTAAACATTTATCATAAATTGTACTTTTTATCCAAAAATTCCAAATTCACAGTAAGTACAATCGATATTATATAGATGTACTCTCAATAAAAATTTCATCAATTTTGGAGTTAACCACAAGGAGTTATAAATAGTTACTTTTAAAATAGTCTTTTCTCATAAAATCCATAACTCCTAATCTATACATCCAAAAATACCTCAAAATAATCATAGTGGTGTAAAATTCCGAAATGATCAAAAACATGGATATAATCAAAGCTAGTATCCGAATAGATATTTTAGACGAAAAGAAAAATTTTCATTTTTCTATTGAATAATCTTAGTATTCGTGAATAGTCAGATATCGTGAATAATCTCATATATCGTGAATAAGAACTCAAACACCAAAAGATAGAAATTCCACAAAAAAACATTTTCACGCTTAATGAATAGTACTCGTGAATAAGAACTCGTGAATAAGTAACTCATGAATAAGAACTCGTGAATAAGAACTCATGAATAAGTAACCCCAGACATGAAAAAGTTCCAAATTTGATAAAAAGTTTCAACCAATATTTCAAAGATAATGATATTGAAGAAATAATATCATTTGAGAAGAAAATAACATCCTTTACCTCGAAAGAATCGATCTTGGAAGGAAAGATCTAAGTGATCTTTGAATGAAACTTATCTTGAAATGACTCTCAAAGTATCTAAATACTCACAAAATACGCTCGATAATATAGAGAGAAAGAAAAACTTTATTTACGGTGTGATTTTCAATTCTAACTTAGCCTTTCTATTTATAGGAAAATGTTAGCCGTAGCAGAAGCGACTTGACTTACTGCTACTGGATGGCTTTACTCGCTACTATTGCCACCCACCACATTTGAAATAAAATTCAAGATATTTTTCACCAACCACAAGTGAGGCCCACTCGATTCTAGAATTTTCCACCAAAATCAATTATAACCCTACTTTCCTAATCAAACACCTCTTAAAATTTATAACAAATCATTCGTTCATTTTTAATTCGGTTCAAAATTTGTAGACATATACTCAACTTATATATGTATAACATATCCAAAAATCGCAACGATCCAATCAGGCATCGATTAAAAATTATAACTCACGCAATATATCGTAAAAATAATCGATTTGATTTTTAATATCTCCATTCAGCAAAAATACCGATAAAACACCTCAACATTAAATCCTTCAATTATAACCACATATAATAATTAAATCCATCATTTATATCCATATCAAATAAATATTTTCTTATCATATAAATCAATAATTAATTATTCTCAAATAATATTATGAATCACAATTACGATGACCAGGCGGCCCTCAGGGAAGAGGGGCTTTCCATAAGGATCTCTCTTCTTGGCATGCCGCAATTAGGTGACCAAACCTCCTTGTAGACATGTAACTTTCTAGACATTGCCAATAATGTTATCTAATAATATTATTCAAATAATATGAATTATTGATTTGATAATGGAAAATACCATGCGTGACAATTATTGAAACAAAGAATAATATAAAATACCAACGCAAAGAATTATTGAATCAATAAATAAAAATATTGAATGAAAATTATCAGATTAATTATTGAGTAGTGCTTTCTTATGTAAGGATCAATAATTCAAAAATATCGTAAAAACCGCCAATACTCTTGCAAAAACACGCGTATTATCAGATTTTATCCATCTATTATTCCAACAAATGTTAATCTGTGATACGATTACGCCGTTATTTATAAAAACTTAATTTTGTCGTTTTCTTCATCCGAAGCGCTTATTACATTATGGGCCCACAATGGTCACTTGCCGTCATTATTTAATATTCCCAAGCGAAAAGAATATTCCACGACCAAACGAATATTCCCCACAACAATGAATATTTTATAACCACTTGTGTATTTTGAAAAAAATTCATATATCACCCTTAACTTTAACTTTTATCAATTTAACCATTTACTGAATAGTAATTATAAGAAAAATTGAATACTTTTATTTCATAAAATTCGGGGTCTTACAAACAAGATACTGTTTTGTAGAGTAAAATTCAAGAATGATCAGAAGAATATTTCCATGAAAAGATATTGGATGAAACGTAAATATCGAGGATATTCTACTAATTTCATGGAGTATAAAAGTCAAAGTTTTAACTAACCTTGGGTATAATAAAGAATGGAATAACAAAAGAAATCACCATGCACGCGACGTCGCGATGTAGTTATTATTCCAATGAATAATAATAACGGAACCGGTCGGTGAAATTCACAATCATGCGGATGATCCAAATGTAATAATAAATCTTTGAATAATAAACAATGGAACCAGTCCCGTAAAACACACGCATGAACGAGGATATTCCAAATGAATAATAAATGCGGAATAATAAACAATGGAACCGAATCCCATGTAAAACACACGCATGCGGATATTCCAAATGAGAATAATAAAGAATGGAATAATGTAAGAAGATCACCAAGTATAGGGGATTCCGCATATCTGAGTTATTCCAATGAATAAATAAAATGGAATAACATAAGGATTTCACTCAAGTATAGGGTATCTTGCGTATATACAAGTTATGTATAGGTATACCACTTTTACAAAGAGTTATTCCAATGTAAATAATAATGAATGGAATAATGAAAGTTCTCTTCATGAATAAGAAATAATAACACTTCTTACGGTACAACAAATAATATCCCTTACGGATGCAACAAATAATACCTTCTCACCGTAAAAATACACCTTGGATATCAAAGTAATGAAGTGCAGAATCAATCTTCTTCTTTCTCTCTACTATAGATTTTCTCTATATAAACTCTCTATAATTTCTCTCTAGAGTTTCAATTGAATTAAGTAAGAAAATAATGAAGGAATGAAACTTTTATTTATAGGAAAATAGAATGCATAGTAATTAATTCATGAACATCAGGATTGATTTACTTTAATCTGAAGGTTCATATTTAAAGCAAAATCTTTTAAATAAAATATCATATATTCTATTTATATAAAAATATTTTACTTATCTGCAAACACTACGCAACACTATCGCAAAACACTATCTGAACACTACGTAATAAAATATAATATATTCTATTTATGAATAACTTTAATAAAATATTACATTTTATATAAAAGATGTTTCGCTTTATTACGTTAATAATAATGAATAAAACAAAACGTCATTATCGCTATAATAATTCATATTATTAATCGACAATAATGGAATCAAACCGCTTACCATCACATAAGATAATCAATAATCAATACCGCTTGTCTACGCAACCACATTCTTGTCGTATTTTCTACTACCGAGTAGTTCAACAAAGATCAACCAGAAAAACTTCCGCCGTTATTTCAATAAAATATTTTTGTCGTTTCTCGATCCGATGAATAATTACATTGTGTAGGGTCCACCAATGATTGAGTAGTTATCAGACGAATATTCCTCGCTAAACCTAATATTCTCCTAAATAATCGAATATAATATAATATAACCACAGATACTTTGCAAAATTTATAAATACTACCCACAACTATAATATTATCTCAAATTCACACTATAATATTAAAAATTATTTCGACAAAATTTAAATTTTTTTTGATAAAATCTGGGATCTCACATAATAGGTAATTTTTTTAAGTAAAGAGGTGGTCTAACAAACTTATTGTGTCGGTCTATAAAGATTTCACATCTCCAACCTTTTTGCTACTAAAAGAGAAAAAAAATTAAATCTCATTGAATAACTAAATATATCTATATAGAGGTTAGAGTTTAACAATTAATTGAAAAAAATGAAAAAACAATATCATCACAATGTAACAAATTACTGCAGCTTCAGTTTTGAATTATAATCATTTTGAAGTAAATGATTGAATTTGTTTTTATCAGTAACCTCATACTGATTCACTTGAGTTACAATACATAAGAGCAACACACTAATTAAATGGTGCGCGACTAATTACTACTAACAGTAGTTGTTGTTTAATTTTATTAGTAAATTAGTAAACTAATCATTTACTCACTTGACTTTCGATCACTCAACCTCAGTGTATTGAATTAGTAACGTGCATGTGATTAATTGCTTGACTTTCCCTTCTAGGAAAAATTAATGGCTTTGACCAACACTAGAAATCAATTGAGCTCGTAGAGGTAGAAATTAAATTATGGGCGGTCCAAAAGGGAACTACTCCCTCCGTGTATAAGTTAGTAGTATTTTAGAGAAATATTTTTGTTCTTTAATATAAATCGTTTGAAAATTTCAAGTACGCATTAATTAATTAGTTTTTAATATTACTTCAAGAATTAAACATAATTTTGGTTTTCTCACTATTTTTTGTCCAATAAATAACAATTTTTCTTCTAATATAAGGGCAATATAGATAACTAGTTGGGTCCCGTGCTTCCCAAGACTGTATTTTATGAAATGATGAGATTTATCTCAAACTTTAAACTTATTCGATGATTTATTGAAAATGAAAAAAATTCAAAATTATTTGTATTTTATTAGATAAATTGATATTATAATTAATGTTATACAATCATTTTCTTAATACTTGTGCACAATTCTAAAACAACTTATTAAGAGACGGAGGGAGTAATTAATTAAGTTGATTAATGTCATGACTCATGACCGACCAGTGCTTGGTATATGTGCTTAATTCATTTTTAGCCGTTCCATAAACACGTTAATTCTATATTAGTAAGAAACTGGAGTAGTACGTACTCCAGTTGTTTTCATGGAAAAATTAATTAAGAATCCCAAAGACATTTCTTCCGCTTCGTTGTTGTAGTAGTAGTAATTTCCAAGGAAATAATTAAAGCAATTAATTGTAAAGTACTTTTATGTGCACTAGTAAAAAATATATACTCCACTGCTTGAATTAGTGATAGGACTAGTATTTTTGAAATGAATATTCTGCATACTCCCTTAATTCGTCCAGAATTTTCTGGTCGAATCGACAAATTTTAAAATTGATAATTAAGTAATTTTATTTACATTTTTAAATTTTTAAAAATTGGATGTTGAAGTAAATTATAAAAGAAGTTTTTATGATTGTAATCTATATTTTAAAAAAATTAGATAAATTTTTATTTTAAAATTGATCAATTACACTTCAAAATTTAAAACTAAGCCAATTTTTACCGGACGAAAAGAGTACTATTTTTTTAATTTTAATTTATACATAAATTAACAATACATATAGCAGTCCAACCGAACAACAAATTATAAGCAAAAAAATATATTGCGTACGTATCAATATTTAAACCAACAAAATATATATATATATATATATATAGAGAGAGAGAGAGAGTCCGATTTCAGTTCCGACTCCCGCACACTATTAAAATGAGGACTTTTTTTTTTTGCTCTTTTTTTAAAATAATAATTTTTTTTTAATATTTTATGAAATTAAAATTTTTACATAATACATACAACACAAACTGCACAATCATTTGTAAGCCAAAAGTATATACATATTCTTGTGCCACGCCCACATTTCACTAAGAATCACCATCCTCTCATTGTCATATGCATAGTCCGTCTTTTTTAATTTTCAGCTAAAAGTCCCACTTGCTATATAAAATGTGTATACATATATACTTGCATACACTTACTTGGGAAATTAAATTAAACTGTCGCTTAATTCCATGTTGTATGAGTAACTGAGCGCTAAAACTATGGGGGCGGCACATAGGTTAAAGAGAAGGCTAGCCAGTTTTAAAAAATAAATAAACTGCCACATGGAAGGCTTTGGTTCCGCCAGGTGCAGTGCTTCTAACATAGTATCTGGATGACTCAGTTACAAAAGCTAGGGATGATTTGTTAATAAGACGGTAAACGAGTCGAACCTAAATAAACAGTATTTAAATTTTTTTACTCAGATTCAACTCGATTCAAATATTTTTTACTCGAATTCGATTCGATTCGGATTGAATTATATTCAAACTACTCGTGAGTTTCAAATTAGCTCAAATTCGAGTCTCCACATAATTACTAGTTTTATAATAAATATAATTATAAATTGAATTTATTATTTTATTTAGAAATGAGAAAATATATTTATTATTACACTTTACAAATATAAAATCACAATTAAATTAAAAACAAAACAAAATAATAATAATAATTAATTATCCTAATTTTATTTAAATTTGTATATATTATAAAAGAATGTATTGAATATCTAATCAAATTAATATATATCAATCGAGTATGTATCGAATCACAATCAAGAATTCAAGTAATTTGAATCTTAAACGAGTCGAATATAACCTTGCTCAGATTCTACTCATATTTTTATTCGAATTATTTTTAATACTCAGATTTAGATCATAATAATAACGAATCTGAGTATTTTTTTTTCGAGTCGAACTCGAACTGTTTAGCTCGTTTAAAGTCTTATTTGTTAAGACTTGATTCAAATTGAATTACCGACTTCGTCAACTGAATTTATATATATATTTGTATGAGTTTCGACAGTTCGAGATGTTCACTCATGACATTTTGGGTAACAACAATCTACTTCGGGCAACAACAGCCCACTTCGAATAATTACAGTTTGCTTCAGACTATATATATCTCATCAGCTTCATCATGTCTTCGATGTTTACTTTCGGCGGATATAAAGTATGATCGAAGCCTCCCACAAGGGTCGGGACGAATATTATGGCGACATAGGGTCGGAGGGGGTATAAGGTCGGACAAACGTCCATCAGAAGTGGCTCTGTTCCCCCCGAACGAACAAGTGCCCATCAAAAATGGCTTTGTCCCCCGGACGAACAAGCATCCATCGGAAGTGGTTTTGTTCTTCCGAACGGACAAACATCCTTCGGAAGTGGCTTTGTTCCCGCTGAACGGATAAAAGTCCTTCGAAAGTGGCTTTGTTCCCCCGATCGGATAAACGTTCTTCGGAAGTGGCTTTGTTCCCCCCGATTGGACAAACGTTCTTCGGGAAGTAACTTTGTTCCCTTTGAACGAACAAAAGCTTCCCAACAAGCTGGGAAGACAATTTTGACGTTATAAGGTCGGGTGGTGTTATAAGGTTGAACAATTCTTCGGAACGAGTATTTTCATTTTTTATATCTTCGGTAGTAATAAGGTTGGTTCGGTTGGTATAAGGTTGGTTCTTTATATCTTCGGTAGTGATAAGGTTTGTTCGGTTGGTATAAGATTGGTTCTTTATAACTTCGATAGTGATAAGGTTGGTTCGGTTGTGATAAGGTTGGTTCTTTATATCTTCAGTAGTAATGAGGACAATTGTTTATCTATATTAAGAGTGAACAATAGGAGTGATGCGACAATATGGGGAGCCAACAATTTTAGTTCAGCACATGGAGTTTAGGTGTAATATTTTGTCTTCGGCAAATATAGTCGTTTTGTTGGGATAAATTTGTATACTCTCTCATTTATAAGTTCCTTATAAATAAGTATTTGAGGGCAATGTTGAGATGTGATTATTTGGGTCTAGCCATAGTGCAATCCAATCTATTTAATGGTCCGGATATGGTGATTGTAAGATCCTGAATTTTATGAAATAAAAGTATTCAATTTTTCTATTTAGTAAATAGTTAAATTGATAAAAGGTTAAGTTAAGGGTGATATATGAATTTTTTCAAAATAAACAAGTGGTTATAAAATACTCATTGTTGTCGGGGAATATTCGTTTGGTCGTGGAATATTCGCATTGAAATGCAATAGCCAGCGACCATTTATGGGCCCCATAATGAGAATAAGCATCGATGAAAGCGACAAAATTAAGTTTTATAAATAACAGGCGTAATCGTTCTGAATTAACACTTGTTGGAATACCCGTGGTTAAAATACGATGTCTGGCGTGTTTCGCGATGGCAGAGATTACGGTTTTACAGTATTTTGAATTATTGATCCTTACATAAAGAAGGCCTTTACTCGATAATTGTTACGATAATTATTTATTCGATATTTTATTTTATTGATTCAATAATTCTTTGCGTTGATATTTTATATTATTGTTGTTTCAATAATTATCATTGCACAATATTTCTCATTATCGGATCAATAATTCATATTATTTGAATAATATTATTAGATAGCATTATTGGCAATGTCTGAAAGTTCTCATCGAGGAGAGGTTTGGTCACCTAATTGGCGCCGAAATGAGGAGAAATTCTTATTGAAAGCCCCTCTTTCACAGGAACTACTGTTGTCGTAATTGTGATTACGTAATATTATTCGTGAATAATTAAGTATTGATTTATATGATAAAGAAATATTTATTTGATGTGGATATAAATGATGGATTTATTTATGTGGTTATAAATGAAGGAATTAATGTTGAGGTATTTTATCAGTATTTTTGTCGAAATGAAGGTATTAAAAATTAAACCAGTGTTTTTGAGATTTATTGCGTGAGTTATAATTTTTAATCCTACCGTTGGATCGTTGTAATTTTTGGATATGTTATACATATATAAGTTGAGTATATGTCCACAAATTTTGAATCGTTAAAAATGAACGTATGATTTGTTATGAATTTTAAGAGGTGAATGATTCAGAAATTGTTGAAGTATCCGAATTTAGCATTTTAGTGGAAAATTCTAGAATTGAGTGGGCCCCACTTGTGGTTGGTGAAGAAATGTGCTGAATTTATTTCAAATGTGGTGGGTGGGAATAGTAGCGAGTAAAAGCCATCAAAGTTGTAGGTCAAGTCTGCTAAAAATTTTTCTATAAATAGAGGCTAAGTTAGAATTGAAAATCACACCGAAACATAAGCTTTCTCTCTTTCTCGCTCTAGATTATTGAGTGTATTTTGTGAGTATTTAGATACTTGGTGAGTTGATATATTCATCGATGCAAGTTTTCCTTGACGTCATATCCAGATATCCATCGAAAGTCTTTCTCTTTTGAGGTAAGGGATAGTAAGAGATTTTAAGGGTTATTATGTTTTTCGATTCGTACTTCTTGACCTTGAAAATTTAAAAAAATTTGAAATGATATGTTGATGAGTTTTATTGATTGTGTCCAAAAATGGTGATTCTTGGATGTATAGATTAAGAGTTATGAATTTTATGAGAAAAGACTATTTTAAAAGTAACCGCTTATAACTCCTTGTGGTTAACTCCAAAATTGATAAAATTTTTATTGGGAATACATCTATATAATATCGATTATACTCTGTGAATTTGAAATTTTTTGGATAAAAGGGCAATTTATGATAAATGTCTAAATATTAGTGGTTTTTGTCATATGAAAAATAGTAAATGAATTTAAAAATTACGAGAAAATATATGTTCAATATAGGACTATATTACGCTAAATCCCGAGAAAAGAAATAGTTTTAAACCGATTTGGTATTTTTCATGAAAATGGACTAGTTATGAATAAATGAATTAAATATATTATGTGAAGGAAGAAAATTGGAAAATATGATTTTATGGCTTGAGAATCCTATATGAGGTATATGCTGATTTTTATAGCGGTTTTGATTATTGGTGATGAAATCTTATGATAGCATTGAAAGTAGTATGCTTGCAAAGCGATCATGTTTTGATGATAAAGCATATACTTTGTAACAATCTTATTCATTTATTAATAAAAAGTATTAATTTATTAAAGGCTTTTAATTATCTACGTGATCTTTGTTTTATAATATGTGATAAACTCATAGTTTTAAGCAATGCTTTTAGAATAATGATGATGATCATTCTAATGAGATCTAAATTCTTAAAAGCTTAAAACTAAAATAGTTCCCAATCATTGGATTACTAAATTGGGGATTAGTGAATCCGGATAGATTGAATACATACGTTCTTGCTTCATTTTTGGATGAGGATGATTGATCTCATGATCATTTGTGTGGAACACTAAAGCAAGTATGTGACGACCCCAAAATAGGTCCATTCCATCCAACCCATTCTGAGTCGCCAAATACATGGTACAGAAACAACTACAACTTTATTATCACAACAATAAAAGCGTGAGTTTAAATACAAATATTATCTTCAGACAATATTTATACTCAAATAAATCCTCATCACATTTATTGATACATTATTTTACAATAATGGTGAGGACTACTAAACAACTCTCTCTAGAACCTTCATTCCATACCCCCAGAGCTAGTACTCGCTACATTCTCGCCTCCCGAGAGAGAAAAAATGGAACAACAAGGAAAAGGGTGAGCTCAACTAGCCCGGTAAAGAATGTTATGACTAAGATAATATACAACAAATTATCGTTAGTCTCCAACAGGAAAAATCGATAGAATACAATGAGCGACAAGTTTCGGATCAATATTCGCAATGAAATAATAATTCATAGAAGAGTTACGTAGAGAATGAAATCTACTATAATCTATGAATTTAATAAATCCATCATCAATATTTTATCCTCAGTAACATCAATCAATATTCATCTCAAATCAAATATTCATCTTTGCACTTTCTGAGGCCAAAGATATTCATCAATCGGTCATGTTCATCTCTCAACACTGCTCATCTTTGCACTAAAGGCCAAAGATATTCATCGATCGGTCGTGTTCATTTAAACACCGCCATCTTTTGCTACTACAGGCCAAAGATATTCTTCAAATCATTCATCTTTGCACTACAGCCAAAGATATTCAATAATATCATCATTTAAGACCGAGGATGATGAAAATACTTTTAAAAGAATCGAATCCAAAGAATCAAAATGACAAGGATTAAGGATTCGTACTTGGTTTTATCCACGTCCAAAATACCTCAAAAATAATCACAAAGTGGTGTAAAATTCAAGAATGATCAAAATATGGATACAATCAAAGCTAGTATCCGAATAGATATTTTAGACGAAAAGAAAAATTTTCATTTTTCTAATTGAATAGTCTTAAGTATTCGTGAATAAGTCAGATATCGTGAATAAAGGCCGTATCGTGAATAGTAGAATCAAACACCAAAAGATAGAAATTCCACAAAAAAAACATTTTCACGCTTCGTGAATAGTACTCGTGAATAAATAAATCGTGAATAAGTAACTCATGAATAAGTAACTCGTGAATAAGAACTCATGAATAGTAACCCCACATGAAAAAGTTCCAAATTTGATAAAAAGTACCAACCAATATTTCAAAGATAATGATATTGAAGAATTAATATCATTTGAGAAGAAAATAACATCCCTTACCTCAAAGAATCGGTGATTTGGAAGGAAAGGTCGGAAGTGATCTTTGAATGAAACTTGTCTTGAACAAAGAACTCTCAAAGTATCTAAATACTCACAAAATACGCTCAATAATATAGAGAGAAAGAGAAAACTTTGTTTACGGTGTGATTTTCAATTCTAACTTAGCCTCTATTTATAGGAAAATGTTAGCCAACAAAGGCGGACTTGACTGCTTGCGATGGCTTTACCTACTACTATTGCCACCCACCACATTTGAAATAAAATTCAGCACATTTTTTCACCAACCACAAGTGGGGCCCACTCAATTCTAGAATTTTCCACCAAAATCAATTATAAACCTAATTTCCGAATCAACACCTCTTAAAATTCACAACAAATCATTCGTGCATTTTTAACGGTTCAAAATTGGTGGACATATACTCAACTTATGTATGTATAACATACCCAAAAATTACCACAATCCAACTATTGGGATTAAAAATTATAACCCCATAATATATCTCAAAACCCCGATTTAATTTTAATACCTCCAATCCGATAAAATACCGATAAAACACCTCAACAATAATTTCTTCATTTATAACCACATAAATAAATCCATCATTTATATCCACATAAAATAAATATTTCCTTATCATATGAATCAATAATTAATTATTCACAAATAATATTACGAGAATCACATTTATGACAAACCAGTTTCCCAGGAAAGAGGCTTTCGATAAGGATCTCTCTCTTACTTTGCCTTGATTAGGTGACCAAACCTCTCCTTGATGTAACTTTCTAGACATTGCCAATAATGTTATCTAATAATATTATTCAAATAATATGAATTATTGATCGATAATGGGAAATCTTGTGCGATGACAATTATTGAACAACAATAATATAAAATATCAACGCAAAGAATTATTGAATCAATAAAATAAAATATTGAGCGATAATTCTTTGTGAAAATTATTGAGTAGTGCCTTCTTACGTAAGGATCAATAATTCAACAATCTTTGTGCGATCTGGTAATACTGTTCTTTCTTGCGAACCACGCTTATTATGTATTTTAACCAAGGGTATTCCAACAGATCTTAACTGCAGAATAACTACGCCAGATTATTTTTAACCAACTTATATTTGTCGTTTTCTTCATCCAATAAACTTTCCAGTTATGGGGCCCACATGGGTCATTTTCGCTGTGTCGCATGCGAATATTCCCAGACGATCATGAATATTCCACGACTAAACGAATATTCCCCAACAAAATGAATATTTTATAACCACTTGCTTATTTTGAAATATTTGCGTATTTAACCCTTAACTATCCACATTAATCAAATCAACCCTTACTATTTCAAGATAATAAATAAAGGAAATTCCTTTTATTTAAAAAAAATTTCGAGGTCTTACAAAGTATGTAGGTCTTATTAGAGAATAAGTTCATTTGAGCGTTGCTCATTAAGGAATACCTAATGGAGTTTTATTTATCTCATCGATAAGAATTCTCAGTAGTGATAGTAGTCTGAGTGATCCTTGACTCTTGAGATCATCATAAGTATCTTGTGTATGATGAGTTATACTTTGACTTATTCCTTAAGACCCTTAGGGTATATCAAAGGGTATGCTTGGGTATAATAAGTTATACATGGAGATAATGTATGATCGATAAAGAATCTACCACTTAAATAAAAGAAGAAAATGTCTATGTGATTCGATAAATGACAACCCAAAGAGTCCTCATTGGCAAAGTAATGAAATTAGAAAGGAGTTTCTAATTTGCATTATTTGGAGTTGTGCATTTAAGGATCGAAATACATATAATTAAATAAAATAAGACTTGACAATAATTCCATGTCTTATATTTAATTGGGACATTGTATGGTGGAAAGATTGAATTGTCATTTTGTAACTATTTACTCAAAAGGTTCTTTTATGATTAATGTTGAAATCTATATTATCCGGAAAGTCGTTGATGCTAGGAGAGCTTATCCCTATTGTAGAATAAATATTATTTATTTAAATAAATTAATTATTTAATTTATTTATTTAAATAAGATTAGAATTGTTCTAATTGATTTATTCATTAATCGGTTTAATATGGAGAACCCAAAGGTTCACACCATAAAAGGAAGAATAATTATTTAAGAAGTTAATGGCATAATCGTAATAATATGTACACGGAAGGCTTTCGATCTTGAGGTATGATTACTCATTCGTTATCTTTTTCGTTTAATTAATAATTGTGCGTAAAGGGTGATCCGGGTTTATGGTTTGTAAATTTTTAAACTAAAATTTTACACGCTTCTGTACTAATTTTGCAATTTGATTCTTTCATGAATATTACAAAAGCCTAATGATTAGCGTGAGCCCAAATCTTTATCGCAAATTATTAATTGTTCAAATTTGATATGTATATTGATATGTGTTTAGAAACAATTTAATTGAAAGATAATTTTATTGTATAAAATTTAATAAAAAAAAAAAAAAAAAAAAAGAGGACAGGATTCAAATATATATATATATATATATATATATATATATAAACCGAATTATATATATATATTTAAACCGAAGCCATGCAAACTTAAAAATTAAACGGATTGCAGCAGCTCAAGTGATCCGGCGGCTTGGTCATGTTGCTGTTTCTTCTATACGGCACGGAAATCGAGAACAGTTGTTTTGAAAATAAGTGCACGGTTTATTTAATAAAAAGGAACGGTAATATACATATATATAATATATATATATTACGAATATATATATATACATATATATATTCTTAAAATAAAAAGTTTATTTTAATTTTAAAATAAAAGGTTTATTTTAATATTAAAATATAAAGTTTTATTTTAATTTTAAATAATTTTATAATTAAAATAAAAAGGTTTATTTTAATCTTAAAATAAAAGGTTTATTTTAATATTAAAATAAAAGATTTATTTTAATTTTAAAATTAAATTTCATGCTAACTAATTAGAGTTGGAATTGGATTCCATGATAACTAATTGGAGTTGAAATTGATCTTTCCTTAAATAAAGGAGTTTATTTAGATATGAAATAGATTTCATATTATTCAAAATAAAAGAGTTTATTTGTGAATAGGAAAGAGAATCCTAATTTCCTTAAATAAAGGAGTTTATTTAAATATGAAATAAGATTTCATATTATTCAAAATAAAGGAGTTTATTTGTGAATAGGAAAATATCCGTGTTTCCTTAATAAAAGATTTTTTTTACATGGAATTGGATTCCATAATTAATTAAAATAAAAGAGTTTATTTTAATTAAAGATTTTTTTTATTATATGGAATTGGATTCCATAATTAATTAAAATAAAGGAGTTTATTTTGATTAAAGATTTTGATTAAAATAAAATAGTTTATTTTATTCAAAATTGGATAAATTAAAATAAAATAGTTTTATTTTGATTTAAATTTGGATAAAAATAAAGGAGTTTATTTTGATTCAAAAATAGATTTTATACTAACTAAATTTGCCCATTAAATGATATCAATATATATATTAAATGTTTATTATTCATGGATAGATGAATGTTATTTATTGATGATATGGTGATGTGTATGATAATAAATGGGATTGATTATGACTATTGATTAATGCGATTGAATTTTATTTTAGTTGGATGCATGAATGTATGGGTTTTATTAAATGGGGTCTGCGTCAGATTTCGCCTTCTAATTTTTTCGAATGTAAATTCTATCTCCTCCTATGTCTTCCCTCGATCACGATCAAGGTTTCTATTTAATTTTAAAATAGTATTGTAATAGGAATAGTTAGAATTAATTTTAGAAAATTAGAGATCAAAAAAGAAGGAGCGTGAAGACCCGTTTGTTATGGAGCAGGGTTTAAATGTAATAGTTATATTTAAACATTATTTCTTACTTACCCCTAGGGTTTGACCTTTTTGTTCACTTGGTGGCTCTAGTGAACCAAACTAGAATAAAAGTCCATAATCAATCCGGTAGAATATAGTATTCTATATGTGCGTGCTTATACTATATATATATATATATATTATTATGCAAACATGCTTCGCATGTTAATTAATATAATAGCGTATTTTATATATATATAAATACATGTATTAAAACAAGATGAGACAAATTAATAACAAACCCCTCAATTTTTATATTAAGTCCTAGCGTTCAAAGATATTTGGAATATCGAACGTTAAGCCTTCTAGCATGATAAAATTAATAGAGTATTAAATATTTAATATGAGTTTGTTGTGTCACCACAAAATGCAAGTATTAAGTATTTAAGATGTTAATTTATCACATTTGATGCTTATAAAGAAAATTGAACAATATTGTTTTGTTGTGTCACCACAAGGATGATATTTTTTTTTTTTGAATATATGGAGTGCTTAGGTCGGACTTAACTTGGATAATTTTGATTCGGATGTGCCACCACTTGATCAAAATAATCTAAGAGGCAAAATAAAAGGAGTTGATAGTTGATGTAATTGACAAAAGTTGTCTACCTATTTATTTATATATAGTTTGTTGTGTCACCACAAGGCTATATACATTTGAAATGGGATCCTTATTCTCACTAGCAAATCTTTATTTAGATTTTGCCGAACTATATAAGTGAGGTAATATAGTTTGAAGAAAATAGTGGGAGATACCAATTTAAAACAAGACCTAATTTATTTTGGTAATTAATAAAAGAATGTATGTTAAAATATTGTTAATTACAAATTCATTTACTGAAATTTTACAATGTCTAAAATTACTATCATCACAGTAGCATATTAGATGCTAAATTAACCGGCCATCAATTAAACGGATTGGTTAAGGAATTTGAGAATAGTTCTCATAAATTTGAAAAGCTATCTTATGTCCTTATCGCTTTATCCTGCAATAGTTGCGAGATAATGCCTTTGAGGAAGAGATTGCTACTTTTAGAAAGTGGCAAGATGATGCACAATTAGCTCAATACATCATGCTCGTATCCATGAGTAATGAAGCTTCACGTCGACTGAAACTATGGATACTCTCTTATATTCTGCATATCAAGTAGTTGATGGTGAGGAAAATAGGGCCGATAGATATCGGATATCTAAGGAGCTCTTCCGATCTAGAATGGCTAATATGCCACTATAAATACGCATAAAAGTTCTTAACATAATCAATTTGATTGATCAATTAGGACAATTGTTTTGTATCATGGATGGAGAGTTGAGCCAAGATTTAATCTTGCACTCACTCCTACTCCTTTCATGAATTGTTGTAAATTTTTCATATGAACAAGCTAGATATCAGCCTCGCTGATTTGCTTAACATGTTGAAAAATGTTGAGAGTCACTTTCCAACCAAGAAAGACCATGTCTTATTGGTAGGGACCAAAGGATCTTCTGCAAAGAAGAACGATTCAAAGAAGGTATATAGAAAGGCATAAACAAAGGATAATAAGAACAAAACTGATACGGATAGCAAATGAGCTTGCTTCCACTGCAATAAGCCTGGACACTGGAAAGAAACTGCGAGAAGCATCTTGCAGAGGTTAACCACTGAAGCTTAGTGAAGTTTCTTCTGATACATTTTTGTTCATGATTGAAATAAATTTTTCTTTAAGTCAAGGTTCTACTTGGGTATTGGATACCGACTTTGGTTATCATAAATATAGATTTATGAATGGACCAAGAAGAAGTAGAAAGCTAAACAAGTATAAGTAATCCTATATGTGGGAAATGAAGCAAAGGTTGCAACATTAGCCATAGGAACTTATAGTTTAGCAATGCCTACGGGCAAATCTATTAAGTCAATAAGTTGTTATTGTATTCCAGCTTCTTAAAAATATTATTTCCATTTTATTGTTGGACAATGAAATCTTTGGTATTATAATTAAGAACAATTGTTGTTCTATTTATAATAATAATGTTTTGTATAGAACCTGGAATATTACTTAATAAATTTTGTATACTTGACTTACGTGAAAATAATTTTGCATATTGAACAAATTAGTATAAGAAAGGAGATGATCATTCAAAGAGTTGAATGTGTGTATTTGCTAAAATACAAGTGTGAATTATTTGAAAGGTTCAAAGAATTGAGAAGTAAAAGCAGATTTGCAAAGAATTAAGATTTTTTGATTAGATCGAGGAATAAATACTTGTGCAATAAGTTTCTAGATCATCTCAAATGGTTTTCTCATAATGGACACATCCCGATCTGCAATAATTGATTGATGTATCTGAAAAGGAAAAATCGTACCTATTTGAACATAGAAAGCGATCCATAATGATTTTACCGACATTCCAAAGATCCTTCCTCGGGATAATGTCCTAGAAATGGTCTGCATATCTCTGAAAATGGTAACCTCAAAATCCTACCAAAGACTCCATAAAAGTTATGGGCCGGGGAGGATTCGTAATCTTAAGTATGTTAAGATAAGGGTTTGTCCAACTTATGTGAAAAGGTTTCAAAGGATAAGCTTGGGACAAGATTTGACATGTACTGATTTGTGGGACATCCTAAAGTAAGTTTAGGGTATATGTTCTATAATTCTACTTAGCAAAGGTGTTTGTTACGAAACATCACGCTTACAAGATAAAGGTGTTTATCATTGAAGGGGCTAGTGGGAGGATAATAGATCTTGAAGAGTTCAAGAACCACAAAACACTATAAGTCAAATAAGAGGAACCTATAGATAGACCTATTGTACCTGGCCAAGATCGTAACTGGAATAATAGTCAGAAGATACCTAGGAGGTATGGATTCATCATGGATGATGATGAAGAGGTACACATCATAGAAGATGATGATCCGAGTTACATTCGATGAGGTAAGAGAGTTCTGTCTGAAAGGGTCGATTGGGAGCTGTAGTGACATTCCTAATATTATATGTTGATATACTACGGAAAGGAATGACATACCAATCTTTAATCAAGAAAGATAAAGTTGTCTAAACATTCCTCCATGAATGATTTGGAAGAGTATCTTAATTGGGGATATAAATCTATATAGATAGATTTAAAAAGGATGCTCGACTTAACCCAAGGAACGTATATTCATTTGATGTTAAAGTCGTTTAGCATGGCAAACTCCAAGAGATGTCTCATGTTGATGAGCTTTGGAGTGTATCTCTTTATAGTCCCCACACGCTCTCGAAAAGAGAGGTCGCATGAGTGATCATGTATGCAATGAAATGTCACGAGACACGATGTTGATCGACCATATTCGGAGAAGTTCACTATGAGTCGATGGAAAACATCTTAAAGTGCTTAACCGCAAGCACTAAGGATGTGATCATATTCATGGTGGGTCTAAATTAAAACTAGAGGGCTTAACAGACTCAAGTTTTTCGAGACGCACCAAGATGATGAAAAATCCACTTTAAGGTAAAGCGTTATCTTGAGCGATTGGTGCGTTGAATTGGAAAGGTTCCAAACAATGAAAGAGTTCTTTGGTTTAGTGATAAAGACAAAGTATATAGCTATAAATGAAGTCTGCAAGTTGATTGTTTGGATTAAAAGTTCATTACAGAACTAGGAATAGTTCCTAAGTCTCATCTTGGATCTAAACATGTGTTGTGGCACTTTCATTTGATTATTAGAATCATTGAAAGATGGGAAATCACTATAGAGATAGTGGACTCTCATGAACAACATTACATATCCATTAACTAAAGTTTATCCAACAGTAGGATAATCGTCACTTAGAGAAGAAGAGTATAAGATCTGATGGCGATTGGCTTTAGTGCAGTGGGAGATTGAAAGTAGTATGCACAATGAAGCCAATCATGTTTGATGATAAAGCATATACTTTGTAACAATCTTATTCATTTATTAATAAAAAGTATTAATTTATTAAAGGCTTTTAATTATCTACATGATCTTTGTTTTATAATATGTGATAAACCCATAGTTTTAAGCAATGCTTTTAGAATAATGATGATGATCATTCTAATGAGATCTAAATTCTTAAAAAGCTTAAAACTAAAATAGTTCCCAATCATTGGATTACTAAATTGGGGATTAGTGAATCCGGATAGATTGGGTACATACGTTCGTTAACTTCTTTCATTGGATGAGGATGATTGATCTCATGATCATTTGTGTGGAGACACTAAAAGCAAGTATGTAGGTGCTTATTAGAGAATAAGTTCATTTGAGCGTTGGCTCATTAAGGAATACCTAATGGAGTTTTATTTGCTGTCGATAGAATTCTGTAGTGATAGTAGTCTAGTGATCCTTGGACTTGAGATCATCATAGTATCTTGTGTATGATGAGTTATACTTTGACTTATTCCTTAAGACCCTTAGGGTATATCAAAGGGTATGCTTGGGTATAATAAGTTATACATGGAGATAATGTATGATCGATAAAGAATCTACCACTTCTAATAAAAGAAGAGAATGTCCTATGTGATTCGATAAATGACAACCCAAAGAGTCCTTGGCGGCGAGAATGAAATTAGAAAGGAGTTTCTAATTTGCATTATTTGAGTTGTGCATTTAAGGATCGAAATACATATAATTAAATAAAATAAGACTTGACGAGTAATTCCATGTCTTATATTTAATTGGGACATTGTATGGTGGAAAAAGATTGAATTATCAAGTAACTATTTACTCGAAAGGTTCTTTTATGATTAATGTTGAAATCTATATTATCCGGAAAGTCGTTGATCATTTGGGAGGCTTATCCCTATTGTAGAATAAATATTATTTATTTAAATAAATTAATTATTTAATTTATTTATTTAAATAAGATTAGAATTGTTCTAATTGATTTATTCACAATCGGTTTAATATGGAGAACCTAAAGGGTCATTAGCATAAAAGGAAGAATAATTATTTAAGAAGTTAATGGCATAATCGTAATAATATGTTAAGTATATTTAATTTAATCTATGGTGATAGAATAAATTAAATAGCTTAATATTATTATTTAATATTTTAGAAATATTAAATATAAATTAATAAGAGGAGTCTTATTAATATTATTACAATTATTATTATTTTAATTTCTAAAAGAGTTTAGGAATTAATTTAATATAAGTACTCTCATTTATTCCTAATTGGATTAGGAAGGAAAATTAGTTAAAGGAGTTTAATTAATTATCCTAATAAGATTAGGGAGCTTAATTAATTAAAAGAATTAATTAATTAAAACTCAATTCCTTAATTGTTAAGGTGGGTTGCCCATCTATCTATAAATAAGACGAGTCTTATTATGGGTGGTATGGGTTGTTGACTTTAAAAAGACGTAATAATTCAATTTGTTGGGAGAGTACACCTTTCTATAGAGATAGAAAAACTAGGGTTTAGCCAACCACCCTTCTTCTTGAATTTTCTTCTTCCTTGGTGGATCACCTCTGAGGCCAAACATTTGGGTGGCTAACGTTGATCAAAGGAAGGAACCAAACCCGGTGGATTCAAGATTGAGCGAAAAGGATTGGAGGTGAACTTGTACTGGAAGCTTCGATCTTCAAGGTATGATTCTCATTCGTTATCTTTTTCGTTTAATTAATAATTGTGCATAAAGGGTGATCCGGGTTTATGGTTTGTAAATTTTTTAAACTAAAATTTTACACGCTTCCGCACTAATTTTTGCAATTTGATTGCGCCCATGAATATTACAAACCTAACAAGCATATTTAATATTTAATATAGACAATTGATAGCATATTTAATTTTTTACAATCATTTCCTTAATACTTGTGCATAACTCTAAAACGACCTATATTAAGGAACGGAGGGAGTAGTGTTTAAGGGAAGAGGACAATATCACAAGGCACAAGAGATACAACACAAATACACAACTTGTAATTCCAATATTATTATAGTGGATTACTCTCTCTCCGTGGTTTTTTCCTAATTGAGTTTCCACGTAAATCTTGTGTTCATACTTCATATTCTTTTATTATGTTTATGTGAATGTATTTCGTGAGTTTGATTTCACAACAATACAATTACTTGTTGGTGCGATTTTGATCTGTTGTTTTGGTGATTTCATCATGCATACAAAATCAGACGTATATATACACACACATGAGAAGCGATACACTTCGGAATTGTGTTTTTGCTAATTAATAATGGAAGGAATTAAAACACATGAGAAGTGATCTTTAATGTATTCCATAATTAATTCGGTGCTAATTAATCACTTGTTTTTTTGTTTCATTTTTTTCTTTCATATGCTAATATTCTTGACTAATATATGTACACTTCAGGTTATATATGACCAGAAACAAATCAAAACAAATGGAACCAAATATTCTTGACTAATATATGTACTGACTACAAAATAAAACAGGTTCCGAATATGATGATTTTCTAAATCTTTCTAAGCTTCGAATTGTGCCATATAGATTTTATTCAGATTTCTCTTCTTATTTTATTTCTTCTTTTTTGTGTTAAAACATTTATTATTTCTTCTTTTGGCGCCATGTGACCCCTTAATTTTTTTTTTCCACCAGCAAATTAATTAGTGGATTATAATTCCTTACACACTATCTCTATTAGGCATTACATAATGCTTTCTAGCTAACATAAGCATTGGAAAAGAATATTTGTTACTAGATTAATATTTTGCTCACATGGCTTTCAATCGATCCAATGGCTTATATCAAATCCCTTTTATGCTAGATTGATGCTTTAGAGCCGTTGATATTTGGAGGTTGGAAAGGCTTGATTATACTTTGTTTAATAAATAAATGACCTTTATGTATATTAACACCTGCTAGTGTCACATGCATCGTAAATTATGTAGGTAAAGTAAAATTTTAATTTATAAAATTTAGAGAGTTAAATATAAAGATAAAAAATTAATATAAACAGTACAAAATTATAACATAATTAAAGTTGTAAGAGCAAAAAAAGAAAGAGGGGGGGTGGGGGTGGGGGTGGGGGAATAACACGATTACACACGATAACGACAACGTTTCAAAAATTCGCTTCATAATATAGATAGATTACCCATACTTAGGATGGTTAAATAATGGGGATAATCAAATTAATTAATCATATATATATATATATATATATATATATATATATATAGAGAGAGAGAGAGAGTCATAAGTGAAGGAGAGAGAAAAAGGTTTAAAAGAAGATATAAGTTGAAATCTTATAGGGCCCTTGTAATGATTAATATAATTAATGTACCTAACTCCACATTTTATTATGTTATGCAACTTCATTTTTTTTATATATATATATATATGTGTCATTCATTCGCGATAATGTTGGTTGTTGAAGAATCCCTTTTAGTATAAACGCATTCTGACATATGGCGGCTTATAAAAAAAATAAAATAATGACACACGTTATAACTTTGGTAAAAGAGATTTTCACGACAATGGATTCACGCGGATGAAGGCATATATATATATATATTCCCTTCTGGTTGACCGAATGGGAAGGCATAGACCGGCGGCTAATGGCTATCGTGGAATAGATTGGTTTCGGGGTGACAAATATTCTAAGTAACATTTTTTCAGAGTTTAAAGCTGATAGTACGTGGTAAATTAATATTTCTCAACTTGTAAAATCACACATCTAAGTCAATCACTTAACAAAAAATTAAAATTTGATAAGCGTTTCAAAATATTAAATTTTAAAAATAAATTTTTCTCAATTCCTCTCTTCACCCCCTTAAGTAATAATAAAAATTTCTATGCGGTAAATATCACAAGTATTTAACTATAAACAACTACATTACTACACTATGAAATGGAGTTCACCTCCGATTATTGTTATTGTTCTAAATGAATCTTTTCTCCAATATTAATTAGCCAAGATCATTGTTTCAGCAAGTATCATGTTATTAAAATTAATAATTAATTATTATCATCAATATTATAGTATATAATTGGTGATGGTGAAACCTACAACAATTACCCTTTAACAGAGCCGGCCTTGACAATCGGGACTCTTGTCACAGGCCCAAAATTCGAAAGGGGCAAAAATTTTAATTTATAAGCTTATACCCACAACCCACATAACAATTAATCTTCTCACCGTCGGTTCAATTGCAATCACGTTAACACGGAACACTAAAAGGTTTAACTTCAATTGTCAGCGCCTAGAAGTCATCAACAACACCGAAAATTCTCTTGCAAGTTGCAACCCAATACCCATCAACCATCAAATAGATCTCTAGTACCGTCAAACAGGTACTGTGACTTTCAAATCTGATTCTACTTCTTGTTGCGCTCTCTGAGGTATGTAAGTATGTTCTGTAGATTGTGTTATGTGTATTTGACTATTTATGTGTGATAGGCAAAGGGTTTGTTTGAGTTTGTTTGTTAGGAAGGGGGGATAAGAATTCATGGACTCCTTTTCCATGAGTGAGATTAAAAAAGCAGAGTGTTTGAATTTTGAAGAGAGAAAGAGAGTGTTCTATTTTAATTTAATAAAATAAATTTTTTGATTTAACAATTTCAAATTTTTTTAATTTGAGTGGGTTTTGGGTTTTTTATTGTAGAATTGAGAATGAAATATGGTGTGATCATCTTTTTAAAAACATCTTTTGAAGAAAGAATTTGAGTAAATCATGTATGCATCTATACAAGGAAAAAGTAGAACATCTTTTGAAGAAAGAATTTGAGTCGTCTGTTTTCAAATCTAGTTCATTATGCAAATAAACAGAAAAAGTAGAACAAGTAGTTTTTTTGTTGTTATTTTTTAAATGATTTCACCTTTTGAAGAAAGAATTTGAGTAAATCATGTATACATCTATCATCTATGATATTTTCTGAATAATTTAAAAAGATGTTTTCTGAATAAAGATGTTTCAATTGGTTTTTATTTTTGTTTATTTTCTCCTATTTTGTAAATTGTAATACATATAACATATTTGTGTTAACTTTTTCTTATTTATTATTTGATTCAACAGAAAATTTGGTTGGGATTCTTGTTCTTTATAATTGGAAGTTTCAAATGGAAGAAAATATACTTAAATTCTAACTTATCTTTTATAAATTCTTATAATTTTAATAAAATTAATTAGTTGATAATTTATTTATTTATTTATTTAATTTGTATTAAGGGACACACTTGAAAAAAAAATTGCCCTGGGCTCTAAAAAACTTAGGACCGACTCTGCCCTTTAATTAAATGTATACAGACAATCGCGGAATGCATGTAACACGCAACTCAATATTTACCCGACTAAATAATAAATTAGACTTCACCTGCAGTAACATTAACGTTACCCTAGTATGAATTAGGAGAGTCTCCAATTCCTATTCCAGCAATTATGCTATCCCACTATCTCCGCAAAAGGATTTAATTATACACAACCACACTATAATTACTGAATCTGATTAGTGACATGCATGGCATAACTTCTTAATTTTTTGATTTATCATTTTCTCTCATTATATATATATATATATATATATATATATATATATAGAGAGAGAGAGAGAGAGAGAGAGAGAGAGAGAGAGGCAGCAATTTGTGTTAGGTTAATGGGGAAGTAAGAAACTGTACTTTTCTACAAGATCATTAAATGATGTGTATAAAAAGATATATACGCTCTTACCTAGATCCTTCTCAACAACAAGATGATACTGTAACTACTGTTGATGCAGCTAAGGTAGGAATATATGTTCTGCTACCCTCCAACTATTACTAAAATTTTCTTATTATAATTAAGATGATGATGATAATATATAGTAGTAAATGAATGCGCAGCACCGCCAAGTCAATATTCCTGCATTCCCACTAATAATAGTAAACTTTCTGCTAAATTAAGTGAAGTTGGCAACTAAGCTTCCAGGAAGTGTAATGTACTCGTACAAGAATTAAGCCAGTAATATATATATATATATATATATATATATATATATTAATGATTTTCAACTTTCTTGAACTTTTCTCTACGCGTGACCGAATTCATTATAGATTTCATAAAACTTTTGCATAATTTAGTTAGCAAATAGCCAATGGAATCGCGCTAAAGTTTTCTGCAAAATCGCGTTTTCCAACAGAAAGTGCCGCCGACCACAGAAAGAATTAAAGCCCTAGGCTAATGCTAAAATTAATTAATAGAAAAGAGAGGAGAGGAGAGAAAAATAATTCAAATTGATCGTAAAACTGGAAAGCTTCCATCCATAAGAGCTGCCAAGCTGGGCTGTGGAGCAATGCAAGGCTGGTGGGAAAATATATAGGGATAAACAAATAACACATATCCCCATGATATCATGCATGGGGTAATGACTCTTATTTTCTCTCTCATATCTCTCGATCTTTTGTAACTTGCATTTGGAGGTTGGTTTGTTTAAAATTGCAAGAATGATACTACTACTCATTATTAATTCCAAAGCCATTTGCAAAACCCTAGAAAGGCCAAACTCATAGTAGCTCCCAATCTTTTTCATGAAAAGGAGAGAGAACTATGAAACCAAGGCTTCATGCACATGCTCCCCTCTTCTTCCCATGAATATTGGTGGGGACACCATCATTTTTCCAATTCAAAACTTTTCATGCAGCTGTTATTAGTATAAATTAACCTATAGCATATATACAAGTAAGAGCTAGCCCTAAGGCCTCTACTATTAAACTTAAAGCATGGTACTTCCTAATCACCATCGCAACTACTTTAACAAAAACTCGATCAAAACCTAATCTAATTCCTAATCTTGAGGACACGTAGCAGCCATTACATCCCAGCCTTACACGTAAATAATACTGAAAACTGATCGTTTTCACTTCTTTTGGGAATTACATACAATGAACTGATTAGGGTTCATGGAGTATACATACAGGGAATGTAGATATATTCCTCGTTTCATACCTCGATAAACTAGCATTTAGGGAATATTGAGAATATCAACTATGTGCTTTTCTTTAAATTAAACTAATGAAAATTCAGTGAGGGTAGTGCTCAAGTGGCATGAATTAAGTAGGTCTGATAGTACCATGAGCTCCCCCACTACTTTCTAGCATATTGTTAACAAGACAATCAATAATCCCTACCAATTTAAAAGTAATTAAAATGAAACATAACTAGGGTTTTCTGATGAATTACACTTGTGTTAGCCAAAGGTACTGTAGGATAAGGATACAGAGCTTGATAATGATGAATCATCATCTAGTTATCGTGACTCTCTATATTTTTGAAGCGATACAGAGAAAAAAAATTCTCTACAAACTGAAGGCATACAATCAACAAAATCATTATGCATTTCTTCTTCCTCTATCTAATTGAAGAGGGTTTGGGCCTAACCAAAATAGATAAACCCTAGTTAAAGAACAGTCGATATGAAGTGACTTAAACACTAGCTAATTAGTGAATTTAGACTGTGAAACAAACAATGTGGTGTTTAGCTATGAGAACTAGAAAGAAATAATGGACTAGATTTTTTCT
Organism: Panax quinquefolius; assembly: GCA_020205615.1. Taxonomy (NCBI): domain Eukaryota; kingdom Viridiplantae; phylum Streptophyta; class Magnoliopsida; order Apiales; family Araliaceae; genus Panax; species Panax quinquefolius. The sequence goes on along the minus strand of CM035160.1, from coordinate 2,540,612 downwards.
GTTTGTTTGCAAGGAAAGGAAACAGAGTCGAAAATAGTAAACAAATGTGAGATGTAGTTTGATGGGTTGGCAAGGAATGGGCTTTGTGGGCCGAAACAGCCTTACAAGTTGCAATCCCAATGCTTGGAGCTTTCAGCTTTATGGGGGTTCCAGGTGGCTCAATCGCTACACGTGAGCACACTGCGCCTACCCAGGTCAGTTGCCAAGTAAGCCCCTCTACCTAGAAGAGATTTTTCTTTAATTTTCAATGGGATTTCAGCATTATTGAGTGGGACATCAGAATCAGAGATGAGGATGACAAGTCACTTGCACTGCCCCATAATTCTCCTACTAACTATGTTTAGTAATTTTCCCCAAACGAAATATACTCTTTGCTGATCAGATTTTATCTGAATAGTAAGTATCATTTTCTAATGCAGCTCTTCCCAATAATTAATATTCCACCGGTATGAAAATATAATACCTCCACGAGCATCTTCCTAATGTTAAAACTTATTATATGTATTGCAATAAATTCACATTTTTTTAGAACTAGTGAGAATGTAATAAAATAATGTATGATAAATATAACATAAAATAATTCAAGGTAGGCTCTCGCTTATGATTTCAAAATGACTTCTCAAAGGCATTAAACTTCCCAACCCCATCACATGCGACCTCTCATGGCCATCACCTCTATTTAAGCACCTACATCCCCTCCTCTCCCTCCAACAAACTCAATAGTCTTCTCTTCCAAATTTCTTCAGTTCAATTCTCAAGAAAAAACAAATTTCTCTTAGACCTTATACAACTACAACAATCCTCAAGAAAAATTGTTTACAGTCTCTCATATAATCTTCTTGTAATCCCAAAAAGATCCCAACATATTTCACTTAACTTGAACTAGTCCTTAGTTCTTGAAGTTTAGCTGAAAAAAATGTTTACTTTTTCGGATCAGAACGACTTCTTTGCTCGTCGTTGTGTCTGGGTTAACGGACCAGTCATAGTTGGTGCCGGACCATCAGGACTAGCCGTAGGAGCATGCCTCAAAGAACAAGGGATACCTTTTGTAGTCCTTGAAAGAGCTGACTGCATAGCTTCTTTGTGGCAAAAACGCACTTATGATCGCCTAAAGCTTCACCTCCCCAAGCAATTCTGTCAACTACCTAAGCTCCCATTCCCGGAACACTTCCCTGAGTACCCCACAAAGAAACAGTTCATTGATTATCTTGAATCATATGCACAGCACTTTGACATCAATCCACAATTCAATGAGTGCGTCCAATCAGCTAAGTATGATGAGTCTTGTCGCCTGTGGAGAATCAAGACTGTTTCTACATGTGGTTCTATCCAGTCTGAGGTTGAGTACATATGCCAATGGCTCGTCGTGGCAACCGGAGAAAATGCAGAGCGTGTGGTGCCAGAGATTGAAGGATTAAAAGAGTTTGGAGGAGAAATCATCCATGCTTGTGAATATAAATCTGGCGAAAAATACAGAGGAAAGAAAGTTCTAGTTGTGGGGTGTGGAAATTCAGGCATGGAAGTCTCACTTGATCTTAGCAACCACAATGCCAAACCATCCATGGTGGTTCGAAGCACAGTAAGTCATCAATAAAGCGTTGAAATTTAATTATATATTCCCTCCCTAACAGCTTGAGAAAAAAAATGAATATGAAGTTCAAATTCTAATGATTTTTTTCTTATCTTCAGGTTCATGTATTGCCAAGACAGATTTTCGGAAAATCAACTTTCGAATTAGCCATGATAATGATGAAGTGGCTACCCCTTTGGCTGGTTGATAAGCTTCTACTAGTTTTGGCATGGTTTATTCTTGGAAATACCGACAGCTATGGTCTAAAAAGGCCATCAATTGGTCCTTTGGAGCTCAAGAACACTCATGGAAAGACCCCTGTTCTTGACATTGGTGCACTAGAAAAGATTAGATCCCGCGATATTGAGGTGGTTCCTGGAATCAAGAGGTTCTCAAAGAACATGGTACAGTTTGTTAATGACGAAGAGCTAGAAATTGATTCGGTTGTTTTGGCTACTGGCTACTGCAGCAATGTCCCCTATTGGTTACAGGTGAGAAAATGTTCTATTCCTCTGTTTATTCTTCTAAGATTTTTCTTACTGGAATTTTAAACTAATAAAACCCATGAAAAGATAGCTTATTTTCTGTTTAATGGGTGACGGTTTTGTCCTATTTCCCAATATGAAAAAGAAATATATTTTTTAAAAGAAAACTACTTTGGAAGCTTCTTGGTTGATTACAGAGTGTGGACATATTGGCTTATGTTTTGTTATTTGATTATGAACAGGAAACTGATTTCTTCTCCAAGAATGGTCTTCCTAAGACACCATTCCCAAATGGTTGGAAGGGAAAGGCTGGACTCTATGCTGTTGGATTCACGAGGAGAGGGCTCGCTGGTGCATCCTCAGATGCCATGAGAATAGCGCAAGATATTTCTAAAGTCTGGAAGGAGGATTTAAAGCAGAAAAAACAAAAAGTCCCTACGCATCGACGATGCATTTCAACATTCTGATCAGTGGAATTACTTCAAATTTTTATTGTTTTGTTTATTACATGGTAGGAAAGAGCTACATGTATGATGTAAAAATACAAAGAAGAAAGAACATATAGCACACAGATAGCCCTCTCCAAAAAGCCCAAGTTTTGACAATTTTGGGCATTTTGTATACTGACTAGTGAGGAAGATGAGGCTTTTTTTCTTTCTTTTTTTCTTTTCTTATTTTAAAGTTTTATACGGTTTGTACAATTATTCAGTGATCAGTTATAATGACAAATACCTTCTTTCTTTGATACATATTGTCTCTTTCAATCTCTACATGTTTTGAAGTTCCTTAAACAATTTCCAGGAATTATGCAGCCAGTGATTAAAAGCTAGTTCTAATGAAACAGAAATGTCTCTTTCTTTGGTGATTAGTCATTGAAGTTATAAAAAGTTTCTTTTAATTGTTAATAAGTTCAAGTTCCTTTTGTAGGTAGCATTAATACAATGATACAAATAGCAAGTATATGTGTAGCTATAAGTAAATAAGTTGGACTAAAGGTATGTCCTCTCTGTCCAATTGCTTTCAACTGCAACATCAATACAGTTATTAAGTTTTTGAGAGCAACTAGTGATCAATGTATATTCTCTCTCTCTCTCTCCCTAACTCTCAAACACACGAACACCAATACAGAGAGAAAACGATTTAGGGAACTGATTATCTACATCAAACAAGGCTAATTATCCTGAGTAGTAACTAGAACTGTAGCTTCTGGATGTTATCTCAGCGTACATTATTTTCGTCACATGCCTATCATAATTTTTGCCAAAGAATGGTCCACTGATTCACTATTTCAGCTCAGCAACTTGCGGATCAACATCTATTGGAAGATGGGTAGGGCCCATAGGACAATGGACCAGAGGTCCATCATTCCCAGTACCTTGTTTATCTCTCTTCAAAAACTACCTAAGTTCAAGATGACAGCACATTACTATTATCTTAAATATTATTATCTTTGAGTTTGACCAGCTATAAATGAATATATTAGGATACAAGTCTCTGTTGCCTAGCACATGGATTGAGCCACAAGCCCGCAGAGGAAGAATTACAATCAGTTCTTCTCTGTAAAGCATAGGCGGAAACTCATATTCTGTTCAAAAATACTTCAAAATTATTCTATATCAGAAACTAGAATTTCAATACTAATTAAATAATGTATTAGTAAAAAAGTCATTAGTAACTATGTATATGTTATGGGAGAATGAGCTGTGTATAGGTTTCAGATATAATAACTAATCCTGTTACAATTCCAAACTCGTGGTGCCATAGTTGTGAGCCAAAGGCCTAAGTGAGCATGTAAAATCCTAAAACAAATGGCGTCGCCCGGACTCGAACCGGAGACCTTCAGTGTGTTAGACTGACGTGATAACCAACTACACCACGACACCGATATGCCTTAATTTTACTATACAGTAGTTAGTTAGCTTTTGACGACAATTAAGGAAGGGGATCTATATGGCCTAATAGTGAGAGTAAAACTATTGTAACACGTGACTATCATTATCAGGCAATTAAGGAAGCAAAAACATATGAACTAGTAATGACTGCTATGCCACTTTGCATTATATTATCTAAAATTGTAGAACAAGTAGGTGGTTATGCTCATACTAACCTTTGAGTACAGATACACACTAGTTGATGGTTTGGGCTTTTGTCATGTCTGGCCAATCATACTAGCCCTTCGTAACAGGCTAACAGCTTTAAAAGAATTCTCCAAACTTCAATCATCCACAAAAAACCTGGGTCAGAAGTAAAACCATCTTAATTGTTATCAGTAAAAGAAAATGTAACTTTCTCTCTACAGCCATGGTCCACCCAACAGAGTCGGGGTTCTAGCTACTTAGGCATTCTAGTAGAGAAATAGTAGTCTACAATCTTTTCATTCTTCTGGTGTTGTTTTGTCAACATTCTTATAGATAATTGCAGTGAGCACTAAAATAAATTTCGAGCTGCTAGGACTATTCAGTAATAATTTATTTCAAGTAAGGACTCATTCTGTTGGCCTAGTTGTAAGGTTTGCTAAATAGACTGAATGTTAAAACTAATCATTGTAAGTTGTAACATCTTTAATATGTCAAACGCTTTTCCTTGTAGTAAAAAATGGGGAGTTTAACCCAAATATGTTAGGCAAAAGACCACAGTGGAAATTCTAAGAAAAGAAACAGTGCTTATGAACAATTTATCTGAACAATCTGCAGTAAAACGGATCAGTTCCTCTTCCCAAATCCCAGTATCCTAGTATGATGATCACATAACATGGCATTCAGAAGAAAGCGCACAAAAATACATAACAGTTCAATAATTTTATTCATATTTTTCTTGGAAAACCAAAGGCAGAAGATATCTGAGGGTTGTACAAACAGGCTGTAGCACTAAACCTTAGTTCTCCAGATATAGACCTAAAATTGCTTCTGTCTATGTAGTGTAACGACAATAGATGGATCAACTACACTTATGCTGCTATAATTCAAGTTTATCACGCTAAAATAGTATCCAACCTGGCTAAAGAAAGTGTACAGCTACTGTTAGTACAGAACAGAATCAAATGCAAAGACTAGCTTTGTGCTTCAATTCCACAAAGAATCTACAAACAAACCACATGGGTCCCGAGCCATCTACTCAATTAAAATGAATTTCAATTTAAGGGCCCATCTGTAGTCTATACTCTTCACCACCACTCCCTCAGATCTGCAACTCAAATCTAACTGCGCTGAACAGCTGCATTATATGTCCTTTTCTCTTTGGGGTCATCTGCATGGTTTGATACTACTCGTATAGCCATCTCACATCAGAACCAAGATTTCAGAAATACCACATTGCTTGGCCATGAACATCTCTTGCCACCTTTTGGTCCTACCATAAGGGGCCGTTTACTTTCTTATTAGTACTAGGCATGTAGCCATAGTCGACCATCAGAATATTTTTCATGACATAATTTTCATGGAGTTGAAACATGATATAAATCAACATATGTACGCTTTATAGAAAACGAAACTAAGATACCTTACTATGATTCATTGATTCCTGGTACCTCATCATTTTGATTCTAAAACCTAAGAACTAGAAGCAGACTAGAGACGGTACACAATGGTCCACGGAGCTGCTACTAATTTCTTAAAAAATGAGGATCCTTAAGCTTGTTCAATAGCATAAAAAACTGAAAATAGTAACGAACTTACCAGAAATAATAAGTATTAATGAAAGTTGTACTTCAAAAAATAAATAAAAAATGAGAGAAGCATACAAAAAGAAAACGATGAATTATGCAAGGTCCCACAAAAGATGTATAAAATACATAATTCAAATTCAAAATGTTATATAAAGACTATTTTACTCTCAAAGCAATTAAGAACGGTACACTCCTTTTTAGGAAAAAGAAAGAATCTTTATATACTTATGGGATTTATAGAGGACAAATTGAAACTTATTACTACTCTCTCCCCTACTTTATTTTTTTAGTTTGTTAAATACTTAAACATAAAAGAGAGTATGTACCTAAGGGAACTTGGCAAAATTTTAATTGATGGCTCTGATGCAGGTAAATTAGAGCACTGTCAACAAAATGTCTGATTATGGTTAATTGATTACACACATAACAAGCTGAGTTGGTAAAGTTAGTAAAAGGTACCAAAAAAAATTAGGGTTACTGAAATTCATTCCTAATTAATCATACTAAGTGACGAGAATAAGATTGAATTCAATCAAAAATGTTCTCGGAATATCCATTTAATTAACCAAAAGTCCGAATCATAGATTCAATAAAGGAAAAATGTGGGGGGAAAGTGTTGTGATCGGTCAAATTGTGCTTGTTTTAAAATTATTTTTTATTTTTAGCAAGTATCATTTAGGTTAAGATTAACGGCAAGGAGAGAGATGGAAGGGAGGGAAGATGTTACCGGCCGGCGAATGTCCGTTGAGAGCCGATGTGTTGAAAGTTGAAACTACAGCAATCAGGGGTATGGCGGGAATCAGGGGTCTTTTAGTTGCAGTTATTGCAGATGTTCATTTTCGTCTAAACGACGTCGTGTGAATACAAGATTAATTAGGAGGAGACTATACGTGTTATTTTTTGGTATATTGGGTTTGAGTTTTGAATAATATGTTTATGTTTAAAAAAAACATCAAAATTATATATGGAGAGGGTTTCTTTTCTCTTTTTAAGAGACTCTCTCCTATATCTTTTTAGCCGCGTATATTTTCTGTCCTTGTGAAATTCTTGTGGGACTTTTATTTTTATTTTTTTTTAACTTGATTTCTCTCTAGATAGAGAGTTGATTTCGTTTATGGTGATTGATAGATGATTGCACATATGTTAAATTAGATACACCAGAAGTTTGTAATTCAAATTTTATTTTGAATAGAGTAGGCATTCTCTTAATTTTATTGAATGAACGAACTATTTCTCGAAAATGAAAGAGAACCATGTGTAAATATTAAAAATACATGTGTATTGTTATCAAGATTTGTCAAAAAAAATTGAGCTTAAAATATATTATTATTATTATTAGAGGAACAAAATTCTCAGTGCCGACAAAAGAAAATCTCAAACAGAGAACCAATAAAGAATCTAAAGTTCACCCTTCCGGTAGTCAATTTGCATATTTCTATTTCAATGGGTAGTATTGAATCTGCTACGGGGTCAAATAAACTCTCCTCTCAACATGACAGTTCATGTTTAAAAGTTAATTCTAAATAAATGATATTTCATCTGTTTTAATTTATAAAATTGTTATTGACTTTTTAAAAGTCAAATTTAAACATTTTAAGCTTAAAATTAATATGAATTCATTTAATTTATATTAATACAATTATGAATATCTTAAACTACCTAAAATACTAATAGTAGGATTTGTTATTTTAAAAAATTAAATTAATCATATCAATTTAAAATTTAAAAATATTTTAAATTAATTTTTTAAAGCCAGTAGTGATCTTATGATTCGAAACGAATGAAATATTAATTAAATTCTCAATATTAAACCCTACATGGTTTATTAAACACTGAAAATAAATTTACCATGTTCACAATGCTATTTATGGAGTAAAATTCATATTAGATTCAAATTTTTTTAAAAAAATTATTGCTTAAGAGAGTATAATTTTTTAGTATAGATGAACTTAAAAATCTTATGAGCCCAATCAACCCAAGGGAGATACCGACTTTGGGCTAATAGGCCAAAGTTCTCAGTCCTAATAAGAAAGAATAGCTTGCCACTGCTTGGTACGAGGATGAAAAAAATAGTATGATTATTTTTATTTGAAGTTTAATTATGAGTAGAGAAAAAATAATATACGGATCCTATTATTTAAATTATTAATAAATTTTATTATTTTGTTATATTATTTGATACATGAGTAATAGCTATTTATTTTTAATTTAAAAAGAACTTGGTAATTTAATTGTTTACCCTAAATATATGATAATAGTTTAGTTAGATTCTTTTTATGAAAAAATATAGTTAACGAGACACATTTTGTAGGATAAAAGAGGGACTGATAAATTAACAATTTTAAAACTTTTTTTGCCCTTGAAAGAAGTCTGGGAAAATGTGATCAATGATATCCGAATACATACTTTGTATATGATAAAATTTAGAGAAAACCTCCTCTATTAGTAAAATTAAAAGATATTAAAAAAAGGAATGCCATCTTAACAAGAAACAAGAGAGTGAGCTAATTTGTATTGTACTCTTCCTAAGTGTGTTTGAAAAATAAAAAAAAAACAAGTAAAAAGGGAGTTCCATATTCCTCATCTCAAGCGGAATAAATTGATGTTTTAATTACAAATATACTAATAAAATGAGCAAGACAGGTCTTGATTATTTTTTATTTGGATGTTTAAATCTTGAAAATTTATAATTTAAATTTTATTTTTAAATAAAATAATTATTTCCCAATTTTATTATACAGTAATCACATATAACCGCTTGTAAATAATTTTATGTAATAATAGACTTATTTTTAATTATACATAGTAATTTGTATATGTGATTGAATGATCAAATGAATTTTTCTGACATTTTTTCCGGGAGCTGTCAAAAATAATACTATAAAAACAAAATAAAAATCGAAATAAACGGACGTGATAAACAAAAACAGAAGCGAGGCGATAAAAATAGAGTAGAAAAGCAATAGAAGTACAGAAAGGCCAAAAGAAGGGAAAAGGGCTGAGCTATTGGGCGAGAAGCACAAGTGTTTGTTTTACACTGAGAAACCAGAAAGAAGGCGTCAATGGCTGTAACCTCTCATTTATATAGACCAGCACCAGCTTCCACCTCTATTTCTCTATCCATTTCTTCCCATCTTCCTCGTACTCACATATTCTCTCTCCTCCCCTGCTCTGCCATTCATTCAAGCAAAGTCACCAAAAGTACTTCAAAATTCATCATCATCCATAGCCCAAGAAAAACATCTCACATCCAGATTCGGGCAATGACATCCTCGTTCGGGGCTCGTTTAGAGGAGACTGTGAAAAAGACTATTAGTGATAACCCAGTTGTTGTCTACTCAAAGACTTGGTGTTCGTGAGTACCCAATTGTGCATTCTCATAATTCTTGCGTTTTTTCTTGTTTATGATGTGAAAGATTGATTCTTTTTACAAAAAATTGAAGTTGGGTTTGTTGAGTTTGTGGTGAAGGTACTCTTCTGAGGTGAAACAATTGTTTAAGCGGCTTGGGGTTCAGCCACTAGTTATTGAATTGGATCAATTGGGTATGTTCTTTCTTTATTTTGTCATTCTATAAGGAGTAAATTAATGCTTCTGTATGCGCATTTTTATTGGGGTTGTACATGTTTCTTATGATTATCTAAGGAATAGGTAGTTGGTGACAGGCATGTGAAGCTATCATTTTGTTTAATTAAGGCTAGAGCTGCAAATAAAAAGCATCGGGATTGAGGTTTAAACATATCAGAATAAGATTGCTATACCTATCAGACCATGTTTCAAACATATTTTGATTGTAATATATATAGTGTACTATGTTATATCAGTAAATGGTGGAGCATGCGTGCTTGAGGCATCAAACCAAGCTTGATCAAGATTTAATAAGCTTGCTTGCTCGGGTTTGATGTAATGATTCCCATATCTGAAAGGACCACTAAATTAAATATGATTTCTTTTTCTTTTTCTTTTTTGATAAGTATTGAATTAAATCATTATTTATGTCATCATGGACTTGAATCAATCTTCAAGATAGTAACTGTGAATAAATCATTGTGCTTTGGAAACATGTTATTTTAATGACTTATGGTAGACAGAGTGAAAGTAGCAGATTTTATTATACTTATAGTTGTTCGTTAACTGCATACAGAGAAACTTGTATTGAATATAGAGAAAAAGTGAATAGATACTTCTATGGAAAGTAATCTAAAAGCAATGTGTTGGTAAAAGTTTGACTCTTTTTATGATTTAGGCACAGTGACGATGGAGGCAAGTAGTAGCAGTGACATGGTCTTGATGAACAAACAAATTTTAAGAGAGATATTCGAACATATCCGTTTCCTTCTAGTGATGCACAAGAAACTATAAGCCTTCTTTGTCTGAGGAGCATCTCCTCTAATATATTAACTTCAGGAAATACTAAATATATTTATATTCAATATTAAGACCAAGCTGAAGACCTAGTTTCCTATCCTAACACATTGTGCCACTTGTGGAGTAATCACAAGTTATGTAATGATGTGAAATGACTTTTTAACAGTTCTAGATAGTAGATAGGCAATGAGGAAGAATGCATGGTCCAATTCAGGATATATTTTACGGTAATTGTTTTAGTGTCCTGTTTTATAACACAAATTTGTATTAGAAATATTTCTTATATACAAAAAATTAATAGCTTAGTCAATGGCAACTAGAACATCTGTTCTACTGATGAAAAAGTAATCGAATTTCAAAGAGGTTAGTCTATGTTGATATTGGTTCAGAATGCATCATGTTTCATTTTAGTTATAAATATTATTATGTATTTAAATTAAATTCTGCACTGCAATAATTTCTCTACTATAACAAAGATGGAATCAGCAGTAATTCTTTCCTACAACTGATCATAATTTTCTGATATTTGAAAATGTATTCGCTCTCAGGTCCCCAAGGACCACAGCTGCAGAAGGTGCTGGAAAGACTGACTGGCCAGCATACTGTTCCAAATGTTTTTATTGGTAAGAGGAGCATTGTGATTGTTTTTATCCTGAAATATCAAGTATATACTTTATATATGGGTTTATTTCTTTAAGAAAGCAAACATGATAGATTATAAGGTTTTGGCAGTTTAAATCTTTAATGAAATGCACAAATTTGTTTAGAACTCGTAGTTGTGTATATGTGGTTAGCAGAAACGAAAAGTTTCAGAAGGTTTTCATTATAGAGATAGGTTCATAATAGACATAGGTAGAGTTTTTGGTCAACTAATTTCTAACTTGTAAGTTGCTTTGAACATTTTTCTATCAGCCCAAGGCTTAATATGGTTTGCAGTTGATGAATGTTATTGTGACCCATACTCTGTTTGAAAGAGAGACTTACACTTGTCCTTGGAAATATTGTACCTGGCTTCTTTGATCTTTTCCCTTCATTTTTAAGTAGTTATGTTGTTCTTGTTCCACTGTAAAAGTTTATGGGAGAGGATTCTTTCAAGGGAATGGTATTTCAGATTTTATCTATAAAAATAAAATTGCTGAAAGTTTGTCTTTTTCATGACCAGGGGCAAAACACATTGGAGGTTGTACAGGTACTATCTTATACACTGTCGTTTAAGTATGGTATTATGTTTTTAATCCTTTTTTTCCCTCTATTTTTTGTTTCATCCTCAATTCATTAGAGTTTTCTATTTTGAGATGCTGCACTCAATTTTCTCACTATTACATTAATATTGTGATACTTCCAGAAGTTCTCTTCTTGTTATTTTTATTTATTTCATGGATTATTACAAGTATTTGGTATAGGGCTTGCCATTTAACTCAATTACACTCCTAGATGATTGCATGGCTATCAAAATTATTGAAGCTGGATGTGAAAGAACTAGTGAAAAAGTTTTGATTTTAATTCATGGTGCAGATACTGTTAAGCTATACCGTAAAGGGGAACTTGAACCATTGCTGTCAGAAGCTAGTGGCGAAAAGAAAGAGAGCTAATCTTCCGAGCTTATTGTCATTTGGAGTCTCCACCTCCTTCCATCTGTTGGATGTCTTACCAAGATATCCCATATTGCCATATTTCTGTTTCTGTCAAGAAAACATATATGTTTCTATCAGAAAGAAATAATCATATATTGGTATTAAATCTTTTGCAAGTTTCAGAAGTTTTATGCATCTTCTTAATGAAACTGTATAATTCCAGTTAATGGTACTTGCTTGACGTATTTCTTGGGAACCTCGTTTGCCTCCTTTGTTGCATCAGAACCATTTTAGTCTGCCATGAATGGCTTCATAGTATCAATATGATCTACCTTGGGTAGAAATGTACTTCTTTTGTCCACTCATCACTTGGTAGGCTTTCAAATAATCATTTGTCCTTCTAGTTACAAGCTTCAACTTCTTCTTGTTGGCTTTTGACATGCAATGCAATTAGTTACTGCTGATTTTCCTTCTTCAGAAACATAGTGTCTTAAGCTTTATGAGTTTTGAGTAGCAGAAAGTGCGAAAATACCTGAAATGATTTCTCATTATTGTGAGCTTATTCTGTTTCTATTGATACAGCATTATTTTGTGGAAAATATAGAGGAACTAATTTTACTTCTGAAAAGGTCTTGTAATAATTTTACTGCATTTTAGAGTGAGAATGTTTGTTGACCCTTTGCTTTTCTAAGGCAAAAAGGTGTATAAACTGATGTTAATTTTGGGATGAATTGTAACACCCCCTTCCCAAAATAGAAAGAGAGGTTACTCATAACACAACGAAACTAAGGAAGATCACAGGGCTCTAAACCACAAAAGAATAATCTCATAATAATTCAATGTCATAAGACAAACCATAATAAATGCCACACTGGCTCAATCCACAATCTAAAATACTTATTACAACTTTAAATAAATCAATGTATTGAAACCTAACAAAATATATCAAAACTATTGGATTAAAGGAAGCTCTCGTTACACTTGCCCTTGGTCCCCACGATTACTGCCGAGAAAGAAAAACACAAAGATGAGCCAAATGCCCAAATGACGGATATAGAATACAATTAATGAACCGAAATAACTAACTCAATTTAAATGAAATGAGATGAAATGAATCAAACGAAAAGCGAACAAAACTAACACAACGAAATAGTAGAAATTTGAATCAAATGGTTGGGTGTTATTTCATACCGAGCTCAGAACAAAATAGAATATACCTTGCCACACAGGCAAGTCAAATAATGCCACACAGGCAAGTCACACCCATTGGACCGCGAATCTAATGCATGTAAAATCGGAAGGCGTGTTTGGCACAAACATTGTCAATCCGCAGAACAGAACAGAATAGAAAACTAGGGTTGACCCATACGCCTCCCACAACAAAACACCAAATGGCCAACTCCCACCGGAGCACAAAACGGAGACGCTTGTGGGTCGATCACACCGCCACGGAAGGTGTCATGCATCGGTGCCAAGAGGACATGCCTGTGGTACCCCCACAGGTGGTTATAGCTCAGGTATACCCTATGGTATTCTAACAAAAATATAATGTCACAACACATGCGACAAAATATCAACACAAAGGGGTTCTAACGTGTACATGTTAAATCGAACGAATCATCAACACACGTCTCTAAAATAATAACATGTACATCACTATGAATATCAAAATAAAATTTAGACATGATGCCCTAGTCTAAAGAATACAAATATGAATTCTAATACAACGCCAAAATAAATTTATCACAATAAATTGACAAGGGACAATTATGAGAGACAATACTAAATTTCGAAACGAATAACGAAACGAACAAATCAAAAACAAAAGAGTTTCGCTGAAAGAGTACGGAATCCGTATCTGGATTAAGCAATGTAGTACCCAAAATTCCAATAAAACTCGTTTAGACTCTCGCCGTTCAATCTAAATAATTTAATAAGATTTTATTACAATCCAATCATTAATAACATAATACTATTAAATGTATTATTAAACTTCTATAACTATGTCAATAAAATTAATTAAGTCAATATAATAAATATAACTTTAAATTAACGAAATATATAATATATATATATATGTGAGATTTACTTTCATACTCTTATCAACATAAGCATTCAAGATGGTGTATATATATATATATATATATATATATATATATATATACCTAATGAATATATACTGCCAACATCAAATGCAAAGCTTTTAAAAAATAAAAGTAATTAGATATAATAACTTAAACACGCACTTCACTTTTTCGATTGAATGAGTACTGATTTCAACGACAAAATAATAAAACGTGATCTCCTCCTTTTGCAAGTCGAACTCAATATGAAGTTTTTTTTTTTTCTCTCTCTCCCAAACTTCAGATAGGCGTATTGTTTAAGTGAATTAGGTTTAGTTATTTATTCATTAAAAAAATAGATTTTATTAATTAATATATTTATTAACTCTCCAAATTTTAATAGGATTTTAAAATTACACAATTATAAATTTGACCCACTTAATTAAAAGCCCAATTTTACCTATTTTAATTTACCCATCACTTATTATTACATTAGCAATAAAAATTAAATGATTATTTGACCCAAAATAAATGACATCCAAAATATGTTTTGAAACCAGATAATTTTATTATTTAATATTATTATTATTTTTTTTCGAATTATTACATTATTTTTCAAGAATAAGCCTTTAATTTTTCAAAGAGATCTCCGGATATTCAAGCGTATGATAATGAGACTCCTCCATCTATTAGCCTTTCAATTTTCAGAGATACGGATATTAATTTCAAGAATAGACTCCCATCTCCCGAATAGCCTCCATTTCTCCATGAATGATTTCTCCATAAAACTTTAACAAGCGGAATAGTCTTCCTCCTCATAAATTATTCTTGGCGATCCAAAATCGCGTCGGCTTGTTCCTCACAAGTATCCTCCAGAATCTTATCGAGCGGATATTTTGGAGCGGATGATAATATAACTCCTTAACAGCAACGACACATGGAACACATTATGCCGTGAGCTAGGCTAGCGGAGAGCAAAGCTAGCCATCAACCCTTTCCAAAATCTCAAATGATTATAACGTGGACTAAGCTTCCGCTAACCCAAATCCATGAATGCCCTTCCAAGGAGAAACTTTTAGAAACACGTGCTCACCGGGTTCAAATTCTAAAGTCCTCTATCTTTATCGGCATAACACTTCTGTAGTGATCGGTAGGCTTCAATTTCTCTTTAGCCATTACCTTCTCAAAGTGATTTGGACTAACTTTCGGGCCCTTACATGGCCCTTTCGTCGACCTCATCCCCACAAGTTGGTGCCCAACATTCCTACCCATCTTTGTGGCGCCCCCAAAATTAGGTATACATCACCCATCTTGGGTGGAAACACTTACATAGTGCTTTAAAACAACTTATTAACATAAGCATGGGTATGCAATCTGACATAAAGCTGTGAGTTTAAATACAAATATCATCTACTAGATATTATACAAACTCATAAAAGTCTTTATTCTGATTATTATCACCTTTATTTTACGAATAGTGAGGACTACTAATCTTATCTTGGAGGACCATCAATCGTTTCCCAGGCTTCGTCCCACTATTATCATTTCTGACGAAAATCGAAAAGGTGAGCTCATTAGCCCGGTAAGAAATATTATGACTAAGATAATGCGAGAATAAATTATCAATAGTCTTGATAATGTTAAGCGATAAATCTGATAGGCGACCGGTTTAAACTGATGACGGAATATCTGATCCATCAGAAAATAAAGTCTCCATTAAAAGAGTCAAGTAGAAAATAAGTCTCATCTTTTATTTTAAAGGTTTTTCATCACTTTGTTTATAAATTTGAGACTCGACTTTAATAAATATTTCACATCATCGAATCACCCACACTACTCTGCCCGAGGATATTCTTTTAGTATCGCGACCACAATTATTCATGCTTCTGGGCGAGAATATTTGTGTATTCATTAATAATCATGATCATGCCAACAAGCATCCATCGATGCACTTCTCTACCCAAATTTTTATCACATCATTTGTAACATTACGATCGTGATTACACCGAATAGTCTCTGTGTATACCAAGTCCATCATGCACCTGAATACAGATGACTTTCAAAAATATAAACATGAGGATGATGACAATGATATAAAATTGATAAAACAAGTTCAAAATTATTTTATCGAGGAATTATTAACGTCAAATTGTCAACGTAATCTTTTTTTGTAGAGTAAAATTCAAGAATGATCGGAAGAATATTTCCATGAAAAGATCTTTGGATGAAAGCGCAACGAATATCGAGGATATTCTACTAATTTCATGGAGTATAGAAGTCAAAGTTTTAACCAATTTGGGTATAATAAAGAATGGAATAACAAAAGAAATCACCGTGCATGCGATAAGCCTTCAGACGAGTTATTCCAATGCGAATAATAAATAACGGAACCGAGTCGGTGAAATTCACTTACAAAGCGGGATGTTCAACAGAATAATAAAAAGATGGAACCGGATCCGGTGTAAAACACACGAATAGGATATTCCAAGGAGAATAATAAAAAAGCGGAACCCGGTCGGTGTAAAACACGAGACGCAGGATGTTCAGCCAGAATAATAAAAGCGGGAACCCGTCCGGTGTAAAACACTGCGAGCTGTTCAACGCAGAATAATAATAAAAGCGGAACCAGGTCCGTGTAAAACACTACAGACAGGATGTTCCAGCGAGAATAATAGAAGAATGTCACCAAGTATAGGGTAAACCACTTATCAAAGTTATTCCAACGAGAAAAATAAGCGATGGAATAACAACAGATTCTCTTCGTGAATAAGAAAGAATAACACCCACTTACATTTGGTAGGAGATTGAATCTTTAGACGGTGTAGTAACAAAATACTCTTCTTCTTTCTCTCTTATTCTCTCTATACTTTCTCTCTATAGCTTGAATGAATTAAGTGAAAATAATGAAGCCCTAGGCCTCTATTTATAGAAGATTTCTAGCTTAGCTTTTCAATATGTGAAAAGGCGAGTGGCTTGACGATTTGGTTTGGCCTTTGTAATGTGAAAGCGACAAGTGGTTCGGCGCTTTGTGTGTGAAACGACAAGTGGTTCGGCGTCGGTAAAGGTAATTACTATTAACGAAGGTAAATACTATTGGCGAAGATAAATACTATTCACAAGGGTAATTCTTATTGACGAAGGTAATTACTTATTAACGAAGGTAAATACTATTGATTGAAGAGACTCTTAGATGATGACATATGAGCCCCCATAAAATAATCAAACTTACCACAAATCATTTTTTTTCATCAACACATATTTAATCTTTCAACAATTATTAATCATTTATAACTTGTCGTCTCAATTATTGATTTAATACTATAACATATTATACGAGATGATCTTTGTGACAATAATTGAATCAATAATATAAGAGATATGATCGTGATTCTTTATGAGCAATAATTGAGCATAAATGAGTGACTTCTTACGTAAAGATCAATAATCAATCTGAGTGTCTTCTTATCATTCTGCCAGACATCTTATTTTTACCAATAGGGTAGTTCAATGGTTTTAACGGTAACACCTCCGTAGTTATTTTTATAAAATATTTTTGTCGTTTTCTCAATCCGACAATTCCACATTAGGGGTCCACCAATGATTGAGCATTTGTGCGAATATTCCTAACAAAAGAATATTCCCATACCAAAACGAATATTTTATAACAACTTGCATACTTTTGCAAAATTTATAAATATTACCCACAACTATAACATTATATCAAATTTATTCCATAATATTCAAAAATAATATTTATAGAAAAAATTCATCTTTATTAAAAAGTCGGGTCTTACAACCTCCCTTAACATGAAATTTAAGCCCTCGAAATTAGGGTGCGTACTGTATGTCGAAGAGGTAAGGATACCTTGATTTCATTTCCGATTCTAACTCCCAAGTCATTTCCTCAACATCGTGGTTCCTCCACAAAACTTTGACTTGAGGTATAACCTTGGAGGCGTAGAATATGTTTCTTCTTATCCAAAATTTGAACAGAACCTCTTCATACGTCAAATCTTCCGCTATTTCGTCCGGTTCTAACTCAATAATATGGTTTGGGTCTTTCACATATTTACGTAACGTAGATATGTGAAAAACGATATGAACACGAGACATATTTGGCGGTAGAAAAGCGAGTCTATAGCCACGCTCCTACTCGATCGAGGATTAAAATGGACCGATGAATCGAGGGTTAAGTTTTCCTCTCTTTCCAAATCTTGTAACTCCTTTCCATGGAGCAACTCTAACAACACATGATCTCCTATATCGAATTCCACGTCCTTTCGATGAAGATCAAGATAACTCTTTTGTCGATTTTGTGAGGTTTTTATCGTTGTCGGATCGTTTGAATCTTTTTCCGTGAGTCATACGTACCAACTCGTCCTAACAACGTTGCTTCACCTACCTCATCCCAAAGATACTTTGGAGAACGACACTTTCGTCCATACAACGCTTGAATGGAGCCATGCCAATACTTGCGATAAGCATTTGTTGTGGGAAAACTCCACCAATGGTAAGAACTTGTCCCAACTCCCTTGAAATCAAGGACACAGAGTCTTAATAGATCTTCAAGAGTTTGAATAGTCCTCTCCGATTGTCCGTCCGTCTCGAGGATGATATGCCGAAATAAATCGTGAAGTCTGTGCCCATAGCTTTTTGCAAACTAACCCAAAATCGTGAAGTGAATCTTGGGTCTCGATCGTAAACTATGGATACCGCAGCGTACCATGCGATCTTACAATCTCGTTTATGTACATCTGAAGCAAGACGTTCAAGTGTATAAGTTTCTCGTTCGGTCGAAGAAATGAGCGGACTTGGTCAACCTATCAACAATGACCCAAATCGCATCAATGCCTTGAGAAACCTTAGGAAGGCCGTGATCGAAATCCATGGTAATGTGCTCCCACTTCCATTCTGAAATTTCAAGTGGTTGAATGGACCTTTTGGTACTTGATGCTCCGCTTTAACTTTCGTTGACAAGTTAGACACCTTGAGATAAACAAATATTTCTCTCTTCATATTGCTCCACCAAAATGTATGTACGAATATCACGATACATTTTGGTACTCCCGAGATGGATTGCAAATGGTGTGTTGTGTGCCTCCATCATGATATTATACTTTAAATCGTGGTCGTTAGAACACAAAATGCGGAGTTGACTCAAGTATTCCTCAAGACCCCGCTTTTTTAATAAAGATGAATTTTTTTCTATAAATATTATTTTTGAATATTATGGAATAAATTTGATATAATGTTATAGTTATGGGTAATATTTATAAATTTTGCAAAGTATGCAAGTTGTTATAAAATATTCGTTTGGTCTGGGAATATTCTTTTTGTTAGGGAATATTCGCATAAATGCTCAATCATTGGTGGACCCCACAATGTAATTATTATGGATTGAGAAAACGACAAAATATTTAATAAAAATAACGGCGGAGGTGTTACCGAATAAAAAGCTGTTGAACTACCCTATGGTAAAGAAAGTACGATGAATACGCGTAGTTGCGTAGTAGCACACTTAGATTGATTATTGATGCTTACGTGAAAGTCACACTCACCTATGCTCAATTATTGCTACAATGAATTCTTTGTGATCATATCTCTTATATTATTGATTCAATTATTGTCACAAATTATCATCTCAGATAATATGTTATAGTATTAAATCAATAATTGAGACGACAAGTTATAAATGATTAATAATTGTTGAAAGATTAAATATGTGTTGATGAAAAAAAAATGATTTGTGGTAAGTTTGATTATTTTATGGGGGGCTCATATGTCATCATCTAAGAGTCTCTTCATCGATAGTATTTACCTTCATCATAAGTAATTACCTTCGTCGATAGTAATTACCCTTGTGAATAGTATTTACCTTCGTCGATAGTATTTACCTTCGTTAATAGTAATTACCTTTACCGACGTTGAACCACTTGTCGTTTCACATTACAAAAGCGCCGAACCACTTGTCGTTTCACATTACAAAAGTCAAACCGATTCGTCAAGCCACTCACTTTTCACACTAAGGTCTTAAGCTAGAAATCTTCTATAAATAGAGGCTGAGGGCTTCATTATTTTTCACGAATTCATTCAAGCTATAGAGAGAAAGTATAGAGAGAATAAGAGAGAAAGAAGAAGAGTATTTTGTTACTACTGCTCTTCAGATATTCAATCTCCTACCAAATGTAAGTGGGTGTTATTCTTTCTTATTCATGAAGAGAATCATTATTATTCCATTGCTTATTTTTCTTGGAATAACTTTTGTATAAGTGGTTTACCCTATACTTGGTGACATTCTTCTATTATTCTCATTGGAACATCCTGTCATCGTGTGTTTTACACCGACCGGTTCCGCTCTTTATTATTATTCATTTGAACATCCATGCGTCTGTGTGTTTTACACCGGACTGGTTCCGCCTCTTTATTATTCTGTTGGAACATCCATGCATGTGTTTTACACCCGACCGGTTCCGCTTTTATTATTCTCATTGGAATATCCTATCTGTGTGTTTTACACCGGATCTCGTTCCATCTTTATTATTCTGTTGGAACATCCCGCTTCTTGTGAATTTCACCGACCGGTTCCGTTATTTATTATTACATTGGAATAACTTTTGTCTGCATGCGCCTATCGCATGCATGGTGATTTCTTTTGTTATTCCATTCTTTATTATACCCAAATGGTTAAAACTTTGACTTCTATACTCCATGAAATTAGTAGAATATCCTTGATATTTGCGTTTCATCCAAAGATATCTTTTCATGGAAATATTCTTCGATCATTCTTGAATTTTACTCTACAAAAAAAAAAGATCATGTTGACAATTTGGGCGTTAATAATTCCTGGATAAAATAATTCTTGAACTTGTTTTATTGAATTCTTATATCATTGTCATTATCCTCATGTTTATATTTTTTTGAAAGTCATCTCGGCTCTGTAGTGCATAGATGGACTTGGTATGATTATGACCGAGAGACTATTCGGTGTAATCACGACCGTAATGTTACAAATGATGTGATAAAATCCTCAAAGTAGTAGTGCATTGATGGACGATTGTTGGCATGATCATGACCATTAATGAATACACAAATATTCTCGGCCGTGAGTGCATGAATAATTGTGGTCGTGATACTAAAGAATATCCTCGGCCGTAGTGCGGGGTGTGATTCGATGATGTGAAATATTTATTAAAGTCGAGTCTCAAATATAAACAAAGTGATGAAAAACCTTTTAAAACCTAAAGATAGTAGACTTTATTTTCTACTGACTCTTTTAATGGATTGCATATTCCATTGCAGCTTAAACCGGTTGTCTATTGTATTTTATCGCTTTAACATTATTGAAGACTATTGATAATTTATTCGCATTGTCTTAGTCATAATATTTCTTACTAGGCTAGTTGAGCTCACCCTTTCTTTCACCGTTTTCTCTTGTGAAATGATAATATAAATTTGGACGAGTGGGGAAACGAGTGATGGTCCCAAGATAGCATTAGTAGTCCTCACTATTCGTAAAAATAGTGTGATAATAATCAGTAATGAGGACTTTTTATTTGAGTTTGTATAATATCTAGTAGACGATATTTGTATTTAAACTCACGCTTTATGTCGTATTGCATACACTACGCTTATGTTAATAAGTTGTTTTTAAATTACATACCATGTAAGTGTCGACCCAAGATGGGTGATGTATACCTAATTTTGGGGCGCCACATTTAGTATCGAGCTTAGGATATGATCCTCGCTAAGATGTGAGAATAGTACTAGGAGGGAGAGACGGGGAATACCTTCGCTAGTATGACCTACCTAAGTTTATGTGATATTTTATTGGTTGGTCGGAAGATAGGGATAATTTGTTACATGTCAATTAACCTTTTGTTTTGTGGCGATGTCAAAAAATGACATCCGAGAATATTGAGAATAAAGAATGGAGCGCAGCGATTGTTGATTCACCACATATCAATAATCGTGATAATGTGCATCGAGCGCGACAATCCTCATGCAAAAACAACAACACCGACCAAATGACGAATGATCAAATGTTCGGAGGCTTTATGCAATTTATCGCAACAATGAAAGCGAGCGACTCATCCCAAAACGTAAGTGGAAACACGGAAAACTCTCGGTGATACCGCTTAAACAATTTAAGGAGCTGGGACCACCGGAGTTTAAGGGAGAGCCAAAACCACTTCCGCGGAAGCATGGATAAAGCAGATTACCAAGATATTTGATGTCTTGGGATGCTCCGAGGAGCAAAGGTTCCCTTTCACGCTTTATATTCATGCGGAGAAGCGGATTCTTGGTGGGAATCGGTGAAACGTACTCAACCAAATTTATCTTCAAGATATCTTGGGAGAAGTTCCAGGAGTCATTCAACGACAAATACTTTCCGAAAGTATTCGCCACACGAAGGAGGTGGAGTTTATCAAGTTGGAACAAAACAATATGACCGTGTCGCAATACGAGGCAAAATTTGCGGAGTTATCACGGTTTAAGGCCCCACTGGTGGATAATGAAGAGAAATGGCGCGAATGTTTTAAGAGGTTTGAAGTCGGAGATACGTCAACATCTTATTTCTCATAAACCGTGTTTGTATTCGGATGTTGTAAATAGGGCTCGCTTAGTGGAGTAGCGATAATGAGTCAACGCTAACTAAAAGAGAGCGGTAAAGCAAAATTATAATACCAAATGAGAATAGTCATCGAGGCGGTGACAACAAGCGTGGAGGAATCAACGGGCGGATATGGTAACCACTTCGGTGGTAATCGGGGCAAAACAATAAGAATGGACATTTCAAGAAAAGGAGATTCAACAATGATGGAAAGACGTCAAAGACCAAAGACCCATTGTTAAGGAAGGAGAAAGACCACCTATCATATATTTTCAAATGCGGAGGAGAGGACACATCACCAAATCTGCGTCCATGCCGTCCAAAGCATGTTATAATTGTGGAAGAAAAGGTCACTTAGCTCGATTTTGTCGTTTCTGAAGACAAATTCACTAGGATGGAGGCACCAAAGGCCATCCCGGAAAATTCAAAACCCAGGTAGTGCAAGGAGAGAGCATTTGTTGTGACCTCCCAAAAGAGCAAGGAATCCGAATGAGGTCATCACGGGTAAGCTTATCATAAACTCTAATGAAGTCTATACTTTATTTGATACCTGGGATTCTACCCATTCTTTTATTTCTCCTACTTGCATCATCGATTAAATTTGACTCGAGAAATTAGACTTTGACTTATCTGTGGAAACTCAGTTGGGAGAAACCTTCATTACATCCATCGTGTATAAGTCTTGTTTGGTTCAAATCGGTACCCTCACATTACTTCGTCGATCTTATTTCATTAAAAATACTTGCATTTGACGTGATTCTGTGGATTGATTGGTTAACTACTTATCATGCAAAAAATTGATTGTTTTCGTAAGGTTTGTTAGCTTTCATATTCCTAATCAACCTATTATCGCGAATTCAAACGACCAAACCATTAAAATCAATCACGGTCATCTCAAGCCATAAAGCTATTCGTTTATTGAAAAAGCGGATGTCAAGCTTTCTTAGCTCATATCACGATTTAAATAAAAATACGCCGGTTTTAAACGATATTCCTATTGTTAATAAATTTCCGACGTATTCCCAAAGAACTTCCCGGCCTACCACCGGGCGTGAAATTGAATTTTGTATCGACCTTGAACCCGGTACAAAACCTATTTCCAAAGCCCCATATCGAATGGCTCTATTGAACTTCGTGAGTTAAAAACCCAACCGCAGAATTGTTAGACATTGGCTTTATTCTTCCTAGTACTTCTCCTTGGGGTGCTCATATTCTATTCGTGAAGAAGAAAGATGGGAGTATGCGACTTTGTATTGATTATCGGTAGTTGAATCACGTCACCATCAAAAATAGGTATCCATTGCCACGTATTGATGACCTGTTTGACGATTAACAAGGAGCCAAATTCTTTTCAAAGATTGATCTTCGTTCCCGATATCACCAATTGAAGATTAGAACCGTGACATTCCAAAGACGGCTTTTAGAACTCCGATGCGGGCATTATGAATTCCTAGTCATGTCCTTTGGATTGACTAATGCTCCTCCGCCTTCATGGATATGATGAACCGAGTATTCAAGGAATATTTAGATCACTTTGTGGTCATCTTTATTGATGACATCCTTATTTATTCCAAAAGCCGTGAAGATCATGAAGAACACTTGAGGTGACACTCCAAAAGCTTCGTGAATATAAGCTTTATGCCAAATTGAAGAAATGCGAGTTACGGCTTGAAGAAGTAGCATTCCTTGGCACGTGGTATCAAGTCATGGAATATCTGTTGACCAAAGAAAGATTGAAGCTATTCAAAGTAGAACAACTCTAAATCGATGATGAATCGAAGACGTAGCTTTCTCGGTTTAATTTGGTTATTATCGGAGATTCGTGGAAGGATTTTCTCGAATCGCTATTCCATTATTTCAAATGACTCGGAAAGATACAAAGTTCGGTTGGAGCGAAGAATGTGAGAAGAGTTTTCAAGAACTCAAGAGGAGACTTATTTCAAAGACTGCTACGACAATACCATCCGCTCGGAGGGATTTGTCATCTACAGTGATGCTTCGGGCAAAGGGTTGGGATGTGTTCTCATGCAACATGGAAAAGTAATAGCTTATGCCTCGCGACAACTCAAAGAATATGAGAGGAATTATCCTACTCATGATCTAGAGTTAGCGGTACATTTATTGTCTTCAGCACTTAAAATTTGGAGGCATTACTTGTATGGGGAGAAAGTGGAGATCTTTACTGATCATAAAAGCCTCAAATATTTCTTCACTCAAAAGGAACTCAACATGCGACAACGACGTTGGCTTGAACTGTTGAAAGATTATGATCATACCATCCAATACCATCCTGGAAAAGCGAACGTGGTAGCTGACGCATTGAGTGAAAATCATACGCAAGCACGAGTGCGATATTGTCAACGCGAAGGCCCATTTTGTGTGACTTGCAAAGGATGGAGATAGAATTAAAGACTCTGGGACGCGTGTGATGATAAGCGAGTATACGAGTAGAACCGACTTTAATTGATAAAGTTAAAGTTGCTGCAAGCTACGACACTGAAAGGTGATGCGTATGAGGAAGAAAGTGCAAGAAGGTCTTATCTTAAAGCAAGAATCGATGAAGAAGGAATACTTGAGTCAACTCCGGACTTTGTGTTCCTAACGACCGATTTAAAGTATAATATCATGATGGAGGCACACAACACACCATTTGCAATCCATCTCAGGGAGTACCAAAATGTATCATGATATTCATCATACATTTTGGTGGAGCAATATGAAGAGAGAGATAATGCTTTGTTTATCTCAAGGTGTCTAACTTGTCAACGAGTTAAAGCGGAGCATCAAGTACCAAAAGGTCCATTGCAACCACTTGAAATTCCGTGAATGGAAGTGGGAGCACATTACCATGGATTTCGTTCTGGGGCCTTCCTAAGGTTTCTCAAGGCATTGATGCGATTTGGGTCATTGTTGATAGGTTGACCAAGTCCGCTTTCATTTCTTACCGATACGAGAAACTTATACACTTGAACGTCTTGCTCAGTATGTATATAAACGAGATTGTAAGACTGCATGGTATCGCCGGTATCCATAGTTTCGATCGAGACCCAAGATTCACTTCACGATTTTGGGTTAGGTTTGCAAAAAGCTATGGGCACAGACTTACGATTTAGCTTCGGCATATCATCCTCGGGACGGACGGACAATCGGAGAGGACTATTCAAACTCTTGAAGATCTATTAAGACTCGTGTCCTTGATTTCAAGGGAGTTGGGACAAGTTCTTACCATTGGTGGAGTTTTCTTACAACAACAGCTTATCGAAGCAAGTATTGGCATGGCTCCATTCAAGGCGTTGTATGGAAGAAAGTGTCGCTCTCCAAAGATATCTTTGGGATGAGGTGGGTGAAGCAACGTTGTTGGGACCGGAGTTGGTACGTATGACTACTGGAAAAAGATTCAAACGATCCGACAACGTATAAAAACCTCACAAAATCGACAAAAGAGTTATCTTTGATCTTCATCGAAAGGACGTGGAATTCGATATAGGAGATCATGTGTTGTTAAGAGTTGCTCCATGGAAAGGAGTTACAAGATTTGGAAAGAGAGGAAACTTAACCCTCGATTCATCTGGTCCATTTTAATCCTCGATCGAGTAGGAATCGCGGCTATAGACTCGCTTTCTGCCAAATATGTCTCGTGTTCATAACGCTTTTCACATATCTATGTTACGTAAATATGTGAAAGACCCGAACCATATTATTGAGTTAGAACCCACGAAATAGCGGAAGATTTGACGTATGAAGAGGTTCCCTGTTCAAATTTTGGATAAGAAGGAACATATTCTACACTCCAAGGTTATACCTCAAGTCAAAGTTTTGTGGAGGAACCACGATGTTGAGAAATGACTTGGGAGTTAGAATCGGAAATAAAATCAAGGTATCCTTACCTCTTCGACATACCAGTACGTACCTCAATTTCGAGGGCTAAAATTTCATGAAGGGAGGTTGTAAGACCCCACTTTTTAATAAAGATGAATTTTTCTATAAATATTATTTTGAATATTATGGAATAAATTTGATATAATGTTATAGTTGTGGGTAATATTTATAAATTTTGCAAAGTATGCAAGTTGTTATAAAATATTCGTTTGGTCTGGGAATATTCTTTTTGTTAGGGAATATTCGCATACAATGCTCAATCATTGGTGGACCCCATAATGTAATTATTGCTTTGATTGAGAAAACGACAAAAATATTTTATAAAAATAACGGTACGGAGGTGTTACCGTTAAAAGCTGTTGAACTACCCGTGGTAAAAATACGATGAATACGCCAGAATTGCGTAGTAGAACTTGCGGTATTGATTATTGATGCTTACGTAAGAAGTCACTCACTATGCTCAATTATTGCTACGAGAATTCTTTGATCATATCTCTTATATTATTGATTCAATTATTGTCACAAGATCATCATCAGATAATATGTTATAGTATTAAATCAATAATTGAGACGACAAGTTATAAATGATTAATAATTGTTGAAAGATTAAATATGTGTTGATGAAAAAAAATGATTTGTGGTAAGTTTGATTATTTTATGGGGGCTCATATGTCATCATCTAAGAGTCTCTTCACAATAGTATTTACCTTCGTCGAATAGTAATTACCTTCGTCGATAGTAATTACCCTTGTGAATAGTATTTACCTTCGTCGATAGTATTTATCTTCGTTAATAGTAATTACCTTTACCAGACGTTGAACCACTTGTCGTTTCACACATTACGAGCGTCGAACCACTTGTCGTTTCACATTACAAGCGTCCAAACCAATCGTTGAGCCACTTGCCTTTTCACATCGGCGGTGCTAAGCTAGAAATCTTCTATAAATAGAGGCCTGAGGGCTTCATTATTTTTCACGAATTCATTCAAGCTATAGAGAGAGAAAAGTATAGAGAGAATAAGAGAGAAAGAAGAAGAGTATTTTGTTACTACACTTTAAGCATTCAATCTCCTACCAAATGTAAGGGTGTTATTCTTTCTTATTCATGAAGAGAACATTTGTTATTCCATTGCTTATTTTTCTGGTTGGAATAACCTTGTATACGTGGTTTACCCTATACTTGGTGACATTCTTCTATTATTCAGTTGGAACATCCTGTCTGTGTGTTTTACACCGGACCTGGTTCCGTCTTTATTATTATTCTGTTGGAACATCCTGTTTGTGTGTTTTACACCGAACCTGGTTCCGCTTTTATTATTCTGTTGGAACATCCTGCATGGTGATTTACAATTTACTGGTTCCGTCTTTATTATTCTCGTTGGAATATCCTATCGTGTGTTTTACACGGATCAGTTCCATCTTTATTATTCTATTGGAACATCCCGCTTGGTTGTGAATTTCACCCGACTGGTTCCGTTATTTATTATTCTGCTGGAATAACTCCGTCATGCGATGCTACTATCGCATGCATGGTGATTTCTTTTGTTATTCCATTCTTTATTATACCCAGTTGGTTAAAACTTTGACTTATACTCCATGAAATTAGTAGAATATCCTTGATATTTGCGTTTCATCCAAAGATCTTTTCATGGAAATATTCTTCCGATCATTCTTGAATTTTACTCTACAAAACAAAGATCATGTTGACAATTTGGACGTTAATAATTCTGGATAAAATAATTCTTGAACTTGTTTTATTGAATTCTTATATCATTGTCATCATCCTCATGTTTATATTTCTTTGAAAGTCATCTGTGGCTCAGTAGTGCATAGATGGACTTGGTATGATTATGACCGAGAGAGACTATTCGGTGTAATCATGACCGTAATGTTACACAATGATGTGATAAAAATCCTCGATGGTAGTAGTGCATTGATGGACGATTGTTGGCATGATCATGACCATTAATGAATACACAAATATTCTTGGCCCGTAGTGTATGAATAATTGTGGTCGTGATACTTAAAGAATATCCTTGGCCGTAGTAGTGCGGGGGTGATTCGATGATGTGAAATATTTATTAAAGTCGAGTCTCATTTATAAACAAAGATGATGAAAACCTTTTAAAACCTAAAAGATAGTAGACTTTTATTTTCTACTTGACTCTTTTAATGGATTGCATATTCCACTTGCGCTTAAACCGGTTTATCTCATTGTATTTTATCGCTTTAACATTATTGAAGACTATTGATAATTTATTCTGCATTATCTTAGTCATAATATTTCTTCTTGGGCTAGTTGAGCTCACCCTTTCTTTCACCGTTTCTCTTGTGAAATGATAATATAAATGGGACGAAGCCTGGGAAACGAGTGATGGTCCTGAAGATAAGATAGTAGTCCTCACTATTCTGTAAAAATAGTGTGATAATAACTGTAATGAGGACTTTTATTTGAGTTTGTATAATATCTAGTAGATTTATATTTGTATTTAAACTCACGCTTTATGTCGTATTGTACACCTACGCTTATGTTAATAAGTTGTTTTTAAATTACATACCATGTAAGTGTCGACCCAAGATGGGTGATGTATACCTAATTTTGGGGGCGCCACATTCCTTCTTCATCGATTCTTGCTTCCAGATAGCACCTTCTTGCACTTTCTTCCTCATACGCATCGGCTCCAGTGCAGAAAGCAAAGTTTTTAACTTTATCAATTAAAGTCGGTTCTACTCAGATACTCGCTTATCATCACATGCGTCCCCTCGAGTCTTTAATTCTATCTCCATCCTTTGCAAGTCACACAAAATGGGCTCTTATTGACAATATCGCACTCAGACTTGCATATGATTTTCTATTCAATGCGCCGCCACTACCACGTTCGCTTTTCCAGGATGGTATTGGATGGTATGTGTTAGGTTTGTAATATTCATGTGCGCAATCAAATTGCAAAATAATGCGGAAGCGTGTAAAAATCAGAGTTTAAAAATTTTACAAACCATATACCCGGATCATCCTTTATGCACAATTATTAATTAAACGAAAAGATAAAGAATAAAATCATACCCTTGAAGATCGAGCTTACTCAGGTACAAGTTCACCTCCAAATCTTTTCGCGTTCAATCTTGAATCCACCGGGTTTGGTTCCTTCCTTTGACCAACGTTAGCCACCCAAATGTTTGGCCTCTAGAGGTGATCCACCAAGGAAGAAAAAGATTCAAGAAGATGGGTGTTATGGCTAACCCTAGTTTTCTATCACTATAGAAAAGGCATACTCCCAACAACTTGGAATTATTACGTACTTTGTTAAAGTCAACAACCAATACCACCCATAATAAGACTCCTCTTATTTATTGATGTGGGCAACCCTCCTTAACAATTAAGAAATTAGGTTTTATTTAATTAATTAAATTCTTTTAATTAATTAGGCTCCCTAATCTTATTAGGAATAATTAATTAAACTCTTTTAATTAATTTAACCTCCTAATCTTATTAGGAATAAATGAGAGTACTTATATTAAATTAATTCCTAAACTCTTTTAGAAATTAAAATAATAATAATTGTAATAATATTAATAAGACTCCTCTTATTAATTTATATTTAATATTTCTAAAATATTAAATAATAAATATTAAGCTATTTAATTTATTCTATCACCATAGATTAAATTAAATATACATAACATATTATTACGATTATGCCATTAACTTCTTAAATAATTATTCTTCCTTTTATGGTGTGACCCTTTAGGTTCTCCATATTAAACCTATTATGAATAAATCAATTAGAATAATTCTAATCTTATTTAAATAAATAAATTAAATAATTAATTTATTTAAATAAATAATATTTATTCTACAATGGAATAAGCCTCTCCTAAATGATCAACGACTTTCCGTATAATATAGATTTCAACATTAATCATAAAAGAACCTTTGAGTAAATAGTTATCTGACAATTCAATCCTTCCACCATACAATGTCCCAATTAAATATAAGACATGGAATTCTTCGTCAAGTCTTATTTTATTTAATTATATGTATTTCGATCCTTAAATGCACAACTCAAATAATGCAAATTAGAAACTCCTTTCTAATTTCATTACGCCTTAACCAAGGACTCTTTGGGTTGTCATTTATCGAATCACATAGACATTTCTCTTCTTTTATTAGAAGTGGTAGATTCTTTATTGATCATACATTATCTCCATGTATAAACTTATTATACCCAAGCATACCCTTTGATATACCCTAAGGGTCTTAAGGAATAAGTCAAAGTATAACTCATCATACACAAGATACTATGATGATCTCAAGTCCAAGGATCACTTGTACTTACTATCACTACAGAAATTCCTATTGACAGCAAATAAAACTCCATTAGGTATTCCTTAATGAGCCACGCTCAAAGAACTTATTCTCTAATAAGCACCTACATACTTGCTTTAGTGTCTCACACAAATGATCATGAGATCAATCATCCTCATCCAACGAAAGCAAGAACGTATGTACTGAATCTATCCGGATTCACTAATCCCCAATTTAGTAATCCAATGATTGGGAACTATTTTAGTTTTTAAGCTTTCTAAGAATTTAGATCTCATTAGAATGATCATCATCATTATTCTAAAAGCATTGCTTAAAACTATGGGTTTATCACATATTATAAAACAAAGATCATGTAGATAATTAAAAGCCTTTAATAAATTAATACTTTTATTAATAAATGAATAAGATTGTTACAAAGTATATGCTTTATCATCAAACACGATTGGCTTCAGTGCATACTACTTTCAAAAGATGATCATAATCTTTCAATGATTCAAGCCAACGTCGTTGTCGCATGTTGAGTTCCTTTTGAGTGAAGAAATATTTGAGGCTTTTATGATCCGTAAGATCTCCACTTTCTCCCCATACAAGTAATGCCTCCAAATTTTAAGTGCAAAAGACAACAAATGCTAACTCTAGATCATGAGTAGGATAATTCCTCTCATATTCTTTGAGTTGTCGCGAGGCATAAAGCTATTACTTTTCCATGTTGCATGAGAACACATCCCAACCCTTTGCTCAAGCATCATTGTAGATGACAAATCCTCTCCGAGCCGATGATGGTATTGTCGAACAGGTCTTTGAAATAAGTCTCCTCTTGAGTTCTTGAAAACTCTTCTCACATTCTTCGCCTCCAACCGAACTTTGTATCTTTCCCGAGTCACCGAGTCAATGGAATAGCGATTCGAGAAAATCCTTCCACGAATCTCCGATAATAACCAAATAAACCGAGAAAGCTACGTCTTGGCCATCGATTTAGGTTGTTCCCGACTTTGAATAGCTTCAATCTTTCTTTGGGTCAACAGATATTCCATGACTTGATACCACGTGCCCAAGGAATGCTACCTTTGCCGTAACTCGCATTTCTTCAATTTGGCATAAAGCTTATATTCACGAAGCTTTTTGGAGTGTCGACCTCAAGTGTTGCTTTCATGATCTTCACGGCTTTTGGAATAAATAAGGATGTCATCAATAAAGACGACCACAAAGTGATCTAAATATTCCTTGAATACTTGGTTCATCATATCCATGAAGGTAGCAGGAGCATTAGTCAATCCAAAGGACATGACTAGGAATTCATAATGCCCGCACCGAGTTCGAAAGCCGCTTTGGAATGTCGGTGGTTCTAATCTTCAATTGGTGATATCCTAACGAAGATCAATCTTTGAAAAGAATTTGGCTCCTTGCTAATCGGGTCAAACAGTCATCAATACGTGGCAATGGATACCTATTTTGATGGTGACGTGATTCAACTCCCGATAATCAATACAAAGTCGCATACTCCCATCTTTCTTCTTCACGAATAGAGCAGAGCACCCCAAGGAGAAGTACTAGGGACGAATAAAGCCAATGTCTAACAATTCCTGCAGTTGGGTTTTAACTCCGAAGTTCAATAGAGCCATTCGATATGGGGCTTTGGAAATAGGTTTTATCTTAGGGTTCAAGATCGATACAAAATTCAATTTCACGCCTCGTGGTAGGCGGAAGTTCTTCGAGAATACGTCGAGAAATTTATTAACAATAGAATATCGTTTAAAAACCGACGTATTTTTATTTAAATTAAATCATGACATGAGCTAAGAAAGCTTGACATCCGCTTTTTCAATAAACGAATAGCTTTATGGCTTGAGATGGCCGTGATTGATTTTAATGGTTTGGTCGTTTGAATTAGCATATAATAGGTTGATTAGGAATATGAAAGCTAACAACCTTACGAAAACAATCAATTTTTGCATGATAAGTAGTTAACCAATCAATCCTCTGAATCACGCCAAATGCAAGTATTTTTAATGAAATAAGATCAACGTGTAATGTGAGGGTACCGATTTGAACCAAACAAGACTTATACACAAATGGATGTAATGAAGGTTTCTCCCAACGGAGTTTCCACAGATAAGTCAAAGTCTAATTTCTCCTGAGTCAAATTTAATCGATGATAGCGAAGTAGGAGAAATAAAAGAATGGGTAGAACCGTTATCAAATAAAGTATAGACTTCATTAGAGTTTATGATAAGCTTACCCGTGATGACCTCATTCGATTCCTTGCTCTTTGGGAGGTTACAACAAATGCTCTCCTCACAGACTAATAAGCTTTGAATTTTCCGGGATGGCCTTTGGTGCCTCCATCCTAGCTGAATTTGTCTTGATGAAACGACAAAATCAAGCTAAGTGACCTTCTCTTCCACAATTATAACATCTTTGACTGCATGACGCAGTTTGATCGATGTGTCCTCTCCTCCGCATTTGAAGCATATGATAGTGGTCTTTCTCCTTCCTTAACAATGGGTCTTTGGTCTTTGACGTCTTTCCATCATTGTTGAATCTCCTTTTCTTGAAATGTCCATTCTTATTGTTTTGGCCCCGATTACCACC
Source organism: Panax quinquefolius (assembly GCA_020205615.1). Classification (NCBI taxonomy): domain Eukaryota; kingdom Viridiplantae; phylum Streptophyta; class Magnoliopsida; order Apiales; family Araliaceae; genus Panax; species Panax quinquefolius. The sequence continues at coordinate 2,507,482 of CM035160.1, read as the reverse complement.
GAAGTGGTTACCATATCTCGCCTTTTGATTCCCTCCACGCTTGTTGTCACCGCCTCGATGACTATTCTCACCGGTATTATAATTTTGCTTACCGCTTTCTTTTTAGTTAAGTTGACTCATTATCGCGCCCCACTAATCGAGCCCTATTTACAACATCCTAATACAAACACAGCTTTATGAGAAATAAGATGTTGACGTATCTCCCGACTTCAAACCTCTTAAAAACATTCGCGCATTCTTCTCTTTCATTATCCACCAAGTGGGACGAAACCGTGATAACTCCGCAAATTTTGCCTCGTATCGCGACACTGGCCATATTGTTTTGTTCCAACTTGATAAACTCCACCTCCTTCATGTGGCGAATACTTTCGGAAAGTATTTGTCGTTGAATGACTCCCGGAACTTCTCCCAAGATATCTTCAAGACAAATTGGTTGAGTACGCTTTCTGATTCCCACCAAGAATCCGCCTCTCCGCATGAACATAAAAGGCGTAGGGAACCTTTTGCTCTCGGAGCATCCCAAGACATCAAATATCTTGGTAATCTGCTTTATCCATGCTTCCGCCGTAAGTGGTTTTGGCTCTCCCTTAAACTCCGGTGGTCCCAGCTCCTTAAATTGTTTAGCGGTGACCGCCTCGAGAGTTTTCCGTGTTTCCACCTACGTTTTGGGCAGAGTCGCTCTCGCTCTTCTTTGTTGCATAAATTGCATAAAGCCTCCGAACATTTGATCATTCGTTATTTGGTCGTGTGTTGTTGTTTGCGTGAGGATTATCGCCTTCGATGCACATTATCCTCGATTATTGATATGTGGTGAATCAACAATCGCTACGCTGCCCTCCATATTCTCAATATTCTCGGATGTCATTTTCGAGATCGCCACAAAACAAAAGGTTAATTGACATGTAACAAATTATCCCTATCTTCCGACCAACCAATAAAATATCACATAAACTTAGGTAGGTCATACTAGCAAGGTATTCCCCGTCTCTCCCCTCCTAGTACTATTCTCACATCTTAGCTGAGGATCATATCCCTAAGCTCGATACCAACCGTGACGCCCCCAAAATTAGTATACATCACCCATCTTGGGTGTTCCATACTTACATACATGGTATGTAATTTAAAAACAACTTATTAACATAAGCGTAAATGTACAATACGACATAAACTGTGAGTTTAAATACAAATATCGCTCTACTAGATATTATACAAACTCAAATAAAAAGTCCTCATTACGATTATTATCACACTATATTTTACTGTAATAGTGAGGACTACTAATGCTATCTTCGTGACCATCACTCGCTTCCCATTCGTCCCAAAATATATTATCATTTCAAGAAGAAACGGTGAAAGAAAGGGTGGTGAGCTCAACTAGCCCGAAGAAGAAATATTATGACTAAGATAATGCGTAATAAATTATCAATAGTCTTCAATAATGTTAAACCGATAAAATACAATAGATGACCAGGTTTAATCATAGGTGAATATCGCAATCCATTAAAAGAGTCAAGTAGAAAATAAAGTCTACTATCTTTTAGGTTTTAAAAGGTTTTTCATCATTTGTTTATAAATGAGACTCGAATTTTAATAAATATTTCACATCATCGAATCACCCCCACGCACTACTCGGCCAAGGATATCCTTTAGTATCACGACCACAATTATTCATGCCTACTGGGCGAGAATATTTGTGTATTCATTAATGGTCATGATCATGCCAACAATCATCCATCAATGCACTACTACCAATCGAGGATTTTTATCACATCATTTGTAACATTACGGTCATGATTACAATCGAATAGTCTCTCAGTCATAATCATACCAAGTCCATCTATGCACTACTGAACCCACGGATGACTTTCAAAAAATATAAACATGAGGATGATGACAATGATATAAGAATTCAATAAAACAAGTTCAAGAATTATTTTATCCAGAATTATTAACGTCAAATTGTCAACATGTGATATCTTTGTTTTGTAGAGTAAAATTCAAGAATGATCGGGAAGAATATTTCCATGAAAAGATCTTTGGATGAAACGCAAATATCAAGGATATTCTACTAATTTCATGGAGTATAGAAGTCAAAGTTTTAACCAACCGGGTATAATAAAGAATGGAATAACAAAAGAAATCACCGTACGCGTGCGATAATCAAGATTGCACGTGTTATTCCAACGTAATAATAAATAACGGAACCAGTCGTGAAATTCACAAGCGAGGATGTTCCAATAGAATAATAAAGATGGAACCCGGATCCGGTAAAAACACACGTATAGGATATTCCAACAGAATAATAAAGATTTTAACCAGTCCTGTTAAAACACACGCATGAGCAAGGATGTTCCAATGTAATAATAATAAAGACGGAACCGTGTCCTTGTAAAAAACACGTGAGCAGGATGTTCCAACAGAATAATAGAAGAATGTCACCAAGTATAGGGTAAACCACTTATACTGAGGTTATTCCAATGTAAAAATAAGCAATGGAATAACAACAGCTCTCTTCTATGAATAAGAAAGAATAACACCCCTTACATTTGGTAGGAGATTGAATATCGCAGCGGTGTAGTAACAAAATACTCTTCTTCTTTCTCTCTTATTCTCTCTATACTTTCTCTCTCTATAGCTTGAATGAATTAAGTGAAAATAATGAAGCCCTAGGCCTCTATTTATAGAAGATTTCTAGCTTAGCACCTTAGTGTGAAAAGGCAAGTGGCTTGTTGGTTTTGGCGCTTTTAGAATGTGAAACGACAAGTGGTTCGACTTTGTAATGTGAAAAGCGACAAGTGGTTCGACGTCTGGTAAAGGTAATTACTATTAACGAAGGTAAATACTATCGACGAAGGTAAATACTATTCACAAGGGTAATTACTATTAGCGAAGGTAATTACTATTGACGAAGGTAAATACTATTGACGAAGAGACTCTTAGATGATGACATATAGAGCCCCCGTAAAATAATCAAACTTACCACAAATCATTTTTTTCATCAACACATATTTAATCTTTCAACAATTATTAATCATTTATAACTTGTCGTCTCAATTATTGATTTAATACTATAACATATTATCTGATGATAACGTGACAATAATTGAATCAATAATATAAGATATATGATCACAGAATTCTTGTAGCAATAATTGAAAGCATAATTGAAGTGACTTCTTACGTAAGCATCAATAATCAATACCGCAGTGTATTACTACGCAACTACGCCAGACATCGTATTTTTGTACTTTTACCACCGTAGTTCAACAGTTTTAACGGTAACACCTCCGTAGTTATTTTTATAAAATATTTTGTCATTTTCTCAATCCGATAATAATTACATTTGTGGGTCCACCAATGATTGAGCATTTGTCACGAATATTCCCTAACAAAAAGAATATTCCCCACCAAACGAATATTTTATAACAACTTGCATACTTTGCAAAATTTATAAATATTACCCACAACTATAACATTATATCAAATTTATTCCATAATATTCAAAAATAATATTTATAGAAAAAATTCATCTTTATTAAAAAGTGAGGGTCTTACATATCTGATGCCTCAAATGGGGCCATTCCAATACTTGCGTGCCATTTGTTGTTGTAAGAAACTCAACTAAGCTCAAATAGTCATCCCAATTACACGACCACCAAGTGCAAGACAAGACCTCAACATGTCCTCCAACGTCCTCGGTAGTCCTTTCGATTGCCCATCATTTCTTGGATGAAAAGAAATCTTCAAGTTGGTAAGAGTACCCCAAGCTCGTTGAAAACCTTTCCAAAACCTTGAAGTGAACCGGGGTCCCGATCTCAAACAATGACACCGGAGTACCATGAAGTCTTACAATCTCCTCTTTGAAAGATATGTGCCAATCTATCCACCGAGTAACCCTTATGGATAGCCAAAAGTGTGCCGATTTGGTCAACCGGGTCCACCACTACCCAAATGGCATCATTCTTCCCGAAAGTCTTGACAAACCAAATCCACAAAATCCATCGTGATATCCTCCCACTTCCACACCGGAATGTCTAACTGTGCAACAAGCCACTAGCTCGTTGATGTTCTATCTTCACTTCGTCGAGTGTGAGGCACTTCCCAACATATCACCACATCTCGTTTCATCCCATTCCACCAAAAATTCCTCTTCAAATCCCTATACATCTTTGTAGAACTGGATGAATTGAAAATGGCGAACTATGAACCTCGATAACACAGACCTCTCGAATGATTGGATCCGATGGTACACACAACCGCTCACCCAACCAAATCACACCATGGTCATCAATACGAAACTTGGACTGCTGCTTGCCTCCTCTAGATTCTGCGTCATACTCCACAACTCCCCATCTTTTTTTTGAGCTTCTTTGACCCACGAGATAAGAGAGGGCTCCACTCTCATACCCGCCAAATGCCCATCTGAACCTCGTACATACAACTCCAACTCGATCCGCTCCATATCTCGAATAAGTTGAGGTTGTGTAATAAGGGTCTTACACTCCTCAACTCTTTCTTTGGAGAGCATCTGCAACCACATTTGCCTTCCCCAGGATGATCTTTGAATCCTCGCATCATAATCTTTTAGAAGCTCCAACCAACGCCTCGCCTCATATTAAGCTCCTTCGAGTGAAAATGTATTTAAGACTTTTGTGATCGGTGAAGATATCACAAGTCTCTCCATACAAATAGTGCCTCCAAATCTTTAAGGCAAAGATCACCATTGCCTGACTCCAAATCATGTGTGGGGTAGTTCACCTCATAAGGTTTAAGTCAGTCTAGAAGCATAAGCAATCACCTTACTGTGTTGCATCAAAACACACCCCAAGCCCTTCTTAGAAGCATCACTATAAATCTGGTACCTCCTCCTATCCCACAACCAAGCATGCAAGTATAGGAGTCATCACGAGTCGTTTCTTCAATTTCCTCGAAACTCTTCTCCCGCCCTCATTCCACACAAACTTGGCGCCTTTCTCATCAATCGAGTCAATGGCAAAGCGAGTAAGGAAAATCCTTCCACAAACCGCCTATAATACCACCGCCAAACCCAAGAAACTCCTAATCTCATCACCGTAGTGAGTCTTGGCCATTTAGTGATAGCCTCAACCTTCGCAGGATCCACCTTAATGCCTTCGGTGAAAACAACGTGGCCCAAAAAATGCAACCCGCTCCAACCAAAACTCGCGTTTAGAGAATTTAGCATACAATTTCTCTTTCGCAAAATCCCTAACAACGTTTGTGCGAAGATGCTCCTCATACTCTTCCTTGAGACTTGGAGTAAACTAAAATATCATCAATAAAGACAATGACAAATTGGTCTAAGTACTCTCTGAACACCGATTCATCAAATCCATAAACACCGCTGGAACGTTAGTCACACCGAAAGGCATCACCGAAACTTCGTAATGCCCATATCGAGTAATGGTGCCGTCTTAGGGGATATCCTCATCCTCACTCTCAATCGATGATGATAGCAGACCTCAAGTCTATCTTGAAAAATATTTCGCCCTGAAGTTGGTCAAACAAGTCATCAATCCTTGGCAATGGATACCGATTCCTGATGGTGATCTTGTTCAACTCTCTGTAGTCTATACACAGCCTCATAGACCCATCCTTCTTCTTCACAAACAAGACTGGAGCACCCCACGGTGAAACACTCGGGTGAATTACACCACGATCTAATAGTTCCTGCAATTGCTCCTTTAACTCCTGCAACTCCAACGGTGCCATCCGATACGGCGCCTTAGAAATAGGCTCATGACTAGAACAAGCTCAATAAAGAAATTCCACTTCCATTGCGGTGGCAACCCTGACAACTCCTCAGGAAACACATCGAAAAAGTCACGGACAATCGGAACATCCTCAATACGAGACTCACTCTTAGAGGTATCTTTCACAAATGCCAAATACCCATCACAACCCTTTGCCACTAACTTTCCAGCCTTCAAAGCTGAAATTAACTTCACCACTTACTCTACCGAGGACCTGATACATACAATTCGGAGACTTCACATCTCCAAATATAACCTTCTTCGTCTGACAATCAATAGTGGCTTGGTGTTTATCCAACCACTCCATCCCAAGAATGACATCAAAATCGTGCATACACATCGGGAAGAAGATTAACGCTACGGATCTTATCCCCAAAACTTATCGGACACCCTTGATACAAATCGAAATAACAATGAAGTCCCCATCGAGGTAGCAATAGACATCACAGAATCTAAAGACCGAGATGGCACGTCCAATCTTAGAAACAAAAGACCGAAAACAACAACGGAATGAGTAGAACTCAGTATCAAATAAAATAGAAGCCTCGCGATTACCAACTAAAAGAGTGCGAAACAATACACAGCACTCCTCACCGATTATATGTCAAGGCAAATACCGACCACCACGATGACCTCCATTGCCACCATTATCACCACCACCTCCACCATTTTTGCGTGGGCCCCAAGTCAATCCCTAGCAATATGACCCATCCGTCCACACAAAAAAGCATGCACGGTGAGTCTGTGCTTCGCCTTTCCGGATGATTTGCCCCACAAGTAGCACGAGGAGTTATCAAAATTAGATTCGGGTTACCCCACCAATCGGTCCCGGATAACGACCACGATTTTGCCCTGAGACGATTCTGTCCTCTTGACGATTTTGTCCGTACCAAGGTAAATGGTGGCGACGATTTTGCCGCTTCTTGAGGAGGCATCTGCCGATAACCGCATTACGATTACGCCACGCCATCGCCTCTTTGCCACCACGATTCTGTTCAACCGCCACCTTGACTTCTCCCATGCTTTGATCAAGCTTGACCTGCTGGTCATCTCTCATCCCTCTTTCGACTCTCCTACGGTTTAGAAGACCAAAGTCCTGTCGCTCCATCTCAATATTTTTGGCCGCGATTGGCCATCACGACACGTCTGAAACTTGTTGTTAATAAGATCTTTGGCGATACCTATAATGAATCCGCCACTTGACGTCTCACTTTGTTCCGCTGCGGTCCTGCTTTGAGGTTCCCGCAAATCTCGCCACTGGTAAACCTCTCGTCATGAAGTCCGTGATGGACTCATCATCTTTCTGTCGAATGGACGGATAGTCTACAACATAGTCCTCTTTATCGGTAAATTTGAAGTATCTGCTTGATAGAAGACCTCACAAAACTTCGCCTGACTAAGTGTCTCAACATAGCCATCACCCTTTGTCGTTTTCAACGCTTTCCACCACCTCTGTTCATCCCTTCCACTTTGTAAACGCAAGCAATACTCTCTGATTATCCAAGCACCCCAATACATCAAAAATCTTCTTTGGGTGAGCAATCCAATTCTGCATCAATTGGAGTTGAGCTGAATCAAGGATCGTGGTTTCGCTTGAAACCTTTCCAACCACACGTATACATTGGAACCCCCTGCGACCGCGGCCAACTGTCAGCATTCCCTTCTCAACGTTTGTCAGGACCATTATTTCCGGGTTCTCTCTGCCAGAAATTTACGGTGGCAATTTATTTGCATTACTGTACCACTTCATGCAACCAAGCGAGGTAAAGCTTGGTTCATTTGCTGATTCACCAAGGTAGCCAATTGAGCATTAATCGATCATTAGGTTGCTTTCATTGGACCGAATTTCACCTCTTCCCTATTGTTATCTACGCCTCCCAAAGAACTCTGGTTGATCTTGAGCCATCTAAGAAAGAGATCACGAATATAAACAAAGAAGATTAGAGACAAATTTGAATATAGCGGATATGATAGCTGAACAGAAAATCAAACAGAACAAAAATCTAACCCAGAAGTTTACCCATAACTCACAGGTCAAACCTAAATAGGTTTTCTACAAGAAAGAACCTGGCTCTGATACCAACTCTGTAACACCCCCTTCCCAAAATAGAAAAAGAGGTTACTCATAACACAACGAAACTAAGGAAGATCACAGGGCTCTAAACCACAAAAGAATAATCTCATAATAATTCAATGTCATAAGACAAACCATAATAAATGTCACACTGGCTCAATCCACAATCTAAAATACTTATTACAACTTTAAATAAATCAATGTATTGAAACCTAACAAAATATATCAAAACTATTGGATTAAAGGAAGCTCGTCACACTTGCCCTTGGTCCCCTGATTACTTAGGAAGAAAAACACGGCATGAGCCAAATGCCCAATGACGGATATAAATACAATTAATGAACCAAAATAACTAACTCAATTTAAATGAAATGAGATGAAATGAACTGAAACGAAACTAAACGAACAAAACTAACACAACGAAATAGTAAAATTTGGATAAAATGGTGAGTGTTGTTTCATCACCGAGCTCGAAACAAAATAGAATATACCTTGCCACACGCGTAAGTCAAATAATGCCACACGAGCAAATCACATAATGCCACATACTGTAAGTCACACCCATTGGACCGCGAATCCAATGTATGTAAAATCGGGCGTGTTTGGCACAAACATCACCAATCCGCGAGCGATGCAATGAATAGAAAACTAGGGTTAACCCATACGCCTCCCACAACAAAACACCAAATGGCCAACTCCCACCGGAGCACAAAAGCGGAGACGTCGTGGGTGATCACACCGCCACGGAAGGTGTCATGTGCCTCGGTGCCAAGAGAACATGCACATGGTACCCCAGGTGGTTATAGCTCGGTATACCCTATGGTATTCTAACAAAAATATAATGTCACAACACATGCGACAAAATATCAACACAAATGGGTTCTAACGTATGCATATTTAAATCGAGCGAATCATCAACACACGTCTCTAAAAATAATAACATGTACATCACTATGAATATCAAAATAAAATTTAGACATGATGCCTGATCTAAAGAATACAAATATGAATTCTAATACAACGCCAAAATAAATTTATCACAATAAATTGACAAGGACAATTATGAGAGAGATGATACTAAATTTGAAACGAATAACGAAAACGAACAAATCAAAAACAAAAGAGTTTATTTGAAAAGTGCGAATCCGCATACTGGATTAAGCAATGTAATACCCAAAATTCCAATAAAACTCGTTTAGACTCTCGTTGCTCAATCTAAATAATTTAATAAGATTTTATTACAATCCAATCATTAATAACATAATACTATTAAATGTATTATTAAACTTCTATAACTATGTCAATAAAATTAATTAAGTCAATATAATAAATATAACTTTAAATTAACGAAATATATATATATATATATATGAGATTTTTACTTTGCAGCTTCTTCACGCTATGCAAGCATTAATATGGTGTATATATATATATATATATAACCTAATGAATATATACCACTTGACATCAAATGCAAAGCTTTTAAAAAAATAAAAGTAATTAGTATATAATAACTTAAACACGCACTTCATTTGTTTTCGATTGAATGAGTACCTGATTTCACTGACAAAATAATAAAACTGTGATCTCCTCCTTTTGCAAGTCAGAACTCAGCCGCAAGTTTTTTTTTTTTTTTTTTCTCTCCCAAACTCGTATTAGGCGTATTGTTTAAGTGAATTAGGTTTAGTTATTTATTCATTAAAAAAAATAGATTTTATTAATTAATATATTTATTAACTCTCCAAATTTTAATAGGATTTTAAAATTACACAATTATAAATTTGACCCACTTAATTAAAAGCCCAATTTTACCTATTTAATTTACCCATCACTTATTATTACATTAGCCTACAAAATTAAATAATTATTTTGACCCAAAATAAATGACATCCAAAAATATATTTTAAAATCAGGTAATTTTATTATTTAATATTATTATTATTTTTTTCGGGTATTACATGAATCCTCCTAGGAAACAGAAACATAGTGTTTGAGAAAATTGATTATTTTCTTTTTAACTGTAAGATAATACTATAATGCAGAACATATTCCAGGGCTGCTATGCTTGCCAACTCATTATCAAAAGTAGAATCACTCAAGGTACCTCTTTTACTCCCTCCTGTAAAAGGAAGACAAATGTTTTTTGTATCAGTTGGGTATTGTGGCATGGCGTTTTATTTCCCTGCATAGCTTCATAAGCATAACTTTTCCTGCGGGTGTATTTGCCGGCCGTGAGCAAAGTTTAGTTTCTCTCAGAGGCATGCTAGTCTTTAGTTTCATCGCTGAGAAATGTAGTGGCAAAGATTATTTAATGTTTTTCTCTCTCTTTAAAATACTGTATATCTCAGGAATTAGTTCAACAGAGTCGAAACACTGATGTGTTATTTAATTTTATATTTTTTTGAGCATTTATATGAATAATGTAACATGATATACATTTCAAAATTGCATAGAAAATGTTGCTGGAACACAAACTCAACAGTGGTGGTGGTGGTGGGGGGGGGGGGGGGGGAATAAATTAGTTGGATATTAAGCGACTCATATCTACATGAAATTGACATTAAAATATCCTCAGCCTTGTTTAATTTCTTGTTATCCAAACATTAGGGGTAGAAATTACTATATGAATAGGGAACATCCAGCCCCCTTAAGACTATTACTATAGAGGAGTTCAAAATGAGAGCAGTGTGGTACATAATGATAGAGAGAAGTTGATATATATAGCATAAGAATACATAAATTACAACATAATCACACACAAAAGCAAGCATCCCTATTCCCTAATTAGACTTCTTGGATCTCATCCAATGCATAGTTGTTTGTAGATACATTGGCATAATTCACTTTGTCGAACCTAACAACAACTGGGTAGCGACTTTTTGGGTCCTGCACATTACAAAAAAACAACATTAATATCAACATAGTTTTGTTTTGATAATTTGATTAGGAAATTGAGATGTTTTGGCCATATTTCAATGATGATTTAGTTTTCTTGAAAACATAATCATTTTTTTTTATTTTATTTTTTGGATTTCTCGACCATTATGATATAAGAAGAGAGGAGAGGGAGGGAGGGAAATTATATTACCTGATCAACAGCTACAACTGATCCGACACCTTTGTACCAGTAAGACTCCTTCCTAAGAATCTTCACCTGTGCAAAGAAACAAAATCAAAATTTGACCACTACATGTTATGATGTTACTTGTTGGAAAATTATAAACACAGAATATCAAATACAGCTCAACCAATTTCGGAGCTCCCGATGTTTGTTTTATCAATACTACTTTGGCAACAAAATGATGAGAAGATTCCAAATATGCGGTGGGTATTGAGGCGGGGGCGGGGAGGGGAAAAGGACTTACTTTAGTTCCTCTCTTGGGGCCAATCGGAGGTGGCTTGGCGACAGGAGCAGCTTTAGCTTCTTCTGTGACGGTGGTGGCTGCCGGTGGCGCCGCGTCTTCAGCCGCCCGTACCACCAGCCTGCTGCCATTGTTCCTTGAAGGAGGGAAGGATACCATAGTGACCATTCTGGCTGTGTTATTGGGGGTGACAACATTTGGTGTCACCACAAATCCACAAGCAGCTGATGCCATGCTGCAGCTACCCATACTGCTGCTCTCTTTCTTTGCTTGAAAAGAATTAAAATTATAGGAAGAAGATAAGGCTAAAGAAGGAAGTTGAGCAAAAACTAAAATGGTTGAAGAAATATTTTGAGAGGCTTTGAATGAATGGAATATCTTTTTCCTGGACGAAGAAGATGATCAGTTTCCAATTGCTTCAACCAATAGAATCCTCCCATCTATGTACCATATCCCATTCTTTTGGATAATGTTGTCATCTTCCTTATTTTTGTCATTAACTACCCAAATTCACATTTCTATCACCCAAACATAAAAAGTTTATTCCGTGAGCCCAGGGATTTAGTCTTAATATGGTAGTGGCCCAAATATATGGAGCTGGATTTTGAATATCTTAGTCCTAGGTCGTAGCCCAACGAGCAACGCACAGAAAAGCCCATAACGAATGTTCAGTGTTACCTGACTCCACCCACCACCTCTCTACTACTTCTCCCTTCAGGCTTCATACATATGTAACTTAAATATTTTATTTTATTTACAATTTTATTAATTATAAATTATTTATTTTTTATTAGATTGGTTGAACCCTGACCTGACTATTGACTACTGACTACTTCATGCATGTCCATACAGGACCGGCCCTGGGCTAAAACCCAAGGTGTCTGGGCTTTAGGCCCAAAAATTTTTAGGGCCCCCTAAATATATTGGTCCGATAATATTAGACTATTAGTCTCCTTCAAATCACGTTCGTCTCTTAACTCCTTCAGGCTTCAGTCCTTCACAATTGCTGCGTTATCTCCGACTCTCCCTCATCTCAGTATCTCTGACTCGACGAGTGGGCGACTCTCCTTCAACCACTTCACACAAATACTTCATCTCCTTCACACAAATCAATCAATCTGAAAAGTAAATAATCAATCTTCTCCGGCAGACTTCGTCTCCTTCAATTTCAGGTATTAATTCTATTTTTAGGGTTTTAAAATTAATTGTTTTGTTTATGAAATTTAGAACCATTGTTTAATTTAATTGGGCTTAATTGATGACTGATTGAGTAGATTTGTTTATGCTACTGTGGATTTTTTTTTTTTTTGAATGCTATTGGGTATTGATGAGTTGATGACTACTGTGGATTTTTGAATGCTATTGTGGTTAGTAGCAGTTTTAATTTTAACATAGCTGAAAATTTTAATTTAGAAGATGAATAAGAAAACAGAATCAGTAGAAATATCCAAGTGATAAAATTCAGAAATAGGCTCAAATTGTTGCCTAAATTATTTAAATTGTTAAAGTAATTACCACAGTTTTGATGATATTCAAATTACTGTTATCCATTATTCATATTAGTATAATAATAATTTAAAATTTTTGAAAGTTAAATATAATTGTTTTTTCTTAGGAGAAAATTTTGAATATTATGTCACTTTCTAGTTTTTTTTGTTGTTGTAAAAAGTGACTAATTTTGGATTCTTTTATAAAAAAAATGGACTCTTGTTTTAGGGGGAGGGGGGGTAGGATCAAAAATTATACATGTAAAGTTGCACCTGTTTAGAGGCTCAGGATCCGAGAGCAGCATTAAACTAGCAAGTAATTCTGCTATGTATGTAGAGTTGCACCTGCCTTATCAGTTGCTTAAATTGTTGAGCATGTTTTGGAAAAAATGGACTAGCCATGAACATAACCATTTTCTATTGCTTAAACAAACTATGTATCTGCTCTTTGATGGTGACCAAATCATTCTCCATATACTCTTGTTTCTTTACGAGCCCCTGAACTTCCAATTTAAGTTGGTTCTGATCAACCCTTAGATTTTCTAGGTGTGCCTCATTAATGCTTTTGTATTGATCCTTTTTTGTTCAGTAAAAGTTCTTCGTTTTTTTATGTCTATCTTAATAGCAATTCGCAAAAGACCCATTTTATTGTTGTTCGCTTTAGGCCCTTCAAAACTCAGGGCCAACCCTGTGTCCATACTATTATAATTATTTGCAAATCTTCCGAAAGGTGCATTAGAACCATAAGAAAGTCATTCCTTCCGAATCCCTTGTACAGATTTCTTTAGCATATTTGAAATGAAATGAGGTGATGTGACCGATTAACCCAACTGCAATTTAACAAGTTATTAAGTTAGTGTGGAATAAGTTAAACAAACAAAACAAGTCATTTTCATCTCGCATGTGCCTTCTACATTTTATATGGCCCGTACATAAAGAAGAAAGGATTTGTTTTGTCTAGTGGCCTGGCCCATGAAGAGTGAATGACTTATAAGCTGGTCAGATTAATTTTTAAATCATTTATTATTATTTTTTTGTTTATGAATGACTTATTTTTCTACTTTTAAGTTAATTTGGCGAAATAAAATGTCTATTTTACTCCTTTTTTTATGAACATCTTTTTTAGTAATCTTCCATTTAATTTTAACTTATAAGTTATTATGAGCCGAACATATTCCTAACTTATTTTAACTTAATTTATAACTTATAAGTCAAATTATATACCTACGACTCAATTAGGCATACCAATCGGGTTATACGAGTCGAGTTTAAGTTGTTTAGGCTCAGTCCATTTTAAATTTATCGAGTTCGAGCTTCACTCATTCGAGCTATACTAAAAAAAAGTTGGGTTAAGCCCGTATTAAATTATAAAATTATTTATATTAACTCCTAGACCTAAAATTATATAATTTAAAGTAATTTAAAATATTTGGCATACGTCATTTTTTTTACTAATCAATTTAAATTAACATAAATAAGCTATTTTATAAGCATTGTTGTATTTATTACTTTTAATATTTAATAAGCTATTTTATAAGCATGTTATCTAATTTTTAGTTAAGAATACTACATATAAATATAAATCAAGAGAGAAATATGTAATAATATTCATATGTAATTGGAAATATCATATTCATATCTATTTCAAGTGTTCAACAAGTAGGAGTAGGAGTAGGAGTAGGAGTTGGGGTTGGAGTAGGTAATCAATTCTAGACTTTTATTTTAAATTCAATTACTACTAATACTACTACTATTTTTACGCAACTCTAACACCCCGTACATAATTATGAGCTGTTGAGGTATTAGAAAGAGTTGTTGCCTGGTTGGTTGGGCAGCAGCAGTAAGGGGTCCATTGTTTCGAGGAAATTGCCAAAACAATTCCTGATTTGGTTTACGTAGTCAACATCAACATCATCATCATTTAAAAAGAAGTAATACTAATATATATATATATATATATATATATATTTACAAAATGAATTAATTTATAATTTACATCAAATTTGATTGAATTATCATTTCATTTTATATGAAGTGGTTAGCATCAAATTTATTTTTAAGTATGTTGGTCAATTGGCCAATAGAGTGTTGACACACAAGTAAAGTTTTATGTGTGTCAGTATTTTATTGGTCAATTAATCAATTTACCAAAAAATAAACTTCATGCTAATCGGATCGCATTTTATACTGTTAGTATACGTCCTTGCATATCTCCTTCTTTCTTTTTGTAGCACAATATTTATAATAAAATAATCTTTCAGAGTTTAACTGAATACTTAACAAATGAAAGAATAATTAGAACTAATGTCATGTGTGTTACGTAAAGCAACATGAACATGGAGTTAGAAGAAATATATATTCCCATGACTCCGGCACTACGTGTACGGTAAAATTTATTTTAAATTTTGGATGGTCCAGATAATTTATTAAGGTGAACGAAAAATTCAAAATCAATTATATTTTGTTAGATAGATACATATACATATATATAATTGTGGTGGTGATGATGTGGTAGTTTTGTGACGCCCCCAAAATAGGTATACAACACCCATTGTGAGTCGCCAAATACATTGTACAGAAATAACTACAACTTTATTAATACAACATAAAAATTGTGAGTTTAAATACAAATATTGTCATCTAGACAATATCCACACTCAAATAAGTCCTCATTATAATTATTAATACACTATTTTACGAATAGTGAGAACTACTAGAAACAACTTCTAGAACCATCATTCCACACCCCGTACTATCTAAGCTACATTCTCGCCTCCGGAGAAGAAAAATGGAACAACGAGGAAAAGGGTGAGCTCCAAATTTCAGCTAAAGAAAGAACATTATGACTAAGATAATATAGAACAAATTATCGTTAGTTCTCAACAGAGAAAAAATCTAATAGAATACAATAGAAACCGGTTTTAAATCAATCTTCGCAATGAAATAATAATTCATTAGAAGAGTTAAGTAGAGAATGCAAACTACTATCTTCTATATATGAATTTAAAAGTTCATCATCGATATTTTATCCCCGTAACATCAATCAATATATATCTGGAATCAAATATTCATCTTTTGCTACAGCCAAAGATATTCATCACTTAATCATGTTCATCTAAACACACTGCTCATCTTTTGCACTTTCTGGGCAAAGATATTAATCGATCGATCGTATTTCATCTCAACAACCTGCTCATCTTCAGACTGGCCAAAAGATATTCATCAAGAAATCATTCATCTTTGCACTACTGGCCAAAGATATTCAATTATATCATCATTTAGGACTGAGGATGATGAAAAATATTTTAAAGAAAACGAATCCAGTGAAACAAAAAAACAAGTATTAAGAATTCGTACTTTAAATAATCCAAGTTCAAAAATACTTCATAAATAACCAGAGTTGAGTAAAATTCAGGAATGAAGACCAAAACATGGATAAAATCAAAGATAGGAATCATAACAAACAATCTTGGACACAGAAAAGAAAATTTAATTTTTCAGTGAATAGTATCGTATTCGTGAATAATGTCGATATCGTGAATATTACAGAGTATCGTGAATAAGAATTCTAACCTCAAAAGATAGAAATTTCACAAAAAAAACATCATCACGCTTTGTGAATAGTACTAAATGAATAGTAACTCGTGAATAGTAACTCATGAATAAAGTAACTCCAACATGAAAAAAGTTCTAAATTTGATAAAATTTCTAACCAATATTTCGGCGTAATGATATTGAAGAAATAATATCATTTTTGAGTAAAATAATATCCTTTACCTCAGAAAGAATAATACTTCCGACCTGGAATCTTTGGATATAGTCTTTGAAAAATTTGCAACCAGTATAGCAATACTCAAAGTACTAAAATACTCACAAATACGCTCAATATTATAGAGAGAAATAGAGAAATCTTTAGTTTCACGGTGTGATTTTCAATTCTAACCTAAGCACCCTATTTATAGGAAAATCTTTAGAACACCAAAGCGTAAAAATTTAATATAATATTAATATTTTAAAAAAATTCCTACGCCTACTTTGAAAATCGATTTGACCATTTACAAAATACAATGGGGCCAACCAAAACAATAAAAACGTTTTTCTAACTATAAATATTTTAAACTTCCAAAATCAATTATTTTGGAACCACTAAACTTCAATAATTCATAATATATAGCCCTTTTATCGAAAAATTCGAATCTCACAATTTTTTATAGGAAATTCAATTCTCTACAACTTTCATAGGTAAGAAAGTTTTTCTAAATTCCAAATGAACTTGACCAAAATCCATAAACCATGCGATTTTACAAGCTATAATCAAATTTCGATTAAGAAATGGGCCACTTGGACATGTTTAACATGTTTTAAACAACTTTTGTAACAAAAATACTCCTCATCCTCATATACTCATATATCCCACATCCATCAGTAAAATATCCCCATTATTATATTATAATAATATAATAAAATATTATTTTATCGTAAAAAGATAAAATATCAATTTTTAACAATTGTCATTTTAAAAATTTTCTCCATCTATATCCACATAAAATCAATATTTTTCTCATCATATAAATTAATAATTAATTATTCACAAATAATATTACAGAATCACAAGATCTTGTGACGAATAGTTTCTCGAGAAGAGGGGGGCTTTCGAATAAAGATTTCTCCTTACTAAATAGCCAAGATTAGGTGACCAAACCTCTCCTTAGATGTAACTTTCTAGACATTGCCAATAATGTTATCTAATAATATTATTCAGATAATATGAATTATTGTCTCGATAATGAAAAATAATGTGTAGTGACAATTATTGAAATAACAAAGAATATAAAAAAAAATCAACGCAAAGAATTATTGAATCAATAAAATAAAAATATCGAATAAGAATTACCGTAATAATTATTGAGTAGTGCCTTTTTACGTAAGAATCAATAATTGGTGCAATACCGGTATGTACTTCTTGTTCAACAACGAGTATTCTTGCGTGTTTTAACCACCGTATTCCAACAATATTAATTGGTAATTCATCGCGCCAAGTTATTTATAAACAACTTATACTTGTCGTTTTCTTCATCCAATTGTTTTCTAAGTTATGGGGCCCACACAAGGTTTACTGTCGCATGCGAATATTCTCCGACAACAAGAATATTCCACGACCAAACGAATATTCTTCGACAACAATGAGTATTTTATAACCACTTGCTTATTTGAAATATTTGCACATTTTACCCATAACTAACCACATTAATCAAATCAACCCTTACTATTTTAAAATGATAAATAGAGGAAATTAAATTTCATTTATTAATAATTTGGGGTCTTACAACCTCCCCTCCTTATGAAATTTCGTCCTCGAAATTGACGTACGTACCTGGTTTTTCAAAAAGATGAGGATACTTCGCTTTCATTTCCGTTTCCAACTCCCAGGTCATTTCCTCAATAGCATGGTTTCTCCACAAAACTTTAACTTGTGGTATGACCTTCGTACGTAGGACATGTGACACCCCCAAAATTAGGTATACATCACCCATCTTGGATAGTCAGATACATGTGGTGCGTAATTTAAATCTGACTTATTAATATAATTGTAGGTATGCAATCGACAAAGCGTGAGTTTGAATACAAATATTATCTACTAGATATTATACAAACTCAAAAGGAGTCCTCATTACAATTATTATCACACTATTTCACGAATAGTGAGGACTAATAATGCTATCCTCTCGGACCATTACTCCGTTCCCCGACTCGTCCCAAATTTATGTTCTCATTTCACG
This sequence comes from Panax quinquefolius, assembly GCA_020205615.1. NCBI lineage: Eukaryota > Viridiplantae > Streptophyta > Magnoliopsida > Apiales > Araliaceae > Panax > Panax quinquefolius. The sequence continues at coordinate 2,489,008 of CM035160.1, read as the reverse complement.
AAAAAACGAAAGAAAGAAAAGCGAGCTCAACTAGCCCAAGAAGGGAATATTATGACTAAGATAATGCGAGAATAAATTATCATTAGCCTTCAACAAGTGTTAAACTAATAAAATATAATAAACATCAAGTTTAACTGCGGTGGAACAAGCGATCCATTACAAGAGTCAAGTAGAAAATAAAATCTACTATCTTTTATGATTTAAAAGGTTTTTCATCATCATTATAAATTTGAGACTCACTTTAATAAATAATCCACATCATCGAATCACCCCCGTCTGCTACTACTACCAAGGATATTCTTTAGTATCACGACCACAATTATTCATGCACTTACGTGCCGAGAATAGTTGTGTATTCATTAATGGTCATGATCATGCCAACAATCGTCCATCAATGCACTACGGCCAATCGAGGATTTTTACCACATCATTTGTAACATTACGGTCGTGATTACAATCTAATAGTCTCTCATCATAATCATACCAAGTCCATCTACGCACTACTGTGCCACAGATGACTTTAAAAAATATATAAACATGAGGATGATGACAATGATATAAGAATTCAATAAAACAAGTTCAAGAATTATTTTGTCCAGAATTATTAACGTCCAAATTGTCAACGTAATCTTGTTTTGTAGAGTAAAATTCAAGAATGATCGGAAGAATATTTCCATAAAAGATCTTTGGATGAAACGCAAATATCAAGTATATTCTACTAATTTCATGGAGTATAAAAGTCAAAGTTTTAACCAATTTGGGTATAATAAAGAATGGAATAACAAAAAAAATCACCATGCATGCGAGACGTCGATGATAAAAGTTATTCCAACGTAATAATAATAACGGAACGGGTTAGGTGAAATTCACACCGATAGGATGTTCCAACAGAATAATAAAGATGGAACCCGATCCAATTGTAAAACACACGAGATAGGATATTCCAATGTAATGATAAAGAACGGAATTGTGTCCTGTAAAACACACATGCATGTGATTTTCCAATGTAATAATAAAAAAGCGGAACCGAGTCCTGTAAAAACACATGAGATAGGATGTTCCAATGGGATAATAAAGATGAATAATAGAAGAATGTCACCAAGTATAGGGTAGTCGCGATATACAAAGTTATTCCAACAAAATAATAAGGAATGGAATAACGAAGTTCTCTTCATGAATACAAAAAGAATAATATCCTTACGAGTACAACAAATAATATTCCCTACCTTAAAAGAACCGAATATTGGCAAAGTGAAGTAGCGAGAATACTTTTCTTCTTTCTCTATAGTTTCTCTCTACAGAGTTTTGGTTGAATTAATAAAAAATAATGAAAGAATGAGCTTTATTTATAGGAAAATAGAATGCATAGTAATTAATCCATGAATTCAGTCCGTTTGATTTACTTTTAATCGACTATCCATATTTAAAGCAAAATCTTTTAAATAAAATATAATATATTCTATTTATATAAAAACATTTTACTATGCAAACACTATGCAACACTATGCAAAAATACTATGCATAATAAAATATAATATATTTTATTTATAGAATAACTTTAATAAAGTATTACATTTTATATAAAAGATGTTTCGTTTTATTACGTTAATAATACTGAATAAAATAAAAACGTCATTATCGCTTATAATAATTCATATTATTAATCGATAATAATGGAATCAAACCGAGTGACTTCTCACATAAGCATCGATAATCAATACCGTGTCTTACTATGCAACCACACGACTTCGTACTTTTACTACCGAGTAGTTCAACAATGATCAACGGTAAAACTTCCGCCGTTATTTCAATAAAATATTTTTGTCGTTTTCTCAATCCGAAATAATTTACGCTAGGGGTCCACCAATGATTGAGCCGTTATACGAATATTCCCCCTAAACCGAATATTCCCCACCAATCGAATAATATAACCACTTGCATACTTTGCAAAAATTTATAAATATTACCCACAACTATAACATTATATCAAATTTATTCCATAATATTTAAAAATAATATTTATAGAAAATTCATCTTTATTTATAAAAGTTTGGGTCTTACAACCTCCCATTCTTATGAAATTTCGCCTCGAAATTAGGGTACGACTTCTGGTATGTCGAAGAGGTAAGGATACCTTGATTTCATTTGATTCTAACTCCCAAGTCATTTCCTCAACATCGTGGTTCCTCCACAAAACTTTGACTTGAGGTATAACCTTGGAGCGTAGAAACGGAACCTCTTCATACGTCAAATCTTCCGCTTATTTCGTCCTGGTTCTAACTCAATAATATGGTTCGGGTCTTTCACATATTTACGTAACATGGATATGTGAAAAAGCGTTATGAACACGAGACATATTTGGCGGTAAAAGCGAGTCTATAGGCCACGATTCCTACTCGATCGAGGATTAAAATGGACCAGATGAATCAAGGATTAAGTTTTCCTCTCTTTCCAAATCTTGTAACTCCTTTCCATGGAAGCGACTCTTTACAACACATGATCTCCTATATCGAATTCCACGTCCTTTCGATGAAGATCAACATAACTCTTTTATCGATTTTGTGAGGTTTTTATACGTTGTTTGGATCGTTTGAATCTTTTCTCAGAGTCATGCGTACTAAACTCCGGTCCCAACAACGTTGCTTCACCCACCTCATCCCAAAGATATCTTGAGAAACGACACTTTCTTCCATACAACGCTTGAATGGAGCCATGCCAATACTTGCTTGATAAGCTGTTGTTGTAGGAAAATCGTGACGCCTCCAAAATAGGTATACACAACACCCATTCTCGAGTCGCCAAATACATGGTACAAGAAGCAAACTACAACTTTATTATTACAATAGTAAATCGTGAGTTTAAATACGGATATTATCTTACAGACAATATCTATACTCAAATAAATCCTCATCACATTTATTGATACATTATTTTACAAAATGGTGAGGACTACTAAACAACTCTCTCTGTAACCTTCATTCCATACCCACTAAGACTTCGCTACATTCTCGCCTCCCGAGAAGAAAAATGGAACAACAAGGAAAAGGGTGAGCTCAACTAGCCCGAAGAAAGAATATTACGACTAAGATAATATACAACAAATTATCGTTAGTCTTCAACAGGAAAAATCGATAGAATACAATGTATAACAAGTTTCGGATCAATATTCGCAATGGAAATAATAATTCATAGAAGAGTTACATAGAGAATGAAATCTACTATAATCTATGAATTTAATAGTCATTATCAATATTTTATCCCCAGAACATCAATCAATATGCATCCGGAATCAAATATTCATCTTTTGCTACAGGCAAAGATATTCATCATTAGTCATGTTCATTTAAACACTGCTTCATCTTTGCACTACAAAGCCAAAGATATTAATCAATCGGTCATGTTCATCTCAACACCTGCTCATCTTTTACACTACAGGCCCAAAGATATTCTTCAGAAATCATTCATCTTTACTACGGGCCAAAGATATTCAATAATATCATCATTTAAGACCGAGGATGATGAAAATATTTTTAAGAAACGAATCCAAAGGAAACAAAATGACAAGGATTAAGGATTAAGGATTCGTACTTGGTTTTATCCACGTCCAAAAATACCTCAAAAATAATCATAGTGGTGTAAAATTCAAGAATGATCAAAACATGGATACAATCGAAGTTAGTATCCGTAATAGATGTTTTGACGAAAAGAAGAAATTTTATTTTTAAATTGAATAGATCAGAGTATATCGTGAATAGTCTTGAGTATCGTGAATAATAACTCAAACACCAAAAGATAGAAATTCCACAAAAACATCTTCACGCTTCATGGCTGAATAGTACTCGTGAATAGTAACTCGTGAATAAGAACTCATGAATAAGTAACTCGTGAATAAGAACTCATGAATAAGAACCCGTGAATAGTAACTCCGACATAAAAAGTTCCAAATTTGATAAAAACTTCAGATCAACATTTCAAAGATAATGATATTGAAGAAATAATATCATTACGAAAAAAAATAATATCCCTTACCTCGAAAGATCAAGACTTCTAGCTAAAAATACGTATATAGTCAAGGAACTTACTGCACCGCTCTAGCAATACTCAAAGTATACTCAAAATACTCACAAGAATACGCTTTCAAAATATCGAGAGAAATAGAGAAAACTTCAGCTTTACGGTGTGATTTTCAATTCTAACCCAAGACCCTATTTATAGGAAAATGCTTAGAACACCAAAGCGAAAATTTAATATAATATTAATATAATTATACAAATTTTCCTTAGCCCACCTTTTGGTCAAAAATACTGACCACACACATGTTAATGATGTCCAAAAAATACAAAAAACGTTTTTCTTAACAAAAATAATTTAAACTCCCAAAATCAATTATTTGAGCTTCTACTTCAATAATTCATAATAAATAGCCCTTTCATCGAAAAATTCGAATCTCGCTAGTTTTTATAGGAAATTCAATTCTCTACAACTTTGCGGAAGAAAGTTTTTCCAAATTCCAAACAAAATCGAATCAAATCCACAAACGAAGCGATTTTACTGTGCTATAATCAAATTTCTATCCGATAATTGTCCACCAACACACAAAACATGTGTTAAACATTTAATGCCACAAAATACTCTTCCTCCTCATATACTCATATATCCCACATTCATCAGTAAAATATCACCGTTAATATATTATTAAAATAATATATTTAAATGAATTATTTTATCGTAAAAAGATAAAATATTAATTTTCAACAATTGTCACTATAAAAATTTTCTCATCTATATCCACATAAAATCAATATTTTCTCATCATATGAATCAATAATTAATTATTCATAAATAATATTACAGTAATCACAATATCGATAACCGTATAGCCCTGGTTAGAAAGAGGGGGCTTTCCAATAAGAATTTCTTCTTCGCGCCAAGATTAGATGACCAAACCTCTCCTTGTATGTAACTTTCTAGACATTGCCAATAATGTTATCTAATAATATTATTCGATAATATGAATTATTGCTTCGATAATGAAAGATAATTGTGTAATGACAATTATCAAAACAACAAAGAATATTAAATATCAACGCAAAGAATTATTAACTCAATAAAATATCGAATAAGAATTATCGTAACCATTATTGAGTAAAGCCTTCTTCACGTAAGAATCAATAATTGGTGCAATACATGGCATGCTACATCGCTTGAACAACGCCAGTATTAGTGTGTTTTTAACCACCGGTATTCTAACAAGATAATTGAATAACAACTACGCCAGTTATTTAAAAACAACTTATATTTGTCGTTTTCTTCATCCAATCGCTTTACATGGGGCCCATACATACGGTCAAGGCTGTAGTCGCATTTAATATTCCCCGACAAAGATTTAATATTCCACCACCAAACGAATATTCCCGAATACAATGAATATTTTATAACCACTTGCTTATTTTGAAATATTTATGATTTAACCCTTAACTATCCACATTAATCAAATCAACCCTTACTATTTCAAAATAAAGGAAATTCCTTTTATTTAAAAATTTTTGGTCTTACAACCTCTCCTCTCCTTATGAAATTTCGTCCTCGAAATTGACGTGACGTATTCTGTGTTTTGAAAAGGTGAGGATACCTCGCTTTCATTTTCGCTTTCCAATTCCCAGGTCATTTCTATAAAGCATGATTCCTCCACAAAACTTTAACTTGTGGTATAACCTTTCTTGGCGTAGGACACGCCCTTCCTATCCAAAATCTTGACAGTACCTCCTCATACGTTAAGTCTTCTATTATCTCGTCCTGGTTACTAACTTCAATAACGTGGTTCGGTCTTTCACATATTTACGAAGCACGATATGTGAAACACATTATGAACACGAGACATACTCGAGAGGTAACGCAAGTCTATAAAGCTACATTTCCTACTCGGCCAAGAATTTGAAATGGTCCGATAAATCGTGGATCGAGCTTTCCTCTCTTCCCAAATCTTGTAACTCCTTCCACGGAGCAACTCATAACAATACATGATCCCCTACACTAAATTCCACATCCTTTCGATGAAGATTCGCATAACTCTTTTTGTCGATCTTGTGCCGCTTGTATACGTTGTCGAATCATTAGTCATACGTACGTCTTAACTCGGGTCCCAACAATGTTGCTTCACCCACCTCATCCCAACATATCGGGGAACGACATTTTCATCCATATAATGCTTCAATGGAACCATGCCTATATTTGTTTAATAACTATTGTTGTATGAGAATTCCACCAATGGCAAGTACTTATCCCAACTTCCTTTGAAATCTAGGACACGTAGTTTTAATATATCTTCAAGAGTTTGAGTAGTCCTTTTCGATTGCCCATCCGTTTGAGGATGGTATGCTAAATCAATCGTAAATTGCGTGCCCATAGCTTTTCTACAAACTAACCCAAAATCATGAAGTGAATCTTGGGTCACGATCTAAAACTATGGATACCGGCATGCCATGTAATCTCACAATCTCATTTACGTCATATACGAGAAAGACGTTCAAGGAATAAGTCTCTCGTTTCGGTAAGAAATGAGTAGACTTGGTTAATCTATCAACAATAACCCAAATCGCATCTATGCCTTGAGAAACCGCAGAAGACCCGTAATGAAATCCATAGTAATGTGTTCCCCACTTCCATTCCTAATCTCAAGTGGTTGCAACGGACCCTTAGTACAAGATGCTCCGCTTTACACGCCGGCAAGTTAAACACATCGAGATAAACTTTGCAATCTCTCTCTTCATATTGTTCCACCAAAATGTATGTCAAGATCACGATACATTTAGTACTTCCAGATGGATTGCAAATGGCGATTGTGTGCCTCCATCATAATCTTGTACTTCAAATCGTAGTCGTTAGAAACACAAAGTCTAGAGTGGACTCAAGTATCAATTCTCGCTTAAGAATAGCTCCTTCAGATTTCTTCTTCATACGCATCAACTCCGGCTCGGTGGGCTTGAGCAATCTTAACTTTTTCTATTAAAGTTGGCTCTACGCGATATACTTGACATCATCGCACTTCGTTCTCAAGATATGATCTTTTTACTCAACGCGTCAGCCTACCACGTTAAACTTTTCCAAGATGATATGGTTAGAATATGTGCCAAATGAGTCGCCTCTTGAGCTCTTGGAAAATCTTCTCGCATTCCTCGCCCCATACAATTTTGTATCTTTTCGAGTCACCGCTAAGTTAATGGAATAGCGATTCAAGAATATCCTTCAACGAATCTCCGATAATAACCAACTAAGCTTGTGAAAGCTACGTATTTCGATTCGACTTAGGTTGCTCTCAATCGCGACTCATATCCCAATCTTGGATAAGACGTCATGACACCTATCGCTTTACTATCGCATCGAATATGACGTCCCTACAGAGAGAGTCCGCTTAGGTGAATTCCACAAAGGAAGTCACAAGATAAAGGCTCAGTACCAAATTTATAGTTGAATTTTTAACTCCTGAGTTCAATAGAGCCATTCGATATGAGATTTTAGAAATGAGTTTTGTCTGGGGTTGAAGTCGATACAAAATTTAATATCGAAGCCAGGAGTAAGCCAAGAAATTCTTCAGAAATACGTCAGAAAAAAATCAATAACAACAGAATATTATTCAAATCGACGTGTCTTTATTCAAATCCATAACACGGACTAAGAAAACTTGACATCCGTAATAAACGAATGACTTCATGGCTTGATATGAAAATGTTTGATTACAATGGTTTGATTGTTTGAATTCGATTAACAAAGTTGCTTAGAATATGAAAACTAACAACCTTACAAAAGCAATCAATTTGGCATGATGAGTAGTTAACCTTAAAATCACATCAAAAGCAAATATCTCTATAGAAATAAGGTTAACGGTAATGTGATAGTGCCAACTGAATCAAGCAAGATTTATAAACAATGGATGTGATGAAAGTTTCTCCTAACGGAGTTTCCACAGATAGGTCAAAGTCTAATTTCTCCTAGAGTCAAGTTTAAACGTTGAAATGCAAAGTAAGAGAGATAAAAGAATGGGTAGAACCATATATCTAGTAAGGTATATATCGCAAGAATTTATAATTGACTAACCCTTAACTTCGTTCGTTCTCTTGATTTTGACCTGGCCACGACAAAAACGCTTCTTCCTAATTGTTGACTTTGACTTTTCCGGGGCCGATCTTTTGAATCACCGTCCCATTGAACTAGGTTTCACTCTCGCATAATCTCGAGCGATATGTCCTTCCTTTCCACATAGCATACCTTGAACTGTTGTGGGGCGCTTTGATCGATATGTCCTCTTTTCTCATTTGTAGCATATAAACCGGTGGTCGCTTCTCCTCCCTTAAAACTAGTTCTTCTTGCGCCGACGCCTTCACACGGTCGTTGTTGAATCTCCTTTTTAAAATCTCCTCCCGACTCGCTTCTTCTATTTTCATGGCCACGATTACCACCGTAGTTCTTACCGCCTTTGTCAGATTCTTCTTTCTCCGCCGTTATCGTTATTCGATGATCGCTATCTTCTGGTATGATCCTCGGTTATGGTCCCCTCGGTTGAACGTACTCGTTATCTCGCTTTCTAACAACTGAGCCTGCTGACAACATCTCGAATAGAGAGAAAATTTATGAGAAATGAGATATCGACGTATGTCGGGTTTCAAACCTCTCGTAAACATCCGCGTCATAATACGTTCCTCATTCTCCACCAAATGAGGTGCAAACTCGATAACTCCGCTGAACTTCAGCCTCGTCTTGGGACACCGCCATGTTATTCTCTTTCTAGTCTAATAAACTCCACTTCCTTCATATACGGCCGAATACTTTCGTGGAAGTACTTGTCATTGAACTGCTTCTCAAACGTCTCCCACGACATACGCCGAAAAGCAAATTGGATGGGTACGCTTCACGATTCCCACCAAGAATCACCTCGCCATGAAACATAAATGTGGCGAATAGAACTTTCTGTTCCTCCGCATCCCAAGACATCGAATATCTTGGTAATTTGTTTGACCCACGCCTCCGCTTTAATCGGATCCGCTTCCCCCCAATTCAGTGGTCCCAACTCTTTGAATCGCTTGTAAGACCCCAAATTTTTTAAATAAAAAGGAATTTCCTTTATTTATTATTTTGAAATAGTAAGGGTTGATTTGATTAATGTGGATAGTAGAAGGGTTAAATACGCAAATATTTCAAAATAAGCAAGTGGTTATAAAATATTCATTTTGTTTAGGGAATATTCGTTTGGTCGTAGAATATTCGTCTTCGTTTGTGGAATATTCGTATTTACCAAGACAACCCATGTGGGCCCCCCATAGTGAGCGATTGGATGAAGAAAACGATAAATATAAGTTGGTTAAAAATAACTAGCGTAGTTATTCTGTAATTAAGATCATTGGAATACCCTGGTGGTTAAAATACGATGTCTGGCTGTGGTCGCACAAAGAGTAGACACCAGACGCATGCGATTGTTGAATTATTGATCCTTACGTGAAAGGCACTACCAATAATTTTCACAAAGAGTTATTTTATTTTATTGATTCAATAATTGTCATGCGTTGATATTTTATATTATTGTTGTTCAATAATTGTCATCGCACAAGATTTCCCGATTATCGATCAATAATTCATATTATTTGAATAATATTATTAGATAACATTATTGGCAATGTCTGAAAAGTTCGCATCCAAGGAGAGGTTTGGTCACCTAATTGTGCGCTACCAAGTAGAGAGAGATCCTTATTGAAAGCCCCCTTTCCTGAGAAATGTACTGGTTATTATAAATGTGATTCTCGTAATATTATTTGTGAATAATTAATTATTGATTCATATGATAAGGAAATATTTATTTTATATGAATATAAATGATGGATTTATTTATGTGGTTATTAATGAAGGAATTAATGTTGAGGTGTTTTATCGATTATTTTATCTGATTGGAGGTATTAAAAATCAAATCGGGGTTTTGAGATATATCATGGGGTTATAATTTTTAATCCGACCGTTGGATTGTGGTAATTTTGGGTATGTTATACATACATAAGTTGAGTATATGTCCACAAATTTTGAACTGTTAAAAATGCACGAATGATTTGTTGTGAATTTTAAGAGGTGTCTCGATTCGAAAATTAGGGTTATAATTGATTTTGGTGGAAAATTCTAGAATTGAATGGGCCCCACTTGTGGTTGGTGAAAAATGTGTCTGAATTTTATTTCAAATGTGGTGGGTGGCACAGAAGTAGCGGTAAAGCCATCGTAACAGTCAAGTCCTGCTTGGTACGGCTAACATTTTCCTATAAATGAGGCTAAGTTAGAATTGAAAATCACACCGTAAACAAAGTTTTCTCTCTTCTCTCTATATTATTGAGCGATTTTGTGAGTATTTAGATACTTTTTTGAGAGTTCATTGCTCAAAGATAAGTTTCATTCAAAGATCACTTCCGACTTTTCCTCCGAAATCTTGATTCTTCGAGGTAAGGGATGTTATTTTCTTCTCAAATGATATTAAGTCTTCAATATCATTATCTTTGAAATATTGGTTGGTAGTTTTTATCAAATTTGGAACTTTTTCATATGTCGGAGTTACTTATTCATGAGTTTCTTATTCACGAAGTCTACTATTCATGAGTTACTATTCACGAAGTTACTATTCACGAGTTACTATTCACGAGTACTATTCATGAAGCGTGAAAATGTTTTTTTGTGGAATTTCTATCTTTTGGTGTCTGAGTTCTTATTCACGTATCTTGGCACTATTCAATCTAACACGCAAGATTCATTCAGAAAAATGAAAATTTTCTTTTAAATACAAAAACATCTATTCGGATACTAGCTTTGATTGTATCCATGTTTTGATCATTCTTGAATTTTACTTCACTATGATTATTTATGAAGTATTTTTGACTGGATTGTTTAAAGTACGAATCCATAATATTTGTCATTTTGTTTCACCGATTCGTTTCTTTAAAAGTATTTTCATCATCCTCGGTCTTAAATGATGATAGTATTGAATATCTTTGGCCAGTAGTGCAAAGATGAATGATTTTTAAAGAATATCTTTGGCCAGAAGGTCAAAGACAGAATGATTTCTGAAGAATATCTTTGGCAGATAGTCAAAGATGAATGATTTCGAAGAATATCTTTGGCTTTGTAGTCAGATGAGCACAGTGTTTAAATGAACATGACCGATCGATGAATATCTTTGGCCTTTAGTGCAAAGATGAACATGTGTTTAAATGAATATGACCGATCATGAATATCTTTGGCCTTTAGTGCAAAGATGAGCAGTGTTGAGATGAAACACGACCGATTGATGAATATCTTTGGCTGATAGTAAAGATGAATATTTGATTTGAGATGAATATCGATTGATGTTACTGGGGATAAAATATTGATGATGGATCGTTAAATTCATAGATTATAGTAGATTTCATTCTCTATGTAACTCTTCTATGAATTATTATTTCATTGCGAATATTGATCCGAAACTTGTTGCCTATTGTATTCTATCGATTTTTCCCTGTTGGAGACTAACGATAATTTGTTGTATATTATCTTAGTCATAACATTCTTTACCTGGCTAGTTGAAATTCACCCTTTTCCTTGTTGTTCCATTTTTCTTCTCGGAGGCGAGAATGTAATGGTAAGACTAATTAGGGGTATGGATCAAGGTTCTGAGAGAGTTGTTTAGTAGTCCTCACCATTTTTGTAAAATGATGTATCAATAAATATGATGGGGATTTATTTATGTGGATATTGTGCTTCAAGACAATATTATATTTAAACTCACAGCTTTTATTGTTGTGATAATAAAGTTGTAGTTGTTTCATCTTCATGTATTTGGCGACTCTCGAATGGGTTGGATGGAATGGACCTATTTTGGGCGTCGCCACAATGGTATCGAGCTTGGGGATATGATCTCCATGGAGATCGGGAATAGAACTAGAGGGAGAGACGAGTAAATCCTTCGCCAAAGTGTGTCCTACCCAAGCTTATTTGTTAGTTAGTCAAGATATATAGGATATTATGTGATATATTGATTTCCTTAATTAACCCTTGTTTTATGGCGATATGATTGAGAATGTCGATCGAGAATATTAACAATGGAGTAAATGAGACCGTGGAGATGTCCTGATTTACCAACGAGGAGAACGCAACAGTCGGCAATGTTCCTCCCGTGAACAATACCAATCGAAAGCAGATGATGAACGAGGGGATGTTTAGAAGCTTTTGCAGTAGCTTCTTGCAAAATCGCATGAAGGAGACTCGTGTTCAAAATACACGAGAAATGATAAGAATTCACGGGTGGTCACAAACAAGCCGGCGCTTCAAAGAGTCAGGGACCACCAGACTCAGGAAAGCTTCTGATCCGATTAAAGTGAGACGTGGGTTAAACAAATTACCAAGATATTCGATGTCTTGGGATGTACGGAGAAACAGAAAGTTCCATTCGCCACCTTTATGTTCCGTAAGCGAGGCTGGTGACATCAGGGAATTGCGAACCACTCCATCCAACATTCAAAGATGTCACGGGAGACGCTTTAGAACAGTTCAATGACAAGTACTTCCCGAAAGTATTCGGGCTATACGAAGGAAGTGGAGTTTATTGACTAGAAAGGTAATAACACGACTTTGTCCCAAAGACGGTAGGTAAGTTCATGGAGTTATCTGTGCTCAGACCTCATTTGGTGGAGAATGAGGAACGATGACGCGGATGATTCTCGAGAGGTTTGAAACCCGACATACGCCAAGATCTCATTTCTCATAAATTTTCTCTATTCGTATGTCACTCAGGCTCAAATGAAAGTTGTTAGATAAGATAACGAGTACGTGATGATATAATGAGTATAATCGACTTTAATCGATAAAGTTAAAGTTTGCTCAAGCCACACAATCGGAGCTGATGAATTTGAAGAAGGAGGTGCAAGAAGTCATTATTTTAAAAGCGAGAATCGTGAGGAGGAAAGCTCAAACCTTCGATTTATTAATCCATTTGAAATTCTCGATCGAATAGGAACTGTGGCCTATAGACTTGCTTTTATCACCAAGAACGACGCTGTGTTCATAACGCTTTCACTGCCAATAATAACATAAGTTAAAGCTTAAAACCATAATTGAAAAACTAAAATATTTATTTGAATATTCAGCAAAGAAATCGATGCCTATTAAAGACAGTCAATTATATTGATTGTCAATTATCGATCCTTAACACTACTTTCAATTTTTCAGAGTTATTTATTTTATCGATTCAATAATTACGATATTTTATATTATTGTTCAATAATCACATCGCACAAAGATTTTCCATTATCGCATCAATAATTCATATTAATATATTATTAGATAACATTATCGCAATGTCTAGAAAGTTGAAGGAGAGGTTTGTCACCTAATCGCTACCAAGAAGAGATCCTATCTGAAAGTTTCCTCGAAACCCATTATTGATTAAATTGATTCGTAATATTATTTAGAATAATTAATTATCGATCTATATGATAAAGAAATATTTATTTTATGTAATATAAATGATGGATTTATTTATGTGGTTATTAATGAAGAAATTAAGGTGTTTTATCAAGATTTTAATCTATCGAGGTATTAAAAATTAAATTGGTTTAGATATATAAGTGGGTTATAATTTTTAATCCGACCGTTGGATTGTGGTAATTTTGGTATGTTATATATATGTTGAGTATATGTCCACAAATTTTGAACCGTTAAAATGCATTTAATGATTTGCTGTGAATTTTAAGAGGTCCGATTCGAAATTAGGTTTATAATTGATTTTGTGAAAATTCTAGAATTATGGGCCCCACTTAGGTTGGTGAAGAAATGTGCTGAATTTTATTTCAAATGGCAATTAATGTAGTAGTAGCCATGTAGCAAAATAAGTCATTTATTAACATTTTCCTATAAATAGTAGTTAGAATTGAAAATCACACCGTAAACAAAGTTTTCTTCTCTCTCTATATTATCGAACAGATGAGTATTTAGAGCTTTATATCAATTGTTCACAAGATGCTTCATTCAAGATCATCTAATTCTTTCCTCAAGTAATCGATTCTTTCGAGGTA